>CM040183.1:77312863-77377863 GCA_022606455.1 Callitettix versicolor
AGCTCTAAAAGCAAACAGTCATATTCAAAAGCTACCCCTAGATGATATTTCGTTTTAAATGCGTAAACTAATTAGTTCAATTTATATTTTAGGCAGAATGTGTGTGGCAACACTGCGTGTGTACGTGTAATTTATGCAGCGGCCTATTCGAGAACACCAGCTCTAATAAACTAATAAACAGTCTGCCAACATAATAAATCACGAACTATTCAGACATTTAGTACTTTTAAATAACACGTTTGGAGCCGAGTGTAGAATTGTTAAAATAATTTCAAGTTTCCTAACTAGAACGAGTGGGTGTGACTGGCGATAAAAAGTCATTAGAGATCAAAGAAAATAGTGTCCTAGGTTCAGAAAGTAATTTTCTTGTTCTATTTTATAACTCGTGACACGAATGAAAATGTTAAGTTCTTTTCAACAGGCTTGGCATTGTAACTTTTTATGACATTCAAACCGCCGCCATTTTCGACTAGTAGAGATCTCTAATTCTATGTACAACTTGAGTTGTGCTCACGCTTATGATTTTCTGTTGACTCCTTGAGGTCCATCGCTCCCCTTAGTTGATGGAAGATTGATAGATATTTCAAATAGTACATTTTTGGTAGATTATTAGTGTGAGAAAATTTGTTGTTTTGTGTGTGTATATTTGTTATCAACAAATATAAAGACCTTCTGTCTGACATTATATATATATATATATATATATATATATATATATATATATATATATATATATATATATATATGGCCGCCTAGTTGATAGCGTACTGGGCTTTCACCCCGAGGACCCGGGTTGGATTCCCGGTCAGGGCTTGACATTTTCTTAACTATAAATCATCCCATCGTCTGCATTAGCCCAAGTGTGCACAATAGTTGAACATTAAAAAAAAAATATTATATATATATATATATATATATATATATATATTTAAAAATCACAAAAAATCGGGATATGATTGTCTATGAAGGTAAGTCCTAAAATGTTCAATTTTCGGAAGTGGGATGCGCAGGATTTTGAATTTGTGGGTGCCAACACCAAAAATAGCGCCCATTTCCCCTAGATAACCCCCCCATCCAAATTATTTGAGAGAGCCCAATGCTCAAGAATGCATGCCTTGCATTGCTACTCCGCTAGCGCCTCTCCGCACGGCAAGCTAGTTTTTCTTCTTTCTTTTCTCTTTTCCTCCTTTTTTTCTGGCATATCGGCGCCCCTTTCAGGGCATTTGGAAGTGCCACGGCACCCACGCTGCGCATGCCACGAAAATCAGTATTTTCGGCAAAGCTCTGTGTTTTTAAAAATAAATTATTACTCAAATTATACTAATTTGACAGTTATACTCTCCAGTTTATAATACATAAATGAAATTTCGTATTTTTGTCAACATTTCCCCCTCTAATATTGTCTTAGAAAAGTAAACATATCTATATAATTTCATTTGTAGAGTTAATTTTTTTTTACAACACCTACCTAAATAAAACGAAGCATACCTTCGTAGAAACGATTTCGTTTATTTTTGCATATGATTTTCATCGTATCATGAATTTTTGGGCGGTTTTTAAAAACATGTATACAACTGTTTCTATGGGAGACCTCCGATAGACCTTGAAAGCAACGCTTCCAATAGAACTTGAAAGCAGGGAACAGTAACAATTTCACCAGAAACTTTCTATTCCTTGCTTCGAATTTCTACTGGAAACGTTTAATCCTTGCTTTGAAATTATCCTTGTAGCCTCTTATTCTATCGGTAAGAATACCTGACAATTCTTCTGAAATTAGGGGACAGTATCGTAAACATTTTCCGTGTATTATCTACTTAAAAAATGTTTGCGGCAATTCACCAACGGCTCTGGAAGAAAGGACGTTTATAACCTCAGAAGTGTGGTAGATCCGGATCACCACGTTTGATAACAACACCTGAAAATTCTTCTGAATTTAGGTGACTGTATCGTAAACATTTTCCACGTATGACCTACTTAAAAAATGTTTGCGGCAATTCACCAACGGCTCTGGGAGAAAGGACGTTTACAACCTCAGAAACGTGGTAGATCCGGATCACCACGTTTGATAACACCTTAAAATTCTTGTGAAGTTAGGTAACTGTATCGTAAACATTTTCCATGTGTTACCTACTTAAAAAATGTTTGCGGCAATTCACCAACGGCTCTGGGAGAAAGGAAGTTTACAACCTCAGAAGTTTGGTAGATACGGAACACCACGTTTGATAACAATACCTGAAAATTCTTCTGAAGTTAGGCGACAGTATCGTAAACTTTTTCCATGTATTACCAACTTAAAAAATTTTTGCGATAATTCACCAACGGCTCTGGGAGAAAGGACGTTTACAACCTCAGAAGCGTGGTAGATCCGGACCACCACATTTGATAACAACACCTGAAAATTCTTACTTGTTCCATGGTTAATATATCACGTACTGCACTCTATGTGTTACTGAACATAATTAACATATAATAATAAAAACAATCATGTGTTTGAGTTGTTATCGTTTCCTTGAATCTTTCTATTTACAGCTACTGGTTTTCATTCTTTCACATCGCGCTCGTACCAAAGAGGTTGCACTGCTAGACAATTTCACACAAAATCCCCCCAAAAAGTTTTTAATTACATACTTTTTTGCCCAATATATACCCACTGTCGGCCTCAGACTCTCTCGCTGCGCTCTCCTCATTACGGCCGGTAATCACTTTCAAGGATAATTATTACTGTATGAAGCGCTTTGACAATTAATGCACATAATGCCCACTAGAGTGCAACACTGAACCAGAAGCAGCTTTGTAGTCCCGAAATTAATAATGCCCGCGATGAACCGTCATTGTTCCAGTTGTGAAAGCCGACTGTGATTGGTTACAATTTCAAAATGGCCGATGATTGAAATAATCTAATCATGCACAGTAAACTACAGTTTTGATTGAAATTTTCATGAACATGCAATTTCAAACTGAATTATATATCAAACGCGTGAGTTGATTTTATTAAATTTATGGCTTCTCTTATACCGTAATTTGTTCTACAGTTCTTTAGTTATTGTTTATGTACCAGAAGGGTGTCTTTAGTCACTCGTTACAATACCGTACTTATTTTATCATTTTTGTCCACAATCTTGGAATAAACGTTTTTGATGTGAATGCAGTATTAATAGCGCTTAATTGCATACTAAATTTTCGTTGGAACACAAAACCGCTATCTGTTTTGAAAATCATCATTTTTGTCGCGATATTGGTTGTGTCATGATAACCAACAACTTCTACCGAAAACCAAAAACTCTTATCATTCTGACTTTTTTATGTCCATTTGTTAGCAGATTTTCATTGGAAAATGAGCTGTCAGAGTGGCCATCTCGGTAAGATCCAGACCCGTGTTTATGAAAAGATCGCCGATCTTGAGCTCTAGATCATTTTTTTGAAGCTTCGTTAAATTTTTTTTGAATGGTTATGTGTATAACTGATAGCGGTATATGAGTGGTCACGTGACATCTTCCGAAGTGGAAGAAGCGTTTCCAGTTGGAACTTTTTGAATTATTTCCGTGAAAGGAATACACCTGTGAGGTATTTCCAGTTTTTTACACCCTATATATATATATATATATATATATATATATATATATATATATATATATATATATATATATATATATATATATATATATATATATATATTATATATATATGCATGCGCGCACACACACACACACACACACACACACACACACACACACACACACACACACACACACACACACACACACACACACACACACACACACACACACACACACACACACACACACACACACACACACATATATATATATATATATATATATATATATATATATATATATATATATATATATATATATATATAATTTTGTTCAAAAAGCTGAAAGCCTTTTTAAGGAGTACCAAAATCTCCTTAATTTTTAATTTGAAACCAAAAAAAGTCAAGACATAATTAAATTCCTCCATTTTCCGGTTAATTTTTTAAGCATGACTAAAAGTACGAAATAATTTGTGCCAATGAGGCAATTACGGCGGATGAGGTAGCATGATGTTACTTTCGGACGAGTGATACGGAACAAGATATAATTAAAGAATGAACAATGAATCATAACAAATTTCGTGACAGCTGGATCCTTCTTTTGATGAATCACCCTTGCTTTGTACTTCACCAACTTCCGTGTTACTTTTTTCGTGGGTGGGGGGAGGAAATTCTTTATTTTGCAACTGTCACGACAGCAGCAGGTGCACGGGGAAGACGAACAGAAATGCGTGTTCCGGCGCTCCCTAAATATTGGGCGCAGCTCATGCGAAACTTTGCTATAAATTAGACTTTTTTTGAATTTCATACTTTCTCACTAGCTGTACATTATCACCGAGGGCCGGAGCACCGACCAGTCTGAAGGTCGTTTACCTTAACGCCGGTCTCTCGTCTTATTAACTTAATTGGCTAAAAAGTATGTAGTTAAAAAAACACTACCATGTAAAAAATCAACTTTAAGATGTCATTTTTACTGTCATGAATTACAAAAAAAAATATATATTACCTTAGGGGGTTTTAAATATTACATAATCGTGTTAAAGAAAGAGGTTATAAGAAATTACTTTGTAATAAAAAATAATAATACAAAATCTTTTTGAGTGTTTTTATAACCAAAACTGTTTTAGGCTAGTTGCTGTTTAATGATACGAGTATATTAGAGGTTTTCAAAATATTTGTGTACCTTAAAATTATGCTTACACAGTTTTATGAACCTATTCTTCAGTGATAAACCAAAATTTTAACATTTTTTTAATTGTTAATTACGTATTATTATAAGGTTAAGTTAATTATTAATTACTTTTTACTACAAAGGGTTTTAATTTCTTTATTTCAAATCTGGTAAACTAAATTCGTTTATGTTTTTTTATACACAACCAATCTTTAAACAAAATAGGACGATTTTTATCAAATTTAAAATAAAATTGTTTGCAAATTATTACGTTTGTTAAAAAGATTGTGTTACTCTTTCGAAATTTGCTTCCATCATTGCCGGGATTCATAATGGTATCACTAGGGCTTTTATTCCTCGAATTTTCACTCTCATCCGGTGAAGTGTCCTGTGTTTTGGACCAAAATTTGCATTGGTTTGAGGCATTTAAAGAATGGGTGATTCGAAATTTGATATCTAAAGCAGACTTTATTAAGCCTACCTTAATCAAGACGTTTTCAAAGTTTTGAAAAAACTGTACTTCTTATAAGGAAGTTTTCAAATTAATTACGTGTCTACATGCACCAGTGGAGAGGTATTTTCAATCATGAATAATATCTGGTCAACAGACAGAGGCAGTTTAAATGTTATTACTATTGGAAGCTTACTAAACATTAAGTTGAATAAAAAAACTTTATTATATTGAATTTTATGACCTAATTAAAAACAACAATATATTTTTACAGAAAATCTGTAGCAGTGGATAATATACGAGGTGTGTTCAGAAAGTAAGGAGAATTTTAATTTTTTGAAAAAAATGTTTATTTATTCTTCTATACTGCTGTCATCGCCTTCAAAATAGTCCCCATTGGAGATTATGCAATTGTGCCAGCGCTTCTTCCAATCCTCGAAACACTTCTCAAACTCTATCTTTGAGATAGCCTTTAGTTCTTTCAGCGATGCGCTTTTAATGTCATCTACGGTTGAAAAACGACGGCACTTTAAGGTTCTCTTTATTTTTGGAAATAGGAAAAAGTCACACGGAGCCATGTCTGGCGAATATGGGGGCTGGGGCATCGTTACAGTACTGTTTTTGGCCAAAAATTCTCGAACAAGCAATGAAGTGTGAGCTGGTGCATTATCGTGGTGCAAAAGCCATGAATTGTTTTTCCACAGATTCGGGCGTTTTTTCGTATTGCTTCACGCAAACGGCATTGAACTTGTAGGTAGTACTCCTTATTGACCGTTTCACCTGGTGGAAGGAATTCATGATGCACTATGCCATTAATATCGAAGAACACAGTGAGCATAACCTTTACGTTCGACCGCACTTGTCGAGCCTTTTTCGGTCTTGGCGAACAGAATGCCTCCACTGGGATGATTGAGCCTTAGTTTCGACGTCATATCCGTAAACCCATGTTTCGTCAACTATTATAATAAGTTTCAGTAATTCTGCATCGTCTTTGACTTCATTTAGTGACTCCTGAGCAACTTCCATTCGCCTCTGTTTTTGTTCAAAATTCAACAATTTTGGAACGAATTTTGCAGCCACTCGTTTCATACACAAAACATTGGAAACAATGTCATGACATGATCCAATCGATACGCCAACATCATTAGCGACCTCTCTAATTGTGATTCAGCGATTGTTCATAACCATTTCTTTCACTTTTTCCACGTTTTCATAGGTTGTTGATATGCTGGGGCGTCCAGGGCGTTCGTCATCTTCGACGTCTTCATGGCCTTCTTGGAAACTCTTATACCACTAGTAAACTCTTGCTTTACTCATAGCAGACTCACCATAGGCCTTTGTTAACATTTCACACACTTTGTTACACTTTATTCCATTTTTTACGCAAAATTCAATACAAATTCTTTGATCCATTTTTTTTAACAAACGAAAATCGCCGAGCTCATAAAAACATGTCTAATCTTAGTGGCTGTCACAGACAAAGTCAACAATGAAAACAGCTGAAAGTGTTATCATATTTCAAGGGCATGTATACCAACATAATATGTCTGACAATCGGACTCTCCAAGCCCGCGAAATTAAATAATTCTCGTTACTTTCTACACACCTCGTAAATGTTCTACCATTGGAGTTGGATCCACCATCATTAACTAATGATGGTGTAGAATATATAGATTGGGCCTTTATATTTTCATTTTTATAATAAGTTTTGAGTCAGTTTAGTTGACCATGTTTTGTGTCCTAAGAAGTGTTAAGGTTTAATAAATTAGTGTTTAAAAAAAAAAATTTATAATTACTTCTTCCTTTTAATTGTATACATTCGTAAGTAAAGTATGACCTATATGTTTTGCATTTTTATTTCAGTTTTGTAGTTGTTAAAATAAAATTAGTTGTCCAAGGTTTCTAAAGTTCTGGTCCTCGGTTTTAAGGAAAAAATTATGAAAGCCCAAAGTAAGATCCAAGTTAAAACGAGCAAGTATTATTACATTTAATTGAATTAAAAATACCAATTCAATCTGATGTCGGTCAAAGTTCACTTTCGTGCTTTCGATGTAATTTACAAATTTTAAGTGTTTTTATGCCAATTTAACCAGCGGGTTACGGTGGTAAATTTTGATTTTCGAAAACGTGTACTATATATAAAAAAACTATATTTTTTTATTGTTACTTTCTAGAAATTCGCTTCCATCACTGATGTCAACAGCGATTGTATTTAATTTGACTTTCTTGTAACAATCGCCGTCGACTAGTGGTGCAGCCTGGGTGTGAACGACGGAACTGAGCAGTTACTCAGAGACTGCCACACTTCACCGTGACATATTGACGTGTTCAGCACAACTTTACGTAATAACCTATACGTTAATACATTGTGTGTGTGTGTGTGTGTGTGTGTGTGTGTGTGTGTGTGTGTGTGTGTGTGTGTGTGTGTTTTATGTATTTTATTTATTTATTTATTTTTTTTTTTTTTTGTGTTAATCGTCCGACTATTGTGTACACTTGGGCTAATGCAGACGATGGGTGATTTATCGCGTATGAAAATGCTAGGCCCTGACCGGGAATCGAACCCGGGTTCTCGGGGTGAAAGCCCAGTACGCTATACGTATTTTAAAAGTTTATATATATATATATATATATATATATATATATATATATATATAGAGAGAGAGAGAGAGAGAGAGAGAAACAGACACATTAAAAATAAACTGAAATAAACAATGTTTTTAAATTTTGTATTGTTTGTGTCTAATAATTACACTTCATCAGAAGAAAAGATAAATAAGATAAATTGGTGTAAAAGTAGTGTGTTAAAAAAATTTAACTCATTTATACACCCTTTTATCTTTTCTTCTGTTAAACTGTATTTCTTATACACGAAATATATAGAATTTTTTATTTCATTTTATTTTTCTATCTCATTCATCCTAGATGCATGAGAAGAAGTGCACAGAAGTTCCAGTAGTAGCGCAAGCCCAGCACGAATAAACTTCTTCTTCTCCTCCTTCTCCTCCTCCTTCTTCTTCTTCTTCTTCATATCGGAAGAGTCCCTTTGTACGTCAGCAACGTGGGCTTATTGCGCTCCTGATAATGATGCCCTAAATGTCGCTCTCAAGGTAAAAAAGTTCCGCAAACTTCAGGATCTTCCAGAGAAGATCCCCCACTGTTCACTGAAATTATCAGTCCATTGTTCATTTTCCAAGGGTTCTGTTTCGTTCTTGCTTCAGAGACTCACATTTCAGGAGCAGTTGTTTTACAGTTGCCTGTACACCTCCTTAACCAGGTTCCCAGACGGCCAGACAAAACGCGACAGAAGCTTGACAAAGCGTGGCCTCTTTGCTATAACAGAAATAAACTATGACTCTATTGACCTATCGCACTGCTCACTTTATTTCGAAAATATAAGTTCTGTATGTAACTTTACAGTTGGCAGTGAAGCAGTTTTTGTGGAATTATAGAACATATTTCCTGAGATATATTAAATTATATATTTTTTTTACAGTGTAGAGAATTACTATGTCGAGCCTTCCCTAGCTTCGTCAATTCTACTTTTGTTGACGCGTTTCAGAGATCCTCCATCTTCAAATACTCATATATATAGTTTTGAGTATAGATATAGTTTTTGAAGATGGAGGTTCTCCGAAACGCGTCAACAAAAGTAGAATTGACAAAGCTAGAGAAGGCAGATCATTATACTCAACAGAGTGACAATAATCCTAGCAGAAAAGAAGGTGTAGAGAATACTTAAAAAGTTTTAAGCCGACCACTAGTGGGTGGCGGCGCATAGTTTGGGAACCGCTGGCCTGGGTTATTGTATAATAAACGTTGCACGTAACTATCTCACTGGAATGATAGAAGCGAAATACTAAATAATAAAATACAATAAAACCAGGTGAATTAATTTGTTAATATGAGAAGATTTCAAATGAAATAGAGTAATTAATGAGCGTACAAAAATAATGGGTACTCCAACACCTCATTTTCTAATGCAAATGAGTTGACCTGCGTCATAAATAAGCTATGAATGGTGTTGTGGTTGGTCGGGTGGTCACCAAATTTGGAGTGGAGTTGCGCTGAGCGGAGTGTTGTGGTTAGGTTAGGTCGGGTGGTCACCAAATTTGGAGTGGAGTTGCGCTGAGCGGAGTGTTGTGGTTAGGTTAGGTCGGGTGGTCACCAAATTTGGAGTGGAGTTGCGCTGAGCGGAGTGTTGTGGTTAGGCTAGGTCGGGTGGTCACCAAATTTGGAGTGGAGTTGCGCTGAGCGGAGTGTTGTGGTTAGGTTAGGTCGGGTGGTCACCAAATTTGGAGTGGAGTTGCGCTGAGCGGAGTGTTGTGGTTAGGCTAGGTCGGGTGGTCACCAAATTTGGAGTGGAGTTGCGCTGAGCACAGTGTTGTGGTTAGGTTAGGTCGGGTGGTCACCAAATTTGGAGCGGAGTTGCGCTGAGTGGAGTGTTGTGTTTAGGCTAGGTCGGGTGGTCACCAAATTTGGAGCGGAGCGTTGTGTTTAGGTTAGGTCGGGTGGTCACCAAATTTGGAGCGGAGTTGCGCTGAGTGGAGTGTTGTGTTTAGGCTAGGTCGGGTGGTCACCAAATTTGGAGCGGAGCGTTGTGTTTAGGTTAGGTCGGGTGGTCACCAAATTTGGAGCGGAGTTGCGCTGAGTGGAGTGTTGTGTTTAGGCTAGGTCGGGTGGTCACCAAATTTGGAGCGGAGCTGCGCTGAGCGGAGCGTTGTGTTTAGGTTAGGTCGGGTGGTCACCAAATTTGGAGCGGAGTTGCGCTGAGTGGAGTGTTGTGTTTAGGTTAGGTCGGGTGGTCACCAAATTTGGAGCGGAGTTGCGCTGAGCGGAGCGTCGTGTTTAGGTTAGGTCGGGCGGTCACCAAATTTGGAGCGGAGTTGCGCTGAGCGGAGCGTTGTGTTTAGGTTAGGTCGTGTGGTCACCAAATTTGGAGCGGAGTTGCGCTGAGTGGAGTGTTGTGTTTAGGTTAGGTCGGGTGGTCACCAAATTTAGAGCGGAGTTGCGCTGAGCGGAGCGTTGTGTTTAGGTTAGGTCGGGTGGTCACCAAATTTGGAGCGGAGTTGCGCTGAGTGGAGTGTTGTGTCTAGGCTAGGTCGGGTGGTCACCAAATTTGGAGCGGAGCTGCGCTGAGCGGAGCTGACTACGCATTAAAACCTAACGTATTGTCTTTAATGTACAGCCACTTAATGTGCGGCTACTGAAAACTTAGCGGAGCCCAGTGACTCCGTTTGACTCTGCTCAGGTGTTTCGCCTTCAGTGGCCGCATTTCCATTAAAAACAATAGGTTAGGTTTTGAATGCGTAGTCCGCACCGCTCAACGCAACTTCACTCCGCATTTGGTGGCCGTCCGGCCTAAGTGATAGATTCCTTAAAAAGAAATATATAGGTAGGGATTAGAGCTCATTTCAAGGTCTCAGGTCACGTGACCGCTCAAATCGTTCATTTTCCAATAGAAATTTGCTAAAAATTATTCGGCATTTCCGTACGTGTTAGGTGATTTGATGTAAATAATGCAAAATTGAAATGTTTTTCTTACATAAAATTACAAGAGCCTTCGAGTTGTTGGTATTTATGCCGTGCATAATTTTTCCCTTAACTGTATTCAAACAGAGCTAAAGTTGACCCGCGAAGCGGGCAGGGGTGTCTAAAAAATTATAACTACTTAAACGGAAATTTATACAGAATACCGAGAAATTATTATCGTTTTTCTATATCATTGGGATTTTTTAAAATTTGTGTATTCAGTCGTCTAGAAACTAGGCCCTGGCTCACGTCACCTCAATAATACTTAGCGGTGTATAAAGGACTCTCCAACTCCCCCTGTCAAAGTACAGTTTGCTTAAAACCTCCTCAAGTAGTGCTGGGAGAGAGAGGAGTTTGCAAGACGTATTTCATAATCAACTACCCCAACAATAACTTCATCTCTGATGTAGCATAACCTGGGCGAAGCATATCACAGTGATACAGTATTACACAAAACTATCATGTATTATTTATTATATATATATATATATATATATATATATATATATATATATATATATATATATATATATAAAATTCTTTTTTCATTTTTCTCTCTCTCTCCTCCCCCCTCTCTCTCTCTCTCTCTATCTATGTGTGTGTTGTGTGTGTGTGTGTGTGTGTGTGTGTGTGTGTGTGTGTGTGTGTGTGTGTGTGTGTGTGTGTGTGTGTGTGTGTGTGTTATTTTAAGGCGAACAGCACATTGAGGCTATTATCGCCTGCCTAAATTTAAGTGTGAGTGTGTGAGTGTAAAGTGTTAAAGTCGTAAGTGTAGTGTTGTAAGTGTAAGTGTGTGTTAGACTCGGGTACCGCGAGGGACGTATGTGTGTGTGTGTGTGTGTGTGTGTGTGTGTGTGTGTGTGTGTGTAAAACCAGCAGGGGTGCGGACTAGCTGCACCTATTGAGAGGATTTAGACGTCCCTCGCGGTACCCGAGTCTAACACACACTTACACTTACGACTATAACCCTTTACACTCACACTTACATTTAGCCTCAATGTGCTTTTCGCCTTAAAATAACAAGAAACAATATGACTATACATATTTATATTTATATAGCCTATACAAAACATGAAAACTAGCATGTGGATCTCATTTTCCCACTCGGTACAATTTTTTATTTAAATACAAGTTTTTATTAAAAATGTTATGATTCTTTTTTATACATGAGCAAAATGATAACAGATCTGATAACCCGATTGTGTGGTTTTCTGTCGGTAGCAACGGAACCAGAATTTTTCTGTGGCAGTAAGTGAGTGTGGGAAAAGAGTGTATAGTGGTGTACAGTATAAGTGTGTGCAGTATTCGTATACTGAAACATGCAGTTGAATACATTCCTATGGAATACTTAGCTTAAGTGGGGGAACACATACGCGGCATTCGGCAGCAAATGAATAAGTAGTCAATGAATTAGAGGTGAGACTGAATGCTGTCACTGCTACTGAGAACACTGTTCTTGGCACTGAACAGTGAGCCTTTGTGATTGCTCTTCAACTATCCTGTTCACTGCTCATTGTTGTCTGCTCTTTGTTTCACTAAAAAATTACGCGCGAAAGCAATAATTAAAAAAACAACTGAACATTACTTGAAATAAAAGTTAGCGTCTTATTGATGTTTATTAATTAATAATATATAGTTCATTTTACTTTTTTGTTTTGTTTTGATATTTTAAGGCGAAAAGCACATTGAGGCTATTTTCGCTTCCCTAAATTCATATGTGAGTGTATAGTGTTAAAGTCGTAAGTGTAGTGTTGTAAGTGTAAGTGTGTGTTATACTCGGGTACCACGAGGGACATCTAAATCCTCTCAATAGGTGTAGCTAGTTTGCACACCCCTGCGAGGAGTTCATTTTAGGCCTAATATTTAAGGCCTAGTTGTTATATTTTCTTTCAGTGAATTATATACAAAAAGCGTATTTCTACTTTTATTTTTCAGGTGCTTAAATAATGCTTAAAAAAATATCATACAAATTATTATTTATATTCATTATTTTACGGATCCGAAGTTTTATACTCGTTAAATTTTTGTATTTATTTTTGCTTCACACAGGCTACTGTGGAAACATCTAAAGTTTTTCCATATTATTTTAATTACACTATTACTTTATTAATTTTGATAAAAAAAAAAATAATAATATTTATTTTGAAGAAAATAATTTCTAGTCAATTTATTTATTTCTTGCCATTACATAATTATTATATTAGGTATGGTAGCTTAATATTTTATATATATTTTTGCAGAATAACATACCTCTATTTTAATTTAAAAAAATGTAATAATAAGTAGTTTTCATTAGTCGTTTACTAGCGCAATAAACAGCAGTGAGCAGTGAGCAGTTAGCAGTGAGCAGTGAGCAGTGAGCAGTTAGCAGTTAGCGCACGGCAGCACGTTGTCTTATT
Organism: Callitettix versicolor; assembly: GCA_022606455.1. Classification (NCBI taxonomy): domain Eukaryota; kingdom Metazoa; phylum Arthropoda; class Insecta; order Hemiptera; family Cercopidae; genus Callitettix; species Callitettix versicolor. The sequence continues at coordinate 77,325,973 of CM040183.1, forward strand.
AATAATCCGTTCTCTAAACTGTGATTCAATCACTGCTACTGTTCACTGCTAATTTACTTAACTGCTGATAGCATTCACTACTAACAGGAAAACACTCACCACTAAAGTAGTACCCCGGTTAACAGTCTTAATTCCTTCCAGAACTGGCCAACTTAGCAGACTGCTGTGCGGGTCAGCGTTTACAATAGAGGCTTACGGAAAACATTTTAATTTGTTGCATAGGAAAAAATAATTGAGTACTCACTATGTCAAAAATGAAGAAAGAAGAAAATTCACAAAACAGAAGTCACGCTTTACTTTAACTAAATTCATATAAAAGTAATTGTTTCACACACGCGCGCGCACGCACACACACACACGCACACAGACACACACGCACTCACACACACACACACACACTCACTCACACACACACACACACACGCGCGCGCGCTATACCTCGGTGGCCTAGTGCCCTAGTGGATAGCGTACTAGGCTTTCACCCCGAGGACCCGGGTTCGATTCCCGGCGAGGGCTTGGCATTTTCATACGCTATAAGTCATCCCATCGTCTGTATAACCCAAGTGTGCACAATAGGCGGACGTTAAACACCAAAAAAAAAAACAAAAACAAAAAAACACGCGCACACACGCACGCGCGTGCGCGCGCGCGCACACACACACACACACACAGTGCAAATCAATACTGCATATATTTTTAGTTCAATAACTAAAGTCTCTCTCTTACTTCCACTACCACAAGCACTTCTTTTAGAACCCATTTAATTATTATTCACTCAAAAAAAAAAAATGAAAACAGGGTTTAAACAACAATAGACACTTAACGTTTTGTTAAATTTAAAAATCAAATGTACGTAACACGATAATATTATAACTGTTTAAATTTTTTAAAATTGAACACACATTATAAGAGTGGATGACACACTAAGTAAAATTACGTACATGACAGAAAAGGGAATAGGAGTGGGCATTCTGAGAACAGATAACTAAGAAATATCCTGTAATTTATTGCTCTACAAAAACCAAACACCTATTTGTTTGTATTTATCCGTTACCTAATCTGTTATGCGGATCATTTTTCATTCCGTGAATTAGACCGTTGTCCAGGTCGACCATAAGCCGGGATATTGGATATCTAGCTGTTTCAATGAACAAACAACTAATTAAACATAATAGTCTAATTAAATAACTACTAATTAATTAATTAATTAACGACTAATTAATCACAACTAGTCGAACCTTACTATTCGACTATTTGACTAAATTTAGTGCTCATGAATTCTTTACGCATTAAAATGATAACTATTGATTTATTATTCTTCTCTATTTGTTTCACCCAACTTTGGGGTACACCAAATCAATCATCAATCACTTTTTAATGTTCTGTGTCTTCCTCGTAGCCCAGTATTGCTTCATTCGTTGTGATCTTGCTTTTCTTTCTTCGTCAGAGATTTGGATCGTTCGCTTGGATTTGACTTTGCCTTGGAACCGTTGTTTTTTGTCCTTGGTTATTGTTTTGGTTTATTATTATTATTATTAGGTCTCTCAGTACTTTATTTTGTAACTTTGAATAATTTGAATATTGCTTCTTTTCGTGCAGCCCTAAAGCTGTACACCATATGTCCAGATGGGTTTTAGGACTTGTTTATAAAGTAATAGTTTATTGTGCACTGACAACTCAGAATGTCGCCCAAGAAGCCAATGCATTTTTCTTAGTTTCAGATTCAGTTCATTACGTTTCTTTTTGACATGTACCTTCCAGCGCAGTCTTGCGTCCAGTGTCATGCCCAAGTATTTTGCATTATTATTTTGTGGGAGCACTTGTTGATTGATAACCACGGGAAGATCATTGAATTTTCTGTTAGTAAAAGTAACATGAACAGATTTTGTCTCATTCAGCTTTATTTTTTTTGGTCCAGTCACAAATTTCATTGACAGCTATCTGCAGCCTTCGAGTAGACTCCTCAATGCTATTTCCTTCTGAGATAACAGCAGTATCATCCGCGAATGTAGCAACGATGGCCTCATCACAGACTGGAATATCACTTGTATAAAGCAAGTATAAGAAGGGCCCCAACACACTTCCTTGTGGAACTTCGGCAGATATCCGCTTCAAATCAGAGTAACTATTTTCATACTTGATTCGAAAGTGCCTTCCTGAAATATAGGACTTCAGAAATTGACTATGTTGTTTTGGCATGTATTTTTCCATTTTGTATTCCAATCCTCAATTCCACACCTTATCGCCTCGGTGGCCTAGTGGATACTAGGCTTTCACCCCGAGGACCCGGGTTCAATTCCCGGCGAGGGCTTGGCATTTTCATATGCATCATCCCATCGTCTGCATTAGCCCAAGTGTGCACAATAGTCGGACGTTAAACACAAAAAAAAAAAAAAAAACTTATCGAAAGCTTGGGAAACATCCAAAAACACAGCAGAACATATTCGTTTTTCTTCAAGTGCATTTTCAAAAAACGCAGCAATTCTATGAACCTGGCCAATCGTTGTTAATGCCCCATGGTACATACGCAATGATGATCTTCATAAGGATTTATAAATTGCTACAGTTCATGAAGAGGTTCGGCGATTTGCTAGGAAGCATGAAGAAAGACTGCATAAGCACCACGACATCGAGATGCTACAAGTTCTAGACAATTCGGTTCAAGTTCGGCGGTTGGACAGGATAAAACCGTTATATTTGCACTAAGACAAGATTGATAGAACTGTCACAGGATCAAGTGATTTTTGGATTTTGGAGTGCGTCATAGGATGTGCAACCAACTAATGCTTTCATTTCATAGATATATTGATAGATGTTCAGTTTCAATTGTAATAAAATAAAAAAAAAAAAAAAAATAGGCGAAATGCACATTGAGGCTATTATCGCCTCCCTAAATGTAAGTGTGAGTGTAAAGTGTTAAAGTCGTTGAAAACATACTCTTGAATAATAACTTCCCTCATTCCATTTAATATCAATAACTTAAATTTTAGAATAAGTTTTAATATTGGAAATGGTACTGTAATTTATTATTCTTGCCTTAATTAAGGAAAAAATACCAACGTATTAATAAAACTAAATGAAAGTTCAATGAAATAATTTTATTATTAATTTGTTATATTTTTAACATTTCAAAAAATCTATTAATGCAGTATTAAAAATGACCTAATTAATTATTGTAAAGTGTGAATATTGTAATTTATTGTTTTCCTTGTTTGTTTTAATGTAGTGTTCTAACTAAACTTGTAAAAATCATAATCTAATATAGGTTCGTTAAAATTCATGTTACATTTTTTTTTTTTTTTTTTTGGTGTTTAACGTCCGACTATTGTGCACTATTGTGCACTATTGGGCTAATGCAGACGATGGGATGATTTATAGCGTATGAAAATGCCAAGCCCTCGCCGGGAATCGAACCCGGGTCCTCGGGGTGAAAGCCTAGTACGCTATCCACTAGGCCAACGAGGCGGCAATTCGTATTACAGATAGAATGTGGTAGTTACAAGGAAAACAGACAAACAAACGGAAAAGGAACGTTAACCATATCATCGGTCCAATTCTGAAAATCACAAACAGCCTGGCGTCAGTAGTAATAACCGTTCAGGACACTATTCGAATACTTTTAAATGAATACTTATTCCAATACTTCTCCTAATACTTGAAAGTATTCGGTAGTCCCCACACTACTGCGTATTTGCACAACTGACCTATTGTCTCGTGTGACCTTGATGTTAGCGCCTGACTTGTACCAGCCGGTCACCCGCATGTCCTTCGCGTCGTGTTTAGTCTAGCAAACACCTGCACACACAAACATTCTACGGTAATTATGTCACTGGTACAAAATTAATTAGGCGAAGTGCATTTCCACGTTTCCCTCGTTTAAGTGAATGGATCGGATAACAAGAGAATAGTTAAATGAAAAAAACACAGCACGCAGCTGTCTCGCTGACCTAATAAAGGCTGTCTAAAGAGTATCACAGTATTAATTTTTATCTCACAGTATTGGAAATAATGAATAATCAGTATTAAACCCGCATTAATTATCATACACGTTTTTGACATGATTATTTTTTATCGCGGGGTATGGGTGTACGGGGAAAAATTTAGTTGCCGTCACTGAACGCTCTACCATCACGTCACGGAACGCTATGTTACATCCATATTTTTGTTTAGTGTTTAATAAAATGTATTTTTGAAGTGAAAACTTGTATGGTCGCTGTTGACAAAACATGAGTATTTGCTTTCGCATCTCGCTTGAATCCGTAATGCATATCTCACAGCATATATTGTTCTCGTATATCTAAACCGGAAGTGACTACTTCGAAACAGCTGATTTCGCACAATAGCTTCAATATCATTTCAACTGAGGTTATATTTATTGTTCTTGTTAATTTTAAAAATGTGTATTTTCTAAATGTGTGTAGTTAAATTATTGAATGTATATGACCTATACCAATTTTTGAATCCCAGAATCACAAATATTATATTTATTATTATACTTAGACAGTATAACTGTCAAAAGTAATAATTTCCTGTAATACTGGCTGAACGACAAGACCTATCCATAAAATTCATCGCTTCATGGAGAGAGAGCATAAAATTTGTAATAAAGTTGATCCAGTATTACCAACCTTTTTTTTCGTAAATATCGGTTACCGGTTAAACTGAGGGAAACGGTTACGAGCGTCTCTGTGTATTAATTAAGAACATACCGCGAGGTACTCTGTTCTTTGAATTACTAGTCAATATTTTCCTCTGTCGTTGCTAAAGTTACCCAGGAACTTTCCTTTACACTTTGGACAGTGATAAAGTAAAATTCAATCAGATTTACTTCCAAATTAATGCAGAAAGCTTTCAATTAACAAAACCTATTAACCAACCCTTCTGTTATATCCGTAATGCTGTCCATTTTAATTTACCTCTCACCCCCAAACTACCCTCCTGGACCTTGTCCCCTTTTAACTGAGTGGTATGGGCAGGATCGCTGCCAAATTCATGCATATAACTTCAAATGTCAGTTTTAAAGACTATTTATACTGTAGCCTAAGGCAGTATTTAATATGTACAATTGTATATACAACGGTATATGTTTTTGATTTAGTGTCACTCGTTAATTCGTTCATCGATTTTGTTGAAACTTTACAGAAATTTTAACTCAGGATCTAGAAATGTTTGCGATAATTTCTACCTGGAGAGGATTTGTTGAAGCTTTTCAGACATTTTAACACAAGATCTAGAAATGTTTGCGATAATTTCAACCTGGAGAGGATTTGTTGAAGCTTTTCAGACATTTTAACACAAGATCTAGAAATGTTTGCGATAATTTCAACCTGGAGAGGATTTGTTGAAACTTTTCAGACATTTTAACACAGGATCTAGAAATGTTTGCGGAAAATTTCGACTTGGAGAGGATTTCTTGAAACGAAAATACTGGTTCCAAATGAAAACAGTAATTGTTTATTCATTTTTTGCTGAATTTAAATACATACTTTAAAATAGTATTGCAAAATGAGAACAATATTAAAAAAAAATTAAATTTAATTTAATTAAAATTAAAATTAAATTAAATTTCATTTTTTTGCTGAAATTAAATACATAATTTAAAAAAGTATTGCAAAATGACAACAATATTAAAAAAAGTTAAAATGAAATCATCTCCTCAATTTATGAGAAATGTTTTGTAAGAATTATTAATGAAAATTTTACTCAAACTGAAGTCCCAAACTGTGACACCAGTAATGTTGTGCAGCACGCTCAAAGAAATCCTCTCTACAACCCTTCTAAGTGTTAAAACTATGGGAGTGTGTACATGGCCAATAATAACAGTGTTCGGAATTTGAATTCAAGAAAGCTAGTATTAATTTATACCGATAGTCAGACAGCAATCAAAGCACCTGTGGGTCCTATAATTCTGTCCAGTTGGGAGTGTCGAGGGAACCTCAGTTATCCTTCACTGAGTTCATCGACTGGCTGGACTAAGATCTGCATCTGAGTTTATCAGACCCGAGCCTGCTTTAAGGGATTTATCTATCGTTGGCCGGGTCTGCTATTAATAGGTGGACTAACAAGCAACACCAGGCAAGATGGATAACTTTCATGAGAGTTCCCATAGTAAGTTCTTCTTGGGTAAGATTCCTCATGGATGACTTAGAGGGGTGGCAAACACTTTGGGCAGAGCACAACTCAAGAAACCATGGGATCATTATTGGGCAATGTGGTCTGAGGGTGCACATGAGCAGGATAGGTATGTACCAAGGAGAAACCGTGTGTAAATTGTGCAGGAAAGAGGAGGAAACTGCAGGACACATAGCTTATGACTGTGATGATTATGATTGTCTAAAGGTTAAAGGGGTTTTGGTTTCCAGGACCCTAGGAACCTCCAGTAGGATGAGCTTGTCTTTGTTTTGTTGGAACTTAACTACTACTTAAGAGGTTTAGTTGCACAATAAGAGGTTTAAGAGGTTAAGAGATTTAGTTGATCGCAGTTCCCGGAGATTTACAATCCTTTCCTCTAATATATAATCTAATATAATCTAATGGGAATACACTAGTTGATTTAAGAAAAAAGGCAATTCTGACGATCTCGGTGGCCAGTAGGAAAATTATCTTCCACGACCAATTCAAATAACTTATATGTGATTATTTAGTAAAAGTTCAAATGGGTTGCAAAAATATCATAAAACTTTTGTGGAACATTAAAATGAGATATTACATGTTAATTTAACACTTCTGGATTATCCATTTGTTGTCTCATGTGTTGTAGAATAGCTTAATACACTATTGTCAGTAACAGCTGATCGTACAATAATGGCTTCTGATTACGCTGCATCTGCTAAAACATAAGGGTTTTCCGTGGTATAGTAGTCGTAATTATGCCTGCTTATATTCTATTAAGGTATAAAAATAGATTAATTGGACAGTACAACACGATCCCGCCAGTCTGGATCAACTTCGTGGTGCTTAACAACGAAACTCAACTCCCCTATCTGGGCTGTCTTCCAAACGTTCGTGAACCAAGTAGCTTTTTATTAATTTTATTTTATTCATTTTTGCTGTTTTTGTACAGTTGATTTTATTACACCAGTATCTGACAAATGGGTAATTTCACTAATTTTGCCAATTTTTGTAATTTTTGCGCCATTAAACGCTCTATTAAACGCCCATTATTAATAATCCGAAATGTAAAAATACGGAAACAAAGGCAAAATGGAAAATAAAAATAACGAACATAACCTCAAAATTACTACTGATCGAAAGTAAATAACGTGTTTTTCATCTCGAAAACGATCAATTAAATGTGTTTTTAATAATAAAAACAATAAAAACGTTTTCATTAAAAAGAAAAGATTTTAAAACTAACACGGTTTTGTATTCTTTTCCTTGCGACTTACGTAAACAAGTCGTTTGCAGTGAAACGTTATGTTTTATGTCGTACATCGTTGGGTGACCTGGGCGTAGTAAATCTAGCATGTCCTATTCAAAGTAAACAGCAATGACGTCACAATATAGTTCCGTTGAAAATGGCTAAAAATAGTAACTTTTCCTAATAAATTTAATCTTCCGTGGGTTGATGCGTCTTAATTCTATAATAAAGTACATAATAAAAAAAAAAAACAAAAAATTGTAAAACTATTTACTTTAGTAAAATTGGTACAAATTCAGAAATACCAAAAAATTTTTTTACTGAATTATGTTTATCCTTCTAATTTACACGATTTATTTCATTCATTCATCAGTAGATGAGTTGTACTTTTAACAGTACTGCCAATTTCTAACGCAGAAATTTTCACTTAGAAATTGACGTTTTGTTTGTTGGATCAACTCTTGAAAGTCCATCAAAGAAAAAATTTCTGTTATTGAACCAAAAATAAAAATCATGTATCATGTTTTCTCTTCCTTTTTTATTTTAATAACGATAATTTGTTCGAAAACACGACAAATTAGCATAGCAAGTTTTTTATCAACATAACCTTAAACGTATTTATAACCTATCAGCTGTTCAATGAAATCAGCTGATCTTTACGAATTAATATAAAACTACTGAAAACATTCATTTCATATACTTAAATCGGTCAAACATCTTCGTAGTTTCCGCAGTGTGGTGGTTATCACGCGCTCAAGTTCCCCGGTTCGATCCCAAGCGGAAATAGTAATTTTTAATTATAATTAATGTAATTAATTATGTAATTAACGAATACTATAATTAACTAATATATAATTAATTAAATTTGCGCAAATATACTGCGCAAAATATACTGTTATATATCAATGTTCCTCGCATCACGCGTCCCGCAAAACCCAACATCAAAACCAGCCCTAAACATGATACTTAGTTTCTGTTAGATCGTTAGATGCAACGGCAAATTGGAAAAATAAAAGCACGTCCAGATTTACATGGTTTTTTGAAAACATCAAATGTATCTAAAATTTCACACAAACCATTTCCTCTTGAAGCGCAAAACAGATGAACAAAACAATTTACAAGTACGACCCTCTCATTTGTCCACATTATTGTCAGAACACACACACATACATTTGTAAAGCAACAGATCATTGCGGGCAACCCATCCCTCCGCTCGCTGTCCGGTGTTTATTGCGTTTTAATACACTCGACGCTGTTTGCTGCATTTGTATTGCTGTTTTTGTATTGCAGTTTCATTGAGTACAGCGGTATTGTATTTAGAGACAAAATACACAGAGCGGGAAGTGTTCTCCTAGGGGAGATGTTCGCTCAGGGGAGGAGGAAATATATTAACGATAGTGAAACAAGAGGCTGAAGATTGTTTAAGAACTATGTGTAGAACAGGATGCGCAAACGTTTTAGAGGATTTCTTTTGTTTGGGAAATTAACTATTGCAGCAGCCATTATGGTAAGACCCAGACCTAGGACCTTGAAATGAGCGCGTAACAACCTCATTTAAAGAAACGTTTTGAGAAGAAATTGAAAAGATTATATTATATGTTATTATACTCGTATTATATAAAAGAAAATATTATATATTACTTTTACGAATTTATACTTGGAGCGAGAACTATCTTGAAAACACCAGATACGATTTTGACGAATTGGCGGAAAAATGTTTCTTTTAGAAACGGTTATGTCGCAATGGATGTTCATTGGTTTTTAATGTAATGAAAATATATTTTCCATTCGCGCGGCTCGTGTGTGTGTGTGTGTGTGTGTGTGTGTGTGTGTGTGTGTGTGTGTGTGTGTGTGTGTGTGTGTGTGTGTGTGTGTGTGTGTGTGTGTGTGTGTGTGTGTGTGTGTGTGTGTGTGTGTGTGTGTGTGTGTGTGTGTGTGTGTGTGTGTGTGTGTGTGTGTGTGTGTGTGTGTGTGTGTGTGTGTGTGTGTGTGTGTGTGTGTGTGTGTGTGTGTGTGTGTGTGTGCGTGCGCGCGCGCGTGTGTTTTTGTGCGTGCGTGCGTGTGTGTTGGTTTGTGCGTGCGTGTTTGTATTTGTGTGTGTGTGCGCGCGAGTGTGTGAACATTATAACGACTGCAAATGTAGTTTCATTAAGATTAAAATTTGTCACAAAATTCTGTTTTTCTAATAGCTCGGTCAAATTCTTTAGACAGTAAAACCCGTACAACAGTTTCAAAATGGCGGTCATTACAAATCTGGAAAAAACATAACTTGTTTTTCCAAGAGAAATATTGCTCTTGCAAATATTTGTTCACTGTAAATCAGCGTTGGAAAATGAAATAAATGGTGTTTTAAATTTTCAATTAAATGTTATATTTTAAAATTGTATTTTATACGGATTTTATTGAGGTCGGATTATAGCAGTGTAATTAGATGTTCAAAAACATAAGATATAAAGAAATTTATTATTTAAAAATAAAAATTGAAACCTAATTTTTTGGTTAACGAACTTGTTCAACTGCATAGGTGGCCTAGTTGATAGCGTACTGGGCTTTCACCCCGAGGACCCGGTTTCGATTCCCGGCCAGGGCTTGGCATTTTCATACGCTATAAATCATCCCATCGTCTGCATTAGCTCAAGTGTGCACAATAGTCGGACGTTAAACACAAAAAAACGAACTTGTTCAAGTTATCACCAGATATTATTGTTGTCAATTCTTAATTAAAACCGTTGTTACTATATGAAAGAAATGCGTTTAAAATAAATTATCTTTACAAACACTAACGAATGCAACGAATGCAACGATTGCTTTCGGACAAACTTTTACGATAAGGGCGCACGTCTCGCGTGCTCGGCTGCAAGGTATTTTCTAATTGTTATTCTTCTTTTTCCCAAAATCGGAAACCAAAAAAGTCAATCCCGCGATCGAAATCTGGCCAAGTACCTTGTACCGGATGTACACGGGACAAACATGCGCGGCCCTATTGTATGCTAATGACGTTGTCCGATTTTGGTACCGGAAAACGTATAAATATTAATGTCGACATCAGCGGAGTTGTTTTTTGTAAGGCCTGCGCCAAACTAGGCAAAGGAGATACGTTTATTAGTAATGTTAAGTAGACACGCGAACAGAAATATTTAGGTTTTGGAATATTTTGGGTTTTATGAAAAAAACTTTGGTGGTTATTATTTCCTTATGTTTCATTTATTGATGCAGAATGTATAGTATTGCAGCACGAAGTATTAAGCTACTTTAATTTTCGATCTGTTAAAATAATAGTTTAAATTACGTTTTTTTGATTAATATCGATTTACACATTCGGTTTGGCTAAGATCGATGTCAATAAAAATTAGAAGTTAGTGGAAGCTTATGGCGTACAAAACTACTTACATTCTGAAAGTTATAATAATTGAATAAAATTAAAACCACAATTTTTATGTTTTTCTTGGAAATATAATAACAAAATCTTTGCTTGTTAAGTGTATTAAAAAAACGGATTTACATAAAAGTAATATTTTGGATATGTAATATATATTTATTTATTCTCAGTCTGAAGGGTTTGTTATAAGGGATTAAAAATAAGTTCCTCTATAATATAATTACTGATTGACGGTAATTAGAGCATATTTATATAAAAATATATTTTGTGTACCCATATCTTCACTAACCAATAACATGTTGTTAAAGCGCCTTCAATATAAAGAGCCGTTACCCTCATAACACTCTTGCTAGCAAGTCTGCTTTATGAGATGTACAGGCGCTAAAATATAATTATTGAAAACCTTTTACATTTAATATAATAATAACATTAAAACTACCTTTACTAACTTTACATATTACGTAGACAGAAAGTTATGTTTTACAGCGAGATATTCTGTACAGAGTTTCAGTTGGTTGGCTTTATAGATTTTGTGTTCCCACGATTCCAATAATGTTTTGTAAAAACGTTTGTAATTTTATTGTAATTTAATTCTTATGAAAATCGCGGGACTGCATACGTTTTCGTACAACTGGAATGGCAAACACTAACTTTCTGAAGTGTCTGTGCTAAAATATCGGTTTTTTGTAAAAAAACAAAACAGTATAAACATTTATAAAAATCTGTTCGACAGATTTGGTTAAATTTTAATTTATTTTCAAAATATTATATATTGCGAGAAAATAAAAACAAAATATATTTCAAATAAAATCGGCTCAAATGTAGCCTTTAAGCAAACATCAAGCAAGAAACGTTAATTCAGAGTTTACAGACGAAAAACAATACAATAAACAATAGGAACAATGATGATGTTATCAAATTTGTGTATGAGGATATTTTCCATCATTTGTGTACACGAAAACAATATACTAAGTGTTGAGAATAGTGTCTGACTTAAAACATATAAATTGTTTAATTTTGCAAACATATTTTAATTTTTTGCAGATTCACAATTAAAATAATTATACCATTTTTGAAATAGAAGAAAATCACGGTGCAAGTGGGTAAGTTGAAATGAAAATAAACACCACGCTAGCTATGGAAACAATAGAGCAGATTGGCGGGGGGCAATCAAGACCCGCTGCTAGATTCTGTAGACGCGGCAGTTCCTGGACATTTTGGGTGGAATCAGGTTTAGGTTTATGTGATTTGTTCCGTACCGACACCTGAGCTTTTACTGACAACAAATGTACAGTCCGATTGTACGTGAAGGGATAGTGTAGTGTTATTTATTGCTGATAGAGACTGTACTGCCATTTTATTATTGTTATCGCTTATATGGGTCTATATACTGAAATAACTGTCTGTCGATAAAGCGTTTAAACTTTAAAACACGTTTTACTACTAATTTGAATTTTTTTTGAGAGTACACATTTCAGTAGGCTATACTTGAAAATTCAGTAAGTAATTTTTGTTAATACTTGACAATTTTTCATATCTCCCGCTAAATTGAATTCGATATATTTAAAGCCGCCTCGTGGACTAGTTGATAGCGTACTGGGTTTTCAACCCGAGGACCCGGGTTCGATTCCCGGCCAGGGCTTGGCATTTACATACGCTATAAATCATCCCATCGTCTGTATTAGCCCAAGTGTGCACAACAGTCGGACGTTAAAAAAAATCCGTATGTTTAAAACGAGTAAATATTTTTCAATAATTAGAAACGCAGCAGCGACGAGTGGAACTTAAATTACTTTAAAATTTCGAAAAAACTGAGAAATAGTTTTGATCTTTGAAAGTATGTTTTCAGATTCATAACTGAATTTAATGCACTAATTTTGAAATAAAAAACGAAAAAAACATACCCGGCACCGGTCAAGACTTTTATAAAATTCATTTCTTAACCTCTAATTTGTTTTATTTCAAATATGTTACATTAAGTTGCATTATTTAACTTCCTATATGAACAAAAATATGACGAAACAGTTTTGATAAACTAAACAGAATGTCTAGGTTTTTGTTGCCATATGAGTTGGATTTTTTGGAATCACGTAGAGTGACACACAAGCTACGGGAAATGTGTTCAAATGAAAACATGAATACTAAACTATTCGAGTTACAAATTGCTTAGTTGAACACTTTAATTGTATAGTCTCAATGATTATGCATACTTTCAAAAAAATTATATATGCTCTGAAATTTATTTTATTTATTATTATTTTTTTTTTTTGGTGTTTAACGTCCGACTATTGTGCACACTTGGGCTAATGCAGACGATGGGATGATTTATAGCGTATGAAAATGCCAAGCCCTGGCCGGGAATCGAACACGGGTCTTTGGGGTGAAAGCCCAGTACGCTATCAACTAGGCCACCGAGGCGGCTACTGAAATTTAATAACGTAAGGTCTAATATGTAACGGATATTGTTACTCTATGGTGAAGCGGTGGGTAGAAGTAACGTTCACCGAACAGCTGATTTCGCAACACAGCTGATCTTCGATTATATTAATATTTATCACGTTTTAGGGCTGGTTGTAATGTTGGATTTTGAGCGTCGCGTGATGCAAGTGTACAAATTGGTAGTTATAGTAAAAGATGAGTTGTTTTATATTAATTCGTAACGATCAGCTGATTTCATTGAACAGCTGATAGGTTATAATAAGTTTCAGGTGTGTTGTTAAAAACTAGCTATGTTAATTTGTCGTCATTCGAACAAATCATCGTAATTAAAATAAAAAAGAAGAGAAAACGTGATACGTGATTTTTATTTTTCGCTCAATAATAGAATTTTTAAAATTTCAATTACGGTTTTATTTATTACCTCTGTTTACCATGCATGTAAATAATAACAAATAAAATATTATTAATTTTATTTTAATAATGAAATGATTAAGTATTATGGAGTACGAACAAAGTGTTTATTGTAATTGTGTTTTAATTAATAATATGTTGGTATTTACGCAGTTCAGATATTTTTTGTTGAAATAATGATTTTTGAATATTTTTTCCTTGTATTAGACGCCTTATTATTATTCAATTAACGTATATTCACCCGTGGAAAACATTTTTTTTAAAGATTACTTGTGATTTTAGGCTGTTTTTTACGGAGCTACACTGTGACGTCATTGCTGTTTTCATTGAATGAAACGTACGATATTTCCTACGGCTTACTGCTCCTGCGCGTTATGACAATATAATTAGCATTACTTAATACGTATTACTTTGTTCGTTCTTGTAGTGAAAACGTTGTAAAAATGGCGTCTGTTTATTTAAGTATGTTTCTCACCCAACCACCTGTCAGTTAGCTTCTTCGCTCAAGAACCACCACAGGTCCTTGAGTATTTTAAAGAAATAAAATATTTCCCATCGTTTTAGAGATTTATTTTCGATTTGTATCTAGTTCCCGTACTTTTTGCTCTTTTATGTTTTGGATTATTGTTTTTGGACGTGTAATAAAGCGTTTCAACGAAAAAGTTACCGAAAAATCGAAAACAACCTACACTGCTTATTTACCAAATATTTTGTTAAATATATTGTGTTACTTTAAATGTTATTCGTTATTATGTCATCCGGAGGCCATAAAACCGCCGGAGATCGAGGGTTGGTGGCCAGATTCCGCAGTGGTACAGTCACATAGCAGAACTGTACAATTGTAAAACTCTTGGAGTACTTCTCATTAAATCCAAATGCTATGCGCAATGCACCCTTACCGAGTCACCCCCCAGAGACAACCCTTCCTCTCGATGTGTATTGCACATGCATCTAGACCTAATCTTTTTGGTTTACCCAAGGAACCGCGAACGAAAGGGTGTACAAAAAGTGATTTATTCGAAGAGGGATGAATAAAAGCATGTGCTATCTCAATGGCAGAGTAAATATAGGTGGAGGGGTGGGATAACAGAAAGGGTTGCAATGCATCTCTGATTGCAATTTAAACAAAACGTGTGGAAGGCTGGTCATGCTCTTCGAATTTACGTTCAGTGGATCCGTTTTGAGGCTCCTGGGTTAGAAAAAGGTTTTTTGTAAGAATAGCAATTAAAATAAAAAATAATAATCGGCGCACGCAGCTGTCGCGCTGATGTGAATGAAGCGATTTTCCAAAATTATTTTTTTCACTTTTTGAAACTCTGATTGCCCCAATCATAATAAGCATTAAAATCTGCATATATTGGGATTTTAAACTTTCAAATTAGGCCTACATTGAAAATACAAAAATGAAACCCTGAGTGCCGTCAAAATATTTCTTGATTACAATGGATTTTGAAAATTTGATATAATTTATATAATTTTTAACGCTAATTGCGATGGTAAAATCAAATTATCAACAATGTTTAAAAAAATAAGGTTATGCATTTTAAAAGATTTAAAATATCCGCCATTTTGAAACTGTTAAAAGAATTTTTTGATTAATAAATTTGTTCAAGTTATTACCAAAATTGATTTTTGTGTTAAGTGTAAATCAAATCCAATCAAAGTTGCAAATTTGAGCATGCTAAACACACACACACACACACACACACACACACACACACACTAACGACCCCTCAAAAAGTGACCTAGAGGTTAGGATCAGTGTTCATTTTAAGTAAGACTTAGGTAAGTAAGACTCATTTTAAGTAAGATCAGTGTAAGAGTAAGGACTTAGGTTCCTGGCTCTTACTATAATGGACGCTCCATTTCAATGGAAATTCACTAATAATCGCAACGCACGTCTGCTCCTCTGACGTGATATAAGCAAATTTATAAACATATTTTTTTAACTTCCAATGTTTTTGAAAATCTGATTTCATCATTACAGAGTTGGAATCTGCTAAAATTAGCAACGTCTGTCAAATTAAACTGAAAACCCTGAACGCCGTTAGTTTCATTTTCGTTGAAGGGAAATTTAAAATAAATGCTAATTTACGCATATTTAAACGCTAATTACGTTAGTGAAAACACATTTTCAAAAAATTGTAAAGTAAAAATGTTATGATCAACATTTATGAGAAATAAGTTTTTCATAAAGTCACTGATTTTCTTTGGTTTTGTTTACAGAGAAAATCCGTACCCGGAGTTATAGTGTTTCAATTAAAAATGTAAAAGAAAGTTATGGTTCTGGTATAAATCGAAAAACCGTAACTTTGACTGGATTCGCATCAGTGGTCACACACTTATGGTCAAACTATATTGCAAGGGGCATTAGGAGCAGATACCATAGATAATGAAATGCAAAAAGAAAACAAATTGTGGAACAATTGGAATGAGATTATAGGCGAGTACGCGGCATTTGTAGACATGCCGTATATCTAAGTACATTTTTTAAATATGCTACTTTACCACATTGTTATTTTTAAGTAGAAATGAAACACATAAGTGGACAAATTATAAAATAAAGAACATTAGTGGACAGGCAATGTGAGGCATAATAAATAGATTATAATATCAATGGACTGGTCATTGATGAGGAAAATTAGATGAAAATATCATAAAATGAAACACATAAGTGGACATTTATACAATAATGAGAATTAGTGGACAGCCCATGTGAAGAATAATAAATGGGATATTATAATATCAGTGGACAGGTAGGTCATGATGTGAGAAAATTTGATGAAAATATCATACAATGAAACACATAAGTGGACAAATTATGCAATAATGGGAATTAGTGGACAGCCCATGTGAAGAATAATAAATAGGATATTATAATATAAGTGGGCAGGTAGGTCATTATGTGAGGAAAATTAGATGAAAATATCATAAAATGAAACACATAAATGGACAAATTATGCAATAATGGGAATTAGTGGACAGGCCATGTGAGGCACAAAAGGATAAGTGGAAGAATAATAAATAAGATATCATAAATAATATCAGTGGACAGGTAGTGAATATGAAAGAGGAAATTACATTGATGAAAATGAGGAAAATTAGAGGAAAATATTAAAAAATGAAACACTTAATTGGAAAAATTATGGAATAATGGGCACTAGTGAACAGACCATGTGAAGCACAATAGGACATTATTACATTAAGTGGACAGGTCATAGTGTGAGGAAAATTAGATGAAAATATCATAAAATAAAACACATAAGTGGACAAATTGTGGAATAATGGATATTAGTGGACAGGTCATAGTGCGAGGAGGGAAAATAAATAGGATGAAACACTTATAATATATGGAATAATGGGCACTAGTGAACAGACCATGTGAAGAATAGACATTATTACATGAAGTGGGCAGGTCATAGTGTGAGGAAAGTTAGATGAAAACATCATAAAATGAAACAAATAAGTGGACAAATTATGGAATAAAGGGCATTAGAGGACAGGTCATGTGAGGCACAAAAGGATAAGTGGACACGTCATAGTGTACGGCAAATTATAAGAAATATCATAAATGAAACACATAGCCTAAGTGGACAAATTATGGATAAAGGGCACTAGTGAACAGCCCATGTGAAGCACAATAGGACATTATTACATTAAGTGGACAGGTCATAGTGTGAGGAAAATTAGAGGAAAATATTAAAAAATGAAATACTTAATTGGAAAAATTATGGAATAATGGGCACTAGTGGACAGGTCATGTGAGGCACAAGAGGATAAGTGGACACGTCATAGTGTACGGCAAATTATAAGAAACTATCATAAAGTTAAACAAATAAGTGGACAAATTATGGAATAAAAGGCATTAATGGATAGGCCATGTGAGGTACAATACAATAACAGACAGGTGTGAGGTAAATTAGAGGAAAACATCATAAAATTAAACATATAAATAGACAAGTTGTAGAACTAAACCCATTATCAGACAAACCTTAGAAGTGACGCAATGTAAGCTTGTGGTAAGATTTATGCGGGAGATGTTTTGAAGGCAGCAGTCGAAGCGTGACCAAGTATCGCCGATAAATCTAATAAATTACTGCCGATAGAGTTTTTGAACAGATGAAAAACTATTGCTACAATTATTTATAGCTCTTGGTACAACATCCAAGACTAGTTCGGTGTTTTTGTTAAATTCGGTGAAAGAGTGCATTGAGTTCGGCACATTTCAAAGGGTTTCTGTAGTAAGTTGGTTTAAACATTTCGGCCAAATCGGAATTCGAAATTTTTGTCTTCTGTCAGAAAACCTTAATCAATTTTCCGTTAGATTGGTTGTTGACAAACAATTAGTGTTTATATCACAACTTGTAATTTTTTTGCATTTTTTGTTGTAACTTCTTGTGGCTATTATAAATTTTCTGTGAGGTTAAGTGGAAAAGAGGATCTAATAAAGCAAACTTCGCCACAAATAAAGGCAATCAATCCCTTCTCTCACTTACTTTTTCTTTTCTTTCTATCATAATATTATTGCCCAAAAAAATGAAAACTGATTTCCCATTTAATATTGCATGTTCTTCACAAAGACGTTTCAAAAGTCGGAATTGAAAAACGTTCACAATAAGCAACAATGAAACAGGGGGGGATGGTGAGTACTTGAGCAAATTATAATGGTGCCCTCAGGGGCCGACATTGTATTAGAGATGCGGCCTTTATCCGTTCAAGTAGGCCTTAACGATTGGCCAGTGGCCTACGACCCTTCAACATTTTGCCGAAATTGACAACGAACGACAGACTTCAAGAGTCATTACAGAGAGTGTAGTGATGGATTATTGGAGGGGAGGAGGGGTGGTAAAAGTGTAAGTAATTGGGGTAGTGCTTTTAGTGACAATCTGGGATGAGCGACTGGTCAGCGTTAAGGATTTAGGTGTTAGTGTAGATTTAGTACTAAACCGGTCACAGGAAGTCACTACGTTATCTGACTATGGAGAATGTTATAGGAGTGGTTTGATAAACAATGTTTGTGGATATTTGTAGTTTTATTAAAGTTTTTAATGTTAGCTTTGGCGAGAGGAGTGAAAAGAAAAAAGTCGCCCGAACGAAAGAATGTAACGGAAATATGGAACGAACAACAAACTGATTTGTTTCTCTGTATCTGTATCTTTCTTTTTCTTCCTACTTTTCGATAACAGTACACGCCTATTGTATGAAAACGTTGAGTTGCTTTGGTACCGTTATTTTTCCTTAGTAGAAGAACATGTGCACGTTGTAACCGTTTATGGTACATTCGAAATTAATATAAACTTTTATAATAATTATTTTTAATATTGCTAGTTTTAATGACATAACCTGAAAGTTATTATAGCCTAGCTGTTTAATGAAATCAGCTGATCCTTACGAATTAATATAGAACAAATGATCTTTTACTATAACTACAGTACATAATGTAAAAACTATGTTCAAATATTTGTTTATTTAAGCAAAACAATTTGTAAACATATTTTCAAACTAATTATATTTTTAGTAAAGATATCAATGAAATGAGTTGTACTTTTTTTAAATTTAGGTCTTTTAAAGGGCTAAAATCCTTATATTTTGAAGTTTTTATTTTGAATCTGAATATAAACAGGTGATTTTCTATTTATTTGTATTTCAAATAAATAGGAAATTCCTGACTGCAATCGAATTCGAATTATGTTACTAAAATTGTAACTTTTTTTAAATTTTGAGGCTCTTGAAAATAGTATTTCTACGAAGAGTAAAAACTTTATTGGTCGATTAGCTAACACGCTTGCAGACAAAGTGCTGGAATATAATTCAAATTTTTACTGTTTAAACGCTACAGATAAGTTTTAGATAGTACCCGCATACTCTTTCTTAAGTTAAACGTACTTCAAATTAAATAAAAGTATCTCTAAGCACAAAACATACTTCCGAAACAGTAAAACCTGTCTTCATTTATTTATAAAGAAACAATTGTTTCCACCCTAGTTACTGCTAATATTTAATTGTAAACTCCCCAACCCCTGCCATACACACACATCCGTGTCTTAGGGGTAGCCGGTCTTCCATCGCACCCCTTTCCCAAATACTGTCACCTCCAGATCCATCACATGTCTATGCCACTTGACTGCATTTTGTTATATGTTTTATTCTTATTTTTTTCAGTGGTTTAAGCGTACTCGTAAGAGAGAAAATGACATTTTTGGTGTAATTCAAAACTAAGCTTTTGTTAGTGAATTTTCATTGTAGCTGCCATCATGGTAAAACCCAGATATTAGAACTTGGAACGCCGATCCTACCTCAAAGCACTTTTTGAGGGATCGTTAAAAATTGTTTATTTATCTAAAAAATTGTATTTATTTAAAATTATTAAATTATTTAAAAATAAAAATACCGTTGCAGTGTGTGTGTGTGTGTGTGTGTGTGTGTGTGTGTGTGTGTGTGTGTGTGTGTGTGTGTGTGTGTGTGTGTGTGTGTGTGTGTGTGTGTGTGTGTGTGTGTGTGTGTGTGTGTGTGTGTGTGTGTGTGTGTGTGTGTGTGTGTGTGTGTGTGTGTGTGTGTGTGTGTGTGTGTGTGTGTGTGTGTGTGTGCGCGCGCAGTGTGTGTGTGTGTGTGTGTGTGTGTGCGTGCGTGCGTGCGTGCGCGTGCGTGTGCGTGTGTTTGTGCGTGCGTGCGTGTGCGTGTGTGTGTGTGTGTGTGTGTGTGTGTGTGTGTGTGTGTGTGTGTGTGTGTGTGTGTGTGTGTGTGTGTGTGTGTTTGTAATCGATTTTCTTAACAGCTTGGACAACTTCGTTATCCAGAAAAATCCGTATAACATTTAAAAAACGGCGGTCAATCCAAGACTTTAAAAAAGATCATACATTTTTATTAAACACCTTTTTGTAAATATGATTTTATCACCGTAAGCAACTTTCAGATTTTCATAGTTTATTAATTTAAATTACAAAATTCTCGAAATTATTAATAATTGTATTTTAATTTTTAATATTGATATATGTTCTACTAGGAGAAAAAAAAAAACGAATACATGTTTATTATAATTAATTGTGTTTTAATTAACACTAGGTTAGATAATTATTTTGTAAAAGGTTAGACAGCCTTGAGGCAGCCAGAGTTTAGGGGTTGGCAGCTGAAAGCCGCAGGGGTAGAGCCCCTAGTTTCACTAAAAAATATACTTCGTAAACAATATTAATAAACACAACCTTAGTTACGATACTATTACGAAAGAAACAGCTGTGGCATTAAATCAGCTGTTCGAGTAAGTACATAGAACCTACGTATCACTAACTTCAGCTATTAGTGTATTATATACTATTAGTATTACTCTTTACTATAACGCAATGTCTAGTATACAGTATCACTTCTCTATGACATTCATGAATGACAGGACATCCCGTTAGATAGCAGCAATGCAGTGTAATGGGTCATTAGACACCGTGACCCTAAGCCATCAATCTCTTGACATCTCTTCCCGCAGGAATACTCGACCCATGGTGAGCCGTTAATAATACATCCTTGGTCTTTACAGCAGAGGATTATAGGAAACAATAGGTTAATTACTCAATGTTAGTGTTAACCTGTAACCAATGAAATGGAGAGGTGCTTCTCTCTCAATAAGCTGAATCTTAAATTGTATGAAAATCTGTCTCTTAAACTGAGCTATAATGATTTAAACACCTCTGATTCTGCAGTTATTGTAGATCAAGATAAATTTTCTCTCTGTATAACGTACAGTATATTTTTGTCTTTTATGTAGTGCTTTATACAGAAACAATGTATTGTATTTTAATTTCATGTAGTACAGTATATAGAGATAATACAATGTATTATTTTTTTCCTTTTATGCAATGCAATATACAGAAACAATATATTGTATATTTTCATTAATGTAGTGCATAAATGAAGTAGAAGTATACTGAAGAAGTACATACAGAAACAATATACTGTATTTTCTTCCTTTATGTACTGCAGGATGTAGAAACAATATACTGTATTTTCATATTTTATGTTGCGCAGTATATAGAAACAATATATTGTATTTTCTTCCTTTATGTAGTGCAGGATGTAGAAACAATATACTGTATTTTCATATTTTATGTTACAGAAACAATATACTGTATTTTCTTCCTTTATGTAGTGCAGGATGTAGAAACAATATACTGTATTTTCATATTTTATGTTGCGCAGTATACAGAAACAATATACTGTATTTTCATATTTTATGTTGCGCAGTATACAGAAACAATATACTGTATTTTCATATTTTATGTTACAGAAACAATATACTGTATTTTCTTCCTTTATGTAGTGCAGGATGTAGAAACAATATACTGTATTTTCATATTTTATGTTGCGCAGTATACAGAAACAATATACTGTATTTTCATATTTTATGTTGCGCAGTATACAGAAACAATATACTGTATTTTCATATTTTATGTTGCGCAGTATACAGAAACAATATACTGTATTTTCATATTTTATGTTGCGCAGTATACAGAAACAATATACTGTATTTTCATATTTTATGTTGCGCAGTATACAGAAACAATATACTGTATTTTCATATTTTATGTTGCGCAGTATGCAGAAACAATATACTGTATTTTCATATTTTATGTTGCGCAGTATATAGAAACAATATATTGTATTTTCGTCTTTTATATAGTGCAATTTATGGGAACAATATATAGTATTTTATCCTTTTATGGAGTGCAGTACGTAGAAACTATATGTTGTATTTTTTCTTCGGTATCAAGTGCGTTATATATATATATATATATATATATATATATGTACACACACACATGTTTGACCCCACACACTTTACACTCACATTTACATTTTGGGAGGCGATAATAGCCTCAATGGTTTTTAGCCTCAAATATATATATATATATATATATATATATATATATATATATACACACACACAAGTTTGACCCCACAGGGGGTTGCAGACTAGCTGCACCTATTGAGAGGATTTAGACGTCCTCTGGTGGTCAGTCTGGTACACCGAGTCTAACACACACACACAACACAACACTTACGACTTTAACACTTTACACTCATACTTACATTTAGGGAGGCGATAATAGCCTCAATGTGCTTTCGCCTTAAAATAATATATATATATATATATACATACGTTATTGAATTTCCTTAGTAAAAATAACAAGTTTAGTTTTAGCTAAATAGGTATAAGCCGATTCTTCCAAAATTAATCATTAAACTTTGTAAAAATTTTGAGTATGCCTACATGATAAAAAAATATTTGTAACTCAAATTAGTGTACGAAATTTGATATGTACAAAATAAACGAGTCGGAAAGGGTGATTTTGTGCGTTTATTATTTCTTCGCTGATAGCTTCCAAACCGAATTTTCGAGAATAGCTCCCCTTATATTTTGTTTGGGTGTTTATTGACTTCATTAAAATAATTATTTGATTGTGAGAAAGTTGTACAATGTTTGTAAGCCTGCCTAACCTATACTTGATTCCTTTGTCCCACCTGTTGTTGAATTATGCGCACTGCCTTCATTATTTATTTGCAAACAGCTGCCCAAACCTAAGATCTAGGTCACGCTGGGAGGTCGTCGACCCCGGTCTATAAAGGACTCACCCTCCTTCCTTCCTGATGGACAATAGAACGATTTGCCTTTTGCAATTTGCTTGGGCAACCGCCGAATCGCCTGGGTCTTAAACGGCCGCTTCCTTTTGTTCGGCTGTCTGATTGTGCAATCATTGAACCCAGAAGAAGATCGTATTTCCCAAATACGTGTTGAAATCGTTCTAAAACACGTGTAAGGCCTGAGAAGTAAGGACCAGTAGGATCGATCTTGCAGAGGCAGTTGATAGAGTCAGAGCTGTTTTGTTCTGTTGGGTAACAAAAAGTTATCCTTATCCTTTCGTTTAAGAAAAATCAACGTGTGAAAGGTTACGTGATAATTTAACAAGATATTTTATAACGACATCTTCGTAATTGCCCAGTGTTTATTTTTTTCTGCTTATCATTTATTTTAACTTAATGGTCTATCCTACATAAGTTGTTCAGATGGTTTAAATTTTCAGCTAACACAAAAAGGACGGAAAAAGTTACCTTTTACGTAATACCAGAGAATACATAAACGTTAAGAAGGGCAGGCTTTATAGAAAAACGTTCGCCTCTTGAAACTTGTGTTCTTTGACGATGGACAGCACTAGTGAACTTTTATATCACCAGAACGAGCGGGAGAAACTTGAGAAAGAGAGAGGAGAATTATTAAAATTTTTTTCAAGAATATCTACGCTTTACACCAGTTAGGTTATAGAGGACGAGGGATCGGAGCTAACGGAAAGAATAAAAACAGACAGCAGTAACTGCAGATCTCGAACACGACCTTGAGGTTAGTAGTTCAGAGACGTAGCAGATTGACTGTAAATTTTTGCCAGCGCTATCTACTTAGCAAGTGCACAAATGTCTCTCTCCCTCTCTCTTTATATATATATATATATATATATATATATATATGTGTGTGTGTGTGTGTGTGTGTGTGTGTGTGTGTGTGTGTGTGTGTGTGTGTGTGTGTGTGTGTGTGTGTGTGTGTGTGTGTGTGTGTGTGTGTGTGTGTGTGTGTGTGTGTGTGTGTGTGTGTGTGTGTGTGTGTGTGTGTGTGTGTGTGTGTGTGTGTGTGTGTGTGTGTGTGTGTGTGTGTGTGTGTGTGTGTGTGTGTGTAGTTCGAAGTCTAAGTTCGACTTCAGGCTTGGAGCGAGAAGAACCTCGAAGATGCCAGATACGATTTTGGTGAAATGTTGGAAAAATATTTTCTCGAGAAACAATTATCAGTTGTCAAACAGTTGTACACGGGGTTTTCCATGTGGTTCACGTTTTTCCATCATGAAGAAATACGTATAAACACACACACACACACACACACACACGGGGTTTTATATATATATATATATATATATATATATATATATATATATATATATATAGGCTATATTTGTTTTTGTTGTTATTTTAAGGCGAAAAGCAAATTAAGGCTATTATCGCCTCCCTAAATGTAAGTGTGAGTGTAAAGTATTAAAGTCGTAAGTGTCGTAAGTGTAAGTGTATGTTAGACTCGGGTACCGCGAGGGACGTCTAAATACTCTCAATAGGTGCAGCTAGTCTGCGTCCTTTGCGGGGATATATATATATATATATATATATATATATATATATATATAGAGAGAGAGAGAGAGAGCCGCCTCGGTGGCCTAGTTGATAGCGTACTGGTCTTTCACCTCGAGGACCCGAGTTCGATTCCCAGTCAGGGCTTGGCATTTTCATTCGCTATAAATCATCCCATCGTCTGCATTAGCCAAAGTGTGCACAATAGTCGGACGTTAAAAAAATATATATATCAAAACACATAAAATATAATTCTTCCGGTACAGACATCAAAAGCTAGATAAATAATTTAATATTACTTGTCTTACTAGCAAAAACAATAAATTTGTCAAGTTTAATAAAAATTTCCGTGGAACCAATTATAACTTGTATGTTAATACCTCATGTTACAATCAAAAACCCAGAAAGTTGTAGACGGACTTTTCAGTCATATGATGTTCGTTTCCTGGATGTAGTAGATAGCCGGCGACTAATTGTTAATATCTCTATTAAGCACAAACGTTTTATGCAGAAACAATTCTATGCGCCGAGTTCAATGGCTGCTGGTTAGTAATCTCATTGTTTTATTAACAATAATTTTAACTTATAAAGAACTGTCCATCAAGTGTTTTAGTTAGAAATGAATAATTAGTTTAATTTTCGTTAGCGGCTTGAAGAGATACCGCTTTGACTGACGCAAACCGGAACATCGTGAACTGGACGCTTCATTGGGCAATTTACTGTACTAATAAAGAGTAATGGTTAGTGTACTAATTAGTCAGGTTCAAATAGAATTACATTCGAGCCTCGCACAGGGAAGTCGAGAATTTCTAGTTCAGATCAGAGGTACCAAAACAGGGGGGCACATTTTAATGAAGGCAAAATTTATTTTAAAAGAGAATAGAAAATATTGTTATACAAATTGTTTAATCATATTTTCTTTATCATTATTATATTGCTGCCATTTTAATATATTTAATTTATAATAACTCAGAAATATTAATTAGAATTATTTTTATAGATCGATTTTTTCTTTTTTTTTTTGGGGGGGGGGGTTAGACCCATACTGGAGCACATTCGACTGAATTAGTGAGGTCTCATCTTCTTGGCGCGTTGTTCCTCCCAACACCTCTTCAGCCTTTGTGATCTCCTTTTCTTAAGTTCTTCTGAGATTGTCATGTCCTTTCGGTCACTTGCTTTTCTAAAGTTGAGTTTCATTTCCTTGTCCTTGAGTATGGCTTTCTCCTCCCCATTCCTCAACTGTTCCTCAGTTATCCCTTGGTCTTCCAGGGTCTTGTTCTATCTCCTTGAGAAAATTATTTTTTATTTTTGTGCTCAACTGGTAGTGCAGTAATTTCTTGGTGAGCCTTTCTTCTGGGAGTCTGATCTGGTGTCCGTAAAATGCCAGGCGTCTCTTTCTGAATACGTCAATAAGGTGTTCGGTCTCCTTGTACACCAGTGCTCCAGAAAGCAGCCTGTGGTTCCCATTCACTATGTGTTTCTTGTTGATGATCGTTCTTAGTATTCTTACTAAGAATATCTTAAATCAAAGATCAAAAATAAGAAAAAAAATATATCTTACCCACATATACAAGGCAAATAATATATATATATATATATATATATATATATATATATATATATATATATATATATATATATATATATATCGGCGATGATAACCTTAACGGTTTTTCGTCGGAAATATATATATATATATATATATGTATGTGTGTGTGTGTGTGTGTGTGTGTGTGTGTGTGTGTGTGTGTGTGTGTGTGTGCGCGCGTGCGCGCGTGTGTGTGTGTTTCAAATGTAGACTTTTTTCTATTAAACATGCGTTCTTAATGTGTATGTATTCATTGATAAAATACATTTTTTTTATCACCGAAGATCATTAGCCAACCACTATGGCTTAGAAGTTCATAAAACTGTTAACAACTTTTTCATAAAAAAAAAGTTAACAAAACTCTTAATCCATCCCGTAAATTTTATCTGTTTGTTTCTTAATCATATGTAAATGAGGAAGCGTTATCTCTATTTCTTAGGCAGGTGCTTTCGTACGTCCCGACTAAATTTGTTAGGTTGTGTCCACCTGTTTGTTCAGCAGGTGACTGACGTAAACATTTGGTGTTTCGGCAAAACTACAATCACAAGAAGCGCAGAAATGTCTAACAGATGTCAAGCATCCGCATTGTGGTCAAGCAAATTGGGGAAATGAATTTACGAAGCAAAATTCCACTGAAAAAAGGTCTATTAGAGCCAGAGGCATCATGGTAAAACGTACCATGTAATGAACGCCTTTTAGAGCCAGAGGCATCACGGTAAAACGTACCATGTAATGAACGCCTTTTAGAGCCAGAGGCATCACGGTAAAACGTACCATGTAATGAACGCCTTTTAGAGCCAGAGGCATCACGGTAAAACGTACCATGTAATGAACGCCTTTTAGAGCCAGAGGCATCACGGTAAAACGTACCATGTAATGAACGCCTTTTAGAGCCAGAGGCATCATGGTAAAACGTACCATGTAATGAACGCCTTTTAGAGCCAGAGGCATCATGGTAAAACGTACCATGTAATGAACGCCTTTTAGAGCCAGAGGCATCATGGTAAAACGTACCATGTAATGAACGCCTTTTAGAGCCAGAATCATGTAATGAACGCCTATGGTAAAACGTACCATGTAATGAACGCCTTTTAGAGCCAGAGGCATCATGGTAAAACGTACCATGTAATGAACGCCTTTTAGAGCCAGAGGCATCATGGTAAAACGTACCATGTAATGAACGCCAATAATTCTATAAAATCATAATAAAATTTAAACCATACAAGTGGAATTAAAATTATTAAAGTTTTTAAACAGTTTGAAATAAAAATGTACAGTTTACAGAAAAATCGCAAAGAACGAAATTAAACTGCTTTCAGGTGAATTCAAGTTATTTTCTTGAATTCCGTAAAATACCCAAGTTTGTGTCGTGATTCTACGTGTATTATAAAAATTTCTATGATCAAAGTTTGAGAATAATAACTTTTAGATGAAAAATAGTTGTTTCTTAATTCTATCAATCGAAAATTTTAAATCGATATTCACACGGGCTTAGACGAAGAAAGGATCACAAATAAAGACTTCTAGTCAATATATACTTCGTAATACGAGAAGAAAAATATGTTTTAATTTTAATTTGGACATACGGACTTAACATATTTTTTCCACACTTGCGAAGCTCAAATAAAACGTCATACAAAACCATCTTTCGACTAAAAACAATCTCTTTCCCAACACAAATTACCAGCGGACGAACGCATATTCCACCCTCACATAAGGGTTGCTCAGAATCATCCTAACTTCACCGTTCTATATATAAAAGAAATATCTTCATTCTTGTATGAACGCGCGCTGCATGAGATGAAGCTTACGAAACCTTATTGCAGAAACACAAAACGTAATCTAAGCCTGCTTTCATTCGTTTTATTTCATTTCATTTAGTTTTTGTACCGCAAGAGGTAGGCTTATTATTACATTACGTAGCGTTCAGTGAAGGTTCGGAGAATCTTTGATGTGGAAAATAAAGGCAATGACTCTATGCAATACTGGGTGGTTCAAAAGGTTTTCACAAATTTAAATGTAGAATGTAAGATTTATTTGAGGTTAAACAAAATAAATCGAGTTTGACTCACGTAGTCAAATGATGAATCTTATTAATTGTTGAGTGATGAATAACAAACAATAAAATGCAAAGTTTATATGGTAGGTGGAATTAAAATAACTTTAAAAACAGCTGTTATTTGTACAACACCTGTTCTGTATATCAAAGTTGAGTTTGACTCACGTTGTCAAAAAACAAATCTTATTAACTGTTGATGAGTGAAGAATAACAAACAATAAGATGCAAAGTTTAAATGGTAGGTGAAATAAAATAACCTTCAAAAACCGCTGTTATTTTACAACACCTATTTTGTATATCAAAGTTGAGTTTGACTCACGTAGTCACAAAATAAATCTTATTAATTATTTTTGAGTGATGAATAGCAAAGTTTATATGGTCGGTGGAATTGAAATAACTTTCAAAAAACAGCTGTTATTGTAAAACACCTGTTCTATATATCAATGTTGAGCTTGACTCAAGTATTTAAAAGACAAATCTTAATAATTGTTGTTGAGTGAAGAATAACAAGAAATAAGATGCAAGGTTTATATGGTAGGTGGAGTTGAAATAACAGCTGTTATTGTACAACACATGTTCTGTATATCAAAGTTGAGTTTGACTCACGTAGTCAAAAGACACATCTTATTAATTGTTGTTGAGTGATGAATAACAAACAATAAGATGCAAAGTTTATATGGTAGGTAGAATTGAATGACCTTCAAAAACAGCTGTTATTGTACAACATCTGTTCTGTATATCAAAGTTGAGTTTGACTCACGTAGTCAAAAGACAAATCTTATTAATTGTTGTTGAGTGAAGAATAACAAGAAATAAGATGCAAGGTTTATATGGTAGGAGGAATTAAATTAACCTTCAAAAACAGCTGTTATTTGTACAACACCTGTTCTGTATATCAAAATTGAGTTTGACTCACGTAGTCAAAAGACAAATCTTATTAATTGTTGTTAAGTGATGAATAACAAACAATAAGATGCAAAGTTTATATGGTAGGTAGAATTGAATGACCTTCAAAACAGCTGTTATTGTACAACATCTGTTCTGTATATCAAAGTTGAGTTTGACTCACGTAGTCAAAAGACAAATCTTATTAATTGTTGTTGAGTGAAGAATAACAAGAAATAAGATGCAAAGTTTATATGGAAGGTGGAATTGAAATAACCTTCAAAACAGATGTTATGGTACAAAACCTGTTCTGTATATCAAAGTTGAGTTTGACTCACGTAGTCAAAAGACAAATCTTATTAATTGTTGTTGAGTGAAGAATAACAAACAATAAGATGCAAAGTTTATATGGTAGGTGAAATTGAAATAACCTTCAGCTGTTATTGTACATCTGTTCTGTATATCAAAATTAAGGTTAGGTCCTAAGCTTTTTTTCCATGGAACGTTTGTTCTTACATACAGGTAAAAAACTCCATTCTTAAAGACCTTGACGTTAACAGAAAGAGAAACGAGAAAGGGAGTGCAGTATAGTGAAAATATGTGATGAAATCAAACCGGGTCGTAGTTGAGTTCATCGCCGCCTGCCGCGCTAGCTGCCTTCTAATATACTTTAGTTTCCTAGTGATTTCACCCTTACAATACGACGTATTAGATTTGTCCTGGCCAACAATGAGTGCCATTGATTTCCGTCCGGTCTGTTGAACTGAAGAGGCACTTCAAATTACAGTACTCGCATGTCCGCCATATTTGTGAAGGGGTATTGAGTAATAAACAAGACT
The DNA here is from genome assembly GCA_022606455.1 of Callitettix versicolor. NCBI lineage: Eukaryota > Metazoa > Arthropoda > Insecta > Hemiptera > Cercopidae > Callitettix > Callitettix versicolor. Next base: position 77,356,084 of record CM040183.1, read on the forward strand.
TGGTCTTTGTTCGATTAAGATTCAGTGGATATTCTAGAATTACTGTTAAGATTAAATGCAAACAACTTTACAAACATAACAAAATTACTAATATAAAAAAAAGCTATTTAAAAATATTCTATAAATCTTTTGATTTTATTTCAAAACATTTCGTTTGGTTTCAAAATATAACCATAACCAATGAGTATGGTCTTAATGGATCATTTGAAATTATAATCATTAAAAAAGTTATCATAACTATACTTAGATAAGTTCTATTTGTCTAGTTTATATTTGGACAAATATCTATATGCAGTAAAAAACTTCCATTATTACGTAATTATAATTTTTTACTTTTAATTCCCTCTTTCCCTCCTTATTATAGTAAAAATCATCAGATTTTCCCATAATAAATATATCAATAAAATGTTTATAATGTTTGGAGTTTTTATAAGCAACAAGAGTTTAAAAACAAAGTTATAAGCTACAATAATGTTTAGTGAACGTTTAAAACTTTAGTTCATAGTAAAAGATAATTAAAAATTCTCAATTAAAAAAAAGGTGGCAGTCTCATGACTGCCGACAGAAGTGACTTCTTATCACGAGTTATGGCTAGATATTTTAAACCACAAAATAAAATTTATAGTCGATTTTCAAAATCATGAGTACGTTCATTTCAGTTTAATATATTTCTAAATACAATATTATATGATTTTATGATTTTTTGCCAAGACATAGATTTTTGCTACTCGACACTAGAATAGGCTATAACTGACCATGGGAGAAGCACGGAGTCCCAAATGTATTCCTGCTACTCTTAATATCTGACCCTGTGACTTATTGTCATTGTAAATGCCAACTTAAATGGAAGCTGCAATATTTTAATTTGGAAAGGCAGTTTGTTTGGAATTATAAGATTGTTTCAATTAAAATCATTGCAAATGTGAGCTTATAAACAATAATTTTAACATAATAACAGGGATTCAGATTTTTAAAACGGAAATACATCTATGTCCATCTCAGGTACCTAAACCATGTACATTTTAAATTTCATCTCAATCGGTCTAGTAGTTAATGTGTGATTGAATAACAAACAAAAACACACACAAACTTTCAAATTTAAAATATTATATTAAGAAGTATAAAATATTATTAAAACGTCACTGTTGTAGCCTACAGTTAACACATATCACAAAACTGAATACTAAATAATTCAATTGCACTGGGTAAGTAGTATAATGGCATTTAAATATTTATTATTCACACCTACCAATATATAATAACGTATAAAACGTCACTGTTACACAGTTAACACTTGTCATAAAACTAAATACTAAATAAAGTTGGACTGGGTAAGTACTATAATGGCGTTTAAAATAATTTAAATATTTATTATTCACACCTACCAATATATAATAAACGTATAAAACGTCTTGTTACACAGTTAACACGTGACACAAAACTAAATAATTAAGTTGGACTGGGTAAGTAATATAATGGCGCGAACATACAAGTTTTCACTTCAAAAATACATTTTAAAACAAAAATATATATAAGAGCTGATGCATGACGGCAAACTGAATTTTTCCGTGCAAAACATACATCCATACCCCGCCATAAGAAGTATTCACTTCAAAAAAAAATTCAATATTTGCTTTGAAAATACTGGGATGTTTATAAAAACAAAATTAAAAACATCTCACATTTATTGCAATTGTATTTAAGCAATAAGGATTCGAAACTGGAGGATTTTTTATGTATACATTACTTGCGGCGTTTGTGTACAGTGTAAGTCCCGAAGGAATACTCCTGAAAAATAATTTTGATTAACTGATTGAGTTTTTTTTTATTCCGGTCATTACTTAAGGGCTGCAAATATAGTTAATCCATTCATAATGAATGAATCTGCATTTTAAACTTTAAAATTTTGTAGAAAATACAAAAGCGAACCCTGACCGCCGCCAGATTAATTTTTTGCGTAATTTCGGGGAATTTAAAAGTTTTAAATGCTAATTTATTCAAATTTCAACTTTACCATGGTGAAATCATATTTTCTGATTCACTGTAATTGTTTAATATTTGGAATAGCCGTGATTTTGAAACTATTGGACGCATTTTATTGGGCAACAAAATTGTCCTAGCTGTTAAATAATCGATAGTTGTGCCAAATTTGAATCGAACGAAATTTTAAGCATTTCTTACTACTTATTATTAATTTATATTCATCGCGAATATTCGGGAATCAACTCAACATCAATTAAATGAGTTTAACGTAACTTTAAGAAAATAATTCTTGCCTAGTTATTTAGACCAAAGTTTGTAGCATGCTTTAAGATTTTTGAAAGTTTGAACATTTTGCCCTTTAGATATTGCATTTTTAAAGTTTTAAAAGCTTTTTATAATGCTCTAAAAACTGGACTTCTATAAGTAGAAATTTTAGCTATCGACGAAGATGAGATGATAATTTTATCGTTCAGCGTCGAAAAGTGTGTTTCTGTAACGATTTTGAGATATTGCCATATATTTTTTAAAAAACTTTCTCTTGATATACAAAATTTAGCCACCTACTTGACTTTTGTAGCAATATGATAATATTATGTTGCTTAAATCTACAATATAAAATGTTCCATGTGTTTGGTATTACAAATGAACACTAATGTTTAATGTTGACTATTAGATAGACTATATACTAGATGAATAGATTTTAAAACCCCAGGCACTGCTATCGACGGACCTATCGTGCAACTAAACCTCTTAAGTACTAGTTCAGCATTTTGGTGGGGGGTGCAGACTAGCTCTACCTATTGAGAGGATTTAGACGTCCTTCGCGGTACCCGAGTCTAAAACACACTTACACTTACAACACTACACTTGCGGCTTTAACACTTTACACTCACACCATTAAGGGTGGCGCTAACACCCTCATTTGCTTTTCGCCTTAAAATAAAAAAAAAATGAGCAGTTTAGTGCCCTTAGTAGGTTTCAAAAATCATATGATTAGCTCATCCTGCTGGAGCTCCCTTGGGTCCTAGAAACCAAAAAACCTCAGCCTCCTGTTAAGTGAACATACCCTTGCCACCTGCGTCACCGTAACTATTTCCGCTCGTAATTCATTCCATAGGACAGTGCGCTAGATCTCTGACCTTCACTACTTTTGGGCTTTTGCATATGTTACATTGTAAACTTTTTTCTTTGCCGATTTACCGATTTGTCTTTAAATATCTTTTGGTTCTGGCGTATGTTACATCGATCCGTTTTCATTGTAAACTATATTTGTTGCCGATTTACCTATTTGTCTTTAAATATCTTTTTGATTTTGCGTATGTTACATCGACCCGTCTTCATTGTAAACTGTCTTTGTTGCCGATTTGTCTTTAAATATCTTTTGGTTTTGGCGTATGTTACATCAATCCGTCTTCATTGTAAACTATCTTCGTTGCCGATTTACCGATTTATCTTTAAATATCTTTTGGATTTTGCGTATGTTACATCGACCCGTCTTCATTGTAAACTGTCTTTGTTGCCGATTTGTCTTTAAATATCTTTTGGTTTTGGCGTATGTTACATCGACCCGTTTTCATTGTAAACTATCTTCGTTGCCGATTTACCGATTTGTCTTTAAATATCTTTTGGATTTTGCGTGTGTTGTATCGACCCGTCTTCTTTGTAAACTGTCTTCGTTGCCGATTTACCGATTTGTCTTTAAATATCTTTTGGATTTCGCGTGTGTTATATCGACCCGTCTTCATTGTAAACTGTCTTTTGTTGCCGATTTGTCTTTAAATATCTTTTGGATTTGGCGTATGTTACATCGACCCGTCTTCATTGTAAACTGTCTTCGTTGCCGATTTACCGATTTGTCTTTAAATATCTTTTGAATTTCGCGTGTGTTGTATCGACCCGTCTTCTTTGTAAACTGTCTTCGTTGCCGATTTACCGATTTGTCTTTAAATATCTTTTGGATTTCGCGTGTGTTATATCGACCCGTCTTCATTGTAAACTGTCTTTGTTGCCGATTTACCGATTTGTCTTGAAATATCTTTTGAATTTCGCGTGTGTTGTATCGACCCGTCTTCTTTGTAAACTGTCTTCGTTGCCGATTTACCGATTTGTCTTTAAATATCTTTTGGATTTCGCGTGTGTTACATCGACCCGTCTTCATTGTAAACTGTCTTTGTTGCCGATTTGTCTTTAAATATCTTTTGGATTTTGCGTTTGTATCGACCCGTCTTCTTTGTAAACTGTCTTCGTTGCCGATTTACCGATTTGTCTTTAAATATTTTTTAGATTTTGCGTGTGTTGTATCGACCCGTCTTCTTTGTAAACTGTCTTCGTTGCCGATTTACCGATTTGTCTTTAAATATCTTTTGGATTTCGCGTGTGTTACATCGACCCGTCTTCATTGTAAACTGTCTTTGTTGCCGATTTGTCTTTAAATATCTTTTGGTTCTGGCGTATGTTACATCGACCCGTTTTCATTGTAAACTATCTTCGTTGCCGATTTACCGATTTGTCTTTAAATATTTTTTAGATTTTGCGTGTGTTATATCGACCCGTCTTCTTTGTAAATTGTCTTCGTTGCCGATTTACCGATTTGTCTTTAAATATCTTTTGGATTTCGCGTGTGTTATATCGACCCGTCTTAATTGTAAACTGTCTTTGTTGCCGATTTGTCTTTAAATATCTTTTGGTTTTGGCGTATATTACATCGACCCGTTTTCATTGTAAACTATCTTCGTTGCCGATTTACCGATTTGTCTTTAAATATCTTTTGGATTTTGCGTATGTTACATCGACACGTCTTCATTGTAAAGTGTCTTTGTTGCCGATTTGTCTTTAAATATATTTTGGTTTTGGCGTATGTTACATCGACCCGTCTTCATTGTAAACTGTCTTTGTTGCCGATTTGTCTTTAAATATCTTTTGGTTTTGGCGTATGTTACATCGACCCGTCTTCATTGTAAACTGTCTTTGTTGCCGATTTGTCTTTAAATATTTTTGGTTTTGGCTTATGTTACATCGACCCGTTTTCATTGTAAACTATCTTCGTTGCCGATCTACCGATTTGTCTTTAAATATCTTTTTCTAACACAAGTTTGTTTGAGTGGTTGTACCGGTAAATAATCGAATGTAAATAATTTGTGCATTTGTAAATTACATAACCTAATGGGCGAATAATTGCATTTCACTAAATTTTTCGAGTTTTGTATAAGAATTACGAACAAAATTCCAAGAAAATGATCGTAATTCTTTTCCAAAACATCCCCTAGACCGGAAACGGCGTGACCAATTATACTAAACATAATCTTTTATAACCCCTTATGCTACGTGCGCAAAATATCTATCGTGACATCCGACTCCTTAATTCTGTTAAACACCCCTGTTAATCCTAAGGGAAGATTTTAATTTCGGGACTTTTTGTAATGCTATTAGCTCTCTGACCACTCTGACAGCTAGGGAGTCGGCATTAAGGGTTTCATCCCTTATCTAAGTTAATCAAAATTTCATTACTACTTGAAATGTCAGCTGTTTATTGGCTTCACCCCTCGAGAATGGGAGTGGGGAAAGTAGCTTAATAATCTCTATTTCTTGTAAGGTACTTTAGATTTCTATCTGTAATGAGGTGATTCTGAAAGTGCCTTAGTATTCAAAAAGAGTGTAGTAATAATTACGCTTGCTTGGTACTAACGAAACTGTAAGTGTAATCGTGGTACGCGTTGTTTCGCTAACGTGATGGAAGCGTACTTTCAACAATTATTTGTGTTTAACAAATTTTTTTGAAAATATGAAATCAGATCAAAACTTAATTTATCTTTTAAGTTTTGAAATGACAGCCATTTTGAAATTGATAAAAGCATTTATTTATTTAATGACCACGTAGAAAGTGATCTAGGAGCCAGAATAGTGCTCATTTCAAAGACCCAGGTTTGGGGTTTACCACGATGCCTCTCCGAAGGAAATTATATAAATCGTTCTCCAATTTGAAATTTAAATGATCGAAGCGAAAGTCAAAAAAATAAAAATATTACTTAAAACAGTTTTTCTTATCTGAAATTCTTTCAAAAATCATTTTTCGTCATCATAAACATTGTTACAATTTGAATAAATTAACGTTTCAAATTTTCAACGAAATTTGAAATATTTAAATTGCTAAATTATGCAGATTTTAAGGGTGATAACGATGATGAACTTAGATTTTTAAAAAAAGGTAAAAAAGGAACAGAAAAAGTTGATTTTTTAAATATTTGGAATGATTGCTTTAAAAAGAGACTGAACAGATTTTACTGGTTAACAAATCTGTCAAAGTATTACCAAAAGCGATTTTTATTCTCATTTCGAATAAAATCGAACTACAATTTCTAACACACACACACACACACACACACACACACACACACACACACACACACACTCGCACAGCTTGTTTACTAGACAAGCTGCAAGTTTCAACATTTCCCTCGAATTTCAATCAACAAATTGAAGAGGACGCGTCATATTATTTTCAAAATGAAGGCAGTAACCGCTGGCCATAAACTAACCCAACCTGTTCACACTGAAATACCGTCAGTTTACGACGGCGTTACCTAACCTTTAAGTTGTTGACGTTAATATCAGCTAAAAGCACACCGCACTTAAACAGCAAGTGAAATGTTTCAGGAGCAGTGATTTCTCTTTGTACAGTCTGCGCGGAAAGTATTTGCGTTTAGTTTGTTTAATCGTTTTCGGCTTCCGGTTACCCGATTAGGAAATAATTGTGTATTAAACCTTCAGAAAAAAGGGTGAAAAAGGTAGAAAGAAGGAAAACTCGATCATCAGCCGCGACCGTGATGGACGGCTTGCTGACATGATGGAAGGGAATTTGCAACATGTTTTGAAAAAATGATTACACTGTCATAATAGTAGTAGTAGTTAAAATAAGCATAAACATGTGTTTAAAGTATTAAATTGATTTAAAAGCACAAAAATGAAACCTTACCAACAGTTTATAAACCCTTATAATTTGAAGACTAAATATTGATCTAAAAGTTAGGATAGGCCTCATATCAAGTCTTACTACTATCAGATTTTAATACTGTTTCTATAGTAAAAAAAAGGAACAGAAAAAGTTGATTTTTTACGTTAAACACAAAAAAAATCTATAGTATAATCTTATTTTTTTAAATACAAAGCCAGGCGGCCAACCAGTGCGGAGCGGAGCTGTGCTGAGTTGAATCGAAGGGATTGAAGATGAACGAAAACAGGAAGCGGAGGTCAGTTTAAAGAACGCGTTTGTATCTTTTTGATCTAAATATTTAGATCTACAGTAACGGATTCTATTAAAATACTATAAGAACCATAACCTAGGCAACGGTAACGAGAAATAATAAGTTTAAAGGCGTGGTAAAAGAAGAGGAATAAGCTTCAAACCCGAACCTAGACAGCGCTAAAGCTACGCGGAGTGGAGCTCAGCTCAGTTCCGTTTGATTCTGTTCGATTCCGTTCCGCTTTCAGCGATCACACTTACATTAAACACAACAGGTTAGGTTTTTAGTGCGTAGTCCACTCCGATCTGCATTTGGTGGCCACTCGGCTAAGATTAAAAAAAATATAAATTTTGTTAAGGATTTGGAAATGGGGTTGTCCGCTATTTTAAAACTGATGAGCTGATTTTACTGAATAAAAAAAGTGCCATAGTTTTTTTTTATTTTTATGCCAAATTTTAATTTTTATGCAAAGTATGAAACAAATATGGCGAACTTTACAGTGTTCCAATGAATTTTTTTGACGGCGATCAGGGTTTATTTTCGTAATTTCGAATTCGAGCGTGCTAAACATACACACATACACACACACACACACACACACACACACACACACACACACACACACACACACACACACACACACACACACACACACACACACACATACATACACACATACACACACACACACACACACACACACACACACACACACACACACACACACACACACATACACACACACATACACACACACACACACACACACACACACACACACACACACACACACACACACACACACACACACACACACACACACATACGCGCGCACACACACACACACACACACACACACACACACACACACACACACACACACACACACACACACACACACACACATACACATATATATATATATATATATATATATATATATATATATATATATATATATACACGCACACGCGCGCATTTTTATCGTCCAATAAAATGTGATCTAGAGGTGAGTCAGTAAATAAACCAACAGTTTGAAATACTTGCACATGTTTTCCTTCAAAATAAGGGCATATTGGTCAACCAAAAGAGATCATCCCCCTTTTATCTCCAATAACAACAACAACAACACCCTCCTCCCCAAAGTTAACGTCACAAAGGCCGCAGAAGCCGAGGTTTTGACACAACTCCGCTCGACCGGACAAAATAATTGCGACCGAAACCCAAATTATAAATCTGGAAACCAATAATGATGCCCCGGGACCCGGCGAGAAGCGACGGAATCAAATTAAAGGGGCCAACTTGTCAATAAATGCCACCAGCTCCTGCTAATTAGGGTGAAGATTATACGGTTCGCAGAACTGCACACAAAGGACCAAGAGACCGGAAGTTGCGTCACAGATTTAGTTGTTTGCATCACTGCTTCTTCCGGTTACGTTTAATTAAAGCTCGCTTTGCGGTCGCCTAACCTGGATTAACAGATTGCAATTAATTCTGATGCCTTTAAAAAAATACCGCGATTGAATTGAGTCGATCCGGTTTGTGGTATAAAAAAAACTTAAGAAGAAAATCTATAGAGCTAATGTCCACAAGCAGCAGGTTTACAATTAGGTATTTGTCTTGTAAGATTAACCCGAGGAGGCCAATGAGCGGCTACTATACCAAGTGTCAGCAAAGCGATATTATTATCAGCAATGATATGCCTTCTGAATTTGAGAAATGAAAATGTTAAATGGAAAATCAACTACTATATATAGCCTACATGTGTGTAAGGGGTTCGTAATTTTGGTCAGATTTGATTTAAACGGTATACAAAAATCGATTTTAGCAATAACTTCGGTAAGTATGCTATCAAGCGAAATTAATTTAAGCAATTTAAAAAAAATCATAACTTTTTATCTGTAGAAAAAATTTACTATTGTAATCAGCGTTTAAATCTACGTTAATTATTATTTTAAAAGTTTAAAATCTATTAAAAGTAGGAAAAACAATTTGACAGTGGGCAAGGTTCATTTTCGTATTTCCAATGCAATTTCGAAAATTTTAACCGGTAATTTTTGCAGATTATAATGGTGAAAACATATTTTCACTAAAAGTGTAGGCCTAAATTTTAAAAAAATGTTGTAGTTTTTTACTAATCAGTAATATCTGGTAAGACAAAAAATTATTGATAATTTATTATCAGTAATAACTGGTGGGACAAAAAATTATTGATTTAAGTTACCGGTCAGTAATAAGTAGGGTATGCAATTATTGATAATTTATTATCAGTAATAACTGGTAAGAAAAACAAATTTTTAGTCTTCGTTACCAATTAGTAATAACTGGTAAGACAAAAAATTATTGATAATTTCTTATCAGTAATAACTGGTAAGACAAAAAAATATTGATAATTTATTATCAGTCATAAATGGTAAGATAAAAAATATTGATATTCGTTACCAATCAGCAATGACTGGAAAGATAAAAAAATATTGTTCTTTGTTACCAAACATTAATAACTGTTAAGAGAAATAATGTTTTGTTAATTTATTATCATTAATAACTGGGAAGAAAAAAAAGTAGGTTTTGTTACCAATTAATAATAATTGGTAAGAAAAAAATATTGATAATTTCTTATCAGTAATAACTGGTAAGACAAAAAAAATATTGATAATTTATTATCAGTCATAAATGGTAAGATAAAAAATATTGATATTCGTTACCAATCAGTAATAACTGGCAAGATAAAAAAATATTGTTCTTTGTTATCAATCACTAATAACTGTTAAGAGAAATAATGTTTTGTTAATTTATTATCATTAATGACTGGGAAGAAAAAAAAGTTGGTTTTGTTACCAATCAGTAATAACTGGTAGGGCAAAAAATTGTTGATATTTTATTATCAGTAATAACTGGTGACAAAAAATTATTGTTGTTCGATACCAGTCTGTAATAACTGATATGATAAAACATTATTGGTAATTTATTATTACTAAGAACTAGTAAGACAAATTAATTTTCATTACCAATAATATCTGGTAAGAAAAAAAATTTATTATCAATAATAATTAACTGTAGATAAAAATTCATTTGTCGTATTAGGACAACAAAAAAATCAGTTTACTACCCTACCGTTTAGACGCCGGAGGTAAGCTACCTACTGGCAAACATTAACGCTATTAATGGATCCTTATTATACTTGCTTCATTGCTGTAATCAATAAGTTTTACTGTGCTGATGTAATTTAAATTTTAAAATGTTTACCTTCTGCAGCATTTCAACTTGCATAACATCCTCCTGGTTTTAATGACTGCTTATTCCATTAACGCCTATTGTTGCATCCTGCAACCCCCATGCTACGTAAACTATTTTCGACCCTCTCGAGTTCTGTGCAATTTACCCCTTTTCATGAAACTGCTTTGCAATTTTAAGATCTCATTACACATTGTTTGACTGACAATAGGTGAATTAACCTCATTGCAGGGTGCAGTAGTTTTGTATGAGTGTAAATATAGTATAGGCTGTCTAGAAAGTGTATTGTAACATGCAGAAAATATATTTTGAGGATTTAATATTATTTGTATATTTCTAAATTCTTTTAATTCAAACAAAATTGCGCAATCAGCTGTCGCGCTGGCTTGAAAAATGAGAACTTGAAAAAGTGATCTAAAGTTCAAGATTGACGTTTGAGTTACCAGTACAGGGTCTTACCATGATGACAGCTCCAATAGCTCAATTTAAAATTGAAATTTGCTGGAAAGTGGTTTTTGTTAAACTTGTGTCTGAGCATGCTTGCGTGCGCATGTTTAAGACCAAGCCAATATATCTGATCAACTCTGACGACTTAACTAATATAATAGTTTTGACCATATCAGGCATTATAAAAAAATATTTTTAGCGAATTACCATAGGAAAAATGAGGTATCGGAGCGGCTATCATAGTACTACCCAGACTCGGGACTTTGTAATGAGCACCAATCCCGACCGTTAGATAACATTTTGAGGATCGTTAAATTGTATATATTATTATTATTATTTGCGTATGTACCCTGTTGGATCACGCAAAGCACTCCGACTCATGTCTTGTTCCTTCTAATCCTCCACACCTCCCTCATCCTGTCCTCATGGATCCTCCTCCGCTCCTCCGTCCATTTTACCCTTGCTCTCTTTGGAATTTCATTCTCTGGGTTCCTGTCTTCATTGTCTGTTGAGTCAATTTCTGCGCCATGTAGGTCTATTCTGACTTGTGCGATCCACGACGTTGTTGACGTGACTCTTTGTATATACTTAAGGATTCTGTTGGCAAGTCTCGTTATTTGGAGTCTACTGATGTGTCCATAGAATTGAAGCCTCCTTCTTCTGATATCTGCTGCCAGGTTCGATATCTTCTCTGTGGTCTTCCGGGAGTGCAACCTGTATCCATCTTCTGTTAATCTTAGGCCAAGGATCTTCCTCAAGATTTTGCGTTCTTCCTTCAAAATGTCTTCATGGTACCTTTTGTGTAGAGTGCTAGCGTCTCGCTTGCGTATAATGCCTCCGGTTTTATGACTGTGTTGTAGTGTTAGATTTTTGTGTGTGTCGACATACATTTGTTATTGTAGATATTAAACGTTATACCAAGAGCCCTCTTCATTCTCAGTAGCCGAACCCTTTGCGCAGCCTTCTCGCCACCTGTGGGTTCAAGAACGACTCCCAGATATTTGAAGTGCTTGACTCTGTTTATCTTACCATATTTTGTGTTTAGTTCTTGAATATTTAATTTTGAACAGAAGAATTCGGTTTTTTGAAACGAGATCTGTAGATCGACCCTTTCTGCTCATTCCTTTAGGACTTCTATCTGTTTAATCGCTGTTGTTTCATTATCTGTGAGTATTGCTAAGTCATCTGAAAAAGCTAGGCACGCGATTTCTGTGTTGTCCTTAGAACTTAAAAGTCGAACTGGTTCCCAGTGCCATTCAATTTTTAATTCGTTCTCCCATTCCCTGATAACTTTGTCTAACACCAGATTGAAAAGGAGAGGCGAGAGTCCATCTCCTTGGCGAAGGAACTCCAAGGAAGGGTTTGGAAATTTCTCCCATAAATTTCACCTTAAAAATTGTATATATATAAATATTTGTGTGTGTGTGTGTGTGTGTGTGTGTGTGTGTGTTTTATGTCGCTCACGTTCAATCGATTGTGGTAAATAACGCGGAAAATTTGGTTAACCAGCGAAATTCTTTCACCTTTTCAAAATGGCGGCCATTAAAAATCTTTAGAAAACGTAAACTTTTTCTTAAATTTTTTTGGAAAATATGGTTTTACGATCGTAATCATCGTAAAGAACTGCTTAAATTATTATTTTGAATTTTCAGAATTCGTTGAAATTAAGAAATTTTTCTGACGGCGATCAGAATTCATTTTCGTAATTTCAATGTAAATTGAAATTTTAAAATGTTAATATATGCAGATTTTAATGCTGTATATGAACCAGAATTTGAAAAAAAGGGTAATATTAATAAAAGTACTTTCGGGAATTCGTTTCTATCGCTCTGCGAAACAGCTGCGTGTCGCCAATATTATATTTTCTAAATTGTACTTTATTAGTAGATTAGTAAATACTGTTGTGTTTAAGTATTACAATAATATATTATTTTATTTTGTTAACTATTTTTCAAATTAAAATAATTAATTAATTTTAATGTAATTTAAAATTTTGTTTCGTCAACACCAAAATGGTCGAGCAACGTACAAAATAATCCCAGAATTGGTATTTTAAGGTTATGTTTAATTCATAAGCGTGTATTTACGTGTTTATTAAGATTGGAATTTGTTATTTTGTCTTTGTATTTGCTGTGTATTATTATTTAATCAGATTTGGTTATGCATTTTATTTTATACTAATTTTTTTTGACTTTTAGAGTTTGTGAATGAGTTATAGGTTTGTCTATTTTAGTTTCTCTTATTCGCATGGAAATGATTATTTGAAATCTTTTAACTTGATTTTATGCTAAAGTTTTTTATCTCTTTATTTTATGATTTTTGATTAGTTCAATCTTTATTATTTGTTTTGTGCTTTTTAATATTTTTAATTAATTATGATTTTGATTTTTTTCTTTGGGATACTTTTTGGGGATTGACTTGATTACCGTTACGTGCTTATTTTTTACGTTTCCTTAAATTTAAAACAAAAACAAACCACAGAACAATAATTTTTTTCCAGTTACATTGTTCTGCAACAAACAAAATCCCGCGAGGACTGCATAGATTAAATTGGTAGACTCCCACCATGGTGAAAGGATGTCTTGTAGTGGAGTAGCAGCAAGTTGCTCGTAAAAGAAGGAACATAAAAAATCATTATGAAAGTCAATTTTAAAAAGTGAAAAAAACTAGTTTCCTTTATACTCAGAAAAACTGGTATTTCCAAAAAAGATTTACAAAAATACTTTATCAATGGTCACGCTGTACTAGAGTCAGTAGTGACAATAACTGGAGCGATTTACAAAAAGTCGATTTTAGGTTGAGAACTGTCGAATATTTTTACAAAATGTAAGAACTATTTCTTACACTTTAAATAGTTAGTTTAATGACTTCCAGATAGCTTCATAAATGCATTGTAATTAAACAAATATTTTATATTATTGGTTGTTAAGCCTATATTTTTTATAAATCTGTAAAAAAATAACTTTTTGACTAAAGAAATAACATTGTAACACGCGTTGACGTTTTCATATTTTGAAGTCCTATCATTTCTTATAGTGTAATAAAGCAAACAGTATAGAGCATACACCAGAAAACAGTCCGCGCGGATGAACAATAAACTCGTATAGAGAGGAAATAAAAAGAGATAAAAAATGAAGTAGTCTGTAGTGTATTAAGGAATTCCCAATGGCCTACAGTTTTTTAAAATAACATTCTTTCAATTAATTAATTGCTGTCGTAATTAATTAACTCTTTACGATGCAAGAGTCTCCTTAGGGACAGCTCCTCCACTGGAGATCCTTAAAACAGCAAAATCACATTTACTGATTGAAAAGGGACGCTCCTTCTTCTGTAGTAGGCAAAGTACTTGACTGAATTTATATTTGTACAGGTGATCAGAAAATCAATAAAGCCTTTTTCATTTTCTAAAACATATTAAGTTGATCGTGCAAAATATATTTTGTGTGTTTTTTTCTGAAGACCTCTCACTTTACTTTCGAAGTATAAGAAAAGTCTGGTTGTCGTGAAAAAACCGATCTTGAGATTTTGATGAATCTACAGTATCAGTTTTCAGGTTCACTGTTTTATTTGTTACTAGTTGTGTTCTTGTAGAATTTTTATTTCTGCGTGTTTTCGTGTGATCTGGAAACCACAAGACACCATAGAGTAGCTACACAAATGCTTTATGAGAAAAGGTGTGTAAAAGGCAACAGTAAAGACAGACTGATGTTTGTACCTGCCAACATCTACCAAGGTTATTGTCACTTGCCTTTTCTCTCTCTCAATTTTTTTCTGGGATGTAGTAATAAATTTTTTAGTGGTCAATAAATATAGCAAATTTTTGAATAAACTGTAATAGTATCATAAATAAGTAGGAGAGAAGTTTTCCTTGCAATAATTTTTCATTGTGGTGAGTTTTCTTTATTTCTTGTAGTCTCGGCAGCGGGTTTTCCTTGTGTGTTTTCTCCGCGGAGAATTTTTCTTGCCGACATTTGTTCCTGCAGTGAGTTTACCCGTGACAAGTTTTCCTTGTTGCAAGTTTTCACAACAATGACTTTTGTTGTTGTATTGTTTCCATAGCGAAGTTTTCCGCGGATAGTTTTCCTTGATGCAATTAATCTTAGCGGCGACTTTACATTGTCTCAGCAGAGAGTTTTTCCGCAAACAGCTTTCCTTGTTACCAGTTATCCCTGTAACAGTTTTCCCCGTTAGTTTACTTTATCCCAGATTGTAAGAATTAATTAAAGTCCCAGTTCAGAAACGTAACACATATCAGTTACGGCAGATCTTGTTAATTACATTTTCAGCTCAAGTTACGAGATTTTTGAAAAACACCCCCCCGCTAAAACGACCACCATAAATGCTAATGTGTGCTAATAACTAAGTAAAATAATTTTGTGTGAACCCTTTTCACTTACACTTCCGCCTCGCAACTTAATGCTATGCAAAATATTCATGAAAGGGTCACAAAATGTATTTAACACTCGACCGGTCGTAAACCTTTGATCGTTTTATTTTATTTTAAATATTGAGATTGCGGTTGATAATAGGATAGTAATAGAATTGTTTTACGTCAAATGGTGCATAGCTTTGCACAAACCATCTCACATAGAGTTAATGCGTTTTAAAGATGATAAAGTTTTTAATCGATTAATTAATAATTTTAACAGAATTGTATATTGATTTTATAATTGTTACTTAATAATGAAATATTCCTGCTATTATTATTTTTTAATTGAACAATAGCCATCATTTATATAGGCCTATATAGAAATAGCAGTATTGCTCGTTCTGTGAAATTCAAACGTTTTAATCGTGATTCTCCTTTATAAGCAAATATTTAATTTAAAAAATCTAATTAAATGGTTTAAAATCCGGTTTAACTGTGTTGTTCTGTCCACCTACGATAAATATTTCAGATCTCTGTGTGCCAAAGATTTGAGTGTCCATCGCACAAAAAACAAACAAAAACACACACACACACACACACACACACACACACAATATGGACGATGGACGCACCAAATCATAAACAACATCCAGGATTGGTGCATCAGAAAGCAAGGAGAGGTGAACTTCTAATTCACACAGGTTCTAACTGGGTACGGCTGCTTCCGAGCTTACCTGTTCCGTTTCCGGTTGGAAACAGACTCGCTCCTCTACCTTCCAGCAGTGGAGGTAGATGCGGAGTACGTATTTTCCTCTGTTAAAGATTCGACGAGGACAGGACGAACCTGCCAACATATCTGCCAAGCAGCAGTACACAGGCAAATCTGATTGAAAAAATAATTACTTCAGAAACAAACTGGAGGGCCATTGTAGGATTTACCAAAGTGGTCATGAAGAGGCTGAGGATTGAAGATAAAGAAAGAAGAGCTAACGCTGTAGACGGATAAGAAGACAGCCAGTCCACCTCCGCGAAGTAATACCTGTTGGCAGTTTAGTAGGGTGGTTTATAGAAGAAGAATGCGTTTGCTGGTTTTTTAGTGGGTAGCAATAACATAAGCATAACTTGAACTTGAGACCTACACTCTGGAAAGTGACGGTACCCTACGCCAGGTAGACTATAAAAGATTTTTCCATTATTTTTGGTATCACACACACACACACACACACACACACACACACACACATATATATATATATATATATATATATATATATATATATATATATATATATATATATATAGATATATATATATATTATATTTTTATTTATGGTATATTATATATATATATATTTATATATTAATATTTATTAATATTAGATGTACGACATTCTATGGAGTGTGAAACAATTCCCATTTTTTAGTGTTAAACTCAGAATACAAAAGTGTATTTTAATCCTTCACCTCAAAGAGTTATGTGTATGTCCGAAAACATTATCATGACAATTAAACATTAATGTTTAAAACTAGCCTATACAAAGTTATTAAAATTTAATACTTTAAAATAATTTTAATACAAAAAAATCACAAATTAAACAAACATGGAATAGTTATTGATACACAGATGTAATTAATAGTTTTCGTGTATATTACCTCAAAAGTTTATCAACTGTAACAGCGTGTAGTTTTTTACCACATCGAATTATAATATCGAAATATTAAAAAGCAATCAAGTTTGAATATTTTGTTATCTTTAAATTGGTATAGAGATTTTATAGTTATTTATAGTTAAAAACTGACAGCGTTATATGAGAACGCACGAAGTTTTTGGAGTTTTTTCGAGGGCGAGGAGCTTAATATTTCCTCATAATATTTCATCATAATATTAAAATCGTCATAATATTTCATAATATAATACACAACACAGTGCTTTACTGTAATATGGAACATCAACCCAATAGACGACGCTCACAGCTATACTTTGGTCACTGTTGCTGCTGTACCCAAATTGCCTACCCTGCCCCTTCTGTCACGATTCTTGTAAATCGCGCAGGTTAATGATTTATGATTTTCTTTGATTTTCAGAAACACAGTTCTAAATGAAGGATACGAAAACGACCGCGCAAACTTTCTCACTTGTAATTATGTTATTTAAAAAGGATTCAATAGAAATTCTTGAAACATTAAAAAAAGATTCATAATTAATTCAAGTTGCAAGATCATAAATCACCTACAAACACATCGTGGCTCAACCTAACTTGCCCTAACGATAATAAACCAACGAATCGATTCTGTTGAAATTTTTCCGATGTAAATTAATTTAATCAGCCGTTGTTAATCGAGGCGGGTAATTAAACATCAACGTTTAACATTGCTTCAATCAGCTGTTTAATTAATACCAAAGCCATATCTATACCTTATACCAAAGGGTGTGGGTAGCAATTTGCCCTGACGTGTTGAAGCCGTACATTAACCACCGTCTTGAATATTGTTTACACACATGAATCCAAAACTAAGCGTTCATTCACTTGTAGGTTTTAGTATAAAATAATAGTGGCACGGAGCTGACGTGATGGAAGCAAATTTCTAAGAAAACTCTTTATATTGAAGTGACTACTTCTTATCGCGGGTTATGGGTGTATGAATTTGCAAAGGGAAAAATTCAGTTTGCCGTCACGGAACGCTCTGAAGCTTCCACATGCGCACTCTAGTAAACATTATTATTAAAAACATTATTACAACACATTATTACAAACATTAGTACAAACATTAACATTATTATTACATTATTACAAACATTACATTATTACAACATTATTACATTATTACAACACATTATTACAACACATTATTACAAACATTATTACAAAACATTATTACAACACATTATTACAAAAATTATTACAACACTTTATTACAAACATTATTACAAACATTATTACAACACATTATTACAACACATTATTACAAACATTATTACAACACATTATTACAAACATTATTACAACACATTATTACAAACACATTATTACAAACATTATTACAACACATTATTACAAACATTATTACAACACATTATTACAAAACATTATTACAAACATTATTACAACACATTATTACAAACATTATTACAACACATTATTATTATTACAAACATTATTACAACATTATTACAACATTTAACACATTATTACAAACATTATTACAAACATTATTAAAAACATTATTACAACACATTATTACATTATTACAAACATTATTACAACACATTATTACAAACATTATTACAAACATTATCACAAACATTATTACAACACATTATTACAAACATTATTATAAACATTATTACAAACATTATTACAAACATTATTACAAACATTATTACAACACATTATTATTTTTTTGTTTGTTTAGTGATTAATGAAATGTATTTTTGAAGTAAACACTTGTATGGTCGCGGTTAACAAAACATGGGTATAAACATTTGCTTTCGCGTCACGCTTGAATCTGTAATGCATACCTACCATATATGCATACCAGCATATATTGTTCTTGTACATATCTAGACTAGAAGTGAATACTTCTAAACAGCTGATTTTGCACAATAGCTTCAAAATCATCACAATTGAGGTTATGTTTATTGTTCTTCTTAATTTTAAAAATATGTATTTTCTAAATTTGTGTAGTTAAATTATTGAATGTGTGTGACCTATACCAATTTTGGAATGCCAGAATTACAAATATTATATTTATTAATATACTTAAACAGTATAACTGTCATGAATAATGTCAAAAGTAGGGTTATAAACTGATTAATTATTAAAGTCCTTATATAGCCTAAGATATTTAAATTCATAGTCTGTGACAGTTTCAGTTAATTTTTAAGTTGTGTACCTACACACGCGCGAAATTTAATACGAAAATAATTTACAATAGTTGCTCTTTCCTGCATGCATCTAAATTTTTATAAAAATAATTTAAATCATATTAGTGAAAAAGTATACAGTCAGGCATGCCAAAAGAAGTAGTCACTTCCGTCGGCCAGTCCCGCACTGCCTAAGTTTTTTTTTATTAAAACCGCTTCGTTTTCAAACAAAATTTTTTATTTATAAAAAAAAAGTATTATAGCTTTTGAAGTAGATAAGATATTGATTTCAAATATGGTGTACGCATTTATAATTAAAAGTGTGCAAAATATAAAGGCTGTATTTTTTTTATAATTAAAACTACAATTGTTTACAATTTTTAATACTGAATATTTCGTAAGCCATAAAATAACTAAAATAGACCAATACGTTTCCTACTTACGTTAAAGGGTCCGATTTGATTTAAACTGCGCAATAATCGATTATGGTCTTAGCTTGTACAAGTTCGTTAACCAGCAAGATGTTTAGCAGTTTCAAAATGGCGGTCATTTCAAATCTTAAAATGAATAACTTTTTATCTTAAATTTTTGTTCATCTTAATTAGCGTTAAAACAGCATATATAATCAATTTTCAAAATCCGTTAAAATGAAAAAAAAATGTGGCAGTCGCGGGACTGACCGACAAAAGTGAAAAGTCAAATAATGAATAACGATTAGTGGTTTGTAATTATATTACTATTTTTAACTTGTGCTAATTTTATTAAAACATTCATTTAAATGATTGTATAGTGAATTGAAAAAATATTAACAACAAAATTTAATTTTTTTTATTAATTATTAATAATAATAAAAAATATTTTCATGTTAACAATGATTGATATTATTTTAATTTGCATCGCCAGTTTGAAGATTTGTTGATAAAGTAGAAAAAAATACATGTAAGTTATACAGAGTGGTCATCTTTCCAGTAGTTATTTTTTTCGACCGCTGCTAGAAAGTTGTTTCAATCGCCAATATACATATTGTTGATTTTGGTTAGTTCTCTTAAAATGCAAGAGATGGCGTTGATTGATATGAGATTATTTCAATAGTAAAAAAAATATTAAATAGTTATTTACTTAATTAAAATAATTATTACTGTTAAAAATAAAAATATTTTATCAATTCTACTACTATATATCATATTATACACTCATAATGAGTATATGTGTCATTTTCTCTTTCTTATATACTATGCCTAGCGTTACATATTTCGTTAATGAGTTAGCGATTTTTCCCATGTAATTCGTTTGTACAAAAACGTTCTGACACAACGTGCTTAAAGACGTTTTTACTTCAAAAACTTTTTTACAGCGGTGAGGGTTAATTTTTATATTTTATATGTAATTTGAGAGTGTAAACCCTAATACATGCAGAGTTTAATGTTGATTATGATTTGGCAATCAATTTAAAAAAAGGTTTAATTCATTTTACAGTAAACTTTACATATACGTCGTATTATTAACTTAAATTTTATTGTTACCTTCGTGGAGGGAGGAAAAGTAAAAACAGTGACTTTATTTAAATTTCAACACAGTTTAGGGGTTAGAAAACAGCCCCTGCTCACGACTGTTAGAAAAATAGTTTACACCCTGTATGTATCCAGGCTTAAATTTGTCTAGTAAAAAACACAAAGCTTAGGAAAGTGCAGCCATTATGAAATACAACTACAGTTCATAAAACTAATTATAAGCGTTGTACAGTTCATCCCCTTGGCGTAAATGTCACGGGGTTGTTGTTAAAAGGGGATTAAGGGATGTATTTGTGATGTAACGGGCCAGAGCAATTTCAAGCTCAGCTGTAATTATTTCTGATTTCGCAAACACCAATCACTGGTAATAAATTAGTTGGACAACAGATCCCATTATAAACTGGGGATTTATTCATAACATACGTTAATTAACTTTCTGTTTTTTCTACTACCAAAATATTATCTATAAGCACTCTTTTTCATTTCACAATGTTGAAATGAAATTATTTAAATTATGACAGATATTTCACTAAAACGTGCGCTTATTTTTAGTCCAATTAAGGTGCAACTTGCCACAAAATAGCTTAGACAAGATTGTTACGAAGCGAAAAACGTTCCACCGTTTCAAAATGGCGACTAAGAAAATCTATAAAATTCATATCTATTTTAAATGCTGATTTTATTAACGTAAACGGCGATAAAATGTATCTATATCAGCATTTGATTTTCCAAAATTCCATTACAAGTACAAAAATTAATCGACGGTAATTAGGATGAAATGCAATTTTTGAAAAACAATTTAAGGTATATAATTTTTACATAATTTTTAGGCTATTATTATCTATACGTACTATTATAATACTCTACCAACTAATAATATATTATATATTGTTATCTATACTATTAAACTCTTACGTCTACATTATTACTATAATCTTCTTTATTTCAGCTCGAAATGTTATTTTGTTGAATATTCATCTGCCGTTTCTATATTTGTCTATTTTATCACTTATTATGTTAAATTAATTATAATTAAAATTTCCTGTTTTACACGGAATCAAACCGGGGACGTTTGTCCAATGTAAATTTATGAAATGAATCGTAAAATTAATTTTTACATTGGTAGTTGTA
>CM040183.1:77380363-77435363 GCA_022606455.1 Callitettix versicolor
AATTCGCTTTAATCACGTCAGCGAGACTGTTGCGTGTAAAGATTATTGTTTAATTTAAAGGATAATCAAGTTATTTTCACAAAATGTGAACAATTAATTACTTGGTAAGTAGCTGTGATCACTAGATAAATCCTTAACTTCTTATTCATACTATTAGCTTGGTTAGTAATTAAGATCTACACAGCTAATTAAGTAAATCCGAATTTTTTGAATTTTTGAAAAAACTAAACATTCTGAGATATTATTTTTTATTTAGCGGAACCATCCATAAAAATCTAAAAATTTTTTTTTCTTTCTTTTATCATTTTTTCTTACATACTTTTCTAATTAGGAATGAACTAAATGCGTATGCTTATTTACATTTAGTGATTTTTTGTTTTTTGGCAGTAAATTTAAATTTTCAGTTAAAATATAGTAATATTGTTTTCTTCCATTACCCTTTATAATTTCACACTATGGTGCTTCATGAGGCACTGGTACAAAGTAAAGGAGTTAAAAACATCAATGCGAAACCTAAACAAATGTTTATTTACAAAAAAAACATTTAATTGCACATCACAATACATTCTCTTAAACAACCTTGAATAAAAAACAAAATACCCCAAGAAGTAGCTCCCATGTTTCCTTACTTTAAAAAAGATCTCTCTCAAATAAGGGATAAGCGCATGTAAACATGTGTTGCCCGCAGAAAAGAGGGCCAAATATAGACATCAAATATAAGGCCTATAAACACATGTATCTGGGGCAAGATGTTTCCTGCATATTGTGCTGACCAAGAGGGTGGGTTATTGTTAATATAAGGGATGAAACTACCCCTGCTGATGTTGCGTTTCTTGACCTGATAGAGTGAAAAGGAAGTTTTAATAAGACGAGATTAATGTAAACGAGTTTTAGTGAAAATGTAAGTTCAAATCCATATCTCAGTAAAACAAAAACGTTAACTATAGGCTAATTTACTTTGGAAAATGAGCTATATTTTTGTTCTTGAATATAATTACTGGAAATATCGCAGAAAATAAACGAATAACTTCAAAAGAAAATGATATTTTTTATTTGCAAAATTAATTAAATTATTTCAAACTTTGTTGTATGAAATTAATACTCCTACCAGTGTAATGAAGCCTTAAGTATTCGCCCGCCCGCACAACACTGTACGGTGATTTATGACTTAAATTAATTTTTGGAACTAATTACGTTTAAGGGGCTTAAAATTGTTAATCCAAGAAAAACTGAAAGTAACAGACCGGAACTCGACACAACGGAAGCAGAGCTCTTGTAAGAGTACGTTAATATAGTCTTGTCTGATAGTTGTGTTTTTGTCTGTAATTAAATCAAAATTCTTACTAAATACTGAAAATAATGGCGGGTATGCAGCTGTTTCGCTGACGTAATAGAAGCGAATTCACAAAGATTAATAAAAAAATTTTTGTATCACACTAATTTTTGGAAATCTGATGTCACTATGGTAAAATCAGCGATAAAAAAAAATGTGTGTATTTATAAAGCAAATTATGCAGAATGTAACGTTTAGCAAAATCAAATTTTCAAAAAACTATAATACTGTATATGTATTGTAATGAAGTGATTTAAACCGTAGTTTATTTAAGTTGAGATAAGCTAAGTAAACAAACATGATATTCTCTAAAGTACTGATATGCACTAAATAAACAAGATAACATCTTAACCCACTCTCAGCAGCAGTACCCCACCGTCAGAACCAGAGTATATAAGCAGCTGCACAACGTTCCAGAAGTTGGTTGGGCTCCTCCAGCCGAAACCCTTTCTACCTTCCTATCCTACTGCAGTACCGGCGTGTTGAGCCGCTGTTCATCCGTGGACTATACCGGCCTGCTGAGCCGATATTCATTCCTTCCTTGGGGTTATACCGGCCCGAACACTACATATCTACTCACCTCCTAGTGCAGTACCGGCGTGTTGAGCCGACTGTACATCCGTGGACTATACCGGCCTGCTGAGCCGATATTCATTCCTTCCTTGGGGTTATACCGGCCCGAACACTACATATCTACTCACCTCCTAGTGCAGTACCGGCGTGTTGAGCCGACTGTACATCCGTGGACTATACCGGCCTGCTGAGCCGATATTCATTCCTTCCTTGGGGTTATACCGGCCCGAACACTACATATCTACGCACCTCCTAGTGCAGTACCGGCGTGTTGAGCCGACTGTATATCCGTGGACTATACCGGCCTGCTGAACCGATAGTCATTCGTTCCTTGGGGTTATACCGGCCCGAACACTACATATCTACGCACCTCCTAGTGCAGTACCGGCGTGTTGAGCCGACTGTATATCCGTGGACTATACCGGCCTGCTGAGCCGATATTCATTCCTTCCTTGGGGTTATACCGGCCCGAACACTACCTATCTACGCACCTCCTAGTGCAGTACCGGCGTGTTGAGCCGACTGTACATCCGTGGACTATACCGGCGTGCTGAGCCGATAGCCATTCCTTCCCTGGGGTTATACCGGCCCGAACACTACCTATCTACTCACCTCCTAGTGCAGTACCGGCGTGTTGAGCCGACTGTATATCCGTGGACTATACCGGCCTGCTGAGCCGATAGTCATTCGTTCCTTGGGGTTATACCGGCCCGAACACTACATATCTACTCACCTCCTAGTGCAGTACCGGCGTGTTGAGCCGACTGTACATCCGTGGACTATACCGGCCTGCTGAACCGATAGTCATTCGTTCCTTGGGGTTATACCGGCCCGAACACTACATATCTACGCACCTCCTAGTGCAGTACCGGCGTGTTGAGCCGACTGTATATCCGTGGACTATACCGGCCTGCTGAGCCGATATTCATTCCTTCCTTGGGGTTATACCGGCCCGAACACTACCTATCTACGCACCTCCTAGTGCAGTACCGGCGTGTTGAGCCCACTGTATATCCGTGGACTATACCGGCGGGCTGAGCCGATAGCCATTCCTTCCTGGGGTTATACCGGCCCGAACACTACCTATCTACTCACCTCCTAGTGCAGTACCGGCGTGTTGAGCCGACTGTACATCCGTGGACTATACCGGCCTGCTGAGCCGATAGTCATTCGTTCCCTGGGGTTATACCGGCCCGAACACTACCTATCTACTCACCTCCTAGTGCAGTACCGGCGTGTTGAGCCGACTGTACATCCGTGGACTATACCGGCCTGCTGAGCCGATAGTCATTCGTTCCCTGGGGTTATACCGGCCCGAACACTACCTATCTACTCACCTCCTAGTGCAGTACCGGCGTGTTGAGCCGACTGTACATCCGTGGACTATACCGGCCTGCTGAGCCGATAGTCATTCGTTCCCTGGGGTTATACCGGCCCGAACACTACCTATCTACTCACCTCCTAGTGCAGTACCGGCGTGTTGAGCCGACTGTACATCCGTGGACTATACCGGCCTGCTGAGCCGATAGTCATTCGTTCCCTGGGGTTATACCGGCCCGAACACTACCTATCTACTCACCTCCTAGTGCAGTACCGGCGTGTTGAGCCGACTGTACATCCGTGGACTATACCGGCCTGCTGAGCCGATAGCCATTCCTTCCCTGGGGTTATACCGGCCCGAACACTACCTATCTACTCACCTCCTAGTGCAGTACCGGCGTGTTGAGCCGACTGTACATCCGTGGACTATACCGGCCTGCTGAGCCGATAGTCATTCGTTCCCTGGGGTTATACCGGCCCGAACACTACCTATCTACTCACCTCCTAGTGCAGTAACGGCGTGTTGAGCCGACTGTACATCCGTGGACTATACCGGCCTGCTGAGCCGATAGTCATTCGTTCCCTGGGGTTATACCGGCCCGAACACTACCTATCTACGCACCTCCTAGTGCAGTACCGGCGTGTTGAGCCGACTGTACATCCGTGGACTATACCGGCGTGCTGAGCCGATAGCCATTCCTTCCCTGGGGTTATACCGGCCCGAACACTACCTATCTACTCACCTCCTAGTGCAGTACCGGCGTGTTGAGCCGACTGTATATCCGTGGACTATACCGGCCTGCTGAGCCGATAGTCATTCGTTCCTTGGGGTTATACCGGCCCGAACACTACATATCTACGCACCTCCTAGTGCAGTACCGGCGTGTTGAGCCGACTGTATATCCGTGGACTATACCGGCCTGCTGAGCCGATAGTCATTCGTTCCCTGGGATTATACCGGCCCGAACACTACATATCTACGCACCTCCTAGTGCAGTACCGGCGTGTTGAGCCGACTGTATATCCGTGGACTATACCGGCCTGCTGAGCCGATAGTCATTCGTTCCTTGGGGTTATACCGGCCCGAACACTACATATCTACGCACCTCCTAGTGCAGTACCGGCGTGTTGAGCCGACTGTATATCCGTGGACTATACCGGCCTGCTGAGCCGATATTCATTCCTTCCTTGGGGTTATACCGGCCCGAACACTACATATCTACTCACCTCCTAGTGCAGTACCGGCGTGTTGAGCCGACTGTACATCCGTGGACTATACCGGCCTGCTGAACCGATAGTCATTCGTTCCTTGGGGTTATACCGGCCCGAACACTACATATCTACTCACCTCCTAGTGCAGTACCGGCGTGTTGAGCCGACTGTATATCCGTGGACTATACCGGCCTGCTGAGCCGATAGTCATTCGTTCCTTGGGGTTATACCGGCCCGAACACTACATATCTACGCACCTCCTACTGCAGTACCGGCGTGTTGAGCCGACTGTATATCCGTGGACTATACCGGCCTGCTGAGCCGATAGTCATTCCTTCCTGGGCTTATACCGGCCCGAACACTACCTATCTACTCACCTCCTAGTGCAGTACCGGCGTGTTGAGCCGACTGTATATCCGTGGACTATACCGGCCTGCTGAGCCGATAGTCATTCGTTCCTTGGGGTTATACCGGCCCGAACACTACATATCTACGCACCTCCTAGTGCAGTACCGGCGTGTTGAGCCGACTGTATATCCGTGGACTATACCGGCCTGCTGAGCCGATAGTCATTCGTTCCTTGGGGTTATACCGGCCCGAACACTACATATCTACGCACCTCCTAGTGCAGTACCGGCGTGTTGAGCCGACTGTATATCCGTGGACTATACCGGCCTGCTGAGCCGATAGTCATTCGTTCCTTGGGGTTATACCGGCCCGAACACTACATATCTACGCACCTCCTAGTGCAGTACCGGCGTGTTGAGCCGACTGTATATCCGTGGACTATACCGGCCTGCTGAGCCGATATTCATTCCTTCCTTGGGGTTATACCGGCCCGAACACTACCTATCTACTCACCTCCTAGTGCAGTACCGGCGTGTTGAGCCGACTGTATATCCGTGGACTATACCGGCCTGCTGAGCCGATAGTCATTCGTTCCTTGGGGTTATACCGGCCCGAACACTACATATCTACGCACCTCCTAGTGCAGTACCGGCGTGTTGAGCCGACTGTATATCCGTGGACTATACCGGCCTGCTGAGCCGATAGTCATTCGTTCCTTGGGGTTATACCGGCCCGAACACTACCTATCTACTCACCTCCTAGTGCAGTACCGGCGTGTTGAGCCGCTGTATATCCGTGGACTATACCGGCCTGCTGAGCCGATAGTCATTCGTTCCTTGGGGTTATACCGGCCCGAACACTACATATCTACGCACCTCCTAGTGCAGTACCGGCGTGTTGAGCCGACTGTATATCCGTGGACTATACCGGCCTGCTGAGCCGATATTCATTCCTTCCTTGGGGGTATATCGGCCCAAACACTACATATCTACTGACCTCCTAGTGCAGTACCGGCGTGTTGAGCCCACTGTATATCCGTGGACTATACCGGCCTGCTGAGCCGATAGTCATTCTTTCCTTGGGGTTATACCGGCCCGAACACTACCTATCTACTCACCTCCTAGTGCAGTACCGGCGTGTTGAGCCGACTGTATATCCGTGGACTATACCGGCGTGCTGAGCCGATAGTCATTCTTTCCTTGGGGTATACCGGCGGGCTGAGCCGATAACCTACTCCATACCCCCCCCCCCCGAATCCTACCCCCGTACCTTCCTATTCTAGTGCGGTTCCGGCGTGTTGAGCCGATAACTTATTTAGTTCCTCTCCTGTCTATTACCTGTAACGACACATCAGGCCGTCGACTTCCATTTCCAAAGAACAGCAAGTTGAGCCGACTGGAATTCCCGTCGACTTAGACCCTGTTAAGTCCATGCCAGTTCCGTATCAAGAGTTCAGCAACGACGTGTGGTGTCAGCGCAGATCGCCAGACAGTCAACCGTCTTCGGGTTCAGTGGCAAGAAGTGTTCACCTAACGACCCGAGGCTAGAACCGTGTGTTTAGCCAACCCGACAATGTAATACGGGAAACCTCTAGGGAACTACTTTGAAAAGTCACTCCAGAAGGCACAGGGACGATCTTGCAGTTAGCACCAAAAATTGCTTTGGACAAGACTCCCACCGCCGATAATTCTTGAATGAAGTCTTCGAGAAAACTTCAACTGGAGCAACCAACTTAGCAGCAACAGGAATCAAAGGCGGCAGGACTCCAAGGACTGGGCAAGAAGACAACCAATGACAGTTGCAGACAATAGAAGAAGTAATTCAGAGATTGATACAAATGTGTTCATACTAAAATTAAATAAATAAAGAAAAGTTAAACCGATAAACTGCAGCTCTATGTAATAGAACACACTCCATTTTTTTTTTTTTTTTTTTTTTTTTTTTTTTTTTTGGTGTTTAACGTTCGATTATTGTTTGGGCTAATGCAGACGATGGGATGATTTTTTTTTGGTGTTTAACGTCCGATTATTGTGCACTCCAGTGTATCTGGGACGAAGATGGGCTAATGCAGACGATGGATGATTTATAGCGTATGAAAATGCGATGGGAAGCCCTGAAAATGCCAAGCCCTGGCCGGGAAACGAACCCGGGTCCTCGGGGTGAAAGCCCAGTACGCTATCAACTAAGCCACCGAGGCGGCTTGGTCACAAACGTGCTCCAGCTATTAGAAAAATCAATTTTTTAATTATATTTTGAATGAAATCGGAAGAAAATTACAAAAACACCCAAGAAACAGCGCTCTTAGAAGCACAAACGCCCTTGTTACGTAAGTGATTTGCTCTAGCTAAATTTAAACTAGTTTATATACTGTAAAGTTGTTTAGTGTGATATTTGTGAAACGATTTAAAAAAATTAAATATTTTTTTCTAATTAATTTTTTTACTACAACTGATTCAGACATCCATCAAGTAATTTACACCTCAATGAAATACTTGTTGATGACCATGTTTACACGGTTATCTGGTATCGACTTTAAATGAGGTTGATGACTTGTACTTGCCCCTCTTTGTCAATTTTTCGTTACGTTATTCTCAATTTGATTTCACTGCACCACAAAAATTGCGTAACGGGGCGTAAAGAAGTAGTTACAAAAAATGTAGTTTTGCGTCAGTTGTGACGTCAGCATCGGCCTTATACGTTTTTATATTCCTAGTGCCAAATACAACACTCGCCTGTAATTATAGTTTATGTTATTATTAACAAAATTTAATAATAACAATATTCCACTTATTTTAATAATTTTGATTTTAAAATTCTAATCCTGTTGTAATTTTTTTGGTCTATTCTCGCCTTTCAGTATTCGAAATAAATAGTTTATCTATGGTCAAAAGTTTTGATTTGACATATGTTTTTATAACTCACTGATAATAATCAGCTGTTTCATGAATGTTTCACTGTATCCTTCCGTTTCTCTAAATTGCATTTCACTGCACCACAAAATTTACCGTACCGGATGTAAAGAAGTGTTCACTTTAAAAAATATTTCGTTCGTTTTAAGATTGATTATCTTAAAGTAAATTTGTACTGGATTACACATTTTTAGAAAACTAATGCTTGCTTTTCAATTACTATATAATTTTGTGTTTTCGGCCGTCACTTTATGTTGATAAAGAAGTACTTATGCATTTGCGACAAATTAAAAATTTATATCTTTGAAAAAAAAATGAAATTAAATTTCTGAAGTTAGATACAAACAGACTCAAGCTAAATAAAACGAGATCGTTTTCGTGTGTGTAACTTTCCAAAGTTGTTTTTGTTTTTACCAATAGAACAATCTTATAAAGTGTTAGTAAATGATTTCCGGACATCCTGTAGATCCCGACAAAAACGTTACAACTGCGTAATCACCCTGTTGAATTCCCAACACGTATTGGTCACTGTGTAGACATTGGGGTGGAATAAATAATAAAAGGGCTATAGGTTCGTTTAGTGTTAGTATTTTTCGTCTCCTTTTAATCATCGAATGAAATACGCAAGTGAAGCCATTCCTTAAAATGCGCAAAATCCACTCAAATAGATTCTATGGCAAATAAGTGCCATATTAAACTATCTTTGTCAAATTTCTTTGCTCAAAGATCTTTGATATAATAAATTCGACGGTTCTTTGATGAAACTTTTATCAAATGTAGGTGAATATTTGACAAAGATTCTTAATTTTCGTAGGTAATAATCTTAAATCGCATCTCTTAGTAGACTATGTTCCTTTCACTGTGTGCTTAAAAAAGATGAAAAAAAATGTACATTTACTTTTAAACTGTAAAGATAAATTTTATTAATAATACCAGAACTAGCATTACCCGTCTCGGTTTTGCCTAAGGAATTTAAACGATATTAATAATTTAATAATAATTATAATAATAATAATAATAATAATAATAATAATAATAATAATAATAATAATAATAATAATAATAATAATAATAATAATAATAATAATAAACATAAAAAATATTAATAAAAGCGCGATCATATAATTCACCAAACTAGTGATTTTATAGTGAATATGGAAAATAACTTATAAACATAAAAAAATATTAATAAAAGCGCGATCATATAATTCACCAAACTAGTGATTTTTATAGTGAATATGGAAAATAACTTATAAACATAAAAAAATATTAATAAAAGCGCGATCATATAATTCACCAAACTAGTGATTTTTATAGTGAATATGGAAAATAACTTATAAACATAAAAAAATATTAATAAAAGCGCGATCATATAATTCACCAAACTAGTGATTTTTATAGTGAATATGGAAAATAACTTATAAACATAAAAAAATATTAATAAAAGCGCGATCATATAATTCACCAAACTAGTGATTTTTATAGTGAATATGGAAAATAACTTATAAACATAAAAAACTATTAATAACACCGCGATCATATAATTCACCAAACTAGTGATTTTTATAGTGAATATGGAAAATAACTTATAAACATAAAAAACTATTAATAACAGCGCGATCATATAATTCACCAAACTAGTGATTTTTACAGTGAATATGGAAAATAACTTATAAACATAAAAAACTATTAATAACACCGCGATCACATAATTCACCAAACTAGTGATTTTTATAGTGAATATGGAAAATAACTTATAAACATAAAAAACTATTAATAACAGCGCGATCATATAATTCACCAAACTAGTGATTTTTACAGTGAATATGGAAAATAACTTATAAACATAAAAAACTATTAATAACACCGCGATCATATAATTCACCAAACTAGTGATTTTTATAGTGAATATGGAAAATAACTTATAAACATAAAAAACGATTAATAACAGCGCGATCATATAATTCACCAAACTAGTGATTTTTACAGTGAATATGGAAAATAACTTATAAACATAAAAAACTATTAATAACAGCGCGATCATATAATTCACCAAACTAGTGATTTTTATAGTGAATATGGAAAAAATACAATATCCAGTGATATGTTTTATTGACTTCATACATGTTGCATTGAAATTAGAATGTCCAAAAACTAATATAACCTCGTTGAGACTTCAATAAGTACTCTGAATTTATTAATTTTTTGATAGCGAAGAAAATTGTTTCTACTCGTATATGTTGGCTAGTTTTTTTGTAAGTATTCATATTTGTAATTATATTTTGTTTGTTTATTTACTTTAATTATATTTATTCTTTTCTATAATACCTTTTAATTTTTTTGTGATGTTCTATTGTAAATATTTCAATTTCGCGTCACGGCGATGTAGGGTTTATGGTTTTTCGCCGGAAAAAAACCAAGTTGGTTTATTTTTAAATTTTATTGTTAGCGCCTATTCTATTATATTACAGAAGATTAATAATAAAATGTCTTCTCATACAATCATTTCATTATTATTTGAATTGTAGAATATCTTTTCTAATTTCAAACTTGTATACCAACTTTCACTCCTTTAGGAGATGTGAATTCTGAAAAATTTATGCATAATTATTTGTGTTTTCGATTATTTTTCTTAAGTTTTAAGGAAATATGATAAAAAAATATTTCATAATTTAAACTATTGTACCTACTTTTCAACCCTTTCAGGACGGAATTTTGTAAAATGTTGAAATATGTGTTTTTTACGTTTTTACGTTAATTGCCAATAAAATATTTCTAGTCCTGCAAAAAAATGAATACACAAAACCAAAAAAGTCTCAAAATACGTTGCAGGACAGTACAGGCCTAAGTTACAAGTTTGTGCAGTTTAAAATTATCTAATATTTTAAAACATTTGATCCGCCCAAGTGACTGTTTCTATGTTTTATGTATTATAAAATTCGCTATTACATGTCTAACTTCTTTGTTTAGAACTAATTCAAAATTCTAGAATTTAGAGCAATTAGAATA
Source organism: Callitettix versicolor (assembly GCA_022606455.1). Classification (NCBI taxonomy): domain Eukaryota; kingdom Metazoa; phylum Arthropoda; class Insecta; order Hemiptera; family Cercopidae; genus Callitettix; species Callitettix versicolor. Next base: position 77,391,068 of record CM040183.1, read on the forward strand.
GTAAATTTGTTAGACTGATTACTAAACTGTCTCTTGTACTGCCGTATTGGGCGTTTGTCTGAAAAATATTTTCATCAATATAACTGCCATCATTTTATTCTACAACTTTAACTTCTCTTGTTGTATATTGTCTTTTGGTCTTTGTAGTTAAGTAAATACTTGTGAATTCAACAAGCTGCTAACATTGTGTTACTTAAAAGACATAGTCTTACCTCAAAATATACGTAGTTAATGAACCATCTGATTAAAGAAGTATAATACATGTAATATGTTTTCCTTGATACAACTTTGACAAATATTTGAACAAGATATATATGTCAAAGTTTCATAAAATATTAAACGTAATTTTGACAAATATCTTTGGTAATGCAATATGCCCGTCAGCCTGTATAAAATTGTTTAACCAATCCCTTAATTAAAATGGATAATAAATAATCACAACATGCAGCTGTCTGCCTGAAGAAAGTAAAATTCCAATTATTAGTAACAAAATTATGTAACATCACATTAACAAATATTTTTGTTTGCCTACTTTTTTTTATACTATTCTATAAAAATACAACCAAACTACGACCACTGTCTGCTTCATTTTCATATTTACAATCAATTTTGAAAACTTAAAATGTTTATTTATACAGATTTTAACGCTAATAATTATTTCATTGAATTATGAATTTCAAAAAAGTGTTAGTTGAAGTTATTTAGATTTTCAATAGAAGTTCTAATTTTGTTTGGTAACGAACTTATCAAGTCTAATAGAGAAACCATTTTTTGAGGTAGTTTTGAGACACATTTTATAAAAAGTACTACAAAACATTACTCATTACCTTTTATCAAGCTCAGCCTACTTTTTTTCTTATTAATTCACGTATACGTTTAGTTTATTACTTACATAAGTAAACAGTAAGAAGAAAAGTGGTAGAAACTAATGGAAGATAGGGATATGTGTAAAGTTACATGTAAGACGAATCCCGTAGAGGATAATCCTACGTACATTATTGTCTTAGGAATGTAAGTCAACCAACATAGGCAAATATACTAATGTACTCGTATGTCCTACCACTGGTATAATGAACTGTAATAATTTTGTGGTGTACATCGTATTTAAAAGCTTTAAATATAACACTGTTTATGCACTAATTGTTATAAAATAGTAAAAAACAGTTAGTTAATAATAAACGTTAAACAAAAGCAAGAGATTTAAGTAGGGAAGAATCATATTGGATAAAAGACATACACAGGCAAACAGAGAGAAGCGGAAAAGTTATTGTAAAGTAATTGTGTAAGAGGGGTAGAGAAAGCTAGAAAGTAATTTAAACATAAAGAAGAGGGAAGGAAAGACAGGGCAGACCATTAAACGACAGTTTACCCTTTATTCAATGTTTGGGGAACAATTAAACAATTAAGTTCAGGATGTAACAGCTGCTGGTCAATTAATTAGCGCTATAAAGTTTTGAGAGGGTTAATTGAACAGCTTTCTTGGTTGTAAGGTTCCATTTAGGAATCAATTAATAGCGAACGTTTATTGAAAAATGATTGAAATTCAAAGATATTGAAGTGGTCATTTGCAATAAGACTTAATCGTTGAACGGACTTTGAAATAAACGCTGATTCTGATACCTAAATCACTTTTCGATATATTCTTACGTTCAAAATACCGATTAAACTTGATACAAAAACAGATTTCGGTAATAGATATGGCAAGTTTCTTTACTCAATAAAATCCGTCATCTGATTTTTGATTTTTTCTGTTTAAATCTTTTCGTATAACAGGATTACATTTTTTTAAATCAGCTGCATTTACCAAAATAAATATGAAGGCGGTCAAGAATAGTTTTTTGTATTTTCAATGTGATTTGAAAATTGGAAATACCTACGCGTATATATGTAGCTTTTAATACTGATTATAATTGTGAACTCAGGTCTTAAAAAAATGTATAAAGTAAAAAAATGTACGAAAACAGATTTCGGTAATAGATATGGCAAGTTTCTTTACTCAATAAAATCCATCGAACAGCTTCAAAGTAGCGGTCATTTCAAAACCTAAAAAATTGTAACTTCTTTCTCTTACATCAATTTTTTTTTATTTTTTCTGTTTAAATCTTTTCATATAACAGGATTATTTTTTAAAAATCAGCTGCATTTACCAAAATAAATATCAAGGCGGTCAAGAATAGTTTTTTGTATTTTCAATGTGATTTGAAAATCGGAAATACCTACGCGTATATATGTAGCTTTTAATAATGATTATAATTGTGAACTCATTTCTTACAAAAATGTATAAAATAAAAAAAATGTTGTACAAAATTCGCTTATTTCACGTCAGCGATACAGCTGCGTGCCCCTCGTTTTCAACACATTGTAGGATCACAATGGATTTGCATTTTCCGCGCACTTACCTTCAGTTGTGATTGATGACGTCAAAGTGCAACGCGTGATCAATTTAGGCAAGGCTCGAGGGAACGCATTGGGTTTACAAGAAAAGTATTCCGTAGGAATATTCGTGAATAGTTTTATGCAAACTTTGCGCCCAATATTTGCCCACTTTACCCAGAACAGATGATATTTCATGTCAGCTGATAAAATCGGTATTATTGTTAATATTCGATTCGTAGATTTTGGATGTCATTTTTTTAACGGTTATATTTTTGGTCACTTAAACTAATGATAATTAGTTAGATGTTAATCACAGTTATTTACGGCACTAATTCCAGTTTAGAAACAAAGAACTTTGAGAGGGAGAGTCTGAGAGTGTTGATTGTGTGTGTGTGTGTGTGTGTGTGTGTGTGTGTGTGTGTGTGTGTGTGTGTGTGTGTGTGTGTGTGTGTGTGTGTGTGTGTGTGTGTGTGTGTGTGTGTGTGTGTGTGTGTGTGTGTGTGTGTGTGTGTATGTATGTGTGTGTATGTGTGTATGTATGTGTGTGTATGTGTGCGTGCGTGCGCACTTGCTGTGTGTGCATGTGTGTGTGTGTGTGTGTGAGAGAGAGAGAGAGTGAGTGTGTGTGTGAGATAGAGTCTGAGTGCGTGCGTGCGTGTGTGTGTGTGTGTGTGTGTGTGCGAGAGAGAGAGAGAGAGAGTGTATGTATATGTGCGTGTGTAGTTGTGTATGTGTATGTGTATGTGTGAGTATGTGTGAGTATGTGTGCGTATGTATATATGTGTGTATGTGTGTGTTTGTGTGTGTGTGTGTGTGTGTGTGTGTGTGTGTGTGTGTGTGTGTGTGTGTGTGTGTGTGTGTGGTGTGTGGTGTGTGTATGTGTGTGTGCGAGCGTGTGTAAGGTGTGTGTGTGTGTGTGTGTGTGCATGTGCGCGCCAGTGTTATATGCTTCGCTATTTTTTAGAGAACTGTAATTAACTGTAATTATCAGTGAATAAATTTATGTTTATAAACTGATAATTAAAATTGAAAAAAATTGGATTAAACCAATCTAAAGATAGATCCAAAAATGAGATCGAAAAATTAAACCAGATAATTGGCGATCGAAATAGATGGCGATCCGAATAATAATAGGCGATTAGAATAATTTGTATTCTAGATAATTGGCAACTATCCAAATCGCCAATTATCCTGATGTATGTTCTGATAATTGCACCCACTCATTTTTTCTCATTGGTCCACATCTATGGTTAGTCTGTTCTATTGCCTGCGTGTATATTCGGTTCTGTTATCCTTTCTGCAGTCCTCGTTTCTTGGTAATTTTAAATTTTGAAATAGTCTACCAGGTAATTTGTTTATTCATAATAATATTTATAAATTTTTATACAATACTGACATAAGAATAACCTATTTAATTGTTTTTAATTATTATCGACGTAATTAAAATCGAAGTAATATTCGTTCTTTAAACTCGAAAGTTAACAATTAGTCAAATCTGAACAATAAAATCGTTCATAATATTGTTAATTTTGTTTGTCAAAATCTTTTAAACATACTGTATTCCTAGCCACTGTTTTGCCATATTATAATTTTACGTCAACCAAAATACTTTCTCCATTATAGTGGCCGTTACAGGTTATGACAGGCCGACAATGACAGACGCGACGGTGACAAAGTGAAAAATTTTCCCGAATTTAACCTCTATGTAAATACAGCTGCAATTCGGTCCTTCAAAACTGTCATTTTAGTAAAACGTTCCACCCTCTTTTGATGTGGTCGCGTTTACTGGATTGATATCGTTTTGAATGCAGTAATTCGTTGCGGGAAAAGTTTGTTATAAAAGAGGGTGTTTTTATTTTCAAATGTTGATGTTTATTTTCGAGTTAAACGAAACTCCACTTCAGGGTGTTTAGTGTTTTATTATAACGGGTAAGAATATATCAACGTCAACACAAATGACGCAGTACTCTGAGCATTATAGTGTTATTGTCTTTAATTTATCCATACTTTTATGTATTAGTAAGGGACACAAACTCAGAGCCGTATTTACTGATACTGAGGCCTTGAGCGATTTGAAAAATGAAGGTTCAATTTTAAATGAAAAATTAAAATTTAATTTTTTAAAATTAGTTACTGGACCACTTATTGAATCGTTAGCTTCTTAAACTTCGTTGTGCACTTTGTATTTGTCACCATGTAGTGATTCGGTTTCATCGAGTAGGCTTACGAAGCGTAAGTAACGCGAGTAGGGGAAGTATTACACAGACCCCTTCCAGTTCTCAGCTCTTCTCCTTTCTTTCGTTTGCCGATGACGACTGAGTTGTTCACGTATGTATGGTTTTTGCCTGTATGTACATACAACGTTCATGCTCTCTCTCTCTCTCTCTCTCTCTCTTTCTTTTCTCTCTCTATCTATTCAATTTTCTTCTTCTCATGTTCTCGTCGCGCGCGCATGTAATGATGTTGTGTACATTGTGTATATTGCCAGCAGCAACAGTTCAGTGGTATACAGTTTATATTCAGTAATAACACGTGAGTATGATTTTATTTTTCTTATATTCTCGAGACGTTTTATATATATATATATATATATATATATATATATATATATATATATATATATATATATATATATAACATGAGTCGGAATGCTTTGCGTGATCCAACAGGTCTATATAAGATAATAGATAATAAATATATATATATATATATATATATATATATATATATATATATATATATTAATAAGAAGCTAAAGCTTCTGCCGACAGTCCCAATGACTGTCTACATTGTTCGAAAACACGACAAATTAACATAGCTAGTTTTTAAATAATTACATTACTGTTTAATATATAAGTATGCTTATAAAATGTTCTAATTCTTCAAGACACAATCGTAGTAGTTTATGTCAATTACTTTTTAATTATTTAGTTTTTGGAAAAAAGATAATTTTTAATCAAAAAATTGATTTTTAAGGAACACTTAAAACTAAATTTTTTAAAAGTATAAAAAGACCTCGATGTCAAATTAGGTTAGTTTGAAAATTCATTCTAAATTGCTGCTGTTTGCGAATTCCTTTTTAAGTATCTTTTTGTAAAGTAGTTTAGAATTGTCTGTTAATTTGCAGTGAAACAATTTTTTGTGCGCTTTGTAAATTTTGCATTGCATAGTATCTTCTCATTTATTTGTTTTTCATTCAATTTTGCAAAATACAGAATTACTACATAAAAATCCAAAAAAATCACTAATGTTTAGGCCTATATACGAGCTTTTTTTAGGCCTCGTACTTTTTAAGTTTCATCCTCATTCTTCAATTTTTCATTTTCTTCTTCTTCTTTCGATGAGGCCTGCTAGGGACCACGTGACAATTTCAATTCTTCATACTTAGCTGTTTTCTCTTCCGTTCCCTCCAATATTCCCTCATCCTTACATTATGCAACTTCTTTCTGTCTTCGGACCACTTCACACCAGATTTCTTCTGCAATCTTCCTTGGAATCCCTCCTTACTCAATATCCTCTTTCTAAAAATCTCTCTGTTCAGCGTTTCTTCTTCTTTTATATTATTTCTTTCTAAATCTTTCCTTACCTCTTGAATCCAACTATCTGTTGACTTTTTATCCCATAGGTACTTGAGTAGCCCTTTCGCTAGTCTTGAATCATTCATCCTGTAAATATGTCCAAAAAATTGCAGTCTTCTCTTCCTTATCGTCTCTGTCATGTCCTCTATGTTCCTGTATATTTCATCATTAGATCTTAGTTACCATGTTTCATTAGTTTTCACTGGGCCTAAAATTTTTCTCATGATTCTCCTTTCTAGTATTTTTAGTTTATCTAAACTATAATGTATAAGCCATTGTCTTCGATCATCTCTCCCAAATATTTGAATTTCTTTACTTTTTCCCCTGCACCAATTTCTGTAACCAAAAAATTTGGAGCGTTTTTGATGTTTTCTACAGAGATTCTCAAACCTGTTTTAGTAGCTATTTCATTTAAGAGATTGATTTGTATTGTTGCATTTCGTAGGGTGTCCGACAATATAGCAAAATCGTCTGCAAATGCCAGGCAACTAACTTCAATGCCTGTATTTTTCTTCCCCAAAGTTACTGGCGAAATGTTATGTTCTTTTCGCTTCACATTCCAAATTCTGACAATTTTTTCTAGAACACAGTTGAACAGGAGAGGTGATAAACCATCACCTTGTCGTACACCTGTATTTATCTTAAATCTCACCCATAAATTTTACTTTTGAAATCGTGTTAGTAAGTGTTTCAAGTATTAAGTTTGCCAATTTATTTTTAACTCCAAATTCAAGTATTGTTTTATCTATGGTTTCTCTATGAACCGAGTCAAAGGCCTTTTTAAAATCTACAAAAGTCACAACTATGTCCTTTGAATTTAGTAACCTATGGTGAATGATGAATTTGAAGTTAAATATTTGTTCTGAGCAAGATCTACCTTTTCGAAAACCAGCTTGATACTCTCCCAGTTGATTGTCAAGTGATGTCTCTACTCTATTCAGCAGGATCCTTGAGAATACCTTATATGCAATTTGCAGAAGAGAGATGCCTCTATAGTTCTCAACATTTTTTTTGTCCCTTTTCTTATGCAATGGGTGTATTAGAGCCACTTTCCATTCCTCTGGAAACCTCTCTGTTCTCCAAATATCTTCGAAAATTAACTGCAGCTCTTCAATAATTTTTGATTGAGACCATTTCAAAGTTCAGCTGTTATAGAGTCTCTCCGCTAGCTTTATTATTTTTTAGATTCTTAATTGCTTCTTTAATTTCTTCAGCATTGGGTGGTATATCTTTTACCAGATTTTTAGCTGTTTGAGAGAATTCCAACTTATGTTTTGGTTCAGGGCAGTTTAAAAGCTGACCAAAGTGCTTCACAGGTATTTCACATTCTCAGCATTGCTTAGGCCAAGTCTACCATTCTTTCATTTTCATTATTTTACATTTTTATTTTTTACTTTTTTTTTTTATTAATATTTGTTCATTTCCCTTCTAGGCAGATAGTCATTTCCGGGATGAGGCCCGCGGCTATCGCCGGCTTTTATTATACGGCTGTGCATATACCAAAATAATAACAGCACGTATGTGTTCACATAACCTGATTTTAATGGGATGACGGATTAACACATTTCAAGAAAACTATTTTCGCTGTTACTTGTAGCTATGATTCGGTTGTAAGTCATATAAAACTGTTATAATCCTATTTGGAACAAACCTAGGGACTTTAAAAGTGTCTTATTTCTCTCTGAAGTTAAAAATTTTGTAGTTCGCTTTTCACTGTGACACAGCTTGACAGATGTCAAAGATAATATTTATTTTGGTTTAATACAATTGTTAGCTGATTTTAGGCTGCCATAACCTGTCATTCAAATAATATAAACAAAATGACTGTCGTTTAAAAATGCTTGATTTATTTTAAAACAGTCTATTTTTACGAACTGTAGAAGCTAAACGAGTCGCCTGTACACTTTACAGTTCAGTTTTTTTTCCATTTCATGCATTGGAACAGCCAAACGTAACACTAAACATATTTCTGTTTGACCCAAAGTTTGTTACGTTAAAATACCAAATTTGTCGGCAATCTACTATGAAGGTACTTGACAGAATGGAAACGTTAATATTTGTTAAATATCAGAATTTAGTACGTTTTAGACTACATAAAACTTTGTTTTGCCTATTTAAAACAAAATGGCGGGTATTTAAAAATGCCAGATTAATTTAAAAGTAATGTCTACGAACTTTAGCAGTTAAACAGTTGACCAACTACTGAAATTGCCGCTGTATGATTTATTCGTGTAAAATTTTAGTTGTTGGTTACAATAAATGCTACATCTGGTGGTGGTTATTTGTTCCAACAATCTGACTTATTTTGCAGAAAAAATTACTATAACCTATCATTAATTTGCTTTTTAGTAAGAAAATCTTCTCTCCCGAAAACACAAACTTACTTTTGCACATTCAAACAAAATTTTCAAGTCAACTTTCAAATTAATTGTGTTTTTTTCTCTTTGAAATACTGAAACAAAACACTGGTCTGCAGCTATATATATATATATATATATATATATATATATATATATATATATATATATATATATATATATATATATATATATATATATATATATATATATATAACTGGAGTGCGCACACAAATACAGGAGGCAGGCATTATAGCGAGACACTAGCACTCCACACAAAAGGTACCATGGAAGACATTTTGAAGGAAGAACTCAAAATCTTGAGGAAGATCCTTGGCCCAACGGAAGACGGATACAGGTTGCACTCCCAGAAGACCACAGAGAAGACATCGAACCTGGCAGCAGATATCAGAAGAAGGAGGCTTCAATTCTATGGACACATCAGTAGACTCCAAACAACGAGACTTGCCAACAGAATCCTTAAGTATATACAAAGAGTCAAATCAACAACGTCGTGGATCACACAAGTCAGAATAGACATGACGCAAAAATAGACTCAACAGACATTGCAGACAGGAACGCATACAGGAGGTGAGGTAAAATGGACGGATGATCGGAGGAGGATCCATGGGGACAGGATGAGGGAGGTGTGGAGGATTAGAAGAAACAAGACATGAGTCAGAGTGCTTTGCGTGATCCAACAGGGTCTATACGCAAATAATAATAATAATAATAAATAAATAATAATACGGTAAAATTGTCACAATCAATTGTTTACAAATTATGAGTTCATATCTATAAATAAAAATTTTGCAGGAAAAATATTCGCATGTAAACATTGTTGCCGTACTTGCACAATGTAACTACAAAAGCAATATTTTTCTTTGATCATAATATCCAGACACCCTGTACAAGAACCTGACAAAGCACACTCTGTATGTGGAAAGATTAAGTCTAATAAGAACCAAAAATAACAAAGCTCATCTCATTGGGGCGGAGGGATTTAATTACCCTCGTAATTGGATTATAGACCGTGGTATTAATTATATTACTTTACAAGGGATATTTTACTGCGGGAGGTTGGCACCACGTAGTAAGTTACGTTTCTGCTAACAGCTGAGAAACTTGCAAGTAAAACTGTTCCGTATATTTGTAGGGTGTTGTTATTAACTGATGAAAATTGTTTATATTTATTAAGTTATAACTAAAATTATTAATTTTTTCACGGTATTAAAAGCAAAACTCATATCCGTCTGCCTCTTTTGAGATTAAAATCGGACTCGCGAACACTAACTTATCAAACGATACGTATTACGTTCACCCTTAACGAAATATTACATAGTTAATTTTAGATCGAACATTTTAATCGAAAAAAATTCAGTTTATTAAAATGGTGATCTGAAAAATTGTATTAAGCCAATTTATGGATTGATCCAAAAAGGGGATGGAAAAATTGAACCGATTAATAGATAATTTAGAAAATTGGCGATTGAAATATATCCGAATAATATATATATATATAATTAGCTAACTAGGATAATTTTAGGGCTAGATAATTGACTATTTAGATAGTTGGCGATCAAGATAATAGGTGAGCTAGACAAACGTCGATATGGATATTTGGTAAACCGGATAATTAGTGAACTGAATTTGTGGATAATTGCCGATTTGGATAATTGGGAATGATAATTTATTTATATAATTGGCTATAGGGATATTTGATTGGATAGATAATTAGCAGTTTGGACATCAGATAAATTAATTAATCTTTATAAATGGCGAAAAATTGAACAGATTAATAAATAATTTGTAAAATTAGCGATTGAAATAGATACGAATAATATATATATAATTGGCTACGAGAATAATTTTAGGGCTAGATAATTGACGATTTAGATAGTTGGCGATCAAGATAATAGGTGAGCTAGACAAACGTCGATTGGATATTTGGCAAACCGGATAATTAGCGGACAGAATTAGTGGAATAGATAACTGTCGATTTTGATAATTGGGAAAGATAATTGATCTATATAATTGGCTATTGGACATTTGATTGGATAATAATTAGCAATTTTTACAGCAGATAAATTAATTGATCTTTATAAATGGCGAACAGTACAATTGATACGCTAGATAACTGGAAATTTGTATCTTTTTTATCCAGGATAATGGATAATTGGCAATCAGAATAATTGATGAACTAGTTAATTTTGATAGTTTGTAAACCAAATAATTTTATATATATATATATAAAATGATATATATATATATAATATATATATATATATATATATATATATATATATATATATAATCTGGCCGCCTCGGTGGCCTAATTGATAGCGTACTGAGCTTTCACCCTGAGGACCCTGGTTCGATTCCCGGCCAGGGCTTGGCATTTTCATACACTATAAATCATCCCATCGTCTGCATTAGCCCAAGTGTGCACAATAGTCGGACGTTAAACACAAAAAATCTGGATAACTGGCGATCAGGGCGGTTAACGAGGTAATTGGTGATACAAAAGGAAATAAATGAAATAGCTACCAAAGAAACACTAAGTAACTAGAAATTTAAAGTAATGAAACAACAATATTTAAATGGTAACTATGGTAACACTTCTAAAAAAACAAAATTCCGCGCCACAATTTGACTCTGACAGCAAAATGGAGACTTACAGTCATTCACCCTTGAACCAGTTCTCTTCATTCGTGGGCACAATTATCTATTTGTTGTTACTTTATGTACTGACAATTATAACCATTAAAATTTTGTGCATTCTGATTTGTATGGTTGCTTGGACGCTGTTTGTAAAGCTCACGGAAACATGTCTGCTTGTGGCCAAGTTTATTGATAACGAAAGCAGTGAAGAATTGAAAGTCGTCTAGTGCACGAAGCCTTAATAATCTAATAGTAAAATAATTTGTGTTTGTTTTATTGATTTGTCCCAATGTATTTCATTTTAAACATCATTATTTTTTCTACATTTATTACATACCGTAACATACATTTTATTTACCGTCAAATAATATTTTCATGCGTGTTTTTTCTTATCTGTTTAACACGTAGTTTCAAAGCAAAATGTTTGCTCACTTAATTAGTTGAAATATTTTTTTAATATTTAAACATTAACGTAGAAGTTTTTGAAAACGTATAACTAAACATGTAAATAAAATAGTTATAAAATAAAATTTCAATTTTTCGTATAATTATTGCCAAAAATGAAGAGATGAATAGAAAGAAAATAAGGAGTTAAAGCAAAGTATAAAACTGTTTTTTTCAAACACTCGAATATATTAACAAACATTTATAAAATCAAATTCATGTAACTGTAATTTTCCTATATTGATTAACTGTAAACTGTCTTATGTAGAGATTCAGAGAGTGTATGGGGGATGTTTACACCCGAACGCTTGTGACATTCTGACGTTTACAGTGGTTAATTAAACCTAGAGGATGAATTCACAACTAACAGTTCACAATCCTTTAAAACGAGGTTCTTTTAAGATTTGTTTGAGTTAGAAAAAAAAACGATCCTTCCAGTGTTCTGGTGAGAGAATTAGCGGCCATCGTAAGACATATACTCAGTTTGATCAGAGGGCTAGAAGTTGAACAAGATTAATCTGAGGACTACAGGTAGAACAGTTGTTGATCAGAGGACGAGAGGTAGAACAGAGGTTGATAAATAGACTAGAGGTAGAAGATAGGTTGATCATTAGGCTAGAGGTAGAACAGAGGTTGATCAATAGACCAGAGGTAGAACAAAGGTTGATCAATAGACTAGAGGTAGAACATAGATTGATCAGTAGACTAGAGGTAGAACAGAGGTTGATCAGAGGACTAGAGGTAGAACAGAGGTTGATCAATAGACTAGAGGTAGAACAGAGATTAATCAGAGGACTAGAGATAGAACAGAGATTGATCAGAGGACTAGAGGTAGAACAGAGGTTGATCACAGAACTAGAGGTAGAACAGAGGTTGATCAGAGAACTAGAGATAGAACAGAGATTGATCATAGGAATAGAGGTAGAACAGAGGTTGATCAGAGGTTGATCACAGAACTAGAGGTAGAACAGGGATTTATCAGAGGACTAGAGGTAGAACAGAGGTTGATCACAGAACTAGAGGTAGAACAGAGGTTGATCAGAGGATTAGAGGTTGATCAGAGGTTGACTAGAGGTGGGTCTTACTATTTAAAATATCGTATAAAGTACATTGTTTGAAATACCTTTGGGATGAAAAACCCTTCTTAAAAACTAGTTCCTTATCGACATATTTCCTCCCCGACTGTGTGTTGCTTCAGAGACAATCTGAACAGCCTTAATCAATGTTCGCAACACAAAGAAAGTGTTTAATCTTCGGTAATTGTAACGATCACTTCTCATTGGTTGATTTAACTTCACCCTTCTGACGTCATAGCTGGGAGAGCTGGCAACAAATTTGAGTACAACTGTTTACAAATTGGCCGCTTTAAGTAAAAATATTCATATGTCTAAGAATACGAAGGATAACAGAATATGTATTGTCATTAAAAAGATTATGTATGACATTGTATTACACTCTCACATATGTTATTACGCGTATTAACTCTGATAATAATTGTTTAAAGAATAATTATAGCTGTAGTAATTATGTTTGATGGAGTTAATTAATTGTAGCACAAAAATTAGCTCAAAACTATGAGATGCACAAATCTTAATACAATATTTATAATTATTTTAACATTTTTACAAAATATAAGAATAATATGTCCAGGATAACCAAAATACAAACGAAAATAAAATTAATTTAATTTGCATTTTTTGGTATCCAAGTTAGATTGAAATATTTATTATGTTTTAAATATATATATTATTATTAAATAAATATATATTAATACACATACTTATGCTGTACATAGTCGAGAGCAGTAAAACAGTCGAAGCTTCAGTAACGACACAAAACTTGTGCGATCACCCAAACAAAATGAGCAATGCGTTAAAATTTCAATCACTTTATTAAAAAAAATCAATTTTTTTAACTACGAAGGAGCTGACGTTAATTGTTTTAATATTGAACAAATTACAAAAAAACGAGTAAAACTCGGAGAGTTACTGTAGTTATTGTAAAACATCAGCTGTTACATAATTCGTTACGAACAGCTGATTTCATTGAACAGCTGATAGGCTATAATATTTTTAAGGTTATGTTGTTAAAAAGTAGCAATATTAACAACAACTATTAAACGTTTATATTAATTTCTAATGTATTATAAACGGTTAAAACGTGCACGTGTTCTTCAACTAAAGAAAAATACCGAAACCAAAGCAACACAACGTTTTCATATAATACGATTGTACTGTTATCGAAAATGAGGAAGAAAAAGAAAGAGACAGAAATAGAGAGACGAAATTCGTTTACTTGTTCGTTCTATACTTCCGTTACATTCTTCCTTTCTGGCAGACTTTTTTTTCTAATCATTCCTCTTGCCAAAGCTAACATTAAAAGCTCCGTTTCAATAAAAATCTTATAAAATTATTTTTCAGTTTTTCTTCTTCTTTATTTTATTTATTTATTTTATTTTTTATTTTATATTATTTTATTTTATTTATTTATTTTATTTTACTTTTCAGAAAAATAGCAATTAAACGAATTGATATAGTATAACTGAAAGGCATAAAATAATTATTTAAAAGAAAATACAATTTTCAACATACAAAGTTTTTAAAACATACTAAAAACTATAAAATGATTTTTCCTACCTCCATAACTCATCTACTATTTTCCTCAGATTTTCAGTATAGATTTATTTATAGCTGTGAATATTCTTGTAAGATTTAAAACGAAAAACGTGGGACGCAATCTCGAGGTAAGAAGATTATTTCTATTAAATTATTTCTATTTCTATTAAATTAGGAACTAATTTACCTCCGTTAGGACTTACAGCATTTAATCAATTTCAATGCGCCCCACTACAAAAGTTCACAATCACAAATTTTCAGGACAATACTACAATATCTGTATAGTCTAGAAGAAATTATTTTATACTTTTTAGTCCGTTTTAAAAACGTGGTATATTAAAAATTTTCTTGTTCTTTAAATAACTATTTTGACTTTAAGACTATTGGACTATGAGTCACCTGGAAAATCCAAAGATTTATTTTTCCACAATTACAAAACGCTTTACACACTTCGTAAAGTGAAAGTGTAAAGACGTATAAAAGCTTGCACAATTTACACAAAATACCCCCCAACCCGAGTAACAGAATTCCATAATTTAGTTTCCCTCCCGCGTTCCTCCTGCACGCACAATATCTCGGCTGTGGGAAGTTTCAAATATTCACGTCTGAAAGGTTGGCAATAGAATCACCAGGAGGCTAAAAGCTTCAGGATTTCATATCCTTGATAAGATTTGCTTCTTATCCTTTATACGGCGCAGTTTACATATATGTTGGTCTGAGCTTGATATATGAACCAGACCGGGGGGTGATTTGAGCGTGGAGTTTTTACCGGTAAGCCGTAATGGACTCAGAAAAATTGGATGTAGGTTTTATTGGAGACCGCAACGAATACGTGAAACACAAGAAGGCTTTGTGAAAAAGTGAATAAAAAACTGCACAATGTTGTTATAATCAATTTTTGGAAGGTTTACTCTTAAAATGTGGTTACAAAGTTTCACGATTGCAGAAAGTGTATGAAATTTAAGGGTAAATATTAAACCTGGTTAAATCGAAGACAACAATGAGTTCAAGCAAATGATACACATCTTTGTTGTTTACGTAATTGAAGCAAAAATATATTCCTTTTAGCTTATGGTTTTTTAAAAATTCTGATTTCACTATGACAATCAGCATTCAAATTTGCCTATTTTAGAATTTTAAACTTTCAGACTGAAAATAAGAAAATGAACTCTGATCGCTGTCAAATTATATTTCTTAATTTCTATGGGCAAACAAGTTATGAGTTTTTAAAGATTTGAAATGGCTGCCATTTTGAAACTGTTAAACGTATTTTGCTAGTTAACGAACTCTTACAAGCTATTACCATAATTTTTGTATCGTTTGAATTAAATCGTTCTTTTCAATTCTTCTGGGCTGGCTCTTACTAAGATGACTGCTCATTTTCCAATTGAAATTTGCTGACAAAAACAGACATTCAGCAGAACTTATTTTCCACTGGGTAAGATGTAAACAGAAAGTGTAGGGATCGTGAAAAGTTGACCTTGAGATTTTGAAGTCCAAATTTATGTGCAAATTTTCAAAAAAATTAGAATTTATATTTCGTTTTTGACATCGGAAATTTTATAAATTTAAAAGTCCATTCCTAAGTACATTAGTGGTCAAATATAGTCCATAAGTAGGACAAAAAGAACTTTTGTTTTTGTTTCGTTTTGTTTTACCTGTGTACTCTTGAAACTATAGATTTCTTTATTTTCAAATTTGGTATGCTGACTTGAGCGTAAATTCTACATATATGACTATAATTTGAAAAGAAAATTTTCAAAAATTATACCGATTTTTTCTTCTTTTTTTGTAGATTTTTAAAGAGAATTAAAACTGTTTGAATTGAATTTTAAAAAATGTATTATTTTTGTAGCATTTTATTCGTATAGAAAATAAAAATCGAACTAACTGGATTACATCACATCGATATTTCGTTTATAAATTATTGTACATCGTAAAGGATTCCACATTTTTCTTATTTCGAAATGCTAAATTCGAAATCCTTTGTCAGCCGACCAGAAATAAAGTGCAGAAAACTTTTTATAAATATTCAAACCGGTAGATGATGCCTCTGATCTTTCACCTGATTTAACACACCTGCGCGCTCTGTTATCTAAATAATGAAACTCTTTCTTGAATAAGATCCGCCTTAAACATCAAACGCCATCTTCCTTTGGCCAAGTTCAGGCCTATTGCCGGTGCATTCAACTGAAAAACTCTATTCTTGGAGAGAAAGAGAGAGAAGTGCGGGTGACGTAAGACTGTAATGCTTTGGGGCTGTAAGATTTTTTTAAAAACAATTGTAAAGATAATTTTTGACACAACTAAACTTACTCGGAATTTAATATAATAATTAAATTCTGCAAACATTTCAGAAGATTTCCCACATTCAATTAATTATAACCACAAAAACTCTTGTTGAAAGCTAAATAAAAAGAATTAAATTTATTTGGGGACAATTTCTCGAAATTGTTTCATTACATTTTGACAAACTTTTGTACATAAACGAGTACATAATATTGCATAGTTACGTCGTGCCTTGACAGACTAATTTGCTCAGCTTTGCTGTTCTACTCCCTCCATAGTTTTGATAGTTACACTGTTCGATAGAAACTAAAAAGGGCTACAAAACAAGGTATCTTTATATTTCTCACTAAAAATGGAAGTTTAAGATTTTATATTAAACGGATCAATGAATGAAGTTGGGGTTTTTCCCAATGAAACCTTAATCAAGTGAAGAGGCATCTTAATGAAGTGAAGAGGAATCCTAAGTTTGAATCTTATTGATTGAAACGTTTCAGAGACGCAAAATATTTTATTAAAAAACAAAATGCAACAGGTGAAAACGTGATCATTTTCGCACATACGAACTATTTAGATCTCATAAAAATGAGCTATTGGAGCGGCCTTTATGTTAACGCCCAGATCTTGAATGAGCACCGATCCTGACCTCAAGATTACTTTTTTGAAGGGTCGTTTATAAATAAATAAACACGTAAAAATGTGTGTGTGTGTGTGTGTGTGTGTGTGTGTGTGTGTGTGTGTGTGTGTGTGTGTGTGTGTGTGTGTGTGTGTGTGTTTTAGCACGCTCATGTTTGCAATTGTGGTCAGATTTGATTAAAACGTGATACAAAAATCGATTATGGTAATACGAGCTTTGGCGTAGCTCGTTCGGTTTTAGCGTAAGTTCAGACAAGTCCGTTAACCAGTAAAATTTGTTCAACAGTTTCAAAATGGTGGTTATTTCAAATCTTCAAAAATTCATGAATTTGTGCCCTAAATATTTTTGAAAACCCTATTTCACCATTGTAATCAGCGTTAAAAACTGCATTGATTAGCATTTTGAATTTTCAAAATTCATTGAATTTAGAAAATTTTTCTACGGCGGTCAGGGATAATTTTTATATTTTCAATGTAATTTTAAAGTTTAAAGTGAACTCTACAACTGCAGATTTTATGATGGTGAAATCAGAATTTCAAAAAGGGTAACACAAGGAAATACACTTTTGGAAATTCGCTTCTCTCTCTCTCTCTCTCTCTCTCTCTCTCTCTCTATATATATATATATATATATATATATATATATATATATATATATGAACAGTTTTTTTACATTTTTTGATAGTACTTACCAACAGCTAATATAATTTTGAGTTTCATTAAAATCTGACAAAAAATGTAAACAAATATTTTAAACTAAGCTTATTGAACCCGACCGTCATGTAAAAACTGTTTATCAATTCAATTTAGTAATTTCTACAAGGATGAGAGTAGTATCAACACACCAAATTTCAGCTTTGTAACTTAACAAAGAAAATTTATGTTCAATTGACACGTTTTACAAAGTTTTTAGAAGACCTTTTAAATCTCCATATTTATACTGTGTAATTGTATGGTTGTAACGTACTGGTTGACATTTTGTAAAGATAAAATCGATGCCTATTGAATGGAATTCCTTGCATCATAAATATATCGTAGCAACATACAATAACATTTCAATCCACCCTATCCCTTGTCCAGAAACTATGCCAAGAATGATTACATCCCCTTCCCTTTTCCAACCCCTTGAACTGCCCTGATCTCTTCAAGGAGGGTGCATTAGACGGGAACTTTATTAAGTCCAGCTTGACCCAAAACTTGGACAAACATTTCCCTTGTTCCAATAATCCACAGATAATGCGTAAACCGCAAAATTTTTAAATTCAATTAAATTTTGTAAGTGTTCTTAAATGAATCAAGTAAATTTACCAACAGAACAAATTAGTTAATTATCCTCTTGCTCTTTAAAAAAAGTAATCTTTTTTATCACTCTAGCTAGCGCAAAAACTTATCTACTTTATTTTTCAAAATGTTTTTTTATATTTTGCACATCCTGTGTGACAAATAAAAACAAAATGGCGGGTCATTTTCGTATTTTCAATGAAATTTGAAAATAAAAATACCAACTTATGCAGGTTTTAAAGCTGAATATGTTGACGAATGAAAAAGAAAAATATTAGATAAATATTGTATAAGATTTTAAATAACAGCAGTTTCCAAAATCAATGAACGAATTTTTATTAACGAAAGTGTCCAAGCTATTACCACAATCAGTTTCAGTTGTTATTGAAAATCTGCTTCCGTCAGGTCAGCGAGTCAGTTGCGTTTGGCAATTATTCAATATTTATAGCAACTATACATACACATGATGATGACAAAGAAATCGGGAATTCTGTGTTAAATATTTCACGGCCTAAACAAAACTGCATTGTAAAGCTACAAAACGTACTTTTGGTACGTTGATACTACCTATATACTTGTAGAGATTCCCAAATTTAATTTACTAAGCTTTTTTTTCGTAAATCTCGGGTTCAAATCCTTGGCTAAAAACATAACTTTTTATTTGTTGTCTGATTATAGTAAAACAAAATTATATTAGCTGTTGGTAGGTAGCAAAACATGTAAAAAAGAACTGAACAATGCCGAATCCAAGATTGCGAAGATTTTGAGCTGATAAATAATAGTTCTTCCATCAATCACTGTTATTTTTATTTACTTTTGAAACTAAGGGTGCTGATACTACCCACGTACTTTAAGAAATTTCTAAATTTAATTAAGAAAAGTTAGTTTTTCATAAAAATCAATTTCACATACTTAGGTAAAAAACTACACTTTTATTACTTCCTTGACTGTTTTGATAAACTTAGGAAAGAAGAGGTTATACAGCAAACAGTTATTTATTACAGTTATACTAGTGAAATACGAAGATTAAGAACTTAGTTTGATTTGAGTAAAAAATATTTTTGCATAGCTAGTCAAAAATAAAATTTGCTACAACTTTCTAATTTACTATTTTCCCCTACCACCTACGGTTTTTATGGGAAATGTCCAAAACGTTAGTAAAATCTCAAAAAGAAAACTTTTGGTTAGTAGCCCATATATTTTTATAACGACAAGGCGTTTTTTCTTATCCGATCGCTTACGTTTTTTTGTAGAAAACCAAAATCTACTTTATATTCTAACACGTAATGAAAGAAAAAACACAGTGGCTGATAAAAGAACCAGAGTTTGCCAGCGCAAAAGGCCGCCATCTTGAATTCGGTCATTGTTGAACATTTTTTTTACTTTTTTAGCCGTTACTCACCAACAGCTGGTATAATTTTGAGTTTTATTAAAACTTGACCAAAAATAAAGAATGTATTTTTAACTAATGTTATTGAACCCGAGGCATATATAAAAACGAATTATTTGTAAATTCAATTAAAGAATCTCTTTAATACAGCCGTAACAATACAGTCGTTAGGGAGTGAAAAATTATTTTGGAAATACATACGTACACATGCTGTACAGTTACAGCGTCACTAAGCTATTGTGCGTAGAGAAAGTATTTTAGGCAACCACAAAATATTTCAAGGTTTAATTTCAACAAATCCGTTTACATCGTGTCGCGCCACACTAAGTGTTACAACCCCCCCCCACCAATCTGCTAATTTTAATCCTTTGCTTGGAGTTTTTTACCTTTGTAAGCTAAATTATATTCTAAGCCCTTTACACTGCGTTATATATTATCTTAAGTACCACTTCATAATGCTCTAAATGTTTTATGTTGTGTAAAATTGTAATAGCTGCACGCAGCTGTCTCGCTGACGTGATGCAAGCAAATTTTCAAATATACACGGTTTTAAAAATATTTATTATCGTAAAGTTGGCAATCGCATAGTTAATATCTGAATATACTAGAACTTAATTTTTTTTTACATACAATTACAATTAGTCTAACTAGCAATATTAGCTAACTAGCAATTAGTCTAACTAGCAATTAGTGACTATCTAGCAATATTTTTCTGTCTACTGTCTGTGTGGTGAAAAAACGTCCAGAGTCGCCCTTCACAATGCATTTACACTTATATCATGTGTATCAATCCTGCACCAAGTCAAAAGGTTTTTTCTCTTAAGTCTCCTCACTTGTGGTACGTTGCCCTACATTTTGATGTTCACATAGCCTTGCTGCATGCTTTCCACCTTTTTACCTCTTCGGCCACTAAAGGCACCTTCAAATCCCGACGGATATCTGCATTGCGGATATACCACCGTGCTTCGACAATACTACGAAGCAATACACTTTGTTCTGAAATGTTTGTATTATTTTGATGTTACAATAATTGTATTATTTTGATGTCCCCACAATTGAATGCCATAAGTACAGACGGGTTTCAGGACCTGCTGATACAGAAGCAGTTTATTATGTATGGACAATTCAGAGTTCCTTCCGATAATTCAATACATTTGTCTGTACTTCATTCCAAGTTGTTCGCTTTGTTTTCACGTGAGACTTCCAACGAAGTTTAGCATCCAGAGTCATCCTTAAATATTTAGCCTCGTTTGCATGCAGAACAATTTGTCCGTTTATCATTACTGGCTGATATACATAATGCTAGCATTTAAATTAAAAAAATTTTTCGTTTTGAAAATACCGAAATGAATCCTTAGCGTTATGAAATTCATTTTTTAACTTGAAATGTATAGGAAGGAGGACGAAACTGCAGGTCACATAACTCATGATGTACTAGTAAGAGGCTCTTGCTAGTGTGGAGGCTGTGTGTGTGTGTTTGGAGAGAGAGAGAGAGAGAGAGAGAGAGAGAAGAGAGAGAGAGAGAGCCACGTGTGTGTGTGTGTGTGTGTGTGTGTGTGTGTGTGTGTGTGTGTGTGTGTGTGTGTGTGTGTGTGTGTGAGAGAGAGAGAGAGAGAGAGAGAGAGAGAGAGAGATGACAATGTGTGTGTATGTGTGAGAGAGGCAGTGAGTGTGAGTGTGTGTGTGTGTGTTGTGTGTGTGTGTGTGTGTGTGAGAGAGAGAGAGATGTGTGTGTGTGTGAGAGAGTGTGTGTGTGTGTGTGTGTGTGTGTGTGTGTGTGTGTGTGTGTGTGTGTGTGTGTGTGTGTGTGTGTGTGTGTGTGTGTGTGTGTGTGTGTGTGTGTGTGTGTGTGTGTGTGTGTGTGTGTGTGTGTGTGTGTGTGTGTGTGTGTGTGTGTGTGTGTGTGAGAGAGAGAGAGAGAGAGACAGATAAAGACAGACAGTGAGTGTATGATTCCGATTTCTGTACCTACGTTTAACTGTTTAAAAATTGAGGCCACTACAAATCTTAAAAATATTTAATTTGTTATATCTCAACTGTTAATTTTTGATAATTTGCTTCCATCACATCAGCGATACATCTGCGCGCCGCATTTATTTTCTAAAGTATTGATTGATTTCCAGATACAGTCAGACATATGCACAAGTTACTGTATAATTTCTTAATAGACCAGAAAAATACATTTTATATTTTTTTAAAGACGAAGTGAAGTTATGGTACTTAAAGAAGAACTTCTGCTAACACAATAAAAATATCTGCAGCCTTGTGCTCAGGTGTCTGCGACGTATGCAAAGTACTCTTTTGAAGTTTTTTCTCGTGAATTTTTATTGAAGTCTTTCATTAGGAATTACTCAAATAGCGGGAAGAATTGCAAAGTAGGGGTGAAGTTGGGTGGAAGATCTGAAGCCGCGGGGCGAGTTTGAAAAAACGTTTTGTGTTCGGGTGCTTTTGAAAAAGTATATTTCAATGTTTATTGAACTGTGAATTGGTTTAACTGTGGCATATAATTTAAACATAGTGCAGTAACCTTGTACGAAAGATCTGTTGGTGTATTTATTAGCACAAGTGTTTGGTTTAATGTAAGATTAACGCTTAAACAGTAGGTTAGAACATATTCGAGCAAAGTTTGGTGAAACTCGGTGTAACCAATTTTTAAGAAATTAGATTTGAAAGTTTTTAAACGGAAAAGGAGTTTCAAAAAACTTTTTTTTGGAAAAAATGATAAAATATCTATTCCACATACTTAGTATAAGCGATGCGTATACACCCCCCACACAAACGGTGCCATTTACTGGAAAATTACAGTTTTTGGACAAACGTTTTTTTTAATTTTAAAGAAAGATATTTTTACAATTATCTATACACTTTCTCTATACTTCATGTACTGTTAAGTTGTTAGCCAAAATATTAATAGTCAGTTTTGTAATTGAAAAAGTAAAACCAGTTAGCAGAAAACCTTTTCGGATCAACGTGTACTTTCATCAGCAAGTGAAAAAGTATATATATTATATCGGGAGACAGCGATCGTTTGTATGGAACAATATCAATAGGCCTATACAGTGACATTTCAATCTGCGCCAGCTAAGCGAGGAATGCACCCCACCTCCGGGGAAGATAAATCGATTCTCGTTTTCTTTCCAACTTCATTAATCCTACATGGACCTCGGTTATTTCGTGTTATCGATATGGATTTCGTTGCACCAACCGTACAGCCTGTTATTGATGACAATTGTTGCAGGATAAAGTTTAATAGGAATATATAGGGTGTTACATTGTAAAAAATTATTAAAACATAATTTAGGCCTATATTATTTCAATTTTACATGTATCAAAAAAGCAGGATTTTAAGACATTTTATTTAAGGTGGAAACTATTTTTTTTAATGGTTGGTGAGTTTTGTATAACTTTAAATAGAAAATTTAACGTAAATAGTTGATAATTATGTAATTTATATGAATGAAAAACGTGGCAGTCAGGAGACTAGCCGACAGAAGCTTTGCTTACACTAAGTGTTATATAAAGTAACATATATGCTCATAACATTGTAGAAATATTGATATATAAATATAACTCATTTTTAATACCTAATTATGAGTTTACAAACATTAATAGTTCAATAGTCAAATCTATATTGACTCGACTATAGATTTTTCTTTTTATAATATGCGAAACAAACCAAAATAACAAAACCTTTTTATTAATTTTAAAATATTAAATTTAGAAAATGAGCTTGTAAACATTAACTCTGCAATAAACAGTAAACATTTGGTTTTTATGTTTGATTATGAAATTAATTTTAGTATCAAAAATAAAAATTTTGTAATTTGTACACATTAGCCTAGTTTTAATATCTATCTCCATATGTAATCCCTAAAAATATTAAAATAAAGTTAAATTGTCATATGCAAGACCTTTCTCTGACAATGTTATAATCTCTGCATCAATTAATAGATAAGCGTTTTTTATTTATATATAAATTTTTATGAACGATGACTCACCGTATACAGCTTGAGCGTGACGCGAAACCAATGCTTTACAAGTGTTATAACGCGCCTAAAGAAGCAAAGCTTCAAAAATTTCATTATCATCGGATAAACGAATGTTTGAAAAGTTTCATGGCTGTAAATCGTGGGAAGTGAGTTTAAATTAGATTTTAGGATTCTGATCTCACTAAAAAGCAAATAAAAATTTTAAAATTAAATAAAATTGTAGCCGTTAACACAGAACTTGTTACGAGGCTTAATGTCCCAAAAAATCATCTTTCGATAAAATTTAGTAATCTGCAAATCTGCTTTTAAATTAATATAAAAAATTACAACTAATCTTGAAGACTTTTTACTTAAATATAAACACGACACACAGCTGGCTCGCTGACAGGAGAAATTTTCATAACAACAAATTGCTTAAAAATTAAATTTTTCCTATACAATTTCAAATTACATTGAATTTACAAAAAAATAAACCTAACCTTTCCTATTTTTCAGTGGAATATGAAAAATCAAAATACTGATTTATGCAAAATTTTACGCTGGTTACGACCGTGAAATTTTTTCAAACAAACTGTAAGATAAGTTATCGATTTTAAAAAAATTAGAAATGGCGTTTATTTTGACACCCTAAAATGGATTTTACTAGGTCCATGAGTTTTACTAACATGTCTAAGTCAATACCGAAGTTATTTTGCCAAAGTTGATAACAAATTGATAACATGGAAGTGATATAAAAAGCGCATTGATCTAAAAATCAGGCTTATGCTAATTTCAAGCTCGCAATTATGGTCTTACCATAGTGGCCGCTAATAAGATGGAAATTCGTTAAAAATTTGAGACAGCTTGAATCAAATTTTTGAAAAGCCTACAACTAGTAATTGGTGTTAACACCTTTAAAATAACAAACATAAACACTCACCGCAGTAGTGCTGCTTTTCTGTGTAAAATTACAAACCAAAGGCTTTTCGAAAATATTTCAAAATGACAATTTTGTTTGTGATTTTTTTTGATAACATTTATTGAATTTCACAAATTATAATAATATTTTATTAGTTGAACAAGAACAAAAGCAGTAGTTAAACAGACGTAACCCGCGTGAATGAATACATTTTTGACAAAAGAAAGTATAATAATTTATTTTGGTACAAGTATATTTAAAAAACACATAATTTCTTTGGTTCTACTTCGAAAGGTAGTCCATGTTAACTTCATCGTCGGAATTAGCTGGTTCAACGCCAGTGTCATGGATTCGATGAATCATCTTCTGGATTGGATGAATCATCCGCAACTTCTGGATTTGATGAATCATCCGCAACTTCAAGATTGGATGAATCAGCCACAATGTCAGTATTGGAAGCATCGGCCACTAATTCAGGATTTGATAAATCAGCGACAACTTCAGGATTCGATGGATCATCCGCAACTTCGGGATTTGATGAATCAGCCACAACTTCAGGATTGGAAGCATCGGCCACTAATTCAGGATTTGATGGATCGGCCACAACTTCAGAATTGTTTCCATTCGAATTTCTTCCTTGAAGTCTCTCCAAGATTTCGTTTATTGAAGCGTTGTCTTGCAGCAGTGTAAGAGAGAACTTTAAACACAATAAATTTTGAAAAATGCAAGAGTTAAATTAAACTACAATTAAGATAATTAATTGTCAGATTTAGGTACATTAAATTAATAAGTCTTTAATCTTCGATTAGCAGTTAATGCTTGTTCTAAAAACTGACATTGATAATTCATTAAAGATTAACTTTAACGTTAGATTAAATAAGTTAATGGTTGTTGAAAATACCAGCTATTAATTAAACAGCTTAACTGTAGAATTTTATTACTATTCTATTTTACAAATGTCACAACGTCGTCAAAATTTAATTCTGACTGAATTTTCAAAATTTTGTTTGTGATAAATATTGCATATGTTTTTTTTGAATTTTTAAGTTTTATTATCTCAAAATTATTTACTGGCAGGAATAATATAGCCTTTAAATTGATATCAGGCCTTGTTAGCAATAAGTTCACGAGTATGAAAAATTATGATAATACTAGTTTAGGTAAATAATTAACGAAAGTAATAAATTAATAAAATTCATTAAAACATTTCTTAATCTATAGATTGCATCATGTGTTCGTAAATAGAAAATTATAATAACGAAAGTATAACATAAATCAGTTATTTATCGTTATTTTTGGCAGGATTATTATCGCACAAAATTTTACCTTCATTATTCTGATTATTCTTGACATTCGTGTCCAATTATTTAAGTATTACGAGTGCTAGGTTATTAAATTTTACGGCGTTTAACAAAGTCAATAATAGAGCGTTTCATGAAGAGAGACAGATAGATAGATAGATAGAGGAGAGAGAGAGAGAGAGAGAGAGAGAGAGAGAGAGAGAGAGAGAGAGAGAGAGAGAGAGAGTGTGTGTGTGTGTGTGTGTGTGTGTGTGTGTGTGTGTGTGTGTGTGTGTGTGTGTGTGTGTGTGTATGTGTGTGTATGTGTGTATGTATGTGTGGAGAGAGTGTGTGTGTCTGTACGAGTGTGTGTGTGTGTGTGTGTGTGTGTGTGTGTGTGTGTGTGTGTGTGTGTGTGAGTGTGAGTGTGTGTGTGTGTGTGTGTGTGTGTGTGTGTGTGTGTGTGTGTGTGTGAGAGAGTGTGTGTGTGTGTGTGTGTGTGTGTGTGTGTGTGTGTGAGAGAGAGAGAGAGAGTGAATGTGTGTGTGTGTGTGTGTGTGTGTGTGTGTGTGTGAGAGAGAGAGTGTGTGTGTGTGTGTGTGTGTGTGTGTGTGTGTGTGTGTGTGTGTGTGTGTGTGTGTGTGTGTGTGTGTGTGTGTGTGTGTGTGTGTGTGTGTGTGTGTGTGTGTGTGTGTGTGTGTGTGTGTGTGTGTGAGAGAGAGAGAGTGTGTGTGTGTGTGTGTGTGTGTGTGTGTGTGTGTGTGTGTGTGTGTGTGTGTGTGAGAGTGAGAGTGTGTGTGTGTGTGTGTGTGTGTGAGAGAGAGAGAGTGTGTGTGTGTGTGTGTGTGTGTGTGTGTGTGTGTGTGTGAGTGAGAGTGTGTGTGTGTGTGTGTGTGTGTGTGTGTGTGTGTGTGAGAGAGTGTGTGTGTGTGTGTGTGTGTGTGTGTGTGTGTGTGTGTGTGTGTGTGTGTGTGAGAGAGAGAGAGAGAGTGAATGTGTGTGTGTGTGTGTGTGTGTGTGTGTGTGTGTGTGTGTGTGTGTGTGTGTGTGTGTGTGTGTGTGTGTGTGTGTGTGTGTATGTGTGGTGAGTGTGTGTGTCTGTACGAGTGTGTGTGTGTGTGTGTGTGTGTGTGTGTGTGTGTGTGTGTGTGTGTGTGTGTGTGTGTGTGTGTGTGTGTATGTATGTATGTGGAGAGAGTATGTGCGTCTGTATGTGTGTGTGTGTGTGTGTGTGTGTGTGTGTGTGTGTGTGTGTGTGTGTGTATGTGTGTATGTGTGTATGTGTGTATGTATGTATGTGGAGAGAGTATGTGCGTCTGTACGAGTGTGTGTGTGTGTGTGTGTGTGTGTGTGTGTGTGTGTGTGTGTGAGAGAGAGAGAGAGAGACGCAAAATTGTAGATTTCCCAAGGCAAAAGACGTTTTTACTTAAAAAATGTGTTAAAGTAAAGTGTATGCATAAAACGTTTAAAATATTAGAATTTATTGAAGTGACTACTCCTTATAGAGGGGTATGATGGGTGTATGTTTTGCACGGGGAAAAAATACACATCCACGGAACGCACAAACACATCCACAAGCGCACTCTAGTGAACATTATTATTACAAACATTATTACATTATTTTTTGAGTGATTAATAAAATGTGTTTTAGAGGGAAAACTTATATAGTCGCAGTTGACAAAATATGGGTATTTTGCTTTCGCGTCACACTTGAATGCATACCTCACAGCATATATTGTTCTTGTATATATCTAGACTGAAAGTGACTGCTTCTAAACAGCTGATTATAACTTCAATATCACTTCCATTGTTTATTGTTCTTGTTAATTGTAAAAATGTGTATTTTTTTAAATTTGTGTGGTTAAATTGTATAATGTATATGACCTATACCAATTTTTTAATGCCAGAATCACAAATATTATTTTTATTATACTTAGACAATATAACTGTCATCTATAACTGTCAAAAGTAGGGTTATAAACTGATTAATTATTAAAGTCCCTTATATAGCCTAAGATATTTAAATTCATAGTCTGTGACATTTTCAGTTAATTTTTAAGTTGTGCACATACACACACGGAGAATTTAGTACGAAAATAATTTTCAAGAGTTACTTATCCTGCATGCATCTAAATTTTTATTAAAATAATTAAATCATAATAAAGAAAAGTATATAGCTGACTATATAGCTGAGAATAGTATGCCAAAAGAAAAAGTCACTTCTGTCGGCCAGTCGCACACTGCTTAAGTTTTTAAAATTTCTTCAAACCCAAACCTATGCTTTATCGTTGGTCACGCCATTTTAGTGTAGTTTCAGTTAAAAATACGGAGAAGTGATACAAGTAGATCTGAAGTATTTTACCTGAATACAGTTTTGCGTGGGATATTTTAAATGGAACAAACCCTTGTTGAATTCTCGAACAACCTGACTCCTGTTCGGTCCACTTCGACAGGCGTAACTCAAGTTCTGACGGGTTCCGTCAGTGTTGTTACCTAACGGAGAACAAAACAAAAATTAAAATTTCCCTGAAAGTTTGCTATTTTACCGTATAACACGCGATAAAAATATTTAATAGCTCATTTCCGAATTTAAATAAGCTAACATGTAATACGTATATGCATACAAAGTATATAAAGAACTTTTATATATATAAAGAACTAATAGGTCTTTTTGACTATTAGAGACTTTTGAAAAAGTCAAAACTTTTACGATTCTTTTGCTTTTGTTACATGCTTTATCAATTCTTTGAGAAATATAACCGGCATAAGATTAAATTTATTACGATAAATTCAAGATTTTTAGCCATTTACTACGGAACTATATTTCTTACGTCCATTTTCACTATACGCCATGACACTAGTTACAAAGGTTAGGAGGAATACGAGTTATATAATTAATAATTGAGTTAAACACTCAACAACCGAATAGAGTTCGATTATCAAGTTTTTTTTAATATATATATATATATATATATATATATATATATTCATTATTAATAACACGCATTTAATTTAAAGTTTTCACCACTAAAAACACGTTTCACACTTTCGCGTAGCAGTCATTTCGAGGTTATGTTTGTCATTTTTACTTTTAATGTTTTTAACTTTCTGTTATTTCCGCACTGTTGTATTTTGGGTTATTAAAATCGAGTACTTAATAAAGCGTTTTAGTGTAAAATTACCCAAAATTAACAAAAGTCCCAAAAACTCAGTTTTACTTTATAATATTGCATAACAATAGGCTCGCTTACCTTTTTCTCGTCTAAAATGTTGTTTTAAAACCTGTTCAAGTTTCGTGTTCGGTCGAGGTTTGTACCGTTTCCCGCGAGGTTTCGCTACCTGCTTAGGGTATCTGACATTGGATGACGTCAGCCTTACCCTCCTTGGCCTGTAAAGAAACAAATCGTGTTACCTGCATTTTAAACCCGCCAACCTGGGCCCACATCGTTGGGAAGCCAGGCTCTGCCTGTCACAAGCCAGGACAAAGTGGCGAGTGATAGAGGAGTAACACCTCTTTAAAAACCGGGGTCCATCTGGCTCCGGATGGTAGCACCTGTAAGGGCCCCTGCCTAGGGTTACTAGGTGAAAAATGAGCAATGGACAAACACGCGGAATGTAATACCCCAGGTGGCAGACCAGCTATTCTGGAAAATCCACCCTCTAAGGAGGTCGGTCCCGAGGATTCTGGGGGGGACCATCTATTGCTTGATGACAATCCTTTTAAGAGAAGTTCACTAATAAATAGATCTCCAAATTCATCTGGAAGTATATACAAGGGATCTAATGCTATCCTGTTAGAAGAAAACAAAGATATGCGCAAAAAACTTGAAGACATTGAGATTGTCATAAAACAGTTAAGGCAAGAAGTAATGCAGTTAAAAACAGAAAATGATATACTTAAGAAAGAAAAAACTATTAAAATCTGCAAACCAACTGAAGTATTCAGTCGTGAAGAAAGATTTAGCAATCAAACGGAAGATGTTTCAAATAAAATTGATGCTGGTAACTCCAAACAGAGGAACAATACAGAGCCAATTAATTATGAGACAGATGAAGATGTGCTAGCTGAAGAAGTTGGTTGGATAACAAATAAAAGGAGGGAAAAGAAAAATCGCAAAAAAGAAAAGCGAGTGAGTCACCCAATTGTTCTCCTGAGCAACTTGAGAGTAACAACCAACAAAATTGTTCTCAGTCAAATGTAAGAAAAGAGCCAAAACCTCCACCGGTAGTTATCAGCAGTGTAAAGAATTATGATAGGTTGTATACCATCCTAAAGGCAAAAGAAATCAAATTCAAAGCCATGTCCCTTAACAACGATCAAGTAAAGATTAATGTTGAGGATAGAGCAGCATTTAAGTTAACAATAGATTGTCTTCACGAACACAGCATGCAATGGCATTCGTATGAGGACAAGCAGACTCGAAATATAAGAGTCATGGCAAGAGGACTGCCTCCTTCTACCAATTCTCAGAAAATCATTAAAGAGCTAAAAGAACGAAAGCTTGCATGTGTAGATGCTGTCAACATAATGAAAAGGAAAGAGTTAAAACAGGTGAAGGAACATTTGAAATCGTCAAAGTGCCTTTACCGCTGTTTATGTTGTCTTTTGACCACAAAGAAGATATACAAGCCATATACAGGATCAAGGATATTCTTGAGATGACAGTCAAAATTGAGCCATTAAGAAGATCAAACTACATAGCTCAGTGTAAACGCTGCCAGTTGTATGGTCATACACAGAGATTCTGTAACAGAGAACCAAAGTGTGTAAAGTGTGCAGGCAATCATTTAACGCAGGAATGCACAAAAAGAAGAGACACAAAACCCAAATGTGCTAACTGCCACGAAGAACACCCTGCCAACTATAGAGGATGTTTGGTAGCTAAAACATTCCAAGAAAGGAGAAACAGACTAGTACAAGAGAAATCCAATGATAAAGCTGGACGAAAACCTCACAAAACAAATCCGGAAGTTAGTAAGGGAACATCATACGCACGAATTGTTGCTGGTAATGAAGGACCACAAGTTAAAGAACACAATACAGATGAACTGTTATTAAAGATAATTTCTAGGTTAGATAAACAGGAAAAGATACTGGAATCCTTCAAAGAAAGGTTAAGTAAGCTCGAAAGTATTATACCACCCGTCGTAAGGAAGAAAAGTGGTAAATAAAGATCTTCGTATCGCAGTTTGGAATGCAAATGGAATCATACAGAAAAAACAGAATTAACAGCATTCCTAGATCTTCAACAAATTGATATATGTCTTATTTCTGAGACTCATTTAACAACGGAATCTTGTATTAAATTTAGAAACTATAATTTCTATCATAGCGTACACCCAGCGAATGCCGCTAGAGGAGGTAGTGGAATAATAATCAAAGCCAATATTTCTCATTATGAGGAATTTAAAATAGAAACTGAAGAAAACCAAGTCACGGCGATAACAATCAAAACTAGAAGAGGAAATATAATGATAGCTGCAATCTACTGCCCACCAAAACATAAGCAAAAAAAGACAGCTATCTTAATGTTTTAAAGAGATTAGGAGATAGATTTTTAATTGGTGGTGATTTTAATGCCAAAAATACAGTGTGGGGTTCCAGGCTTACAACAGCTAAAGGCAAAGAGTTGCATGAAGCCGCTTCAGCGCTGGGTTGCAGTTATCAGTCTTCAGGAAACCAACATACTGGCCTGCTGACCTGAAGAGGATCCCAGATCTGCTAGACTTCTTTATTTGTAGGAAGATATCACACAATTATATAACAATTGATGAAAACTTTGACCTGGAGTCAGATCATTCACCAATAATTCTAACACTTAGCGAAAATATCATTAAAACTGAAAGGGGTCCCACACTGGTTAACAAGAACACAGATTGGGAGGGCTTCCAAGAAGCACTGAATACACACATCTGTTTAAAGGTACCGCTCAAGACCAATGGACAGTTGGATCAAGAAGCTGCCAAATTTGAAAAGGATATTCAGCAAGCAGCCTGGGCAAATACCCCGGATGTCAGAAGATGTATGGCTGGTATCAGTTATCCTAAAGAAATTACGGAGTTAGTAGCTGTTAAAAGGAAATTAAGGAAAAGATGGCAACATACACGCTCGCCTGAAGACAAAAATAGGTTAAATAATGTTGCTCAAAGGTTAAGAAGGGAAATCTTGCAATTTAAAAACGAGTCCATAAATAAATACCTAAGTAATGTAACGCATACTAAGGAAACGGACTATTCGCTCTGGAGAGCCATTAAAAAATTTAAACGACCTTGCATACATAGTCCCCCAATTAGGTCTGCAGATGGAACCTGGACGAAGGATAAACAAGGGAAAGCAGATGTATTCGCTACATATTTAGAACAAGTATTCCAACCTAATATAAACTTTCAATCTCAACAAGAAAATATAACAAATAGAATTAATCTTGACTATAATGTACTTTCACAACAAAATAATGAACATAAAATAGATCTTGTAACTAAAGAGGAAGTGGCTAGGGAAATTAAATTTAACATAAATTCAAAAAAAAGCCCCTGGTTACGATTTAATAACTGGAGTAGTACTGAAACAGTTACCAAGGACAGCCATTATAAAACTTACTAACCTTATAAATGCAGCTTTCCGGTTGAAGCATGTACCAGACATCTGGAAAATGGCCGAGGTAATTATGATCCCGAAGCCCGGCAAGCCACCTAATGAACCTACATCATATAGACCAATCTCACTACTTCCAATAGTTTCAAAGGTATTTGAAAAACTGTTACTTAAAAGACTCAAACCAGTTATAGAGATAAACAATCTCATACCTACCCATCAGTTTGGGTTTAGGAATAAGTATTCAACTATTGACCAAGTGCACAGAATAACCAACATTATTGAGAAAGCATATGAAGAAAAGAAAATTTGCTCCGCCGTGTTCTTAGACGTTGCCCAGGCCTTTGATAAGGTCTGGCACGAAGGGCTAATCTCTAAGCTGGAAAAAATATTGCCAAAAACATATTCTGAAATTTTGAAGTCCTACATAATTGGCAGAATGTTTTGGGTTAGGCAGGAGGGAACATTCTCTAGCATAAGAGAGATTAAGACGGGTGTACCTCAGGGCAGTGTTCTGGGACCCTTGCTTTATCTTCTCTACACAGCTGATATCCCGCAGCCGGATTGTGTGTCAATCGGCACATTTGCTGATGACACAGTTTTCTTGGGTGTGGGAGATAGTAGTAAAGTAGCAGCTGTAAAACTGCAACAAGCATGCGATGAGTTCGTTACCTGGACCAAAAAGTGGCGAGTTAAAATTAATGAGGGTAAATCGGTGCATGTTGACTTTACTTATAAAAAGGATAAGTATGTTCCGATAGTAATTAATAGCACAAATATTCCATTCAATAACACTGCAAAGTATCTTGGAATGAACTTAGATGTGAAGCTGCGATGGGCAGAGCACATAAAAAGAAAAGGACAGAACTTGACATAAAGTATAAAAAATGTACTGGCTGATTGGTAGGAAATCACAACTGTCAGTACACAATAAACTTGTATTATACAAACAAATACTTAAGCCCGTATGGTCCTATGGGATCCAGCTTTGGGGTTGTGCAGCAGTTCTGCATTGTTTTGGTGAAATGTTTTTGTCGAAACGTGGCACCAATCGGTACAGTATGCTGAATTTCGAACAGTTCACTTAAAAAAAGGAAAAGCAAGTGGTGCAAAAACGTAACAAAATTTCTTGCATACAATTATCTCTAGCTCAAAACCGTTGTTTAAATTTAATTATATCTGACAATAATTATATATAAATAATATTTAGTGTAAAAAATTTCAAAACTGTCTATTTTATATGCACAAAATTATTACACGCATTTGAGTTATAAATATTTATACATGTCTAAAATTTGAGTATAATTTATTTTGAAAATTAGGCAGATTTTATAGATTTTTATAGGCATTCTAGAACTAGATCTTTATGGGTACCTATATGTTTTATATAAGTGCTTAAAGAGTAAATTTGAACAATATATTATAAACAGTGTTAGAGATTGTTAAAAGCTATTGATATTTCTGAAGTTTATTTATTAAAATAAAGAAAAAAATAATAAATGTTGTAAAGGTATAAGCAAACTACACCAAGTGTTAAACTTCATCGAAACAAGCTTTTAAATATTTTAACATTTTATGCTGGATACATGACGAAATATTTTTTTGGGCTCAAGAAATGTAAAAACGGATGCGTCTATGAATATTTCTTAATACATTTAATGTGTACAA
Organism: Callitettix versicolor; assembly: GCA_022606455.1. NCBI lineage: Eukaryota > Metazoa > Arthropoda > Insecta > Hemiptera > Cercopidae > Callitettix > Callitettix versicolor. Next base: position 77,425,122 of record CM040183.1, read on the forward strand.
CGTGTAGTGAAAATGTGTAACGAAAATATTAAATGTAGTATTTTTATCTTTAAAATATTTTATTTTCGTAGTAATTCTTACATTAAAAGTGTAACATGCAAATGAAAATTGTTAAACATGTAATCCTTACATTTTGTAGCGTGAATGGTAAAACTTTACCTACAAAAATTTACAAACACAAGATTTTAGAAAAAAATGCACGCAATATATTTCCATGGTTCTAACAACAATGCGTTTTCTATTTTTAACAAAATATTTTTTATTAATCAAAAGAAAAAAATAAACAACTCATTTCACTAGAGCAACTTTCTTTTATTTCAAAAATTAATATTTTAAAATTTTTATTGTAAATCTTTTAGCAATATCATCAAAGCCTCAAAACCAGTTACAATAATTTTGATTAAATTGAAATTTATAAATACCAAAAGGATTTATTGTACGAGTTGCTGATTCTTCAAAAAAGCTTTGTGAGCCTTTGAAATAAAAATCGAAGAGCGACTTAATATATTAAAATCGGTTCATAATGTTTAGATAAAAATTTGATCGTATATAAAAATCAATGGCTCGGCAGTCGATGTGGCAAAGGCACCGGTCAATCTGCTACGTATTTTTACTGCGTATCTCAAAGTTGCTAGTTCATCCTCATGAGTCTAATTGGCATTAAATATGGACGTTACAAGAATTATAAATAAAAATAAAATAAATAATTATTTACACTTAAAGTAATTATAGAAAATTCGGAAAACACATTTAAGGATCCGGAGTCAATAGAAAATAGAATAAATCTTAACGTATATCAAGTTTGATCTATGTTCATTCGGAATCCCGAGTTTAGGTCTTACCATGATGGTAAATCTAATGGAAATTTACTAACAAAAAAACTTGTAAGGACTCTAGAAATATACGGCAAAATAAATCCTTTCAGTTTTCATTTTATACATTGCCTCACCGACAGTACTTTCTCTAACTAGAAACCGGAATTCAAGAAAACAAGAAGTACGTGTCAGGGCCCTAGAGAGGCTCTGATTGGACAGTGATTAGGACTGCAATTTGGGTTGGCAGGGGACGTGGAGCGAATAGTTTAAAGTGTGGTTAACTGACTCCCTACAAACACTCAATTTCTTTGAGTGGCGACCAACAAGATTTGGGGAATATTCGGACCAGTTCTGATGATTATTAATTTAGGATTCCAAATTTTAATACAATAATGAGAGTTTGTGCAATATTATTGGCCCTCAATAAAGTGAAAGAGAAATAGAGACGTTCAATAATTTTACAAAAAAAAGGAATTCCTGCGTTAGTGTATAAGGGGCAGGATAGGCAATTTGGGTACAGCACTACTGTGACACTGATTTCAACAGTTAGCCTGGGGGCTATTAAGATTAATGTTGTTATAGTGTAATGTGTCATCTTTATTTTTACTCAGATTACTAGAAGTTCAAAGAACAGTAGACATCGCTCCACGACAGCACTCTGACACGCTTGTAACCTTTTCCGCCAATTTAACCGGTAACTATAATGCGAAAAATATTATTTTGTCGAAATATTCATTTCGTTTAATTATGAAAGATATCATTTTTTGGTGTAATTTATTTTTGTATTTTGTATGTTTTTATTGTTTTAAAGTTATTATTTTTATTTAGTCGTTTTTAATGACTAAGTCACTAAAACAAATAAACATTTCTAGCCATTTTGCCATTTTTAAAAAAGGCAAAATTTTTAGCCATTTTTTTGTCAATGGTGATTTAACCATTTTTAGTGTAAAATGACTAAGGTAGATTAAAATCGGTTAAGCTGTTAACAAGTTATGGTGGACTATACATACATACGTATATACATACATACATACATACATACATACATACATACATACATACATACATACATACATACATACATACATACATACATACATACATACATACATACATACATACATACATACATACATACATACATACATACATACATACATACATACATACATACATACATACATACATACATACATACATACATATACATACATATATATATATATACATACATACATACATACATACATACATACATACATACATACATACATACATACATACATACATACATACATACATACATACATACATACATACATACATACATACATACATACATACATACATACATAGTTTTTTAGCAGTCGTGTAAAAAGAATATATACAGCTGAAGAAATATGGAGAAATCATTAAGCACTTTTAATGGAGAACACTTTTAAAGATAGTGTTCATTTTCGAAGTGAACTGTGTTTACTCACAAGGTGAGGGACTAAGTGAGGGGTTTCAAGACGTCACCAGTACAGGGGCTACTAGACAAGATATACCATACTTGATCCTTCCTGACCAAGATATATAAAATTGTATCTGTAATCAAGTAAGGTCACTTTGTTTTGTTTAGAAGATTCAAAATGCTTGTACACGTGTTACAACTTTATATTCGAAACTCCCAACTCGAAGTAGTTATTCACTTTTATAATTAAGTTCTTTACGGCCTTGTAAGGCTAAAATATAATTTAAAATGATTTTTGCTTTGTTTTTCGAATCGTGCCCGAAATTTGGTGGATCGATTTTGAAAGTTAGGCCAAATTATCGATTTTATTTTTCGATTAGAAAAAACATGAAAATATTTGTGTACATTTGCCGCTTTATTATTATGGAAATTCTCTAAGAAATTTTTTACAGGCTTTATTAACTTGTCGGAAGTATTTTCTGTTGGGAGTCTATATTTGAAACGATCCCCAAAAATTCTGCGGGTAAAACGTCCTTGATCTGTGAAAGTAAAATTATCCCCCTCTTCGCCCAGTGCACTTGATCTTTGACAGAACGGATGTTTTACGAGCCACTGGATCGGAACGCCGGTCTTTATAAACACAAAAACTTCCATTTTACCGAAGATGCTCTTTCATTACGGATGATTTGAATGGCTGGATAAGAGATTATCAGCGTAACTCGAATTGTCCCCGCGTTGTTTAGTCATGCTGAAACAGTAGAGTGGGCGTACACGTGGATATTTTGCATTCATCTAGACTGTCTTTAAACAATTATTTATTTAGTATTCAACTATTTTCCGTAAAACGTTAGTGGTGAAAATGATGTTAAAACCCAAAACCGGGACTTCAGAATGAGCATCTCTATCATGACTTCTAAATCACTTTTTGTTTGGTTGTTAAAACAACCACATGCACGCGCGCGCTGACATACACACGCACGCGCACTCTCTCTCTCTCTCTCACACACAAACACACACACGCACGCACAGTTACTAATACTATTACTGGCATAGTATTAATGTAATAGTATTACATTAATAGTATTACATTACGGTCGATATAATAGTATTACTAATCCTATTACATCGGTTCGACACAACCATTTTTAGAAAAATAACATTGTTCCAGCATTCGCCAAATCGTCTTCTTGGTGATCCTCGCTCCAAGTCTGAAGTCGAACTGACAAAGCCAACGTGTTTGTTCTCTTGTAACCATCGAATAAAACAAATAGAAAGTGGGCTGGATTGAGCTGACGTAGAACGATCCGCCGACTAACGCACATTATAAGATCGGACCTCAATTGAGGGCAGCTCTCTTCACAGCAGGTAAATTACGGACGCCATCCCTCCTATACATTTCACCTTGTTTTTCCACTGCGATGGCCTCTTTAACAATTCTGGTCTTATAGTTTTCCTTAATGGCTGATCTGTCTCAAAATTTATGGTGTGGACGATTTATTTCTGATGACGGCAGAGAGCGGGCAATTATGATATAAATAAATTAAACGATCCCACAAAAAGTGATCTACAGTTCGTGATCAACGCTCATTTCTAGATCACGGTTCTGTATTTTACCATGCTGGCCACTCCCAAAGTCACAATTAATGCTGTCTAGTAACAGTGCCGTAATTGCGTTATTTCCCCCCTTGGGCGCCCAAGACTCTGTATCAGACTGTGGCTTATTTATTAAATTTATTCGTAAATTTATGGTTTAAATTTATTCGAAAGCACGTAACTTTTCTCGCCGTAAAACAGTTCCTGTAGGCACTCATTGTTATGCAACGTTACACTGCTATTGTAACAGCTGGTGTCTCACACCCGAGCAATATCTTTCACTTATATTAGAGACATGAGCACATAAGTAGGAAAGAGGGAGCAGAAGTCAGCGGTAAATGCAGTCACGTCTGTTTGTCTGTCTGTCTGTCTACCGTTTTCTATCCTTTTCGTATTGCACGAGTCGCCAAGTAATTTATTTTTCAAAATATTCAACTGAAAATAAGAGGATTTTTTCAGAATAAAAATACTTTGGGAATGTACTTTGAACACACTGAGTGTCTTATTTTAGGCGGATTTCAGTTGGAAAAATAAGTCATTGGAGTACTATTGTGGTAAGACAAAGACCCAGGACTTTAAAATGAACTCAGGTCCTGACTTCAAGATCACTTTTTGACGGGTCGTTAATATTTATGTAAATATCAATGGCGTATTGTAAACTAAAGATGTATGTAGTGTAAAACTCTACCTCATTTTGTTTTTAGTGTTAATTTATTATATTTAAACTATATACGAGATGTGTTCAGAAAGTAACGAGAATTTTTTAATTTCGCGGGCTTGGAGAGTCCGATTGTCAAACATTTTTTTTTATGTTTGTATACATGCCCTTGAAGTATGACCAAACTTTCAGCTCTTTTCATTCTAAACTTTGTTTGTGCCAGCCACTTAGATTAGACGTGTTTTTATGAGCTCGGCGATATTCGTTTGTTAAAAGAAATGGATCAAAGAATTTTTATCAAATTTTGCGTAAAAAATGGAACAAAGTGTAAAAAAGTGTGTGAAATGTTAACAAAGGCCAATGGTGAGTCTGATATGAGTAAAGCAAGAGTTTACGAGTGATATAAGCGTTTTCAAGAAGGCCGTGAAGACTTAGAAGATGACGAACGACCTGGACGCCCCAGCACATCAACAACCGATGAAAACGTGGAAAAAGTTAAAGTTGAACGATGCGGAATCACAATTAGAGAGGTTGTTGATGATGTTGGCATATCGATTGGATCATGCCATGACATTGTTTCCAATGTTTTGTGTATGAAACGCGTGGCAGCAAAATTCGTTCCAAAATTGTTGAATTTTGAACAAAAACAGCGGCGAATGGAAGTCGCTCAGAAGTTACTAAATGAAGTCAACGACTATACAGAATTACTGAAACTTATTATAACAGGTGACGAAACATGGGTTTACAGATATGATGTCGAAACTAGGGCTCAATCATCCCAGTGGAGGCATTCTGGCTCGCCAAGACCTAAAAAGACTCGACAAGTGCGGTCGAACGTGAAGGTTATGCTCACAGTGTTCTTCGATATTAATGGCATAGTGCATCATGAATTCCTGCCACCAGGTGAAACGGTCAATAAGGATAATTACCTACAATTTCAACGCCGTTTGCGTGAAGCAATCCGAAAAAAACGCCCGGATCTGTGGAAAAACAATTCATGGCTTTTGCACCACGATAATACACCAGCTCAAATTTCATTGCTTGTTGGTGAATTTTTAGCCAAAAACAGTACTGTAACGATGTTCCAGCCTCCATATTCGCCAGACATGGCTCCGTGTGAATTTTTCCTATTTCCAAAAACAAAGATAACCTTTATTTTTGGCCGTCGTTTTACAGCCGTAGATGACATTAAAAGCGTATCGCTGAAAGAACTAAAGGCTATCTCAATGATAGAGTTTGAGAAGTTTTTCGAGGATTAGAAGAAGCGCTGGCACAAGCGCATAATCTCCAATTGGGACTATTTTGAAGGCGACAACATCAATGTAGAATAATAAATAAATATTTTGTTCAAAAATTGAAATTCTCGTTACTTTCTGAACACACCTCGTACGTAGGCCCACTTATTTAAATGTATTACATACTTAAATAAATGCATTTGTTACCATGAATGTTTCACAAAAGTGATAGTAAAATAATTACGATTGAGAGATTTTAACAATCTGCAGATAAAATTTAAAAATAGTGTAAAAACTAATACTATTATAATTTATCTAATTCAGTCTGTTTAATTTATCCTGTTTATTAATTAAAAAAAACAATGCAATAAAGTTCAGAAGGCTGATCACGTGTACCATCACAAAATATTTAAGGTTAGGTTTTAATAAAAAATAGCGAGTATTTTTTTAATATAAAATATATAAACTATAATAGTAAATAGCTAATTGTAATGACAAAATAAAAAAATTGTAAACAATAGCTTATACCAGCGTGAAAAATAAGTTCATCGGCGAGGCACGCATTTAGTTTACGTGCACTTTTATGCTAGCTAGCTGTACACAAAGCAGATACTTGCTGTGTAAAAATCCAACTTCTAGTTCTGACTCGCTTCCTGTTGCTGTAATTAAGCCATCATTTAATACTGAGGGCTTCGCTTTTGTCTGCGAAGACATATAAAGCAGGTTGCTGTAAAATAGTAGCTGTAATGCAGCAATGGATAACTCGTAAAATAATACTAATTTATATTTTATTTTTTATATTCGGAATAAGGAAGAATATTTAACTTTGTATGCTGGAGGCAAAACTAAGTTTTCTAATATCGAAGCTTGAGCCAAAGTTTAACTCTCTGCGAGATTTCAAAGAAAAAAAAATCATTATTTGGAGTATTCTTAAACAGAGGTTCGTTATATTGAGGTTAAATACGGCTAATATTTGCTACAAACTTCATGAAAACCTCCATGTAACAAATACATCAAAGGTCAATCTCTATTTTACGAATAAAAATTCGTTATTCGGAATATTCTTAAAAAGAGGTTCGTTATATTGAGATTAAATACGGCTAATATTTGTTACAAACTTCATGAAAACCTCCATGTAACAAATATATCAAATATATCTATTTTAAATTCGTTATTCGGAATATATTCTATTTTACGCTAATATTTGCTAAAATTCGTTATTCAAAGAATATTTTCGAATACAAAAAAATTCTTAAAAAGTGGTTCGTTATATTGAATTTAAATACGGCTAATATTTTTTACAAAGCGGTTTTACCAAAAGTGAATAAAAATCTCTATGTAACAAATATGTCAAAGATTAACCTCTATTTTACGAATAGTTTTTATATGTAGGCCCTACATCTGCACTGACACTATTAATGTTGACAAAACAGTACTCGGTACGTCGCAGAAAACAATGAATGTCAGTTGAATGACTTAGGAAGGGGAACAGAAAAAAAGTACTTATGATTTCATAGGTGCACCTGAGTCACTATAAGCTGTACTTTACATTTTTTTGTAAAATGAGTTTTATTCGTTATGTAGAGGTTTTAACGTTAGATATACGTAATATAAGAGTTTTGTGCATTACCTCAAGTAGGGAAAACGTGTTATATTGAAGTTATAACCCAAAATACTACTTAAAACAGAAGTGTTTTAACATTGAGTGTTACTTAGTTTGACGGAAATTTTTGAAAAGTGGTTATATCGGGGATTCGTTATATCGAAGTTGGTAAATCGAGGGTTTACTGTATTTGCGGTTCTCGTACGTTTTGACTTTCCAAGCCAGAGTTTTCCTGAGTGTCTTTATAGGCACCCCAACAGTGTCATGATTAGAATCCATGCCTGCCTTCCAACTGACTCTGTTTCTTCTTAGTTGTCTAGCTCTAGTAAACCTAGGGTTGACAAGGATGGCTTGTTTTAGAATTGTTTGCCAGTTCTTTTACAGTAGATAAGAGAAATATGGTGGGATCATTTAGCTCCATATAATGTCCCAAAAGGAATAAAGATTTTAAGAAAAAAAGTAAAAAAATGGTTGTCATGAATATAATTGTTGTTTAACCTGTATGTTTAATGTTATACAGTTACAAGCTGTTTAGACTTAACTGAATCATATTGTTTACCTTATCACTATACGAAGTATAATGATAAGCGATACGAAGATATGGTAAGCGTAAAAAAACTTTATTAACATTCTGATTTAATCTTTTCCTTCTCATCGCTCCTGAGTCAAAATATGTGGTCTTACTTTCATGTTCATGTGCCTGCTTGATAGGGAATTTACTAATTAATTTATCTAACATATTTATGCGTTTACAAAAACCTATTCCATATAAAAATATGTTACAATCGAATTTCTTCTAGATCGGTTTTTCAACAATTTGCTCAAACTCAGCTAATACGTACACGAACAATGAGACGCTCAATATTCTATAGTCTCTTGTATTGTACCGAAACCTATTCAGTTCGATTTGTTATTGGAATTCCAAAGGTGAAAATCTTACACAATAATATTGCGTCCACCCTTCTGTTGTCCGGCAAATATGCCAAGAATTATCCACCCCTTTATCATCCCCTACCGTTTCACCCTCTGATCTGCTCCTTGTAACTACGGTGTATCCGTCCAAGTAAACTTTGCTTGTTGACTTAATTTCTACCTTCGATTTTCTTCGTAGGGTTAAGAAAAGCAATAAACATAAAGATATTACATTTTGACTGATATTTTTCATAATAAAAATTTAACAAACTGTCTCCAAATTATATTATTGTTGAACTGTAACAATTTAAGTTAGCCCATCAAAATCGTTATTTAAATTTGTCCATCAAAATCGTTATTTAAATTTGTAACAGTCCTTCTAATCAAATTTATACAAGTAGTCATTGAATTTGTTTCAAGCACTACAGAACAATAGAGGACAAACCTCGTCATTCGTCTGGTCTGGTCTGCAACGGGTTCAGTCTTTCGCCGACCGCCCGCGATAACTTTGGGCAGTCTACGACAAATCATCGAACGAAAATGCATACACTCAGGAAACAGGTGACGTATACCGAGGTAGGAATTACTGTCGAAGCATTCCGAGAGCTTGAGAATATTGAGCACCTAAAATTCCTTACGCTCGAGAATATTGTGCACCTAAAACACCTTACCATCTAGAATATTGAGCACCTAAAACTCCTTACGCTCAAGAATATTGAGTACCTAAAACCTCCTTACGCTCGAGAATATTGAGCACCTAAAACCTCCTTACGCTCGAGAATATTGAGCACCTAAAACTCCTTACGCTCGAGAATATTGAGCACCTAAAACTCCTTACGCTCTAGAATATTGAGCACCTAAAACTCCTTACGCTCGAGAATATTGGGCACCTAAAACTCCTTACGCTCGAGAATATTGAGCACCTAAAACACCTTACCATCTAGAATATTGAGCACCTAAAACTCCTCACGCTCGAGAATATTGAGTACCTAAAACACCTTACCATCTAGAATATTGAGCACCTAAAACTCCTTACACTCGAGAATATTGAGTACCTAAAACACCTTACCATCTAGAATATTGAGCACCTAAAATTCCTTACGCTCGAGAATATTGTGCACCTAAAACACCTTACCATCTAGAATATTGAGCACCTAAAACTCCTTACGCTCGAGAATATTGAGTACCTAAAACCTCCTTACGCTCGAGAATATTGAGCACCTAAAACCTCCGTACGCTCGAGAATATTGAGCACCTAAAACTCCTTACGCTCGAGAATATTGAGCACCTAAAACCTCCTTACGCTCGAGAATATTGAGCACCTAAAACCTCCTTACGCTCAAGAATATTGAGCACCTAAAACTCCTTACGCTCGAGAATATTGAGCACCTAAAACCTCCGTACGCTCGAGAATATTGAGCACCTAAAACCTCCTTACGCTCAAGAATATTGAGCACCTAAAACTCCTTACACTCGAGAATATTGAGTACCTAAAACACCTTACCATCTAGAATATTGAGCACCTAAAATTCCTTACGCTCGAGAATATTGTGCACCTAAAACACCTTACCATCTAGAATATTGAGCACCTAAAACTCCTTACGCTCGAGAATATTGAGCACCTAAAACCTCCGTACGCTCGAGAATATTGAGCACCTAAAACCTCCTTACGCTCAAGAATATTGAGTACCTAAAACTTCCTTACGCTCAAGAATATTGAGCACCCGAATCCGTGCTCCCATAAATTTGCGCAACTATTCAATTTTAAAACTCAAAGTCCCTTTTGGCGATGATAACTTGAACATGGTTGAGCAAAATCATGAAATACTGATTTTTGTCAATGAGCCCAATTTATAACTGAGCCAAAAACCTTACATAAATTTGAACCGTGGACGAAGCCTATGAATGCGGACAGCTATCCGGAAATTAATGGTAACGAACGCCGATTGCGCAACATTTTTAACGTTACATTT
>CM040183.1:77440363-77445363 GCA_022606455.1 Callitettix versicolor
TTCGTGAGTGGTTTTTGAACGTGTTGGAGAACAAAAACTGCTTTTAATCTGTCCTTCTCTTTTCGAGCGATACAAAAAATAAGTTCACGGAGAAGAACAACTTTACGACGCACCTTCAAGGCGATGGCGTGTCACCAGTGACGCACGCTCGCATTCAAAATAGACGGTGTATGGCACGAATGACGCACTACTGTTATTACTTCCTATGGGTTAACTTATATTTTTTTTTCCGGCGAAAAACCGTTCAGGTTATCATCGCCGACGTTAACTTATAATGTCGCCCATGTTTGAAGTCTAGAATATGTCTTGTATGACTATTTTAAAGTATGCTTAGTCGGATTAGGTTTTGGTCTGTTGTATCTTCTTGTTTCTTTACCGTGTCACACCCTATAGGTAATTTAAAAGGATAACTAATTTAAATTCAATAAACATTTCAGAATAATTTTAATTTTTAAACTGAATTTTAAATATAATGAAGTAATATTATATTTTGGCCTACTGATTTTTTTGCTTTATATTGGTGACCTTTATCGGTAAACTAAAATGAAAACACATTCAACATAATAATAACATCTATTTATTGACAATTTTAACATTAAAACATCAAAAAAGAAATCATATAACTTAAGGAGTCTTTTATTTGAAACTTTATGTATGTATGGATCAGTAAGAAAATGCCACCAGTGACGCACTACGGTTAATATAACAATGATTTACAAATATGGTTCGTGTACCACCAGTGACGCACAAACATAACCTCTAAAATATAAATAATACAGTTTTTTCTGTTGAATATCACCTCAAATATTATATAGACACATATTATATCAATTTACGGGAAAATAAGAACGCCTATAGTTGCGATTTTATGTTAATTACCGTAACACAAAATGTTATGACGTAAAAACGGCCGTCATCGTGAACGTGTTAACAAATCAAACATGAGTTTGGAGTGAATCAAATTCGCATTCGATGATATACAGAAAAGTAAATAATACGGTGAGGAATTAAATAAGCGAAATTGTCAGACCGTCTTTTATTTTGCGAAAACTTCAACGAGGAGGACGAACTGGATGTGCTGCTGCTGTAGAGCAATGTCTTCATGTGTATCCTGATTTTCCTTATTTTTTCGAAAGGATGGTGCTCCCCTTCTTATGCATCATAGGCTTGATCAGAAATTTCTTAATCAATTTCCTATGCTCGAGAATATTGAGCACCTAAAACTCCTTACGCTCGAGAATATTGAGCACCTAAAACTCCTTACCCTCTAGAATATTGAGCATCTAAAATTCCTTACGCTCGAGAATATTGCAAATCTAAAACCTCCATACGCTCGAGAATATTGCAAACCTAAAACCTCCATACGCTCGAGAATATTGAGCACCTAAAACCTCCTTACGCTCAAGAATATTGAGCACCTAAAACTTCCTTACGCTCAAGAATATTGAGCACCCGAATCCGTGCTCCCATATATTTGAAATTCTTTGGACGATTTTCATGGATTTTTTGGTTTCACGATCTTAGAATTTTTAGAAACTTCTAAACTTGTGTTTTACCAAGAGCAACACTAACTGTTCACGGTACAATCTAACGGAAAAGATCAATATAACTCGTCAAATTTTCGCCGTGAATGGAAATGGCGCTTGTTATTTTGTTTTGATTTGCCAAGTAACCATCTTGAACATAAATTGTAATGCATTATGTTTTGTAATTCGACATATTTGAATAAGTTTGTATTTTTCCATTTGTATGGAAACTTTTTGCCTCACCATGTATCATTATTACACATATTATTTTGTTATATTTAATATTTAACGAATCTTACAACATTTCCTTTATACCCAACGCGTTTCTGAAAATTCCATTTCCCCATTACCGTCTCACAGCTGCGTGTGGTGTTCATTTAACGTTTCTCAATTCATGCGAGGGCTAGACAGTCATTCATTACGCCATGACCGGATCCGGACAGAGATAAAGGGTCAAGATTACGATGACACGTTTACAAAATGGCGGCTGCATTCTGGACACGTAACGGAAACTGTATTGAAAAGCTGGACTTTGATCGTTATAGGAATACCTGATGAGGGCAATTGTCGGCAGAAACGTTGCTGTTATTCAGAATAAATGAAAAGTTTTTTTCGCAACAATTCAATATGAAAGTTTAAAAAGCACCGGACTGCACGTTACACCGCTGAAAAGATTTTGCTCAAATTTTATAAGCACGTTCAGCTCCATTAATTCTGACTTTAAACTATTTTTCACAACGGAAAATGCAGACATAATTTCAACCTAATTTTTCAAAATTAGTTTATCATAACTTGATTGTATTAAGATCTATAACGCAACTACTGTGATTGTTTCAAATTTGAAATAAAAGAAATTTATTTTTGATAAAACATAGACAAATTAAAATAAAACAGTTGTTGAGATTGATTTTAGTTATGTGTTTATTTCCACAAATATTTGTATTTTTGTTTCAAACTTTGCTACACTGACTTGTATTAAATATCTCCATTAATGACCAAGATCTGAGCGAAACCTAATTACTAATTTTGAAAAATTACTCTTATTAATTAGTTTTTAGGTACTTTCCGAACAAGTTTTTTTCAAGTTAATTAAATATAAGAAACTTTGAAAAATTCTTTGTAACATCTATTTTGTTTATTATGATGTATATAATCCGAATTGAGAGGTTAGGATCGCTGCTCATTTCAAGCTACTGGCTCGTTCCATAAAGGCTGTCCAAATAGCTCATTTTTGAATGAAACATTACTAAACAGGAAAGAAATCAGACGGCTGTCAATGTTTATTTTCGTTTTAACGATATTCGTCTAAAAATCTAAATTACATTTATTCGAAATTTGTTCAATGAATTGAGTGATAATTCCATTTGATAATGATTTTTCAAAAACATCTCCAATTGTTTGTTCACTTGAATATTTTGTATTTTATAACGAATTCCTAATTGTTTGTTGAAATGAATATTTTACAACGAATTCCAAATTGTTTGTTGACATAAATACTTTACAACAAATTTCTAATTGTTATTTGTTGACACGAATATTTTACAACAAATTCCCAATTATTAGTTGGCATGGATAATTAACAAATTCCCAATTGTTAGTTGACATGGATATTTTATAACAAATTCCCAATTGTTACTTGACATGGATATTTTGTAACAAATTCCCAATCGTTTGATGACATGAATATTTTACAACAAATTCCCAATTGTTAGTTGGCATGGATATTATGTAACAAATTCCCAATTGTTAGTTGACATGGATATTTTGTAACAAATTCCCAACCGTTTGATGATATGATATTTTACAACAAATTCCCAATTGTTACTTGACATGGATATTTTGTAACAAATTCCCAATCGTTTGATGACATGAATATTTTACAACAAATTTCTAATTGTTAGTTAGCATGGATATTTTGTAACAAAATCCCAATCGTTTGATGACATGAATATTTTATAACAAATTCCCCAATTGTTAGTTGGCATGGATATTTTGTAACAAATTCCCAATTGTTAGTTGACGTGGATATTTTGTAACAAATTCCCAATCGTTTGATGACATGAATATTTTACAACAAATGCCCAATTGTTAGTTGACATGAATATTTTACAACAAATACCCAATTATTAGTTGGCATGGATATTTTGTAACAAATTCCCAATTGTTAGTTGACATGGATATTTTGTAACAAATTCCCAATTGTTATTTGACGTGGATATTTTGTAACAAATTCCCAATCGTTTGATGACATGAATATTTTACAACAAATTCCCAATTGTTAGTTGGCATGGATATTTTGTAACGAATTCCCAATTGTTAGTTGACGTGGATATTTTGTAACAAATTCCCAATAGTTTGATGACATGAATATTTTACAACAAATTCCAAATTGTTAGTTGACATTAATATTTTACAACAAATTCCCAATATCTTTCGACATGAATAGTTTACAACAAATTCCAAATTGTTTGTTGAAATGAATATTTTACAACAAAGTGCAATTGTTTGTTTACACAAATTTTTACAATAAATTTGTATTTTACAACAATATTTTACAACAAATTTTGAATTGTTTGTCGACAAAAATATTTTACAACTTATCGTCCATAAGTAGTAATTTATGAACAAAATTCAGCAAAACATTTCACCATAATTTTCAGAATCGATTCACAAAATAAACCCACTCTAAACGTTATTAACCGAATATAAGACAGTTTGAGCGTGATTGTTATAATTTATGATCTCTCTTAAAGCAACAATACTTTTATCTGATCACACACTTATCTCAGTTTCTGGGAGTTGGTTTCTTGTTTGTTACTTTAATTGATTCTCTTATCAGCGTTACAGAGAGTTGTTTGATAACATATTAGGCCTATATTAATATAAAACGGTTTTAACATAACTAGTGTCCGTCCGTCCGTGAAGAGTAGAAAATATATTTTGAGTATGGATTTACAGGGTATACGTATCTTAGTAACAATAATTGTATTGTCCGTGTTTAACAACAAATTGAAGGTAATATTTGTACAATAATTGTAAATGTTTTATTTTCTTGCTGTAGTAAGTGTGTGTGGCAAGTTAGTTTTAATTGAAAAAATATTTTTTAAGTCTTTTCAGTATCCAAAAAAGTAGGTTATATATTGATTTTTTGACATTGTGTCTGAGCATATTGATGGAGACTATACAAGTTAAATGATTTCGATAAAGTATTGCTAAATGGTTTTGTTTTGCCCATACTTCAAATGTTCAAACATATTACAAGACCTTTTGGTAAAAATCAAATCTTTTCTATTCTAACAATTTGTATACATTTTTTCTAAAATTTATTACTCAAGTAGGCTATCCAAACAGAAAAATATATAAATCTTTATATCCTTACAAACTCACAGCTGTTAAGATTTTTCCTTGGTCCGTAAATTTCCCTTAATTTAAGTTCAGTACACTGAATTCAGTTATAAATATTTAACTGAATTT
>CM040183.1:77450363-77457863 GCA_022606455.1 Callitettix versicolor
CGTTATACCAAGAGCCCTCTTCATTATATTCCCCCTCTTCATATATATATATATATATATACACGAGTATATAAAGTGCTATCATTTCCTAGATAGTTAGGACTCTGTTCAATTTAGTGGGTCTATGAATTTCTGTCCATAAGATTAAAGGCGATCCCTTGTACTCATTATTCTAACTGACATTAAGAATATTATATTTGATATATATATATATATATATATATATATATATATATATATATATATATTCTGGTTCATACTCAGCTAAAAACCCCATATCTTCCAGAATAATCTAAATGTTAGAGGTGAGAGAATTCCATTTCGCAAAAAAACACGTTTTCAAATTTAAAATACCTCCGATACAGATGCACCTTGCCTTACAATTACAATTAGACCTGACACTGTGTTGTATGAGCGTGAGGGGTTGAAGAGGGTGGAGGGTGCATTTATTCATACCCCTGAGGAAATCTTAAATGCAAAACGTTCCCATTCCACGGCACAACGTGCAAGTCGGGCAATTAAATACATGAATACATTGTATCTCTTCTTGCTTTTCGTATCGCTGTGGCAGACTGCTGTTCAAGCTGTTTCGCATTCAGAGTACTTTAAGCAAAGAAAGATTTTGAAATTGTATTGTAAAGTAGCCTACAGGGTGTTGGAAGACGTAATTGTAATACCATATGCATTGCAAATAAAATGGGGTTAACGCGATCTGACAATACAAAACAATTTCTGTTATTGGAACAAAAAATAAAAATCATATATCATGTTTTTTCTTCCTTTGTATTTTAATTACTATAATTTGTTCGTAAACACGACAAAATAACAGCTAGATTCTAACAACTTAAAATAAAATTATTATAACTTATCAGCTGTTCAATGAAATCAGCTGATCGTTACTAATTAATATAAAACAACTGAACAACTTTTACTATAACGTATTTATCAAAATTAAATTAAAGATTAATTTCATATATTTACATTGGTCAAACTTCTTCGTAGTTTCCGTAATGTAGTGGTTTATGTACGCCACACACGCGCAACGTAACCGGTTCGATCCCGGGGGGGGGGAACACAAGAAATTTTAATTACGTAAAGGACTTGCAAAATATCACTATGTTCAGTATAATGATCTGCCTTCCCTAGCTTCGTCAATTCTACTTTCGTTGACGCGTTTCGGAGAACCTCCATCTTCAAAAACTATATCTATACTGGTCACCAATATTATGGCCCGTCCTATTTATAATTTTCTATCTTCACCTCGTACCCCTCCTCTATTCAACACGTGTACATTAAACCTGACGTGCTAGTTTCTGGATTGGTTCTTCAAAATCATACGTTTATTTTTGAAAATTTTCAGATTTTTAAACGTTATATCTGCTTGCGACGATATCTGTTCATTTATTATGTTTTCTGCCTTTAATTCAGATTTAAAAATTTCCAAGTTTTCTAAAATGTTAATACGTCTTCCTTTTTCTACCGTATGGTTTTTGCAGTCGGTAATTATTCTTTGGTCGTATGGTAATTATTCTTTTCTGCAGTCGGTTTACTACTTCTATTGAATTCTTCACCGTGTATTCATTATTCAACAACTCCACATCTTTTAATCGTTTTTCTACATATTTTGCCAGCTCATAGGCTGGTGCTGTCCTATAATTAATCACGTTTAAGATATTGCGTTTAAAAATCTGAAAAATTTCAAAAATTAACAGGAGGGACGACCGTTGAAGAGAAAGTTTGAAAGGAGCCAATCTGAAGCAAGCGAAAACGTATGATTTTGAAGAGCCAATTAGATGCTAGTACGTCAGGTTTAATGGACACGTGTTGAATGGAGGATAGGTACGAGGTGGAGATAGAAAATTGTAAATAGGATGGGCTATAATATTTATGACCAGTATAGATATAGTTTTTGAAGATGGAGGTTCTCCGAAACGAGTGAACGAAAGTAGAATTGACGAAGCTAGGGAAGGCAGATCATTATACTGAACATAGATATAATATATCTTTTAGTTTATAAATAGCAACTTTTTTAATTACATTTCACTTGGTTACTTAAGCGCAAAAAGTAATATTAATTAATTAATTGTGAGAAATCAATAATGCATAATGTTTTTGAAACACGATTCAACTGCCTTTGCATTACGTAATATTGCACAAGTTTTGGTAACGCAGACCTACTAAGTTTACAAAAGCACATCTCCCCCCCGCCCGCTCAGAATGTTTAAATTAATTCTCTTAAAAGCCCCGCTACCCACTATCGCGCAAAGCAGATTAAAAACTCAATTTTCCGCATCTGAAAAGTACAAGATTGTTTTAAACTACTAATTTTTTTTAAGGACATATAACATTTAACTTTCATTTAAGGCAGATCATTATACTGAACATAGTGATAATAATCCTTGCAGAAAAGAAGAAGAATATAAAAAAGAACTTACAAAATATACTATTATATATCAATATAAATTTGTGCACTCGCATCATGCAAAATTCAACATAACTACTAGACCTAAAACATGAAACATATTAAAAACTTTTGCTTTAACTAAACGCTTTTCCAGTAAATACGTGTTCAAGTCCTTGTGCTAGAGTGTCGTAGAAAACATGCAAAGTGTCCAGATGAAGCAAAAATTAACCTCACTTTTTTGTGAAACTGTGAAAAACTGCTACAGAAGTTCACGCCATGTTAAAGGAAGTGTACGGAACGTTAATCACTCGCACAAGCTCTTGAGTGGATAAGGAGGATGTGAAACGACCGAAGACGATCCGCGCCCTGGACGACCCTCAATATAAAAAAACGGACAACAATAAAAAAATTGATAAATTGCTTCAAAAATCGTCGTTGAGCGTCCCGGATCTCTTGCTGAAATCTCAGAAATTAACAGTGTCAATCAGATTTGCGCATGAATAATTGAACATGCAGAAAGTTTGCGCAAAAATGGTGCCAAAGTTTTTCACTTCGTGGCAAAAGGAATCATTTGTGCTAATTTTTTAAACAACATTGATATTTTTTTTGATAAACATGGAGTTCACTGGGTCCCCTTAGGTCAGACAGTCAATCAACATTCTGACAGCCCTTCGTGAACGAGTAAAAAGAAGATTTGTAGAAGAGCACATCCTGAATGCTTGACAAAGACAATGCGCCTGCCCATTCCGCCTTGTTTGTAAAGGCGTTATTTACGAAATACATCATCACCGTGTTGGAGCACCCACCCTACTCGCCCTTGTGACTTTTTTTACGTATTTTCTAAAGCCAAATTGGAGCTTAAGGGGGAAAGATTTCACAGTGTGGAAACGGTAAAAACAAAAACCAAGGAGGTTCTCAACAAGCTGACAGAAGAGGACTTCCGTTGTTTTGAACAACGGAAAATTCGTATGGAATATTGTAGACATCGGCAAGGAGAGTACTCTAAAGGGGATAAACTTTGTAATATAATTTGCTATCAATAAAATGTTTTGCAATATCATTCCGGTTAAGTGCCACACATCGTAGTCTGGATACAAATGTAGTTTCTCAATCGATAAATAAAATAATTTAAAACACAATTTCCAAAATCGTAATTAAAGCATATTTTTAATAAAATTTATCTTAAAAGTTAATATATATTACGTAAAAATAATTATTGAAATTATATAGTTTTTATTTAGTTTAATTAATTTGAAAAACTATCTATTTTTCATTAAAAAAATTAGCAAAAACAAAATGTAAACATTGAGTTCTTGTGTTGCGAACAATTAATAACAATAATTATTCTTTAAATTAATTTTTTTTGTTTAAACTCAATGTCGTCGCCATTCATAAGTGGCTCCAACTGTTACCTGGCATTTTCATTTGTAATTAATGAATTAAGTGACTAACTGAAGAAATTACTAAATAATATGAAATTGTAGCCTATATTAAGCATTTATGCAAAGGTTCAAGAAACTTTATCACGAGGAGTTTTAATGACTTAAAAATTGGCATTAAAATTCGGCCTGAACGGACAACGTTAAGAATGAAAAAAACGTGAAAAGTAGTTTCTATCCGCCGTTAATCACCAGTTAACTATAAGACTTATTGCAATTAATAACCGGTTAAAATCTAGTTATTACTTAATGCTAATTACTAATGGAAGCATTCAAATCAGCTGAGGAGCGATATTTGCTTCCCCCTTCTCCGCCTTCCCCATAGACGGGGGAGTGTTCGGTATTATTAGGCCTACACTGCCGTACTTGAAGTAATTGAACGCGTACACACGCGCGTACACGCGCACTGTGACGTCTTAACGCCAGTAAACAGTATCAAGTTATGATGGTTCACTCGAGCCACATGGCACAAAACGGAACAGTAAGATTACTGTTCTTGTAATCGGACGTTAAAAATAATACCGTAATAATAACATGAATAAATATTTAAGTTACAAAAAATATACAGAATTAAATTTCTGAATTAAGTTAACAGTTACTTCAGGAATAATTAATTACTTACTAGGCCCAGATACTATAACCAGATTTTACATTACATTTAAATTAGGCTGCAATATTTACTGTTTACTAAAAGCAGAGTATTTTTTAAAATAAAATTTACGTTAAAACTGGCCTTGAGTGTCTTACGCGATTCTACTTTCAAGTATTAAGTATTTCTTCAATATTTATTTTAGCAGTCAGCTGTTTTGGTACACACACACAATTATTTCTCACGTATGCCTGAATTGTGCTGCATTCTTACGGGGGCACTTTATACTGCTCCTGGAATTTTGTTTACAAACCTTTTATCGGTTTTAAGTCACTTTTATTTTTTTAAAGCTTTAAAATGGAAAATTATGAGGTATGAGAGTTCCCTGGTTTTCTGACGAACCTGTAGGTACCCTATATAGGTAGATTCAACAATTAACAATTAAAATAATAAATAAATAATTATTCATTTTTCTTATTTTTGAAAAGTGGCATTAAACGTAATCTTAGTTGAAGAAGCAATACGGAACGAACATTTGTGGCGCAAAATCAGCTGTTTAGGTGAATATTACTTCCAACCCTAGATCATTATAACGTATCAATAGACATTATTCTTTTATATGTATAAAGTTCTACCTAGGTATACTTCTTTATTTAAAGCTGGTACACTGATTTTCATCATATATTACAATCAGAATAAAATCTGATAAATTTATTTTAAAGGATTTATCGATTATCTTGGTTTTTTCGATATTTCCTTGAATTAATTGTATACAATAAACTTTTTCTTTGCAATGTTTCTGCAATATTTATCTTTTTAATTCAACAATTACAAAACCTCTCTTCTTTGTAGTATTCACAAACAGTAATGTATTACGTATATCTGAATAACATAACAATATTTGACTCCTTCTCCCCTCAATACCCATACACAAAAGATAAATTGTTTCTCCCTCTTTCTCTGCTTCCTGTACGACATTACTTCCGGAAAATTGCTTTTGACGCTGTATTCTATCGCGTAGTGCAGCCGGGCGACTTTATTAAGATATCCTGATCCTTGATCCTTAAAGGCAAACATGTCCTTTTGTGCTGAATCTCTGAGTTTGGATTTAATATTAGAGCAACAATATAACACACGTCAGGTTTATTGAAAATAATGGCGGCATGCAGCCGTCTTGTAGACGTGATGGAAGCGAATTTCCAAAAACTAAAATAATATCCTTTCTTTTTATAGTAATCTGCATTCACAAAGAGGGGGAATGATCTTTTTCTTCTCAAAGAGAGATTACAGTATGTCTATAATGTCTCTAGGATTCTAGTTTAGTAGACTGGTGCCCTTAATGAGCTTTAGTAGTCCACTGATTAGCTCATTCTGTTGAAAGACCTCAGGGTCCTAGAAACTAAACACCCTTAGACTCCTGCTGGCAAGAGCATCACAATCATAGATTATATCCTGCAATTTCCTCTTCCTTCCTGCGTAACCTATTCAAGGTTTCTCCGAGGTACATTCCTATTCTGTTCACTTCTGTAAACTTAAGACCACAGTGCCCTGTAATGAATCACTTCGTTTTTCTGAGTTACCCTTCGCTTAATATCGTAATGTTTCTAGGAGGCAGCCCTTAAGACTTGGAGTACAGTTTCCGTCGGTGGCCTAGTTGATAGCGTACTGGGCTTTCACCCCGTGGACCCGGGTTCGATTCCCGGTTACGGCTTGGCATTTTCATGCGCTATAAATCATCCCATCGTCTGCATTATCCCAAGTGTGCACAATAGTCGGACATTAAACACAAAAAAACCCTTTAAGGGCTGTGTTTCTCACACCCAAAATTTCATTCTTGGGAGATCTGTTCTGGGTTTAATTAAAAGCTCCTTTGCTACCACCTCCTCTTCCTCTTTTCTCAGTTTTCTGCTTATAAGCTCCTGATAGACGTATGTACATCTACAAACGTCTGTCTAATTTTATATTTGAAATGTTTAATCTCTATATCTCAACTCTTCTACTCCAGAAGGTGTATGTCCACCTAGCCCCCAGAATTTCTTGAGTCTCCAACAGATCCTGGAGTTTCTATAGTCTGTTGCAATTCAGTACTTGTAGGTTCCTTGGGCAGATTCCCTCTCTCTCTCTCTCTCTCTCTCTCTCTCTCTCTCTCTCTCTGAGCTAATTAAATTACGCTCTCCCATACGCCAATTTTGCCAGATCCACTGGGTTTCCTGGACTTTGAATTCATGTTTCCAACCATAAAATCTCACTTGTAGCTGGCAAAATAAATTTTACATCAAAACAGAGCTCCGAATACATAGATAAGGCTAGATTACAACTGGAGTCATCTAGTATTCAGAATCCGAACTCTTAAGCTAAGGTCCTCTTTAACCTTGGAGCCTCCATTGTATGATGTTCTACCTAGGATGAGGATTTCTACTTTAATGTATACTTGGCTTTCGTAAGTTTTGTCTTTTCAGACTCGTGGTATTTATACCCAACAGCTGACGTCGAATCCGCGCCTTGTGCACAGCCAAGCATATTTGCTAACAACGAACACCGTCTTCCATTTGCTGATTGAACGGTTGCATGCAAAGTGGCTGAACTCCGCAAAGTTTGCACGCCGTGTTTGCGCTTTAAATGAAATCAAGTAATATAGAAGGCGGTGGAACTACACCGGCAATGCCTGCTTGCGTCTCAGTTATGGTAATGTGATTTGATTGGCTCCGACAGAAATTGATATTTGTTTTTCTTACACACAAATTAACGACGGAATATATTCATACAATGATAAATATTAAAGCGATCGCGCGTATCTTATACAGGGGGTCCGGAAATTAAATACCGAAATTTTAAAAACAGTTCAAGAACTCAATGTTATTCATTGATGTACATATGTGGTTTTTAAAGATTTTTTAAATAAAAAATGAGCTATTAAAACAGTTATTAGACATAGAATGGGGACCTTTAAATCAACGCCGTTTTTAAAGATGGATATAAATATGTATCGGTTTGTGTGTGTTAGTACTCACGCACGCAATTTGAATCCGATTCGATTAACTTGGCACAGAATTAAATTTCATAATTCC
>CM040183.1:77462863-77475363 GCA_022606455.1 Callitettix versicolor
TACAGTTTTTGTCACATATTAATATCGCGTATTTGTACAAATTATAGGATTTGATTTAAATAACACTTATGTTCTATCCTATGTTGGTTTTAGGAATCGTAGCACGCAGCTGTCTCGCTGACGTGATGGAAGCGCATGACCTACGTAGGAATTGACTTAATTTTTTTATATTACTTGTTTACACTTATTTTAAATAGCTTTAACTTCGAAAACAGCTTAACGGTGCCAGTTTTTGAAGCTATTATTTCAAAAATTTTCATCCAGAGTGGCCCTCCTCTATGTTGAATCATCCAACCAACCGCCCGTACACATAGAATTGCATTAATTCATCAGGGGTTTATTAAATAAGCGCGTTACCCACCAAAATGAGTTTAACCATTTCAATATGAATTCAGTTACAAATCAAAAAATTTTAATTTTTTATCACACATTTAAAAATATTTTTTTCTTTATTCAACAATATAATCAGCAGCTAGCCGCCTCGGTGGCCTAGTGGGTAGCGTACTAGGCTTTCGCCCCGAGGACTCGGGTTCGATTCCCGGCGAGGGCTTGGCATTTTCATACGCTATAAATCATCCCATCGTCTGCATTAGCCCAAGTGTGCACAATAGTTGAACGTTAAAAAAAAATCAGCATTGAAATATACAGTACGATAATTAACATTTTCAATTTTCAAAGTTCGTTTAAAATTCGAATGACAACAAGTAGTAATTTTTAAAATAATTTTAAAGTTCCAATTGATTTTTTACCCAGATTATGTTGATAAGTTTTTTGTATTTATGTTTCAGAAGACAGCTGCGAGTTACTAATATTTACTTTTCCAATCCCATCCACTTTGTTGTCCGCATTCCATTGTTTTCTAAACTTTTCTGGACAGAATTATATTACAATATGGTGAAAAAAAACGCGTCCCCTTTGCGTCACAACGACCGCGATACAAGGAACAAAACGTTCCGAAAAACAAGACTGAAAAGTTGTTGCTGCAAAGTTGGCGACTTGGGAATTGCAGTTGGCAATCCTGTCTGACACTCATGTCTGTACAAGGGACGCTGCAAAACATCGAGGATAATAAACGGCCGTAGTTGTCCGATAGTCTTTTCATTCCTTCCTTGTAAAGATGTCACACGCCGCTTCAGAAACTTGCGTTTACTTTCCGCAGCGGCCAAATATTCTTATAAATATAAACATGTTTTGTCCCAGGTTCTTTGTGTTCTTTTAGTGTCTTGTCTGAAGGGAAGCGATAAAAGTTTGTACAAATGAAAAAAATTATTTCTTGTAATTACTTTTTTCATTCAGTCTTTTTTCCACACTTATTTCCTTAGCGAATATTCACTATAAAATGAGACATTTGAGCAGTTATAATCGTGAGTAAGACTCAAAATAAAAACCTTTAAATGAGCACAAATAGCGACATACTTTATATTTTCTTATATTTCAGTTTTATAACGTTTATAGATTTTCAGAACTATAGATCAATATAATAATTATAAATCGTATAGTAAAAAGTAAAAAATACAAAATGTACTATTTCTTAAATTATTTAAAAAAGTTATAGCAATGTTTTTTCTGTTAAAAATGTAGAATTAATATTCAGCTAGACAGTGCAGTTACAGATAAATGTCAATACGATCATTACACGAAGTGTAAGTCTTATAGTGAAAAATAAAAATACAAAATGTACTCCTTCATAAATGATTTAAAAAACACTTAAGATAAAATTCCGCTTAAAAAAATAATTTCTGTTGAAAGTGGAGGACAATCAAGTATCACCCCCTATTTATAATATATACCATTTCCTCGAAATATTTTTTATAAGTTTTGAACTTCGAACTTAAAACTTTAAAGTATACTTTGTAAATTTCAATATTTTTGTTGTTGTTATTTTAAAGCGAAGAGCACATTGAGGCTATTATCGCCTCCCTAAATGTTGCAACGAAATACGGTGCATCTTTGGGGTTAAGGATCGAGGTGATGGACCCTCCCAGGTCAGCCACTCACACAAAGATCGCGACCCAGCTTTTAATGAGCACTAAAGTTTTAACTTAACTACTGATCGCGCGATCACAACAAAAAGGAAAATTACTGATGTTTTTTTTTTTAACGTCCGACTATTGTGCACACTTGGGCTAATGCAGACGATGTGATGATTTATAGCGTATGAAAATGCCAAGCCCTGGCCGGGAATTGAACCTGGGTCCTCGGGGTGAAAGCCCGGTACGCTATCAACTAAGCCACCGAGGCGGCTACTTAAACAATACAATATAATCGAGGGGTTCGCTACACCTACTGTTATAGCCAAACCCGACCGCCGCTAGCCTCCCAACGCCATTTGGCCCCCTTCTCGGCCCAAGATCCGAGTAAGCGCCCCTAGGAGCCAAAAATTAGTCACATACTTAAAATAATTTCACTACACCAAAAAGATGGCAGACTACTCCTAAAGCACATGCGCCGGCACCGAGAATTCAGTGGACAGTGGTCGCGCAATGCTCTGGCGAGATAGTGGGGGCTCGCGCGCATGCGCACGGCGCAATGTACATGTCTGTAAAGTGTTAAAGTCGTAAGTGTGTGTTAGACTCGGGTACCGCGAAGGACGTCTAAATCCTCTCAAATAGGTGCAGCTAGCCCGTACCCCCTGACGGGGTATTTTTAAATAAATTTATACTTAAAATTTTAAACTTTGAACTTTAAACTTTGCAGTTAAAAGTACTGGATTGTTGCAGGACAAAGATACACAACTAAATTTCAATCAGCTGTTAAATATAAACATAGAATGTTGCGTTTGTTCATACCATACTGCCAATATTAACTAATTTAACATTAAAGGTAAGAACTACGTAAATTTAAAGTTTGATTCATTGTTTAAAAAAATATAACTGAAAACTTGTAAGAGAATATTTTTTAAATCATAACATCTTTAAAATTCTACTAAGCACATCATAAAAAATAGGCAAAGTGTACACAAAGCTAGCCGGAAATACAGTGTTTCAGAACAATTAATTTCATATGCACGATTTTCTTTTGTTTTTCACCCATAAAACATTAACTCTTCGCTTTCATAGTTATTTACAAATTTGCACAGTTAGAGGTTCCAATAACACGTCAAATAAACAAAGCTGTCTTATGAAATTCTAGGTTTAGTTGTGCAAAGAAACCTCTTTTGCAAGAAATACTGTGGAGTTATTAACAAAAACAGCAAGGTAATGCCTTATAAAAAAATTTATGTAAATTAAAAACTAATATCAATCTAGTCAAATTATTTTACCCTTGTGTACATTTCGATAAAACTTTCAAAATGATTTATATTTGGCATCCTTCTGAAGAATACACAAAGTACATCAAGGTAAAGTAATTCGACTAGTTAAGTATTCGTATTTCATTTCATATTGTATTTCTCTATTTTAAAAAAGTAAATAATCTAATAACAAATGTTTACGAAAAGAAAATTTACAAACAATGTTCTGGAACTTTCAATGGCATCCTGAAGACATGGTCACATTTTCCTGTCGGTAATCTGCACGTGGAAGCGAGGGTGTTTGCAAATAACCAAATTAAGGACCGCTTAATGTACCCGGCCTGGCAATAAACGGTCTAATGACACGTAAAACGAGTTGTAGCTTTTACTATGATGACTAATTTCAAAAATTGTCTCTGTTTGTTGTTCAAAATTACGGCAGTAATCTAGTTAATCAGAAAAGTTAATTGATTCTGACACCGACCGCGTCATACTACATAAAAAATTACATTTTCGTTCAAGGCTAAAAGCACATTAAGGCTATTATCGCCTAAACACAAACAAAGAAGACAAAAATGACAAGAAAACTTAAGACTACTTACAAACTAGATGACACCTCTAATAAGAATAAATGATTTAAAATCAAAACAATATAAAGTAAAGTGATCCTAATCAAATAAAACAGAAGGAAAATAAGTTTATGAACCACGTTAATGAAAATAAATCTTAATATATAAAAGAAGAAGTCCTGACTGACTGACTGACTGACCGATTCATAATCAACGCAGAGCCAAAACTATTTTAGCTAGCAACTTGAAATTTTCAGAGTACATTTATGTTACCATGTAGGCGTGCATTAAGAAAGGATTTTGCAAAAATTTGATTTTAACGCCATTAAACTACTTACCCAGTCCAAATTTAATAAACAACGTACAGTCAATACTATTATAGCTAGAGATTTGAAATTTTCAGGGTACCTTCTTACAACAATGTCAAAGTACACTAACAAAGGATTTTGCAATGATTTTGACGCCATTAAACTACTTACCCAGTCCAAATTTAATAAACAACGTACAGCCAATACTATTATAGCAATAGACTTGAAATTTTCAAGGTATCATCTTACAACAATATCAAGATGCACTAAGAAAGGATTTTGCAAAAATTTGATTTTGACGCCATTAAACAGCTTATCCATTTCAAAATTTAACAACGTACAGTCAATACTATTATAGCTATAGATTTGAAATTTTCAAGGTATCTTCTTACAACAATGTCAAGGTGCACCAAGAAAGGATTTTGCAAAAATTTGATTGGACCTACCAAGTCCAATCAATACGTTAATAATCAACGTATAGCGAGACTATAATAGCTAAAGATTTGTAATTTTTAGGGTTACCATCACATGTAGGGGTGAACTGAAATACGATTTTTCAGTATTAACCCCCTAAAAAGAGGTAAAAATGACGTACAACAATTTTTATTGGAAAAATGTATTTTTCGTCTGACCATCTTAAAACGTAACATATTCACTCTTAAATATTATATAAATCGTTAACTATAATATAAACAATATAAAAAATATATAATGAATAAAAAAATATATAAGACTACAACAACTGTAATAATAGGCCCCTACTAACAATCATACAAAGAAAATTAAGGTTAAAAATGTTGATATATATGCAAGCGTCTTAGGAAGGCTAAAACACGATCAATGATTGATGATACCCTAAGATCGCCTGCATAGAGTTTCCCAATCCATATATTTACGCATATAGGCCTAATCACAGTCAAAGGAAGTGTTTGACTGTGATGGTTTCTCCGCAGAAACCATGGAGGTAGGTCGCCGCGTCCCATTAGAAAACCATGTGTCAGCAAAGAATGTTTGTAAAAATATGTTTAAAAATATTACACAATAACTTTACAAATTCCCTGTTGAATTCTTTTTAAACAGTTTAAAGTAAAGCAAATGTAGTACGGACACAAGAAAGGTTACTAAACACTTTTCAAAGTTTAAGTAGCAAATATTTTCCATATGTTGAAAGTCGCCTGATGATGACAGTTATTCGTGAAAAGAAAAGAATTGGTTAGCAGGGATATTACAGTTTCCCTCAGGCTTAGTGTCAGCAGTGATGTATGATGCATAGGTTAAGTAAAATGACGACAGATGTAGTCGGTGAAGTGTACGAGGATCCCGAGGGAACGGGGCAGGTTTCCTGGGACTATTTGGGAGTGGTTTTTGCGTTACTCGACTTGAAAACATCGTTGACGATGGTAAAAGAAAGTTTTTAGAAACCCATTTGTCTGTCTGTCATTCAGTAACGTGCGTAACGAGATTGAATGAGTAATTGTGTAATTATGGTGATTGCGGCGAACAGTTGTCACGCTGACGTAATACGAGCGAATTTTCAAACAATATTTTTTTTATTTTACACCTTTTTTAAAACCTGTATCATGATAATAATTAGCAATATATCAGCACAATTTTAGAAACTTCATTTTATAAATTACTAGCATTACCCTTTGCGGCTTCGCCCACGAAACTTAAACTGTTTCAGTAATGTAATAATTTATAAACATAAACAAATATATTAATAAAAGCGTGATCATCGAAACTCGTGATTATTTTACAGTGAATAGGAAAAAATATTATAACCTGAATATGTTGTTTTATTGTCTTCAAACGTGTTCCATTCGAATTTAAGAAAATCTGATCAAGAATATTTTTGTTCAATACAAACATTTATACCTATTCTATATTTTTGTCCTTTTATGGGATGAATTCGGGGGTAAATACTGAAAATACACTCTTTTTTCTCCTATAATAACTGTTTTTCCATTTTTATTCTTTTAGGGGATGAATTCAGAAAAATGTTGAAATATGTGTTTCATAGCATATTTCTAGAATATAAGTAAAAAAATATTTTTTCAATACAAAATTGTACCACTTTTTTATATTTTATACCTTCTTTCAAACTCTTTAGGGGATGCGTTTTGGGGAAAAGGTGAAAAATATATTTCATTACTTATACTTAAGGGTGACTATGTTACGTTTTAAGAAGGACAGATGAAAAACATATTTTTTCCAATAAAAATTATTGTACCTCATGTTTACCTCTTTAGGGGTTGCATACGGGAAAATCGTTTTTCAGTGCGACCCTTTTTGTGCATCTCGACAATGTTGTAAGAATGTACCTTGAAAATTTCAAGTCTCTAGCTGTAATAGTATTGGATGTACGTTGTTTATTAAATTTGGACTGGGTTAGTAGTTTAATGGCGTTAAAATCACATTTTTCTAAAATAGTTTATTAGAGCATCTTGACATTGTTTTAAGAATGTACCTTGAAAATTTCAAGTCTCTATCTATAATAGTATTGGCTGTACGTTGTTTATTAAATTTGGATTGGGTAAGTAGTTTAATGGAGTTAAAATCAGTTTTTTGAAAAATCCTTTCTTAGTACGCGCTTACATATTAAAACGAAGGTATCCTCAAAATTTCAAGACTCTAGGTTTTATAGTTTGGGCTGTACGTTGATCAGTCTGTCAGTCAGGACATTGCCTTTTACATAAGAGATAATGCCCGTTTTAAGTTTTTGGATCGATGTGTCACCATTATAGCTACTCCAATAGCTTGTTTTCCACACGAAATTCGTTAAAATGTGCAGTTCAGGACAGACAGACAGAAATCAAAGTTAAAATCCTCCAAGTCTCTAAATCAATTTTTTCACAGTCAAAGAAAACAAAACTATTTATCACGTCGAGAGAAGAACAAAATCAGCAGAATTATTCATTGAACAAGGTATTTCCACAAGTAAATTTTTTATAGTCTCTGTAAATATATATCACAATTTGTATGCGCTATAAATACATACGCTACAATTAAGTTATATTTTACAATATAAATTCCATTATATACTGATTTAGCCTAATTATAAAACCGCATCATCTTCCTTTGATCCAAATTTCCGGATACCCTGTACAAGAACATGACAAAGCACACCCCGTATGCGGAAGGATTAAGTTTAATAAGAGCCAAAAATAACAACGCTCCTCTCATCGAGGCAAAGGGAATTAATTACCCTCGTAATTGGATTAGCAGACCGTGATATTAATTATATTACTTTACTAGGGATATTTTACTCCAGGAGGTTGGCACCGCGCAATAACTTAATGTTTCTGCTTACAGTTGACAAACTTTGCTAACAAATTCAAGACAGGGGAAGGTGGAACTTATTCAATAATCCCATAGAATGTGCTTAATCTAAAGCATTATGCTTTTTTTTTAAAGAATAACTTGCTTGTATTTCGATTTTTACACTTAATTAAAAATGATTTTTTTAACTCGTAGCTGGTTCGAAAAACTTATTCAATTCCTCATTTCGGCGGGAAATTTCGAAACACTTAGTTCTGATATTTGAACTGAATTAAAATAATTTAAACGAAAAGGTCAGTTATATATTAATTTATTGTAAGATTGTAATAATTTCTCTGTTCAGTGTAACCAGAAAAGAAAAAATCATTGTATTTTAAATAATAGTTTTTAAAAAATTCATTAGATTAAATGTCAAAAAATCTATCAACAAAAACACGATTTTTAAAAAAATCTGTTGAATAGGTTTTGCTAAAAATCTGATTACATATATTCATACTTAAATACTGAGTGTAGTATATTTTAAATAAAAGAGGTTTACATTCCAACAGTGAATAGGTAAATATCCACTCAGACAAATCTAAATTAATTGCCTTAAAATAACAGGTAAATATAAAAATAACTATTTTACTTTTTTTGTTTATTGTATGGTATATGTTTTAGTTTGTTCTACATAAAAAACTTAGCCTACTTAAGGGAAGTTTTTAATGTTAGCTTTGGTGAGAGGCGTGAAAAAGTCTTCAAAACGGAAGTACGTAACGGAAATATGGAACGAACGAGCAAACAATTTTCGTCTTTCTATTTCTGTTTCTTTTTCTTCCTCCTTTTCGATAACAGTAAATGCGTATTATATGAAAACGTTGTATTGCTTTGGTTTCGGTATGTTTACTTAGTTGAAGAACACGCGCACGTTTGTAGCCGTTTATAATACATTTGAAATTAATATAAACGTTTGAAATAATTGTTGTTAATATTGGCCGTTTTTAACAACATTACATGAAACTTAGTATTGCCTATCAGCTGTTAACTGAAATCAGCTGATCGTTACGAATTAATATAAAACAACTGATCTTTTGCTAAACAGTAAATAATACCTAAGCCAAGTTCACGTATTTATTTATTTAAACAAATCAAGATATTTATAAAAGTATCTTCAAACTAATTACATATTCAGCAAAGATATAATTTTGTCAGTAACTCACCGAATTTTACATGTGTACGTTTTCTTTTGTTTTGTTTCAATTTTTTTCTTTAAAATTGTTTTAAATTTTATTTGTAAGAAATTTATTTTGTTATTATTATTTCTTAGTATGGTGAAGGGATACAAATTACTAAAAACATTTTCAATATTTTATTTCATATTTTTTATTCCAAGAAAAACATTTTTAAAACAAACTGATAATAATATTCTGTTGTTATTTTCTCCACATAGCCTACAATACGTATTTATCTTTACCAAAACATACCTTTAGTAATATACAAAACAAAAATCCCCGTAGCAATGTATGAAAGCTTGATAAAAGTGAAAAACTTGACACAAACGTAAACAACGCCCAGAATAGACAAGATGAAAGTAATATTGCACAAAAGATTGCACACGTAAGTACGATTACACAAAATAGAAGAGTTTTGCATGTTTTCGAGTTCATGAATGGCATGCAAATAAAACGTCCGTTTATTATTGGTTTCCATGGTTACGCAATAATTATTTTTTGAAAATAATTAATTATTCTCTCTATGTATGCCTTGTCTTTTCTATGACCAATATGAAAATATAGAAACCGGTTTCTAATCATTAACTTATTTAATCATTCGTTAAAAGTAATCTTTAATTAAATCATCACTTTCAGTTTCCAGAACAACCAAAAACTGCTAATGAAAGGTTAAACTCTTATTAATTTAACGTTCCAGTCAATTAAATATTTTAATTGTAGGTTAGTAATTATTACTATTTCATTATGTTCAGTATAATCTGCCTTCCCTAGCTTCGTCAATTCTTCTTTCGTTGACGCGTTTCGGAGAACCTCCATCTTCAAAAACTATTTCTATACTCCTATATAGATAACTATTGAGTATATAAATAGTTTTTGAAGATGGAGGTTCTCCGAAACGCGTCAACAAAAGACGAATTGACGAAGCTAGGGAAGGCAGATCATTATACTGAACAGCCGCCTCTGTGGTTTTCACTCCGAGAACCCGGGTTCGATTCCCGGCCAGGGCTTGGCATTTTCATACGCTATAAATCATCCCACCGTCTGCATTAGCCCAAGTGTGCACACTAGTCGGACGTTAAACAATATATATATATATATATATATATATATATATATATATATATATAAAATATTGTACTGAACATTGTGACAATAATCCTAGCAGAAAAGAAGAAGAATATAAAAAGTATTACTATTACATTTTACATTTAATATTATAATTTTCATATTTATTTCATCTTCAAGCCATCTCACTTACTGTTTACGTCGTACGTAGGTTATAAAAAGAACAAGCTAGTTTTGGTTCTTTGCAGTTCGATTTGGAGCGAGAATAATATCGAAGATACCAGATACAAGATTCTGACAAAATGTCGGAACAACATTTCTTCTGGACAAATTTTGTCGAAGGGGTTGCACTCTGGGTTTCAATGTAATTCAAATATAGGCCTATAGATATTGTGTGTGTGTGTGTGTGTGTGTGTGTGTGTGTGTGTGTGTGTGTGTGTGTGTGTGTGTGTGTGTGTGTGTGTGTGTGCGTGCGTGCGTGCGTGTTCTTCAATAAGTTTGGACTGATTTAACACAATCTTGATTTACGTATTACTTGCTAAATAGGAAGAGATATTGTGGTAGTAAAACATTTCAAGGACCTGACAAGGTGTTACGACTAAACTATCAATGTTATTAAAGCCTGATACATAATTGTTGTGATCGCAGACAGACAGATAGACAGACAGACGATGTGTGTGTGTGTGTGTGTGTGTGTGTGTGTGTGTGTGTGTGTGTGTGTGTGTGTGTGTGTGTGTGAGAGAGAGAGTGAGAGTGTGTGTGTGTGAATGTCTTTAATTAAAAGGCATATAAATGTCTATAATGTTAATTTTTAATGTCTAACATAATTGTCTAAATGTTAACGTTTAATGTCTAACATAAATGTTTAAAAGTATATTTTTAATGTCTAACATAAATCTCTAAATGTTAATGTTTAATTTCTAACATAAATGTCTAAATGTTAGTGTTTAATGTTTAACATAAATGTCTAAATGTTAACGTTTAATGTCTAACATAAATGTCTAAATGTTAATGTTTAATGTCTAACATAAATGTCTAAATGTTAATGTTTAATGTTTAACATAAATGTCTTAATCTTAGTGTTAATTCTAATCAATGTCTAAATGTTGATGTTTATTGTCTAACATCAATGTCTAAATGTTTATGTTTAATGTCTAGCTTAAATGTCTAAATGGTAATGTTTAATGTCTAACATCAATGTCTAAATGTTGATGTTTTTAATGTCTAACATAAATATCTAAATGTTAGTGTTTAATATCTAAATGTTAATGTTTATTGTCTAAAATAAATGTCTAAATAATAATATTTAATGTCTAACATAAATGTCTAAATATTCAAACATTTGTCTGAGAAAAAATAAACTATAGATGTTCAACAGAAATTGTAAACTATGGATGTTCAACATTCTTGAAAGCGGCTATTAGGAGAATGGTATAATAATGTCAATAATAATGCCGAAGTAATAAAACCGGTTGAAACATAATAATAATAATAATAATAATAATAATAATAATAATAATAAAATAAATAAATACCCGGTAAATAACAGGGCGATCAGTTATTTTGTAATAAAAATTTAATATCCACTCAAAACGTGTTTCAAAGATCACGATAGGATTCCCTAAATCCCTTCTCACAAATAGTGCACAGCTTAACAGATTTATTGAAGCACCGGAGAAGTGTTGCCAACATTCCCATAACAAAAGACAAGTCCGTGACTACAAATCCAATGATTTCAGACATGATGACGTCGGCAGATTTATATCTGTCCTTGTTTCTCTTTTACTGGATGAACGGCTGCAGCACCGTTGTCAACTTCATTGGAGATCCTTGATATTTGCAGGTACCCCGATTCAAAATTAAAAAAATTAGATGCTTTAAAATTTGCCCAAGTTTTAAAATTGCTTCATCATATAATACTAAATTTTTGGTCATTTTTTACAATATGACTCAAATCATTGTAGCAAATCTATATAAATAAATCATTTTAAATAAATAAATGTGAATGTTTTTTGTTCAAAATTTTAAACCTCGAAAAATACTTCACCGTTTGCTTTGAAATCATGAAACAATTTTGGGTTCAATTTTGTTGTTGTTGTTATTTTTGAGGTTATTATCGCCTCCCTAAATGTAAATATAAGTGTAAAGTGTTAAAGTCGAAGTGTAGTGTTTTAAGTGTAAGTGTGTGTTAGACTCGTGTACAGCGAGGGACGTCTAAATCCTCTCAATAGGTGTAGCTAGTCTGCACCGTTGCATTCGAATACGCGCATGATTTTATATACCTATTATGTTTTACATACCAAATATTTTGTGGATATAACACTTGTAACAGGTAAAACTATATAGTTTTAAAAATAACAGTGCATTCTGTTGGACGTAAAAGCAACACACGCTGTACTAAATATTTTACTATTTCATTTCAATGTTTCCGAATGCATTGTTAAATTGAACCAGACTGAGCCGCATCAACAGCTTGTTTGAAATAAACAAAATTAAAGGTTTAAGGATTAAATCGAAAAAATAAACCCTGACCGTCGTAGGGTTTGTTTTGCATTTTTCTTTTATTTCAAATTTGGATCGTTTTAACAACTCGAGATGCAATTTTAAATTACTTGGAATAGTGTCAACCGATAGATTTATTATTTTCTGAAATAATTGCAAAAAAAATTACATATATGGTAAACAAATATTTAATTTGTATTTAAATATTTCAAGGTAGAATATTTTCACATCCTGTATCCGTCTTGCAACCTCAGCTGATCGTTATTCACTTAGTAGCACAGGATTTCACTCAGTGCTGACAAGATTAAGGCGCCTGTATATTCAAGGCATACTT
>CM040183.1:77480363-77500363 GCA_022606455.1 Callitettix versicolor
TAATAATTTGTGTGCGTACTAAAATAGCTGATTTATAAAAAAAAAACATTGTTGAAAGTAATATTTTTAATAATTACTGTATCCAAGACTTAAATAATTATTAACCGAATCAGTTTTGAAAATAGAATCGGTAATGCAATCTAGGCCAGTTATAATATGTAAATTTTATTAAATATACAGTCAATACTGCAGCCTAATTTATATATATAATGTAAAATCTAGTTATACTAAGTTTTGTTTGTAAATATTTCAGTAAGATACAATGTTAGAATTCACTCATTAATTTTATAGGTTATAGTTTTAAATACGAAATTAGAACAAAGTAAGACTTACTGTATTAA
Organism: Callitettix versicolor; assembly: GCA_022606455.1. Classification (NCBI taxonomy): domain Eukaryota; kingdom Metazoa; phylum Arthropoda; class Insecta; order Hemiptera; family Cercopidae; genus Callitettix; species Callitettix versicolor. Next base: position 77,480,705 of record CM040183.1, read on the forward strand.
ATAAACTAAATATAATGAATGACATTGCCTTATTAACAGGTCATACAAGTATTAAATGTAACTATAACGTTTACTTTAATAGAAGTTCATTTTGAGAAGAAATATTAGGCCTACCTAGTTTTACAACAATTTTACTTAAGAAGATACAGTAATCTTAAAATACAAGCACTGAATTAAAGATTAGTGTATTACAGTAGTTAAATACCAGCCTATGGTATTATTTGTATTATGTTATTTACAGAATTCATGCTATTTTACTTTTAATTACGGGTAGCGATTACAAAAAAGATCTAACCTGTTTCTCTTTTCGTTTATGCAGCAACAAGAGAAGTTATGATTGCTGCATATTTTGTAGATCATATTTATTTCAACTATATTTCATAGTTTATAAAGACCTATAATACTGTTCAACTCCTTCCTATATTTGTTGTATATTATTCGTTTCTTCGTCCCTTTAACTGCAAAAGGCCGTACTATTAGAAACAAAACATATAGATCCTATTAAAAAGCCCTGGTCAGGGAGTTGTTTTCTGGTTGACAGTGTAAAATAGGTTTACCAGATTTTGCTTATATTTTAGTTAGGAATTTGAAGGAAATGCGCTGCGTGGAAGGAAAGAGAAAATAAGAAAATAAAACCCAAACGCAGTCGGGATAACTTATTTTTGTTTTTTTCGATGTTTTTAAATTCAAATTTGTAATAAAACTTGAGTTATAATCATCATAAATAACCTACATTTATTCGAAATCTATTAAAACCTTTCCCGTTTATTGTCTGTAACTACATCACCTGATTTATGGGGCAAAAGATATATAAGAAAGGTTGTGTAATATTTTCGTTTTTTAAATATTGTAAGGCGAAAAGTACATTGAATATATATACTTTATATATATATATATATATATATATATATATATATATATATATATATATATGTATGTGTGTGTGTGTGTGTGTGTGTGTGTGTAACCACCAAAAACATAATAAAGTTTCAATAACCACCAAAAACATAATCAGGATCAGGATCGATGCTTGTTTTAATATCCCGCGACTGGGTCTTACAATGATGGATGGAAGTTCGTTAACAAGATGACTAAGTAATGAACTTTTAAATATTTGAAATGACCGTTTTTTTGAAACTATTCCACAGATTTCGCTACCTAACTAGTTGTCCAATCTACTACTAAAATCAATTGTTGTACTAAATTTGATTAAACATGAACAATTAACTGCAATTGAGAAAACGGATCAAAAATAATATTCGTAAATTAATTTGCGATAATTGATTCTTTCATTACATATGCCCTAATCTCAATGAAGAAGAAACGAATACACTTTATAATCTTGAATAACTAGTTTCGTCAAAATAATTTGTACTCTATTCGTACATTGAGTTTTTTGAACAGCTGATAAAAAAGGTATTTTAATTTACATTTTCCTTTCAAATTTTTTAACTAATATCCATTGAAATATCAAATATCTGAAAGGTCATTAGGATCCTAACATAGAGCCAGGAAATGTGTACATGCAGAACTCCTTTTAAAAGGTCATTAAGTGTTTTTTTTTAAGGGAAGCTTTTAATGTTAACTTTGGACGAATGGAGTGAATAGAAAAACCTCTGCCAAACGGAAGAATGTAACGGAAATATGGAACGAACGAGCAAATAAATTTCGCCTCTCTATTTCTGTCTTTTTTCTTCCTACTTATTGATAACAGTACATACATGCTATATTAAAACCCGCAGGTCAGACTAACTGAGAGGATTTAGACGTCCCTCGCGGTACCTAAGTCTAACACACTCTGACACTTACAACACTACATTTACGACTTTAACACTTTACACTCACACTTTGGCTACATTTATGGAGGCTTTAATGTGCTTTTCGCTTTAAAAAAATTATATGAAAACGTTGTTTTACTTTGGTTTCGGTATTTTTCCTTAATGTACACTTAGTCGTAAGTGTAGTGTTGTAAGTGTAAGTGTGTGTTAGACTCGGGTACCGCGAGGGATGTCTAAACCCTCTCAATAGGTGCAGCTAGTCTGCACCCCCCTGAGGGGATATTTTCATATAACGAGATAATATTATCATCAACAATATTTTCTTTTTTAAACATAATTTAACGTAAATACTTTCTAATGTAAACATAACTTTCTTGCCATTCGCACACACACACACACACACACACACACACACACACACACACACACACACACACACAAACACTGGCGTGGAGTGGTTTATTGACAATAGGGGCGGTGTGTGTATGATGATTCCTCATAAACCCTAAGGCCATGCTCACCACTGATTGTAGGTTATGTCACTAAACACAGGTGATTACAGCGTAATTAGTTTATGGCATACGAAGGATTTAAGTCACCCAGTTAGGATCAAAATAGGATTATCAGCTTGTACGAATCCTAAACCAGTCGTAACTCAAAAAGTAACGGAAATTTTGAGCCGTTTGATAAATGTACAGTTTAAACAAAAATGGCGCAAAAGCAACTATTACAGAGTACATTCTTATATATTCATATAGGCTATTACTAGTACATACATATATATACTACATATATATTCCATATATATACTAGTAGATCTATTAAAAAACCCTGATCAGGGAGTTGTTTTCTGGTCGATAGTGTAAAATAGGTTTACCAGATTTTGTTAGGAATTTGAAGGAAATGTGCTGCGTGGATGGAAAAAGAAAATAAGAAAATAAAACCCAAACGCAGTCGGGATAACCTATTTTAATTAAAAAATAACTTAAGGTAAAAATATACTTGACGTGATTTTTATAGACTACCCATTTAGGTACTTCAGGATTGAATTTAAGGGGGGGGGATCAAAACCGTTAAAACCGACTGTAAAAATCCGAAGTTTGTTAATTTTTAACGTATTTTTTTCTTGAAAACGTAAATTTGTACTAAAGATAACGTAACATTTTTGATATCTTAAGTGTTAAATTTCATCAAAATCGTTAAATTTTTTAAGTCTCCACCAGATAAAATAAACTCCATTTGTGACGTGAAACTTTGTTAAATTGATATTGGTTGTGAGGGGTTGTAACCGCGGCACGCAGCTGTCTCGCTGACGTGATAGAGGACAATTTTCAAAAATAATTTTTCTATCTTCCACTTTTTTTAAATATGATTCCGCCGTCGTAATTAGCATTTATAAACTACATTAAAAAGTATAAATATAAAAAATTATAAAACTACAAAGTAATTTAAAAGTTTAAAATACGCAGATTTTCTCGCTAATCACGATACACTATTTTAACGGTTCATTTTCGTTTTAAATGCAATTTAAAATTTTAAAATTAAGTTTAATATGTGCAGATTGAGTGCATATTATGTTTTAAAAAACGTATTAGTTAAAAAAAATTGTAGGAAAATTCTTTTTTTATTACAAAAGTGAGACAGCTATATTACGTGGTTTATTTCAATGCGAAAATTTAATGTAATTATCAAAGTAGATTTTTAACTTTTATGCAAAATCAGATTTTTGAACTCCTGCAAAGTAAAATAATTGAATTCTTATTGTTGCAATTTTGAACAGATTTCCTTTACGAATTGGAATTTTTAAGAAATTTCGCCTTTTAAATTTATAACGCTTTTGAATAAGTTAAAGCAAAACATAGACCACAACTAGTAGGGGAGGGAGTTTAAATAATGTAACAGCTTTATTAATCCCTGTATGTAACCAACCCTAGCGAAGGGGGTGAGTACAATGTAATTACAAACATAACTTACCCCTCTAATATACAGACTGTAATTTGTCCCCTTCTGGTATCAGTGTTTATGTAAATTCAGAAATTTCTCTCATTTCGTGGGAAAACTTCAACTAACAGTCTTACTTGAAAATTGTTTTTCCAAGCGTGAAGAATTTGTTTTCCACCTTTTACAATTCTTTGTTAAAAGAAATTAAGAACTTCGTGTGTAGTAGATATACATGTACACAAAGTGGATCTTAAAACTATTTGACTCCGTGAATGAAAATAATCTCAACAAGCAGCTGCCTCATTGTTGACGTGATGGAAGCAAATTTCAAAAATGTAACACGTTATATTCTATTATTTACCAATATACATCCGTGCGCTTTTGCTGCTTAACGTCCATACTTTATGCCAGTTAAACTAATAAGCAGGGGAGATCAACGTTAAAAGCAAGGGAAAGAGTTTTGTGGTAGTAACTGTAGTCTTGAACATAAAACTAATTTGCGCATGTCGGGAAACACAGAAGGCAGATTAGTGCTTGAATTATTTCTTATTTATTTATTCATCATTTCCAACAAACAGTACATTTGTATATGACAGATCAGCGATACAAAATATAGAAAATACATTTGTAATAACATACATCAAAACAATAATATCTAATTAAAACATAAATTAAACAAAAATTAAAATAAAAGCAACAACATTACAATAACGAATACTTAAACACTAAATAACAATGAATAAAATTTCAAACAACTCTGAACTATTGGTATTGTAATAACAGAGATAAAGTTATTTAGAGAAATAATAAAATTTATGTAGGTTAAATTGTACCTGAAAAAATTTGGAAATGTAAGTACGATGTGAAAAATTATTAATTATTATTATTTTATTATTATTATTATTATTATTATTTTATTATTATTATTATTATTATTATTATTATTATTATTATTATTATTATTATTATTATTATTATTATTATTATTATTTTAATTCTTATTCTTATTCTTATTCTTCTTCTTCTTCTTCTTCTTCTTCTTATTATTATTATTATCATTATTATTAATTATTATTATTGAAAAAAAAAACAATTATTCAGTAGAAAAAAATATTTGAATTCATATTTTTGTAAATTACAAATTATTATTATTATTATTATTATTATTTAATATTAATTTTAACTTTGCAAAAAACTAGGCAGTCGCGTGTCTGGTCGACAGAAGTGACTACTTTTGGCATGACTGTGTAATTATTCCCTGTTATGATTTTATTATTTTTATAAAAATGTATATGCACGCAAGAAGGGGTTTAATAGTCTAAGTATAATAATAAATATAATATTTGTGATTCTGTGATTCAAAAATTGCTACAGGTTATATTTATTAAATAATTTAACTACACAAATTCTGAAAATACACATAAACCTAACCTTAATTGAAATGATATTGAAGCAGCAGCTGTTGTGCGAAATTAGCTGATTAGAAGTAATAATTTCAAGTCTACATATATACAAGAACAATTATATATACAGTGAGGTGTGCGTTACGGAATCAAGCGTGACGCGAAAGTATTTATACCCATGTTTTATTAACCGCTACTATAAACGTTTTCACTTCAAAAATTTCTAAAAAAAGCAAGGACTTTAATCTGTTTCTGAAAACACGCACGCGCGCGCACACACACACACACACACACACCATACATGCACACTTTAATGTTCCCTTAAAAAGTGATTTAAAGCCGCTCCAGTAGCTTAGGTCGTGATAAAAATTTGCTAGTAAAATGTTTGATAATTTTCGCTGGTTCAATAATGACGTGCTTCGCCAAATTTAAAACAAATTTTACCTTTTCCGAACATCCTGTAAATATAATCTAAGTTTATTACAGCACTTGGTAATGCAAAACACAAACGGCTTAATTGCAAGCACGTAGCGCCTGCTGGCAGTAAAGTAGGCTTAACGCAATGCACCAAGTTTCACCACAGCCGCGCCTCTGTGTTGACTTTATTTCATCCTGTCCTAACCGATGTTAACGTAACTTACCCCCCACCCTCACCCCTAACCCTCGTCTCTCTCCTTACCGTTTCGTAAGTGACAACAAAGTTGCGCATTCAATTAAGCTAGGCAGTAAGTGCATTTTGTCCTGTAGTACGTGTTCACTAAGGAGAAATATTTACTTCATTGGAAAATGAGTTATTGAAGTATCTTGACATGAGCGCCGATCTTATCGCTATTATCGCCTCCCTAAATGTAAGTGTGAGTGTAAAGTGTTAAAGTCGTAAGTGTAGTGTTGTAAATGTAAATGTCTACAAATTTTTTTAGATTAAGGCGAAAAGCACATTGAGGCTATTATCGCCTCCCTAAATGTAAGTGTGAGTGTAAAGTGTTAAAGTCGTAAGTGTAGTGTTGTAAATGTGTTAGACTCGGGTACCGCGAGGGACGTCTAAGTCCTCTCAATAGGTGCAGCTAGTCTGCACCCCTCTGCGGGGAAAACAATTTTTAGAGGCCGTTAAAATGTCTGTATATTATATCGTATTTTTATGTGTCTTAGGGGTAAATATTACACTATCAAAGATATTTGTTAAATATGATCAAATATTTGTCAAAGTTATATCAAATAAAACATACTACACCGTAAAATTCATTGATCAGCTGGATCGGATAAATGTTTACTTGTTATATTGCTGCATTAAGCGGTTGTCTTGCTACATCGTTACTAAAAAAAGGAAGAAAACAAAGGGTTTAGTTCCATGGATACGAAGGTGAAAGATACTAGGTGTAAATGCCACTAGTATTAAAGAATTTCATTTGGGAAAATCATGATTCAAACAGACGATTTTTTAATGAGTGTATTTTAAATCTCGTTTTTTTGTAAGCATTAGTGTGTATATTCTATAAACACTCTACGTTTTTATATTGTAGAATTAATGTTTTTATTGCTTCAAAAATCCGTGAAAATTTCACCGTCGTTTTAAATTGGATGCAAGGAAATGAACGGAAGGAATAATGTGACACAAACAGGAAATGACAAAATTTCGAGGTTATATCTACGAATTTTGAAAGAACTTTGTCGAAGATTTCAACATGTTAAAGTTTAGTAAAAGGTTAGTTCATCAAATAATCGTCAAATTTACTCCATTAAAAATCTTTGATCAAAGGAATTTGACGTTTTTTTGATAGTGTAAGTTGTCCCTTAGATAAGTTCACTTTGGAAATTTTGGTTTAATTTGTTCCAAACTTGGTACAAAAATCGAATATCTTGTACAACTTTGTTAACCAAAAAATGGGTTCAACCTCTTAAAAACTGCAGTAATTCAAATTCTTTAATTCTAAAAAACCAAATAATTTTTTTAAATTAATTGATTTACCACCATCTTAAAATCTAAATTTAATTGGTGTTTTAAACATTCTAATTTCATTGGAAATTCGATGAATTTATTTTCATATTTTCTATGTAATTTGTAAATTTAAAATTGTAATACACAGATTTTATTGCTAATTACGATGGCGAAAAAGATAAAACTGTATTACAAAAACGTTTTGTTGGAAATTCGCTTCCATCACGTCACGAAACAGCTACGTGGACAGGATTATTCCGTCTTAACCAAAGCCAACAACTTTGAAATTTTCGAAGCAGGTCAACAAGACGTTGGATGAATCTTTCAAAAGCTGGACTGACAATCAGTGGCTGCGGGGGATTCCAGTCACGGGGCGGGGAAGGGAGGAAGGGGTGAGTAATGAACTGCGTGTCCGGTAAATGATTGTCCGCATCAATCAAAGATGGCCGACTGATTTTAAATTTGTCCTTCGTCAATTTCACAACTGCATTGACCGTGCAAATGGATAAATAATCACAAGTGTCTCGTTCATATAAACGAACATTTGCTGTTCGTTTTCCAGTGGATTTTGAAAGCTTAAAACACTAATTTATATAGTTGTAACGCTTACAACGATGAATAAATTAGATTTTATAACTGAAAGTATTTAAGTTATGATTTTTCATAATTTTAAATGGTCACCATTTTGAAACTGTTGAACGAATTTTGCTGTTAAAGAGCATGTCAAATCGATACCTAGAGTGAGAAAGTTAAGCCAGGTTAAAGTGTGTTACTGGGTGTTCGGTCTGCGTCAACTTCACGCCAGCCCATTTCTATTTTCGCCATTCATAGTTTATAACAGGAACGAACAAGAGTTGATTTTTTTCAATTCGACTTCAGACATATAGCGAGAACCACCTCGAAGATACTGGATGCGTTTCACAAAACGTCAGTACCCACAGTGTTCTTTTAGAAACAGTTGTACCGAGCGGATATACACTGGTTTTCAAACTGATCTAGAAGTCAAGACTGACATTCATTTCTGGATACTGGATATGAGTTTTCCATAATATTGATTTCCAATAGTTTTTTCTAATAAAAAATGGTCTCGATCTATAAACAAACCAGACTTAACTTTGTTTTCATTGACTTCTATTAAAATCACTTTCTATTATTCTAAGCGCAAAGTTACTTAGACCAATTAGAGAGTTGAAGTTTAGCCGTAGGAAACAGCCAAATTTGTATTGTCTAAATTGACCCGTTCAGAAGTTACAATACAATACCGGATTTCCTCCCCTCTCCACGAAAAGTAACCCTGTAAATTGAAGAGGAATGTTATTGGACAAGATTCCTAGCTGACGTACCAAGACATACTTCAAGCAACCGCAACCTCCTGCAGGACATTTAATGGGGGGGATGCTGTGGCGTATTAAATGTTATTAGACTGCCTGCAGTTGTAATAATTTGGGGCATAACACTTATACTGACGTTATATGTCGCTGTTTTTGTGCACATCAGTTTGTGTTTCACTTAATTACACTTCCAAAAGCTAAACTAGTAACATTTCTATTGATTGTTATTTTACAAAAATAGCTTTCTTAAAGTAAGCCTATCTTAATGTTATTGTATTTTGCAGCCAATCGTAATTTTTTTGATTAGGATTATGACCTATTCTTCCCGTCAGTGGTCTATAAACTCACCTCATAAAGGCTACCGCGGTTTCGAAATTCTATAGTTTCATCATCAGGCCGTTATACAAAATGTTAAATCCCTCTGTCGAAGTCGTCACAAAGTCAAACAAAAAGTTAAAACATACATCACAAACACTAAGCACAATTACACGTTTAAAATATTCATCATGAAATTCGGCTTGGCCAAGCTACACACGCGACTCGTACGTCGTTACATTCCGGACTGCAATTTTTTTACCCGTCCTTTCTATCACGAATCTGAGTAACTCCATTTGTCAGAACTTACTGCTAATCAAGTGGCAGCGAGTCTTATATACCAATAGATGTTTGATAAAAATAGTAGTGATATGTTTGTGTAATTTTTGAAGCTTTGTTTTTTATGCGCGTTTTAGCACTTTTTGTATGAGTAAAAACATTGGTGTCGCGTCACGCTCAAATCTGTATACGGTGAGTCATCGATGTGTGTGTGTGTGTGTGTGTGTGTGTGTGTGTGTGTGTGTGTGTGTGTGTGTGTGTGTGTGTGTGTGTGTGTGTAACTGTAATTGTATTTATCTGTAAGTTGCATTCATTTGTACTAGGCTTGCACAGCTCATCATGTGTTAAATAAATAAATTTATAAAAATGTGTATAAATAAAAAAAAACGTATATTTAATAAATGATGTAGAGATTATAAAAGATCTTGTATATGAAAAAATTAACTTTATTTTAATAATCATTTTTGGTGGTTAGGAGTGCTGATAAACATTGAAACTAGGATAATGTTATTGATTTTAATGTAAAAATATCAAATTTTTATTTTTGACACTACAATTAATTTGATAGTCAAATATAAAACAAAATAAACAAACTGTTTATTTCAGAGTTAATGTTTATAACCTCATATTTTCTAAATTTAACATATTAAAATTAATAAAAATGTCTTTATTTTGTTATTTTGGTTTTCTCTTGCAGAATATATATATATATATATATATATATATATATATATATATATATATATATACATTTATAGTCGAATCAAAATATGTATCGAAACTATTAATGTCTGTAAACGCGTAATTAGATACTAAAAATGAATTACATTTATATATAAATAATTCTACAATGTTATGAGCACATATGTTATTTTCTATAATAGTTAGTGTAAGCAAAGCTTCTGTCGTATAGTCCCCTGACTGCCACGTTTTTTTGCACAAATTGTTTATATGGACGTCTACTCGCAAGTCCGTACATAATGCTTAATACAAAACTATACTGCAAATTTTAATGAAATTTGATATGTATGCATAGTTTACGTGTACCTCGGAACAATTTTTTAAAGTTCGGTCTCACCATTTTTTAGGTTATAAATCTCGTAAAAAATTACAAATATAACTTTTTCCAAAAGTAGGACTAATTTATAAAAATCGGTTCATCAGATTTTCTCCATTTTGTTCACACACGTAAGTACGTAATTCAAGTCTGGGTACTAAATTTGAAACAAATGAAGTTTACGGTTCTGGAGTGCATAATCCGCAAAAAAAAACCAAAATGAACCTTAAACGCCGTCAAATTTCTTTTGTAATATCGCAGTTTTTAAATTGCATACAATGACAAGTGTTGCGAATTACGAATCTTGATATATTACCAAAATTTGAACAAAATCTGTAAACCGGTTTTGAGAATTTTGTCGATCTATATCTGAATCGATTTTTAAGGATGTACTGTATTGAATTTGGTTTAACGTTTTCAACCATTTTCTTTACCTCAGTTTTACCGTGATCCGTAAATAATTTCCATCGATTCCAAAATTCTGCAGGACTTACAGAATCGATAGGTTAGATTCCATCCGTTGAAAGAGCTTTTTCCACGGTTTAACAAAAACTCCAATCACTTGAACAAGTTTATTTAAGGAGCCTGAAGCAAAAGTACCTCCTAAAAATCATAATCCCCGATGAGCGTTCTGCATTACTAAGATGTAAATATTGAATCTGAATCCATTCGTTTTTTTGTCATCTTTCCATATTTATGTTTGTTTTTCGCTCTGATGAATTGTCTTTTTAAATTTTGTATATTGTTAACAACAACCGTATCTCATTCGTGTTATAACCAGAAGCTGTACAATCTGAGACAAATTTTTTATCTGGATGAACATTAAAGTAGCAGTACGCATGCGTTATTTTTTCTTCTTCTCTTTACTGGCATCAGCTGATTTAATTTTTTAACTGAATGAGGTCCATAGTGGTTGTGAAATCAAGTGTTCTTGAGACTAATGAGTTTAAAAAACCTTATTTGAAGGTTTGTTGGTTTATCTATGAAAGTGGCTGGAGACCAAATAATGTAAACCATTTCTTTAACATAGGCCAAAGTGTTCTTGAGATTAGTGAGTTTAAAAAATCCGTATTTGAAGGTTTGTTGGTTTATCTATGAACGTGGCTGAAGACCAAATAATATAAACCATTTCTTTAACATAGGCCAAAATGTTCTTGAGATTAGTGAGTTTAAATAACCCGTATTTGAAGGTTTCTTGGTTTATCTATGAACGTGGCTGGAGACCAAATAATGTAAACCATTTCTTTAACATAGGCCAAAGTGTTCTTGAGATTAGTGAGTTTAAAAAACCCGTATTTGAAAGTTTGTTGGTTTATCTATGAAACTGGCTGGAGACCAAATAATGTAAACCATTTCTTTAACATAGGCCAAAGTGTTCTTGAGATTAGTGAGTTTAAAAAACCCGTATTTGAAGGTTTGTTGGTTTATCTATGAACGTGGCTGAAGACCAAATAATATAAACCATTTCTTTAACATAGGCCAAAGTATTCTTGAGATTAGTGACTTTAAAAAACCCGTATTTGAAGGTTTGTTGGTTTATCTATGAACGTGGCTGTAGACCAAATAATGTAAACCATTTCTTTAACATAGGAAAAAGTGTTCTTGAGATTAGTGAGTTTAAAAAACCCATATTTGAAGGTTTGTTGGTTTATCTATGAAAGTGGCTGGAGACCAAATAATGTAAACCATTTCTTTAACATAGGCCAAAGTGTTCTTGAGATTAGTGAGTTTAAAAAACCCATATTTGAAGATTTATTGGTTTATCTATGAACGTGGCTGGAGACCAAATAATGTAAACCATTTCTTTAACATAGGCCAAAGTGTTCTTGAAATTAGTGAGTTTAAAAAACCCGTATTTGAAGGTTTGTTGGTTTATCTATGAACGTGGCTGGAGACCAAATAATATAAACCATTTCTTTAACATAGGCCAAAGTGTTCTTGAGATTAGTGAGTTTAAAAAACCCGTATTTGAAAGTTTGTTGGTTTATCTATGAAAGTGGCTGGAGACCAAATAATGTAAACTATTTCTTTAACATAAATCAGTGGTTTCCCAAATCCAGTGAGCGGTTTGAAAGGTGTCCGTGACTATCTGGTAATTTTAAATATTACTATTATGTAGATATATTTAGAGTAAAAAAAAGATCGAAGCAATAATTAAAAAGTTTGAATTCTGGGCGGTTGAAAAGAATTCGCTTACTAACTTGCCCAGTGTACAAATCTTTTTTGGATTCTATTCACGAGAGATTACCAGAAAAAGTGAAAACTAAAATATGAGTGCACCTTAAGACCTTAGCAATCTCACTGAGAGAGTGCTTGTGCAATCCATTCACCAGCACAGGCTAAATTGAAGAACTAGATTTCACTGAAGCAGAACAAGATCAGCTTATTGATTTGTCAAGTAATTATTGGAATACTCAAAAATGTATATAATAATGAAAAAGTATTAAAGTTCTAGTGTAACAACGAGTTCTGGTGGATTGTGCAACGATACCACGAGTTATCTCTGGAAGCATTGAAACATTTAATTTTGTACAACCTACACATGTGAAGACTGTTCATGTGGTTTAAATATAGAAGTTGCCTCATGTTCACGATGATTTCCGTGTAAATGTGTTCAAACAGCGGCCCAATATTAAAAGAATTTTTCTGAGTAAAGAATAGATTTCTTCTTTCATACAGAATAAAATATTGGACCTTTACGTTCGAAGTATTACAAACCAAAACATACGGTTCTGAAGCTATCATCAAAAAAAGCAGGAAAATCGGCCTATTATATCAAATCTTGTTCATCAGATTATGGTCACACTTGGCCTTGCATACGAAGATTTCTTACTCAAACATTTTAACATACATAATGTTTTAGTACTGGTTGTAATGTTGGTTTTTGTGTGATGCGAGTGCACAAATTTATATTGATATATAATAGTATATTTTGAGAGTCATCAGTCTCATATTAAATTAATTATAATTAATTTCCTGTGTTCCCTGTGTACGGGGTGCAGACAGCTGCACCCACGGTATATAGATACACGGTAGGGGCTACGGTGGGTGTGCGCAGTAGACTACGCGCGCGTGACGTCACTGGATCAAACTCTTCACTGCTACCACCGTAAATACAATGACTATTTACGGTGACTGCCTTATGTAATTTTCCGTTTAACAATGCGATGTTCTGAAATGTAGTTGGAGATTCGATGTGTTTATGTGAGTGTTGTGTCTTAAGTGAAAGGTCTTTTTGTGTAAATAAAAGGTGTTTTAAATAAAAAGTGATAATTGTGTTTTGTGGTCGATGTTTAATAAGTGTAAGAAAAGATTTAAGTAGCCTATGTTTTGAATCCTAAAAAATACGTAATTTGTTTTGTTTGCTGTTGTATAATTGTGTATGCATAACAATGACTGGTTGTGCTATTGCCAATTGCTATAATAATGATAAGAATTTTAAAGGGAAAGGAATTACATTTCACAGAATTCCAAAAGACGAAGGCCTGAGAAAAGCGTGGGTTCATGCGTGTAAACGAGCAGATCATTTTAATTTTGATGATGTTAAAGTCTGTTCACTTCATTTTAATGACGGTGATTTCGAAAGAGATTTTAAATTCGAATTACTAAATACGAAACCTAAAAAAACAGCTGAAATCCGGTGCCATTCCACGTTTTAACATTCCCACCGTTGAAAATAAATGTATCAATTCTGAACGAGCTGCAAGGATTAAAAAAGGTGAAAACCAAGAAACATTAAAAAAACTTATTGACGAGTCCAATGGAAATCTAACAGGAAAATCAACTGTAAATGGAAATGACGTTGGTGCAATTGTAACGTGTAATTCTGTAAATGAAACCCACCCTTCCGTAGTCAGTAATTTTAATACAAATATCGTTGTAAATAATGCCTCTGTAGAGGAAATGAAATGTTTAAGAAATGAAAATTTACTTTTGAAGGAACAAATTCAACTTGCATTACAAGAACTGGCCTCGGTTAAAAATAAAAATGTGGCTTTACAAAGCAATGTTACTAAGTTTAAGAATATTTTTTCTGATAATCAAATTCAGAAAATTCAGGCTACCTTATGTATCCTACTGAAGAATGGTTGAACGTCGCGGTAAAAATGGAAAGGGACTTTTTGAACTACCATGGTGAGAATGGGCTAAATAAATAAAAAGGTGTGATGAAAAATCTGACAGACAAACTAAATAATAAGTATTCTTCAGTAGATGAATTTGCCATATCCTTTTAAGTCCGTACCCGTACATTTATGAGGATTAAATCTTTAAATAAAAAGAAGTCTGTAAAAAGAAGTTATGGAAATAAATCCACTGATGCCGGAAGGAAGACAAGTAACAAACTCAGTAAACTACAATAACCTGTACTAGGTATCATTGTTTGTTAAATATTAATAATAATTATATATATATATATATATATATATATATATATATATATATATAAATGTGTGTGTGTGTGTGTGTGTGTGAAACATAAGTTCTAAGAAATACGTATGTTTTATTTTACTATTTGCATAATAGGCATACGCCTATGTGCTATTTAATTTGTTGTTAATTTTTTATTTGAGATGTGCGTTTTCACAGTCAACCACATAATTGTCACGGAAAATCCACAGATACGTAATTCATAGTGTGATGTGCTTTTAACTTTCAAACAAAAAATAAACTGGAATTTTTCAAGCTATGAACTATATTCAAGCTATAATTTACTTAATATTATGTAATATTGTATAAAATAAAAAGTTTCCGTTTTGACAATGAGTGAATTCAGTAAGTAAAGTAATTAACAGCGTTATTAATGTTAGATATAAGGAATTATTATTATAATTACTATAATACAGTTACTAACACTAACATTACAAACTTTTTCTACTGAAAACTACGTCTGAGCTTGATCTGATGACGTACTTCAGCCGGCAAGTGGTGGGGGGGACATGCGCGTGGCCCCTACCGTTTATCTATATACCGTGGCTGCACCTATTGAGAGGATTTAGACGTCCCTCGCGGTACCCAAGTTTAACACACACTTACACTTACAACTAACACTTTACACTCACACTTACATTTAGAGGCGATACAAGCCTCAATGTGCTTTTCGCCTTTAAAAATCCTGTTTCCGCCCGTGATCAAACAGGAGAACTTGCGCATGTGAGGCGCACGTGATAACTATTACGGAAACTAGTACGTTTGACCGATATAAGTATACGAAATGAACCTTTAATTTAAATTTTATATTGATAGTTATAGTAAAAGATCAATTGTTTTATATTAATTCGTAACGATCAGCTGATTTCATTGAACAGCTGTTAGGCTATAATAAGTTTAGGTTATGTCGTGTTTTCGAACAAATTATCATTATTAAAATAAAAAGGAAAAGAAAACATGATTTTTATTACTGGTTCAATAACAGAATTTGTCTTGTTCTTGGGAATTATCGGGGGTGGATATAG
Source organism: Callitettix versicolor (assembly GCA_022606455.1). Taxonomy (NCBI): domain Eukaryota; kingdom Metazoa; phylum Arthropoda; class Insecta; order Hemiptera; family Cercopidae; genus Callitettix; species Callitettix versicolor. The sequence continues at coordinate 77,496,198 of CM040183.1, forward strand.
AAAAATCGGCCTAGTTACTGAAAATTGGTCCTCAGGTTATACTGAAACCATTATACTGAAAATGTTAATAGTGGTCTTAATATGAAGATTCTTATTATTCTTGAGTAACAATTCCCTAAAAAAATGAACGGATTTTAAGTAAATCGAATAACAAGGAAACTAAAATCCTTATTGTCGTCTGGTTTACTGTTTAGGCTTTACTATAAAATCACAGACGTCCTTGATTCACAACTCTTTTAAGATAAAATATATCATACAATAAAAGCTCATTGAAAGTATATTTTTCAAGTATGCAAATTACGTTTGTCCCACCCATAGCCAAGGTCCTATAAAACACAGTTTCTACAATATTTAATCATCATAACTCAATAAGGCTCCCAGCACAGTTTACGTATTTTACATATTTACAGTTCCGCCATTTTGAATTTACACCATTCTTGTGTTTATATTACTCTTTACGTAACGTCACACTTCGTTAGGCACGCGTGTTATGTAAATGTAAGGAATTAGAGAAAGGACGCGTGAAAACTTGCAGGATAGAATTACAGCGGAGTTGATTCTGCCATTGTCAAGCTGGTACATGTAGGTAATTTTTGTGTTGCTAATGTAGGCCTACACAATATCGTACGTTGAACAACTGTTGAAACTAAAACACGGATTAACGAGCTAGTGCATAGTTGTCGAGCGGAGGAAATTTTTTTAATAGTACAGACTGGTTGAATGTACAAAGACTGGGTGTACACTGAACTAATTATTATTGAAACTAACACAAATATTAACGAAACTGTGTATCGTTATTACAAAAGGGAATTTTTATTTTGTCAATTGTACATAATGTCGTAAAACTGAACTTATTGTGTTAAATTTAAACAGTGATTAACGAAATGGTGCTTTATTGTCACGCGAAGGGAAATTTAGTTTTGTTAATTATAGAGAACAAGGTGTAAAACTGAACGCATTGTTGAAAATAAAGCAGTATGGGTTACTGTATATAAAATATAAAACTTTAACGACACCCTCAAAACTTGTTTTAGATGTTAGGATTGGAGCTAAGTCCATGGTTCCGGATTTGGGAGTTACCACGATAGCTACAAAAGCTTACTTCCAATATAAATTCGTTAATAATTAATTTAAAGATTGATAACATTTAAAGCTTGTTCCTAACGTAGGCAGAATCGTAACGTTATACATACTGTTTGCAAATAGAGGTTATTGAGATTAGAAAAATGTTTTTTTAATTGCAAATTTTTATCTGTTAAGTTATAGTTATTTGCGCAAAATAATTATATTTTTAATCAGGGAATACTTATTTTGTTTTTACAAAATACATATTGCTGATAAAGGATTAAAACTTGCTTTATTTAATTAAAAGGATTACAGAGACTAGTAAATTTTCCTTTTTTAAATTAAAATGGTCATTACATTTCCACAAAAATTGTTTTAACAAACAACGAACAGTTAGGCCTATTCTGCTCAAATGTTATTGTAATTACAAATTTTTTATATATATAAATTATTACGTTTAACATTAGAAATTATTTTAAACTAAAATTAACATTTTTTTAGTAACCAAATAAACGTTTTATAGAACAAACATCACGATTTGTTTTTGAAGCACACAATTTTTTAAATAAAAAAGTAATAATTCCATTACAGTATGAAAATTCGAAAATATTTTTTTAACAAACACAGCAACTACAAGATGTTGGTATCGTTCATCAGATTCTGCATCTCTAAATCGGAATTATTTTGGAAATTGATGAGCATTATAACGGCCCCAGTCACAAGAACAATGTACACAATGAAGGCACCCATTTGGGGGCAACAGTCGCAAATCAAGCGCCCTAGTGAGCCAAGCATGATTTTTGGAAACGCCTTTAAACATCTAGAAAGGCTATAAAATGATTTGGGCGAAACGCTATTGTTGTCTACAACCTGGTTTTGTACATAAATCTAGAAGGCTTTGTTGCACTTTGGATATAGAATATATATGATAGATAAAAGGAAATGAAGTGAGAAGTTCACGATCAACAATTAAATTATAACTCAATTAATGTAGGGCTGAAAAATATAGTTTTTGATGAATTAATTTACTCAATTCATTAAACGTAATAAAATTTAAAATGGAAGTTAGATTTGAAGGATAAAGAGCTTTTTTGTAACTATGCCCAGAATTTTAAACTAATGCTTATAGGTGCGGTTTCATTTTAAAAGACATGATGTAAATTTGAAAAAGGGAAAATTTTTAAAAATTCATCTTTTCTATAAATATAGAAAACATGAAGTTTAACATACAACGATGGTGGAGGTAATGTTTACCTAAACAGCTGATTTCGTACCACAGTTCTTCCTTTATTAATACTAATTCGAGGTTATGGTTAATGTCTTTGAGTATAATTAGTATAAATAACAACAAAATACTAATTTGAGGTTATGTTTAATGTCTTTGTGTACAATTAGTATAAATAACAACAAAATAATAATTTGAGGTTATGTTTAATGTCTTTGTGTACAATTAGTATAAATAACAACAAAATAATAATTTGAGGTTATGTTTAATGTCTTTGTGTACAATTAGTATAAATAACAACAAAATACTAATTTGAGGTTATGTCTAATGTCTTTGTGTACAATTAGTATAAATAACAACAATACTAATTTTATTTAAATTATTAATACTGAAATTTATTTGACTACATGAAATGCAAACAATTATAGTGATTATTGAAATTAAGTTTGTTTAAATTAACAATGTCATCAATTTAGTAAGTATGAAGTTTAAAAATTAAATGTTGAAAAAAATGTAAGATAAAAGAAATAGGCTTGAGTGTGATAAATAATTGTTAAATGATGTGATATTGTTACTTTTGAAAAATTCGCTTCCATCACATAAACGAGACACTATTACGTCACTATTTTTAAAGTTTTACCAGACGTTAAGCGAAATCAGGCGGTTCTGCTTACGACCTTTGTGTAAGGACCCTATAATTTGTTATCCGTTCTCAAAGTGGTAGAATGTCTGCGGCCGTTAATACGTCTATACATTCATTAAATGTACAAAACAAGGATTAATGAAAGGATAGTAAGTCAGTCCATCTGTATCGAAGGGTGCCGGGATGAAATCAGCGTAGTCCTGAGGGATTCGGGAGCTATCTTTACCTGCAGATTATCTAGCTGGTGTACTGTTAAGAAAAAATGGACAATTTATATATTGCACAAGGCTTTGAAGGCACTACATAATATTTTAATCATTGCACAACCTTTTGCTATGAAACTTTAATATCTTCCATCATACCATATAAATCAGCTTCCTTTCTCTTGCGGTGACTTTGAAATGACCTTGTAATGCTTTTTTTTTAAATTGTTAAATTTTAGGCCTCCAATAAAAATTTTAATCGTGCAATCACAAAATAAACTCTTCATTTGTATTCAAAATTTCGGATTTTTCACACGGGCAATCGATATGATATAAGTTTGCTGACTGTTTCAAAATAATCATATTGAATCGAAACATTGGAATAAAAATAGTTCAAAACTTTTTCAACTCTGATCTACTCACATACCAAATTCTAGTTTCCTAACTCTAACATGTCATGAATTTCTTATTAATTCAAAGTAGCAATATTTTACGCTCCCAATAAAAATGTTGTACAAAAATAAATGAGCTTGTCAAAATAGCTCGTTTGAATCTGTAAAATAACGAAAATTACCAATGTTTGTAGTGTATGTGATATCAAATTAAAGGAAATTTAAAGGCAGAAACATGTTCTCTATTGCGGATCTCCTTATAACGGAAATCTCTCTATAAAGGAAAAATGTGTCGATGTCTTCCCTATTTCTATAGTAAATACATGTATCGTAACTTTATTGAGGCAAAGAAATTCCAGGAATATCTCTATATTTTACTACTAAACAAGTAGAACAATTATTGGTTCCTTTCTGAATTCTAAAAACTTTTATTTATGACTTTTTTTTCTTAATAAACAAAATAGATAGTACGAAACAAATGTGACAACAAACTGCACAATAAGTTTTGAAAAATAATCAATCTTGAAATTAAACACTAAAATATCTCCAATATGGAACCTTTCAGAGATTTTAAATGTCTTAATAATACCTGTGTAATTGTGACACGAGTCATTGTACTCAGTTTGAAAGAAAAATAG
>CM040183.1:77502863-77516077 GCA_022606455.1 Callitettix versicolor
TGACCTTTGTACCCTGTTTGTCAAAGTGGGGTAGTTGACGCAAGCCTCTCGCCGTGTCTACAAGGTGTATTGACTTTAGGGGTTCGTGCACAACAATTAAACAGAAAATTACACTCCCCCTTTTCATCTACCGGGACTTCATTAGTTCGTTCTGTTTGCTCACGGCCTTCCAAATATGTAATAAAAACACAACGCATCTGCTTTTATATTTGACGCCGATTTCTTTAGGGGTAATTTTATACGGGCGGCTTTTTGTGTAGGCGTCGTTGTTTTGTGTACATTGACTGCAGAATAAATTAAAAATAAGAGCGGCACACAGCTGTATCGCAAACGTGATAGAAGCATGTTCATAAAAGTATGATTTCAACATTAAAATCTGCTTACATTAAAATATGCAACAGGTGGCCATTAAATGCGGACTACTCATTCAAACTTAACCTATTGTTTGCAATGTAAGTGCGGCTACTGAAAGCGTAACGGAGCTGAAATGTGTCAAGCGGCGTCGCTTTTACTCAGTTCTGTTCAGTTTTGAAGCTGATCCGCTTCCCTCACCACACTGACCACGCCTCCAAACTTAGGATATTTAGATTTAAAAGATACAAAAGCGTTCTTTAAACTGACTGAACTCCGCTTCCGGTTGAGGTTAATCTTCTTTCCGCTTCGCTAGGCTCAGTTCAGGGCAGCGCAATTCCGCATTTAGTGGCAGGCCGACCTGAAATATTTTAAGTTTCAAAAACTTAAATTTCCTAATTCAAATTCTGAAACTGTTGAATGACTTTTGCTGGTTAACGAATTTGTCAAAGTTATTACAACGTTTGTGCTAAGTTTGAATCAAACAGGTACAACGTTATTGCGAAAACACACGCACGCACGCGCGCACGCACACACACACACACACACACACACACACACATAGACACATACACATACACACTCACTCACTCACACACACACACACACACACATACACACATTCACACAAAACACACACACACATACATACACACACATATACATACATACACACACAAACACACACACACACACACACACACACACACACACACACACACACACACACACACACACACACACACACACACACACACATACACACACACACACACACACACACACACACACACACACACACACACACACACACACACACACACACACACACACACACACACACACACACACACACACACACACACACACACACACACACACACACATACACACACACACACACACACACACACACACACACACACACACACACACACACACACACACATACATACATACACACACAAACAAACACACAAACACACACACACACACACACACACACACACACACACACACACACACACACACACACACACACACACACACACACACACACACACACACACACACACACACACACACACACACACGCGCACACACACACACACACACAAAACACACACACTTACAAACACAAACACATAAATACACACACACACACACACACATACAGACACATACAAAACCACACACACACACAAAACCACACACTCACACACAAAACCACACACACATACACACACACACACACACACACACACACACACACACACACACACACACACACACACACACACACACACACACACACAACACACACACACACACACACACACACACACGACTATATATCTCTGACTGAACCCATCCAACAATAATTTTGTTGGAAATGAATTCTTCGTCACAAACAGCGTTAAGAATCTATACAAATTGGCAGTTTTTTTAAAATTATACTGACATAAGAAAATAAATTCATGCCGCCGTTAGATTAGTTTCCGTATTTTCTATTGAAATTTGAAATGTTAATATGAAAATATTTTAACGCTAATTACTATGGCGAAATGAGATTTTCAAAGAAGTGTAAGATAAACAAAAATATAGTAATTATATTTGAAATTCGCTTTTAATACAACAACGAAGCAGTTGCGCGCAACGGTGGTCTTACTGCACAAGTTAGCATAATTCGTCAGGAGCATTATTACTGACAGCCCAACTGGCTCAATTTCCTCCCCCCCTCTCAGTCTGTCGCCCCAACGTACCTGTTTACGGTATCGTTATTATAAATGGGGCAGAAAATTGTAAAAGCCAACGGTCTGTGTTATTGATATCGTTTTTCGGAAATCCTTTTTAAAACCACTTTGCATATTAACTAAGTTTAAGGTAAATACACAAGGAAGCATATCTGTTTGCCTGCTCAATAACGTTCTATGCATAAACATTTGTTTTTTGTCGTTTATGGTTCGTTTCGACAAAAAGACATGTTTATTACATTAAAAAAATCACTTTTAGTAGGATTTTTGAATGAAACAAAGCAACAGCAAAAATAAATGTTAAAAAAGATTACAAATACCATTCTCTCATTCGATTGTTTGTGCACTTTAAGACTACCGTAGCCCATATGTAATAATTGATCAACATATTTGCAGAAACAATTTTGAGAAAGTCAATTTTTTTACCAGTATTTTGACAATTTTTACCAGTATTTTGACACAAAAAAGTTTTAAAAAATTGTTTTTAGAAATTACAACATGAATATTATATATAGCAAACCCGTTCTAGAAGAACTTGTACAAAAATGAATGGATTCGATTCCAAAGATGTACGAAAATACACGCACGCGCGCACACACACACACACACACACACACACACACACACACACATGTATACATACATACAGAGAGAGACAGACAGACAGAGAGAGAGAGAGAGAGAGAGAGAGAGAGAGAGAGAGAGAGAGAGAGAGACCAATCAAAATAAAAACCAGCTTTTTTTTATTTTGGTGTTTAACGTCCGACTATTGTGCACACTTGGGCTAATGCAGACGATGGGATGATTTATAGCGTATGAAAATGCCAAGCCCTCGCCGGGCTATTTTACTGAAGCGCTCTGAAAACGAATACGTATGTCCATAATAAAATAACAATACATTTACCTACTTTCAATGTAATTACATATGCTAAAGTATGCAAATTTTTAACGCTAATTATTATTGTGAAATTAAACTAGAAAGTGTAGATAGAAAGTTTATTGCGGTATTTTTACTTTAAAAAAATAGCTGTTCTGCAGCTTATATGCCCAGCGTGAGAAAGTTAAATGATATAACGTCCTCAAAAAAATTAGTAGTTTAAAACAATCTTGTACTTTTCAGAAGCGGAAAATTGAGTTTTTAATCTGCTTTGCGCGATAGTGGGTAGCGGGACTTTTAAGAGAATTAATTTAAACATTCTGAGCGGGGGGGGGAGATGTGCTTTTGTAAACTTAGTAGGTCTGCGTTACCAAAACTTGTGCAATATTACGTAATGCAAAGGCAGTTGAATCGTGTTTCAAAAACATTATGCATTATTGATTTATCACAATTAATTAATTAATATTATCTTTTAGCGCTTACGTAACCAAGTGAAATGTAATTAAAAAAGTTGCTATTTATATTTTTTTTCGTTTAACGTCCGACTATTGTGCACACCTGGGCTAATGCAGACGATGGGATGATCTATAGCGTATGAAAATGCCAAGCCCTGGCCAGGAATCGAACCCGAGTCCTCGGGGTGAAAGCACACTAAATGATGTAGTATATTTTAAATGACGAAAACTGAACTTCATTGTAATTTTTAAAACAGAGCTTTTGAAGATGTTTGAATATTTATTTTTTTTAATCTTTCAACAGGGGTGGTTGTAAGGGTCGCAATATATTAAAAAATCTCGAATTATGTTCTAAAACTTATAAAAATGTTTATTCTCAATACTTGAACACGAATTTCAACTAAAAAAAATTACAACCATAATTTTCACATTTTTGCCATATAAGAGGTGGCTGTTATAAGGGTTGTAATAAATTATATTCAAACAGTTATGTAACCTTGCAGCAATATGAATACATGTTTAAATCATTATAAGTTGTAAAAAACCTGTTTAAAATAATTTTTTTAATAATAAGAGTATGGTTTTTGAGGGTTGAATTTTTGTGATATATAATAAATCGTGTTTTATTACTCAAATTATTAAGGGCTCTTCAATTAATTCATTTAAACATTATTTCAATAATTAGAAGCTAAAACTACAGTTTTATAATGTTTTGTAATAAGGGGTAGTTTTTAGAACATAAAAAGCAAACCCCGGTACAGATTCAGTTTTGAAGTAGATGACAAATATAACTTAAATCCAAATTTTCATGAAAATCCGTGTTGATTGAAAAAAAATATAGAGTACGGTAATACCGTACTATACCGTCCACGATTAGACTAATTCAAGAGCTATTAAAAATGTATTCAAGTACGCCATCATGTACGAATATAATGTTACATTTCTGGCATAGGAAATAGATACACCCGTATACCGTTCACGTCAATGTTAAATGATGTTAATTTACACTTCCAACACCAGTCTGCGCCACTGTAGCAACACATTGAGCCAACATAGTGTTCACATTTATTAGGAGTTAATAAATATGATTAAATTAAAAAAAATATGCATATTTCACAAATTGGCTGGAAATAACAATGCAGAGTGAAGATAATATCGTGTCGCCTCTAGATTTAAGTTTAGTAGGGTAGATTAACTGCCAAGTCGTCTACTTTGAAACATTAACAGTTAAATGGTTTATGGGGAAAGGGTAGCGAGCGCCAATTGGAAACTGCAACAAATCTGCATATGAAGTACAGTGCTCTATTTTCTGTTTTAGGTCAGAACTATAAACCTAGTTGTAGTTTCGGAAAGCAAGGATCAGGCGAACAGGGAGGCCCTTTTTTCTGAGGTCAATATCGTTTTCACTAACAGAAATCAAAAATACGTATTTGTAATCACCAATATGTTCTCTTCTATACGATACCAATAATGCCACTTTTATTTCATCCCTGACTTTTTTATTCAAATATTTTGAAAACCAAAAAACTTTATTATCCATTTTATTTTTTGAAGTTATTAAGCACGGGCACAAACCATATTGTTTACTGACGTTTAGAAATTAAACCGCTTAATGACCGACAGAAATTTTAATAAAAAATGATATTTCATCGCAAATACATTGGTTACATTTTTTTAAAAACAATTTTCGATGAAATATTTTTACGACCGCAAAGGGGTGTTTCATAAGTCAGACAATCAAATCGGACACGAGTTTTTGCAGATTGACAGAATGATGCCTGCGGTTTTTTTTATTAATGGAAGTCAACGATCTGGTTGTGAAATTTGATATTGTAAACCAAACAACGCGATCAAGTTGTTGCAGAATATCGATTGACAATAGACTCTGTACGCGCGATATCAACTGCCGGTTTGATTTTGTGATGTTGGTAACAATTGTTAAATGCTTCACTTGCAGTTACAAGTATAGCTAGTTGTCAATAACAAACATATCAAAAACTTGTCGATAACTGCAATTATTTTCTCCTACACAAAATATGCAAAACTTTTTCGCATTCAATTGAACTTTTTATTTTTGAAAAATTCATTTCGGAAGCTGTCTATATTATGTTATATATATGTGTGTGTGTGTGTGTGTGTGTGTGTGTGTGTGTGTGTGTGTGAAAAACTGAAACGTTTTATTAGCGAAAAATCTGATATTTTTAAAATCGGCTCAAACGATAAAATTTTGTTTTAATATAGTACTGTACACGACTGTCTAAAATATCAACAAATAAAGTTTTATTTATTATGCCGCTAAATCTCGAACATAAATGATCTAAATATCAAGTTCGGTGCTCATTTCAAGGCCCTAAACCTATTTATTTATGTTAGCATTAAATATAAACGTACTAGAATGATAAAACGTATGAGAGCTTTGTGAGCGCTCGCTGCTAGTGTTATCTTGCGGCAATAGTGTTCAACTATAGTTAAATAGACAATAGTAATGCCTATTTTGTCAAACGTCTCCACCGTCTGTCCTTGCAGATTGCAGCATTCGAAGCGGCAGATAGTTCAACTACTTGGAATTTGGCCACTAAAATCGAGTACGGTTTTTATAATTTTGGCTATTCTTCTGTTTGTAGTCAGGGCGCCGAGTCTGGGATCTTACCATGATATCAGCTCCCACAGTTCATTTTCTATCAAAATTCGCTATGTAATAACATTAATTATATCACAAACAAATTTTTACAGTCTTTAAATATACTCGTAAATTTCACTTTTTTTACTGTTATATTTGTGTTATATCACCAGTAAATGTCACTTGTGTCATCACTTGTACATGTCACTTGTGTGTTTAGCACTTGTATATGTCCTTTGTGTGTATAGCATTTGTAAATGTCACTTGTGTGTATATCACTTGTAAATGTCATTGGTGTGTAAATCACACTTTAAATGTTACTTGTGTGTATATCAAATGTAATGTTATTTGTGTGTAAATTCCACTTGTGTGTATATCGCTTGTAAATGCCACTTGTCTGTAAATGTCACTTCTGTGTATATCACTTGAAAATGTTACTTGCATGTATATCACTTGTAAATGACCTGCAAAGGTCAAAACCGGTAGTGAGTATTAAAGCTCTATAGAGAATTAACATTGTGTTATTATTTATAAAACTTAACCTATTTATTGTATTAACGTAGGCTTGCATTAACGTTAGCTAAATTTACCTAAAAACGTCTATTTTTTCACACAAACAGGCAGCTGAAAACTGTTTTTGTTCTAGCCTTGATTGTACAAGCTTACAAACATGAACACAAGACGGGTAAACACATTTCCGTCTGTTTTGTACAGGCCTTAATAATCAGTTTATTGCAAACGTTAATACGTTTTAGTCGGCTAGAAACGTTTGTTGCGGTTTTTGAAATATGCCTCAACCAGCGCATCTGTGCTTACAATATCAAGGCCATAAATATCGCACGTTATGTGACATTGCGCTGGGGAGAGCTTGCGAGGAGGGGAGTGCTCCGTCGCTTGTCGCGTCTAATCTAGATGATTGTAAAAAACGAATTAATTTTCCCGTGAGAAAATACATGATCACAACTGACGCGGATTCTATGTGATTTCGAAACGCATAAACTCTAGATTAACGTGACCGGTATAAAGTTTGTGGTTAAATATTCGCTTTGTTTCAGCAAAAACATTAAGTTCAATAACACGCTTCTCGATAAAACCATTCAGAAAATACAATTCGCTTTTAATTTACAATAAAAGTTTTATTAACCTTATTATAACTGTGGAAGATTGAGACAGAAGAAATATTCACGGACTAAAGTTTAACGAATTAAAATGAATGAACCAAAATTAACTTAATGTTCATTTTACCAATAAAAATTAATGCAAATACCGTTAATAATAAACGGCAAAATATTATCCTATGTAAGTAGAGCGAACCTGTCGGGAGAACCTCAATGGAAAACCAGTTACTCTTCACTGGGTTCCGGGACAAATGGGTTGAGGGTAATGAGGAGGTAGACCGACTGGCTGGTCTGAAATCTGAGTAGTGGTGGGGCAGAAAACACCAAACTGTTAAAAAAACTGCTTTTCTATAAACGACCAACAAACTTCTTTTTCGAACGGAAACACGCAGTTTGATTTGGACTGGTTTATGATTTGTTAAACAAGGAACGGACTGTTCTTATTCGAACGTTGCCGCAAGCGCTAAAACTGTTTTCCTGCTGTTTGCCTGCTAACTGCTTTTCTTCTACCTGCTTGTATGCTTTTTCCCTTTATTCCAAAGTTGCTTGTTTCTTGTAGTGAAGTAAGAACTGTTTGGTCAATGCCAACGTTTATCTCCATTTTGTTGCGAGTTGTAGTAACAACCTCTCACATTTTGTAGATACAGAGCCTAATTTTATTTTAACATATTTTTATGTTTATTATCAATCATAAATATTTTTTAATCAACTAAAAATATTCTAAATCGTTTGCATTTTGGTAAATATGCAAAGGACTATTTAATTTTTAAGTAAAAAAAAGAATGCTTCTATTACAAATTCATTGCATTTTGTAAATATAAAATGGCATACATAATTGTTACGTTTTGAAAATGCAATTTAATTATTACTATACTTGTAAGGATTATTTTTATCCTTTCTAAATGCTTTATACACAAAAACAATTTAAGGACATGGTGGTAATGGGAAGGAATAACTAGTCTTAGAAAATTGAACGTATGTGCTTTATGTTTTAGCTGCCAATACAACTTTGAGTTTCAATTTTCTAAACCTGTTTTTCCTACTGTTTTAAAAAGCAGCTTTTTTTCCTCAACAAACAATTTGTTGACGTTTTGTAAAAATAGCAGAAACGCCCACCTCTAAATCTGAGTTTATCATACCCGAGCCGGCTTCAGGAATTTCTTTATAGTTGGCGAGGTCTCCTGTTAATTAACAACTCCAGGCAAGATGGGATAACCTTCATGAACATTCCCACATCAAGCGCCTCTTAAACAAAGTTCCTTATGGAAGGCTTAAAGGATCGGCAGACGTCTAGGGCAGAGAACACTTCAGAAAGATTATTGGGCTCGTTACATGGCACTGTGGTCTAAGGGTGGATATGAACAGAATAGGTGTGTACCACGAAGAAGCCGTGTGTAAGTTGTACGGAAAGAGTAGTTAACTGCAGGACACATGATTGTGAGGCTCTTGCAGTATGAGACTAAGGTTTTTTGGTTTCCAGGATCCTTCAGCAGGATAAGCTAGTCTCTGATTTAACGTTGATAGTGTAATTGCTAGTTATTTCTTGTAATATTGGCTGAACGGCAAAACCTATCTTAACATTGATACTTCATAGAGAAAGAGTACGCTCTTTCTAATAAGTAGGTCTAATAAAATTGTTCGTATTATATTCTGCCGAGTGTGCGCAAAGTACTCTTTGTAGACCCGGGTTCGATTCCCAGCGAGGGCTTGGCATTTTCATACGCTATAAATCATCCCATCGTCTGCATTAGCCCACGTGTGCACAATAGTCGAACGTTAAACAGCAAAAAAAAAAAAAAAAAAAAAATTAACGTTGATAGTGTAATTGATAGTTATTTCTTGTAATATTGGCTGAACGGCAAAACCTATCTTAATCTTGATACTTAATCTTGAAAGAGCATACAATTTCTAATAAGTAGGTCTAATAAAATGTTTCGTATTATATTCTGCCGAGTGGAAGCAAAGTACTCTTTGTAGAGTAGTGTGCCAACAGCTGTGACGGTGAGAGGCCGCGTTCTTGACCGATTGTGTAAAATTGTGTTTTAGTGTTTTGGCGATTTTTTTACACTTGTGAAAATGACAGATTTTAAGGAGCAAAGAACCTGCATCAAATTTTGCTTTTAGCTTAAAAAGACTACTGCAGAAACTCATCGCATGCTTTTGGAAGCATTTGGTGACAATGCTATGAGTCAAAGTAAAACGTTTTTGTTGTACAAACGCTTCAAGGATGGACGAATATCTGCAACGACAATGAGCGTTCAGGACGACCATCGACAAGTACAACATCGGTTACCATTGCGAAAATGCAAGAGGCTATTGTGGCAGATCGTAGGACAGTCCTTGATGTTTGTGCGATCGTAGGAATGTTGTACGGGTCCGTGCAACGCATATTGTCAGACGATTTGGACATCAGACGCATTGCTGCAAAAGTTGTGCCGAGACGGCTGAGCAGCGACCAAAAATATCATCGCGTATTTGTCTGCACTGATCTGAAAACTGTAGCATGAGTGACACCAACTTCATCCTCAATGTCTCAGTGATGAGGCATGGCTTTACGTTTTGACCCTGAAACTAAGCAGCAGTAGTGGCAGTAGAAGTCGCCATGTTCACCGCGGCCAAAATAAGCACGTGAAGTCCATGTCCGTTTTGTGACATCACAAGGAATTGGTCCAACAGTTATTTGAAAGTTTTATTGTGAAGCTTTGAAGCGGCTACATGAGAGCATTAGGTGCAAACGTTCACAACAGTGGGAGAACAAGAACTGAGTTTGCCAACACGACAAAGCGCCTGCGCATAGGTCGCTAGTCGTTCGGAATTTTTTTGCTTCCAAAACCACGTTAGTGTTTCCCCACCCACTCGTAAACTAAAAGGCATCTCGCCTACCGTAAAATCTTACCCAACTTCAAAGCCTACAATTTATTTGTTGGTCAACGTTTCAAGTCCACAGCGATACCAGGAGCAACCACAATGTCCACTTCTTGGCACTAAAACAAACACCATTAAACAATTCGAACGGCGAAACCTACAGCAGTTTATTAATCAAAGTGCTGGGGGAATTTGTTTTGGATTTTCAGCACTCGTGAACGTGCGGAACGATTCCCTGGGGAACGGTTCTTAATTCAAACTTAATCCGTACCAATTGAAGGTGACGTCCGCACGTGTTCCCGAGGGAGTTGGCGTTTATTTAGGACTCTGTAAATTCCTGTTTAATTGCTTACGTTGTACTTCTAAACAATCGCTTCGCCTTTATCGCTGTCCTTGGATGTAAACTACGTACAGACAGCATAGCCTACGAAGGCCTCCCATAGCAATGCTCATACGTTAACGCTCCCCTAGCTTCTAAACGGTAAATACACCAGCGATATTATTAGTAATTCAAAGAACAGTTCACAAAATATTCTTAATTGCGTGGCCACTGCTGCACGACAGCGCTCGTAACATTTTCACCAATTCAACCGACAATAATATTTACGAAAAATATTACTGGGCCAAATTTATTAGCATTTTTATGTTCTTCCTCACGAATTGGTCAAATTTATAGTAGGTGTGTTATTCAGCCCGTATTACAGGCAACAGACAGCAACTAAACTCATCATCGTTAAAACGGAAAGGAATGAAACTCATCCGAAATCTTAAAACGGAAGTGAATGGCAAAAATCTTGCAATACGTCGTTCAGCTTTCATTCAAGGTACTTCGTACCAAATTTCAAAACAATCGGTTGATAAGTTTGACCAAAACTGCTTTACAAACTATCAAACAAATCAAACTGAAAAAGAGACCTCCTTTCGCTTCGAAATTAGTATATTAATTTGCCAAAATTGAGAATTCGAAAACGTGTCTAACTGTATCCAGAGATAATTTCGTTTTTTAAATGTAATTTTGAAGTTAAAAATTCTAGTTTATGAAATTTTTACTCAATTTTTTTTTTTAACGTCCGAATATTGTGCACACTTGGGCTAATGCAGACGATGGGATGATTTATAGCGTATGAAAATTCCAATCTAAATATGATGGTTTAATGATATTTTCAAAAAAGTGTAAGATGGAAAAATTATTTTTCGAAATTCGCTTCGATTACGTCAGTAAAGTGAGCTGCATGCCGAAATTTTTTATTATTTACGGGCCTTACTGAATTTTTCTGCAAATACGCCATGCACAGATTGTGTAGAAGTTTCATAAAGAACGATTATAATAGTAAAATATGTTTGCATTGTTGGTATACCTATCAGGGTTTATTTCGTAAAACATTTAAACAGTCGGAATTGTTGTTTTATTCGATTACCTCAGTTTTTGTGTTTTAATTATCGAGATGGCACCACTGGCAACGTTCCAAGTAACGTGTAAAGGGACATTAATTACTTTGTGTTATAATTGCTGTATATGGTTTTATTATTTGTCTGTTTCTTTTTTTTACATCATCAGAATTGAACTTCACGCAGACGAATTATATTTGTACGGTAGATAATGTTTAAAATGTCCACAGGAATAATGTATGCATACATTATGTTACCTGGAAAGTATCGATTTAAAACATTCAATTGTGTGAGAATATTGTGAAAATATTTGCCAATTTCCCATTGGAAAATGAGCAATTAGTGGAACACTCATCACGCTAAGACTGAAACCAGTAAAGAGTGTGTGTGTATGTGTGTGTGTACGTGTACGCGTACATGTACGCGAGCGTGCGTGCGTGCGAGTGTGCTTACGTGTGTGTGAATGTGTGGGTATGAGTGCGCGTGCGCGTGTGCTTGTGTGTGCGTGAGCGTGCGTGCGTGAGCGTGTGTACTTGTGTGTGTGTGTTTGTGGTGTGTTCGCGTGTGCGTAAGTGCGTGTGCGTGGGTGCGTGTGCGTGTATGCGCGCCTGTGTGTGTGTGTGTGTGTGTGTGTGTGTGTTTGTGTTTGTGGTGTGTGTTGTGTATGTGGTGTGTGCGTGCGCGCGCTTTTGTGTGTGTGTGCGCGCGTGTGTATGTGTGTGTTTTAGCACTGTTAGAGACAGCTATTGGTGCTGTACTGTGTGTGATGGGTTGTGATAACGTGTAGTCCTTTAGCGTTCGCGAATTTAGTCCAATTTGACTGAAACATGTATTCAAAATTTTAGTACATAATAGCTGGGACAAGTTATTTATTTTTTGCAAAATCAGTTACAAAATAACTGCAATTCCGAAGTATGTAGGTTTTTAAAACTGATTACGAAATCATATTTTCAAAACGTGAAAAAATTGCCAACACTTGCTACAGACATGTAGGCTGCAAAATAATTTCAACATCAAAATGTTTATGTTTACTTTACGTAAAATATACTTTTTACTTTAGAAAAATATGAAATATAAATAAAGTAAGGTGATCGTGAAAAAACTGATTTTGATAGCCTTAGCGTTACTATATTTCCCGAGTCAAAATGTGCTTTTTAATTCGTTGTTTGTGAGATAAGTTTAAACTATCCTAAACCACATTAATTTTGTAGGTCGTAACCTGTTTTACTGTCACTGACTCATTCCGTAATTTAACATCTAGTGAACATACATATTTTTACAAGCATATATCCAAACAATTACAATGCCGTCACAACGATACGTAATTGTTCAATTATTGCAAGGTTAAAATTATAAAAATTCCACACTTGCGACTCACCAATGACTGTAAAAAGAATTAACAAGCATTTATTTATCGTTATCGAAAACATTTCCGTTATTCAAGTTGGCCGTTATATAAGTACATGTAAGGTCATAGAATATGTCATTATAATTAAAACAGAGACACTTTTCAAGAACTTTCACGTACTCTTTGGCCAGCATGATTGCTAAGTTAGTAGTCGTTCTTGCTTTCTTCGGTAAGTATACAAATTTGATTTTATTAACGGCTGTCAATTGAAAAATTATTTATTATTGTTGTAATAACGGTAAATTCTCAACTATTACCGTAAAAGGGATTCAAATTATATCTTCAAATTATAATTGAAGATACTTTATATATGAAGTATACCTTAGGTCATTGTAACGTTGAACAATTAAGGCTGGTTTATTTCGCAGTAAACTGGT
>CM040183.1:77516177-77586177 GCA_022606455.1 Callitettix versicolor
AAAATTGGCCGTATAACAATAAACAGACAAATAATAGAAATATAACGTACCTAAAACTAATTAACAAATTAAAAACAAATTAAAAATAAAATTAATAAAATAGTAAATATAAATAATCTTTCCAAGGCTGTAAAGAGGCTATACCACAAACAATAACAAAAATATAAATTAAATTTTATTTACAAAATTCAGTCGATGAAGGATGTCTAGGACCCGGTCAATGGTCGAGGCACATCCCAATATCGTCTGCAAACAACTGCTCAGTCCACACATAACACGCAAATTTTGGAAACCATCACAATCGAGCAATATATGTTTTATTGTGATGGTTTCCCTACATTGAACACGATAAAAAATCAAGAGATATACAACTTACAAGTATTTGGGCTTTCCAATACTTAATATAAATACGAGTGATGGACTCTTAGACACAGCGATAAAGAACGAAAGAACTTGGTAAGAAGAGCAATAAGGATACTGAACAGCATCATGTGGGATCAACAGACATCGAAAATAAATAAACAGAATATGTAATACAATTATACAAAGTATAATACAATATATAATACGTTTGTACAAAGTATAATAGAATATATAATAAAATCATACAAAGTATAATCTCATATGGAAGCGAAATATGGTCACTGAAACAAAGAACAGAAAAGTGTCTTTAAACTTAAGAAATGGTGAAGAGTTGCAGGTCGGCAGAAAATGAAAAAAAATATAAATATAAAGAATCTGTGGAATTATTTGTGTAAAGCACACCATTTTAGACGAAATCAGGATAAAACAACTTTGGTCATGTCCAAAGGATGTGAGAAAATCAACTTCCCAAACAAATTCTAAAATGGAAACCACAAGGTCGCAAAAAAAGATGAAGTCTGAGACTTAGTTGGAGAGAAGATCTTTTTTTTATGTCCATACTTTATGCCAGGACTAATGACGATCAGTTTTAACGGTAAGGAAAATCAACGGGAGCGAGAGCAACTGCGGCTCTAATTAATAACGAAGCGAGAGAGAGGGGATTGGATTTAGGAGCAAACGACATAGAAAAAAGGGAGCTAGAAATGGAACGGACAGGAAAATGGAAGACGTCTGAGAATGTTTTAAGCCAAAAAGAAGAAGATTTCAAAAACATTTTACAAAATTGTTCACATTCAATTGTTTTTCCTTTCAAATTTTAGCCAAATATGAAAATTTATGACTGAATTCCTAAATTTAAAAAAAAATCAAGATTTGTGAATACATTAAAAAATTACACAACACTGAACCTTGTTCGCCGTCAATTTTGACGCTATTTATTCAAAAACAGTAAATCGCTTTCATTTAAAATGTTTAACACCGGCTTGAGTTGTAATTCTTCATAAACATATTGCCAAGCTTTGAGTAAAAAATACGCAGACCTAAGTTTTTGTCAAGCTTCCGCGCTAATGGAATGTGAGAAAGTTAATTCATTTTAAAATTGTTCTAAAATCCAGTACAACACACATCATATGGTTCCCACTTTGGGTCTTATCGTGTTGTCTGTTTCAATAATTAACTTTGCATACTAATCACTAAAAAGGAATTATAAGGATAATTGGCCCAAATGTATGTTGAGTCACATTTCCAAACAATTACAATGCCGTCACAACTCTACGTAAAAACACGAAATTGTTCAATTAGTGCAAGGTTATAATTATAAACATTGCACTTGCGACTCCCCGATGATGGTGAAAAGAATTAACAAGCATTTATTTATCGTTATCGAAAACATTTCCGTCATTCAAGTTGCCGTTATATAAGTACATGTAAGATCATAGAATATGTCATTATAATTAAAACTCTGAGGCACTTTCCAAGCACTTTCACCTACTGTTTGGCCAACATGAATCCTAAGTTAGTAGTCGTTCTTGCTTTGTTCGGTAAGTATAAAAATTTGATTTTATTAAGGGCTGTCAATTGACAAATTATTTATTATTGTTGTAATAACGGTAAATTCTCAACTATTTTCGTAAAATGGATTCAAATTATAATTGAAGATACTTTATATATGAAGTATACCTTAGATCATTGTAACGTTGAACAATTACGGCTGCTTTATTTCGCATGCGTTCATTCCAAGTTGATTGTTTTCATTGGAGTTTTCACTGGAAATGTTACATGGAAATTTAATGTAGAAATAAATATAAATCAAAATTATAAAGAGGAAAATACGTTTTATAATCATTTTTACAAAAATTCACGTATTTAATTAACAATTCATTCAGATATCGAGGTCTTACATTCCAAGTTGAGATACGGCCTGTTAGTGAGGGGCAGAACTTCACTAGCTACAATAACACCGGTTATAGTAACTCAAAAACATATAACTACGTCATTGCTTAATAGAGCAAAATCTGAAAGAATTATCACTATTTTTTGCTGTTTCCTGTTCTTAAATAAGTTTTTTGCCGGTTGCTAGTCTTAGGTACCCTGCAGAGGGGGTGCAGACTAGCTGCACCTATTGAGAGGATTTAGACGTCCCTCGCGGTACCTGAGTCTAACACACACTTACACTTGCAACACTACACTTACAATTTTAACACATTACTCTCACACTCATATTTAGGGAGACGATAATAGCTTCAATGTACTTTCCTCCTTAAAATTAAAAAAAAAAATAATAAGTAAGTTTTTTTGCCGTTTCCTGTTTTTAAATAAGTTTCTTGCCGTTTTCTGTTTTGTGTAAGTTTTTTGCAATTTTCTGTTCGTTTAGTAATACTGTTGTTAATATTTTTCCAGGGCTGGCAAGCGCAACGCATATGTCTGGAAAACTTCTTGAACTATACGACAAGGTATTTATTTCAACTTATAACTTTTGTAGAAAGTTCAGACCAGTTCATACTCATTAGTTTAGTTTTATTAGCCATATAAGTCACACTTTGCTTATTAGTGTGGATATGAAATTCATTGTATAGAATTTCCTAAGAATTTCCATTGAAAAATGTCAACAATACCGACGGCAACACGTTAAAACACAAACCCGAGTAATGATCACCTATACTGATAACGTGTTGAAGTACCAAAAAATTTAATTTGTTACAAAAAATGTAATTACAAAATTAGGCTATTGAAGCTGATCCAGTAAGCTAATTAAGCTATTGTACGATACAGACAATAGTGGGTTCTTGAAATGAAAGTCGATCATGATACTTAGTCACTTTTTAACTGGTACTTGAATTTTTAAATTATAACTTATGGATATATTGGATTGAAACTTAACGAGTAGATATATTGTTACTTTAAACATGCATTTATAATTTGAACTAAAACTGCTTGACCGATTATGAAAAATTGTCACTCTCAGAGCATGATCATTATCGGGTCGACGGTTTCAATTTTACTCATGTTCTAACATTTGCTGGCTTTTACTTATGGTGTATAATGTGTTACTTGGAGCATTCACGAGTAGTGCAATTTAGTATTAGAAAGGTAATGCATGTTCTTGCGTTATTTATTTTATGAAATGATATTTTTTGTTTTACAGTCGACCAAAGTAAACGTACTCAGTGATAAATTCGGCCTTTGCGAACCCTGTGAAAACACTCTCGAAGAAATAAGCGACCAAATTAAAAGTATGAGGGTAAGTTTTTACAACAATATATGTATATGTATGTTGTTATATTCATGTATCCAAGTAAAAAAATAATAACATAAATATATATATATATATATATATATATATATATATATATATATATATATATATATATATATATATATATATATATATATATACGTTTATGTTATTATTGTTATTATTTTTTGTGTCCACGAAGACATCATTTGATCATCTATTATTATCTCATTCCTCCATTGATCATTTTGAAACTATACGTACTTTATAAGAAGATACCAGAAATAGTATGTGGGTATTGCATTTGACTGATGTTTAAAAAAAACAAAATAGCGGCCAAAATAAAGTTTAAATAAAGTACAAAACTGATTTTATTATTTTTTTCAAACAAAATTTTATTTCTTATTATTTTTTAAATATTAATTAGACAAACATTAATTAAATATATTAAAATAATAATTCAAAATAATTAAAAGAAAACTAAATAGCAATGAACATTTTATTAATCATAACTATTGAAATCGGAAGTAATTTAACAGCTATTAAAGAATTAACAGCTGTTCAACAATCTGATTTAGTACTGCAGTACAGTGAGATTTTTAAGAGGGATAGAATTTATTTATTTTGGCCGCCATTTTGTTTCTACAAACATCAAATACATTCACAAAGTTTAAAAATAAACACGCTTTTACACTTGAACCTACACACATCAAACATTTTAGTAATTCAATAAGATTTTTTTTTAATTACAAGGGAATGATTTCATCAGCTGGTTAGCTGTTTAATAAAAACCACGTGTTGATCAGCTTTTTTTTGCTACAAACTTACGACGATTTGGATACTTAATCGTTAAACGAATATAAAAGAAGAAAAAGTCATATTTACATTTTTTCGGAGTATGGGAATGTTTGGAATTTAAATTGACATATTTATCATGAGCTTACGTTAACTGCTTCTGTCAGACTAAAGTATCGTGCCAACAAACAAAATATCCCAAATGAATAACATGACGTAATTTTTGAAATATCACTTATTGAAACGAAGCTTTTAATGTTAGCTTTGGCGAGGAGGAAAACATGTGCCGAAAGGAAGTACAAAACGAATGAAAAAACGAATTTCTTTTTTTCTATTTCTGCCTTTTTCTTCTTCTTTTTCGATAACAGTAGACGCGTATTATATGAAAACGTTGTGTTGCTTTGATTTCGGTATTTTTCCTAAATTGAAGAACGTGAACGTTGTAACCGTTTATAACACATTCTGAATTAATATAAACGTTTATAATAATTGTTGTTAATATTGCTAGTTTTTATTTATTTATTTTTTTCATAATTAGGCTATTTTAAGGCGAAAAGCACATTAAGGCTATTATCGCCTCGTTAAATGTAAGTGTAAATGTGTGTTAGACTCGGGTACAGCGATGGACGTCTAAATCCTCTCAATAGGTACAGCTAGTCTGCACGCACCCTGCGGGGTGCTAGTTTTTAACAACATAATCTGAAACTTATTATACCCTATCAGCTGTTCAATGAAATCAGCTGATCGTTACGAATCAATATAAAACAACTGATCTTTTGTTGTAACTGATCTTTTGTTATTGATAACTACAGTAAACAATGTCTAAGCTTGCTCCACGTATTTAATTATTTAAATAAAACAAGATATTTGTAAACATATTTTCAAACTAATTATATATTCAACAAAGATATCCATAACAAAAGCTTCGCTTCTGTCGGTAACTTAAAGCGATATGTTATATTTTTATATTTTTCAGTAAATAGGCAACAGAAAAGTTTTAAAATGATACATCATTAGTCCAAATACGTTGAAAAATAAAGACATAATAACCTGAAAACAAAATTGCTCAGCGAAGTAATATATGGAATTATATATATTTTTTTCCGCCTTAGGAAAAGAAATATTTCAATGTATGTAGGCCTACGTTTTGCAGTGCTGTTCTTCAGTCACATTGCCGATAAGTTGAATTAAGTTACTAATGCTGATCGTATGAATAGGTTTTTTTGTAGTGTGTTTTGCCACTTATAGTTTAGATATAACATTTCAATAAATTAATGTACAACATTCAACAAGATATTAGAAATTTATACTTCTACACATTAGACAAGTGGTTAAAAAAAAGGTAGATATTTGTAGTTGAGTTAAATTAGAAAAACACTAAGCTATCCACCACTACTTACATTCTGTTTATTCTATTTTAATACTGTACTGTTTAATTTACGCATTTCTGTTTATATTTTACAACAATTATTTTGAATTTATTAACCAGTCCTTATTAACTTTCAGGGTTTCTTTGCAAAGATGGCATCGTCAACTTGCAGTGAATTATTGGATAACGGCTATTGCTCTGAAGTACAAACTATAGCAGATCGGATCTTTAATAATGTAATGAGTCTAATTACGACGAAGGAAATATGCTCGGCTATGGAATTATGTTGAATTATGTAATTGTTGGAAATAATTACTTTGAATTAATAAATTGTTAATTATTCATCTACCTTGACGTGTTCCCGAATGAGGGAAAATTGTTCTTGACTATACTGTATAGTAATAGTGAGAGTGATGCCTTCACGTAATATAAATGTCATCGTCATCCTGTGATATAAATGAGGCATCATTTCGTAAATATCATTTCGTTCTACTGCCGCCGCATCGCTAGTGATGGGGTTCCGCGCATGCGTGCTCGTCTCTCTGGTTCATTGTCTAACAGCTGACGCAATTACGGCTGGATTGTGTTGTGTTTAAATTTTTTCGTACAAAATGTTTAAGATAGTTTCTGATCCCGTCGGATTTGCAATGAGTTCTTTATTGCGGTTTTTGAACGCCAGGAATATGAAGCCTGCTGAAATTTATCACCAACTTGTATATGGGGAAAAAGTAATGGTGAGACGTGGAATGCTTAGTCAATGCATTGTGTTAATCCATGACAATGCACGTCGCCATTCTGCTGAAGTCACTCAAAACCTTATTCAAGAATTCGGTTGGGAGCAGTTCGATCATCGACCGTACAGCCTCGATCACTTTCCTGATTTTCACTTGTTTGTGAACTTTAAGCGTGATTTTGGAGGACGACGCTTTGACAACAATGACAACACGAAAAACGGTGTTCGGCAGTGGTTGTCTCTTCAGTAGCGGTATCTTGCGATCCACGACGTTGTTGATTTGACACCTCTTATATTTAAGGATTCTGTTGACAAGTCTCGTTGTTGGGAGTCTACTGATGTGTCCATAGAACCGAAGACTCCTTCTTCTGATATCTGCTGCCAGGTTCGATATACGAGGGTTGATCAAATATAAACGAGACTGATTTTTTAAAAAAATTATTGCTTACTTACAAATTATTCTTGATACAACTTATTTTTCTACATAGTCTCCCGCACGAGTAACACATTTTTCCCACCGGATTGGAAGTTTTTTAATTCCATCTTCGTAAAAAGTTCTCGGGCGTTCATTGAGCCATTGGAGCACGAAGGTCTCCACCGCAGAATCGTCTTCAAAACGCTGGCCTCCAAGCGCCTCTTTGAGTGGCCCAAACAGGTGATAGTCGCAGGGTGATAAGTCTGGACTGTATGGGGGATGTTCCATTGGTTCCCAGCCAATTTGATCGAGTTTAAGCCTCGTAGCGTTCGCCGAATGTGGTCGGGCATTATCATGAAGAAGAATGACGTTTCTCGCCAGGTTAGATTTCCTTTTCCTACGAAAAGACTGTTTTGCGGCCTCTAAAACATCGCAATAATATTGTGCATTTATTGTGCGTCGTTGATGGAGGAAATCGACGTGAAAGGCGCCTTGATTGTCGAAAAATACAGTGGCCATTACCTTCCCGGCCGACGATCGTGATTTGGCCTTCAGAGGCGCCCTCTCTCCCCTCTTCCGCCACTCCATACTTGCCTGTTTCGACTCGGGAGTGTAATGGTGAACCCATGTTTCGTCACAGGTGACAATCCGGTTTAATAATGCCTCACCATCTCGTTCAAATTGGGTCAATAGTCGCTGGCAAATCTCCAAACGATTCCGTTTGTGAACGTCGGTCAAAATTCGTTGAACCCACCATGCAGATACTTTGCTGAGTTCCAGGTTTGATGTGACGATTTTTTGAACGCTACCATAGCTCAACTGGAGTTCATCTGCAATAAATCGCAGCGATATACGTCTGTCTTCGTCCAGGAGCTTCCGAACAGCATCAATGTTTTCGTCCATGACGGAAGTGGTCGGGCGACGATCATGGCTGAGGTTATCTACTGCTTCCCGTCCTTCGGCGAATTCCTTGTGCCAAGCAAAAACGCGAGCTCTTGACAGGGTCCTGTCCCCGTATTGAGCCGTCAATCTACGAAAGATTTCAGTCGGATTGACCACCTCCTTGGCCAAAAACTTAATAATAATTCTCTGCTCCACGGAAACGTGCACTTCACTCTCACTCATTGTATAGTTTTATACTGAAGGGTCCGAACGGAAATGTTGCCCGTCTACGCCCGTCCCAAACCTCCCAGGCTACCTGAAACCCCACCCTTTAGAGTTCAATGTCCAACGGAAAAGTTTTTAGAAAGTCAGTCTCGTTTATATTTGATCAACCCTCGTATATATATATATATATATATATATATATATATATATATATATATATGTGTGTGTGTGTGTGTGTGTGTGTGTGTGTGTGTGTGTGTGTGTGTGTGTATGTGTGAAATATACTCTCTCTCTCTCTCTCTCTCTATATATATATATATATATATATATATATATATATATATATATATATATTGTTGGTGTTTAACGTCCGACTATTTTGCACACTTGGGCTAATGCAAACGATTGGATGATTTATAGCGTATGGAAATGCTAAGCCCTGGCCGGGAATCGAACCCGGGTCCTCAGGGTGAAAAACCCAGTACGCTATCAACTAGGCCACTGAGGCGGCTAAAACATATATATATATAAAACTTAGGTTGTCTTAAACGTAAATAACCTATATATATATATATATATATATATATATATATATATATATATATATATATATATATATATATATGTTGGGGCTTTGCCTGCAATTATAATGTAGGCTATAAAATTTATAGTCGATTTTCAAAATCAGAATAGAATTTTTATATATTTCTATTTATAATATTATACGATTTATGGTTTTCGGCCAAGAAATATACATTTTTGCTACTCGATACTCTAAAACAGGGTCCTGTCATATTTTAATAAAATACAGTATTATTAAAAAATCACTATTATTCAATTAAACTGGAATAGTATTGTGTTTATCTCAGGTACCTAAACCGTGTTCATACCAAATTTAATCTCAATTGGTCCAGTAGTTAAAGTGTGATTGAATAACAAACAAATAAACAAAAACAAACTTTCAGAAATATAATATGATTACCTGTTAACCGTCACGGCTTTTCCCGCAATCGTAATATACA
Source organism: Callitettix versicolor (assembly GCA_022606455.1). Classification (NCBI taxonomy): domain Eukaryota; kingdom Metazoa; phylum Arthropoda; class Insecta; order Hemiptera; family Cercopidae; genus Callitettix; species Callitettix versicolor. Next base: position 77,525,217 of record CM040183.1, read on the forward strand.
TTAAAGATCACGCATCACCGTGTTAGGACCAACAACCGTGTCAGTTAGGTTATGGTGTATTTCTTTTTTAAAATCAATGTTTTTTTAACTTACCACCGTGTTAGTTAAGTTATGGAGTACTCTTTAAAAAAAATTAAAGCTTTTTTCCTGCATCACCGTATTAGGCCCAACAACCGTGTCAGTTAGGTTCTGGAGTACTATTTTTTAAAAAATAAATAAAGGTGTTTTTTAATGCATCACCGCGTTAGGATTAACAACCATGTTAGTTAACTTATGCAGTATTCTTTAAAAAAAATATAAAGATTTTTCACGCATCACCATGGCCTAACAAACGTGTCAGTTAAGGTTTGGAGTACTCTTTAAAAAAAAATAACGGTTTTTTTCACGCATCACCATGTTACACTTAACAACCGTGTCAGTTAAGGTTTGAAGTACTCTTTAAAAAAATAACGGTTTTTTCACACATCGCCATAATAGGCCCAACAACCATGACAGTTAGGATATGTGGTATTCTTTAAAAAAATATAAAGGTTTTTTCACGCATCACCGTGTTAGGCCTAACAACCGTGTCAGTTAGGATATGTAGAATTCTTTAAAAAAATATAAAGGTTTTTTCACACATCATCGTGTAGGCCCAACAACCGTGTCAGGATATGTCGTATTCTTTAAAAAAATATAAAGGTTTTTTCACGCATCACTGTGTTAGACCTATCAACCGTGTTAGTTAAGTTACTCTTTAAAAAAAATATAACGGTTTTTTTCATGCATCACCTTATTAGGCCCAACAACCGTGTCAGTTAGGTTATAAGTACTATTTAAAAAAAATTAATAAAGGTTTTTTTATTGGATGACCGTGTTAGGCATAACAACCATGTTAGTTAGCTTATGGAGTATTCTTTTAAAAAACTATATAAAGTATTTTTCACGCATTACCATGGTAGACCTAACAACCGTGTCAGTTAAGGTTTTCAGTACTATTTTAAAAAAATAAAGGTTTTTTCACACATTACCGTGATAGCCCAACAACCGTGTCAGTTATGTTATGTAGTATTCTTTAAAACATTATACAGGTTTATTCACGCATCACCGTGTTAGGCCTAACAACCATGTCAGTTAGGATATGTAGTATTCTTTAAAAAAATATAAAGGTTTTCCACACATCACAGTGTTAGGCCTAACAACCGTGTCAATTAGGTTATGTAGTATTCTAAAAAAAATAAAGGTTTTTTTCACCATCACCATGATAGGCCCAACAACCGTGTCAGTTGGGATATGTAGTAGTCTTTAAAAAAATATAAAGGTTTTTTCACGCATCACCGTGTTAGGCCTAACAACCATGTCAGTTAGGATATGTAGTATTCTTAAAAAAAATGTAAAGGTTTTTCACGCATCACCGTTTTAGGCCTAACAACCGTGTCAGGATATATAGTAGGCTATAAAAAAAAAAAATATAAAGGTTTTTTCATGAATCACCTTGTTAGGCCTAACAACCGTGTCAGTTTGGTTATGCAGAATTCTTTTAAAAAATTGGTTTTTTATCACTCAAAACCCGTGTTAGTCGTATTTTTATTGTTTTACCGATTTACAACACGTTACTGATTTTCGCCTGGTGCCAATTTTGAGGTTATGTTGGTTACTTTTATTTTAGATTTTATCATACTTTCGTGCTTTCATATTTTGGATTCTTGCTCTTGGGCACAAAATAAAGCATTTTAGTAACAAAAATATCGAAAAATATAGGTTATGCTACACTGGATATTTACTATATTTCATGTAATGTAATTACACAAATATATATACTACCTTACAATTGGTACTCTGTGTAGGGATTTTTTTCCATTTAATTTTGAAAATTTAACACAAAGTAACAAATTAAAGTCAGTTTTGAAAAAAATTTCAACTAAAATATGAAAATGTTACATTAAAAACAATAATTTTGCAATAAATAAAACACAGATTAAGATTATTAAAGTAGGATTGAATCTATGTTCATCTCAAGTAACTAAATCACATGTCCAGTAAATAACTATAGTTAACAGATTTTACAAAACTAAAAACTGATAATTATTTTGGGCTGGGTAAGTAGTATAATGACGTTTTGTAAAACGGGAATAGGCCTATATGTATCTCTGATACTTAAACCATATTCGTACCAAATTTCATCTCAATTGGTCAAGTGGTTAAAGCGTGATTGAATAACAAACAAACAAACTAACACACAAACTTTCAGAAGTATAATATGAATTAGATATATATATATATATATATATATATATATATATATATATATATATATATGAACGATCCTCCAGGAAGCAATGTACTGTATTTTAGGATAATAGCCCATTATAAGGTCTCGGGTCTGGGTCTTATCAGTAAAGTTTTACTTATTCGCTAATAATGAAATCTCGTTGCTATGGAAACCAAACAACGTACGAATTTTTTCCGAGATGTCGAAATAAAATTACCCAAGTGAAAATGGAGTCAGAAGAAGAAGTGCCTGAGGACGATTTAATATACTTTGTGGTATTTGTATTCAGGGTCGTTCTATCCGTGCTTCTGTTTAAATGTGTATTTTTTTACATCTTCACTTGCATGTTTACATTGATAAGGAAAACGCAAGATGCTGTTCGGTTGGTTCTTATGACGTCATGAGAAAATTAACGAAAAATAAACTGTAATTTTAGAATGTATAAATAAATAAATAAATAATGCATAAATAAATAAATGGAGCAAACATTTAACACAAACTGTCTCACGTTTAATTATTTATACAAAAACTAATGCGGAAGGTAGAGCAAAAAAAAACTGAAAAATGGTGTACAAAATTAGATTTATCCCAAATTTATATTTTTTATGAATAATTAAAACTTAAGCTAGTGTACCAAATTCCTTCAGTAGCACGCATTATAAGTTCAGGTCCCCTAACTGGTTCTAAACTTTCTTCATCTATCTCTTCTTAGGTTAGGTCATTCTAAACTAACATGAATTGATTTCCCATAGATAATTGTTGGTTTTGGATGGCTAGGAATAAACCAAACGTGGACCTAAGGAGTGAGAATGCAATAGACAAGCATCGATTCGTAGGGGTGCAGACTAGCTGCACCTATTGAGAGGGTTTAGACGTCCCTCGCGATACCCGAGTCTAACACACACTTATAGTTAAAACACTACACTTACGACTTTAACACTTTACACTCACACTTACATTTAGAAAGGCGATAATAGCCTCAATGTGCTTTTCGCCTTAAAATACAAAAAATAAATAAATAAAATAAAATAAATAATTGTAACAAACTTTATTGGCACTAGGTGGGGCTACCAAATTGAGCACCTTAAATCAGTAAGAAATATATCGAATCAGATCGTTTTGTAAATGTAGAAACGTCAATTGGGAGAGAAAACTGAGAAGAGAAGACGCTGTAGAAATGGAGCTTCTAATAAAACCTAGAAGCTATGACCTCCTCAAAGGTCACACTTTGGGTGTGAAAAACGCAACTCTTATAAGGCTGCGATTGCAGAGCTGATGGGAAGTGTACTTTAAGATTGGAGGGCTGTTAGCCAGGAACATTACGATCCTGAGCGAAGGGAAACTCCATAAAACCATGGGCCTCATTATGGGGCACTATGATCTAAGTGTGCACTTAACAAGACAATATGTACTACGGAAAAACCGTGTGTAAGTGATACAGTAAGGAAAAGGAAACTTCAGGTCACATAACCTATTGTGGTGAGTCTTTCTACTAGCAAGATGCAAAAGGTGCTTGCAAAGAACTAGAATGCAAGAGACTTAGTTGCACAATATGTCCTTTGGTAGCGGTGCAAGCAGCCACTAAATCTTATAAATATATATATATATATATATATATATATATATATATATATATATATATATATATATATATATATATAATCTTATAAACCTTATAATCGTATATAAATCTTATAAGTTAATCTAATTTTATGTACCAACAATTTTAACTAACCAATTTGAAATTTAAACAAAATATAAATGTAACTTGGACTTGATCCTGAAACACTCCGACTGATCAAACAAACACTGACAGGCACAATCGCTAAGGTGAAATTTATGGGGGAAATTTCCAAACCCTTCCTGATCACAACTGGAGTTCGCCAAGGAGATGGACTCTCGCCTCTCCTTTTCAATCTGGTGTTGGACAAAGTTATCAGGGAATGGGAGAAAGAATTAAAAATTGAAGGGCACTGGAAACCAGTTCGACTTGGAAGACCTAAGGACAACACAGAAATCGCGTGCCTAGCTTTTGCAGATGACCTGGCCATACTCACAGATAATGAAACAACAGCGATTAAACAGATAGAAGTCCTAAAGGAATGTGCAGAGAGCGTCGGTCTACAGATCTCGTTTAAAAAAACCGAATTCTTCTGTACAAAATTAAATATTCAAGAACTAAACACAAAATATGGTAAGGTAAACAGTGTCAAACACTTCAAATATCTAGGAGAAATTCTTGAACCCATAGGTGACGAGAAGGCTGCGCAAAAGGTTCGGCTACTGAGAATGAAGAGGGCTCTTGGTATAACGCGTGATATCTACAATAAGAGATGTATGTCGACGCACACAAAAATCAGACACTACAACACAGTCATAAAACAGGAGGTATTATATGCAAGCGAGACGCTAGCACTCCACACAAAAGCTACCATGGAGGGTATTTTGAAGGAAGAACGCAAAATCTTGAGGAAGATCCTTGGTCCAGAGATTAACAGAAGATGGATACAGGTTGCACTCCCGGAAGACCACAGAGAAGATATCGAACATGGCAGCAGATATCAGAAGAAGGAGGCTTCGGTTCTATGGACACATCAGTAGACTCCCAACAACGAGACTTGCCAACAGAATCCTTAAGTATATACAAGGTGTCAAATCAACAACGTCGTGGATCGCACAAGTCAGAATAGACCTACATGACGCAGGAATAGACTCAACAGATGTTGAAGACAGGCGCACATACACGAGAAAGATGCTCGGTTGGAAGGACCCAGAGAATGAAATCCCAAAGAGATCCTCTGGTAAAATGGACAGAGGAGCGGAAGAGGATCCATGGGGACAGGATGAGGGAGGTGTGGAGGATTAGAAGGAACAAGACATGAGTCGGAGTGCTTTGCGTGATCCAACAGGGTCTATGCGCAGATAATAATAATATATATCTAATTCATATTATATTTCTGAAAGTTTGTGTGTTTGTTTGTTTGTTTGTTTGTTTGTTTGTTTGTTTGTTTGTTATTCAATCACACTTTAACCACTTGACCAATTGAAATGAAATTTGGTACGAATATGGTTTAAGTATCAGAGATACATATAGGCCTATTCCCGTTTTACAAAACGTCATTATACTACTTACCCAGCCCAAAATAATTATCAGTTTTTAGTTTTGTGTCATGAGTTAATTGTAGTTATTTACTGGACATGTGATTTAGGTACCTGAGATGAACATAGATTCAATCCTATTTTAATCTTAATCTGTGTTTTATTTATTGCAAAATTATTGTTTTTAATGTAACATTTTCAATATTTTAGTTGAAATTTTTTTCAAAACTGACTTTAATTTGTTACTTTGTGTTGAATTTTCAATATTAAATGTAAAAAAATCCCTACACAGAGTGCCAATTGTAAGGTAATATATATATTTGTGTAATTACATTACATGAAAAAATAGTAAATATGCAGTGTAGCATAACCTATATTTTTCGATATTTTTGTTACTAAAATGCTTTATTATGTGCCCAAGAGCAAGAATCCAAAATATGAAAGCACGAGAAGTACGATAAAATCTAAAATAAAAGTGACCAACATAACCTCAAAATTGGTACCCGGCGAAAATCAGTAACGTGTTGTAAATCGGTAAAACAATAAAAATACGACTAACACGGGTTTTCGGTGATAAAAAACCAATTATTAAAAAGAATTCTGCATAACCAAACTGACACGGTTGTTATGCCTAACAAGGTGATTCATGAAAAAACTTTTATATTTTTTTTTTAAATAGCCTACTATATATCCTGACACGGTTGTTAGGCCTAAAACGGTGATGTGTGAAAAACCTTTATATTTTTTTTTAAAATACTACATATCCTAACTGACATGGTTGTTAGGCCTAACACGGTGATGCGTGAAAAAACCTTTATATTTTTTTAAAGACTACTACATATACCAACTGACACGGTCGTTGGGCCTATCATGGTGATGGTGAAAAAAACCTTAATTTTTTTAGAATACTACATAACCTAATTGACACGGTTGTTAGGCCTAACACTGTGATGTGTGAAAAACCTTTATATTTTTTTTAAAAATACTACATATCCTAACTGACATGGTTGTTAGGCCTAACACGGTGATGCGTGAAAAAACCTGTATAATGTTTTAAAGAATACTACATAACATAACTGATACGGATGTTGAGCTTATCACGGTGATGTGTGAAAAAAACCTTTACTTTTTAAAGAATATTATATAACCTAATTGACACGGCTGTTAGGCCTAACACGGTAATGCGTGAAAAACCTTTATATTTTTTTTAAAGAATACTACATATCCTAACTGACACGGTTGTTGGGCCTATCACGGTAATGTGTGAAAAAAACCTTTATTTTTTTTAAATAGTTCTGAAAACCTTAACTGACACGGTTGTTAGGTCTACCATGGTAATGCGTGAAAAATACTTTATATAGTTTTTTAAAAGAATACTCCATAAGCTAACTAACATGGTTGTTATGCCTAACACGGTCATCCAATAAAATAACCTCTATTAATTTTTTTTAAATAGTACTTATAACCTAACTGACACGGTTGTTGGGCCTAATAAGGTGATGCATGAAAAAAACCGTTATATTTTTTTTAAAGAGTAACTTAACTAACACGGTTGTTAGGTCTAACACAGTGATGCGTGAAAAAACCTTTATATTTTTTTAAAGAATACGACATATCCTGACACGGTTGTTGGGCCTACACGATGATGTGTGAAAATACCTTTATATTTTTTTAAAGAATTCTACATATCCTAACTGACACGGTTGTTAGGCCTAATGCGGTGATGCGTGAAAAAACCTTTATATTTTTTTAAAGAATACTAGGTTACATATCCTAACTGACACGGTGGTGCGTAAAAAAACCTTTATATTTTTTTAAAGAATACCACAATCTTAACTGACATGGTTGTTGGGCCTATTATGGCGATGTGTGAAAAAACCGTTATTTTTTTTAAAGAGTACTTCAAACCTTAACTGACACGGTTGTTAAGTCTAACATGGTGATGCGTGAAAAAAACCGTTATTTTTTTTAAAGAGTACTCCAAACCTTAACTGACACGTTTGTTAGGCCATGGTGATGCGTGAAAAATCTTTATATTTTTTTTAAAGAATACTGCATAAGTTAACTAACATGGTTGTTAAGCCTAACGCGGTGATGCATTAAAAAACACCTTTATTTATTTTTTAAAAAATAGTACTCCAGAACCTAACTGACACGGTTGTTGGGCCTAATACGGTGATGCAGGAAAAAATCCTTAATTTTTTTGAAAGAGTACTCCATAACTTAACTAACACGGTGGTGCGTTAAAAAAACCTTTATTTTAAAAAAGAAATACACCATAACCTAACTGACATGGTTGTTGGTCCTAACACGGTGATGCGTGATCTTTAATGTATATTACGATTGCAGGCAAAGCCGTGACGGTTAACAGGTAATCATATTATATTTCTGAAAGTTTGTTTTTGTTTATTTGTTTGTTATTCAATCACACTTTAACTACTGGACCAATTGAGATTAAATTTGGTATGAACACGGTTTAGGTACCTGAGATAAACACAATACTATTCCAGTTTAATTGAATAATAGTGATTTTTTAATAATACTGTATTTTATTAAAATATGACAGGACCCTGTTTTAGAGTATCGAGTAGCAAAAATATATATTTCTTGGCCGAAAACCATAAATCGTATAATATTGTAAATAGAAATATATTAAAATGAAATGATCTATTCTGATTTTGAAAATCGACTATAAATTTTATAACCTACATTATAATTGCAGGCAAAGCCGCAACGGGTAACAGCTAGTAATCTTATAAAGCTTATAATCGTATATAAATCTTATAAGTTAATCTAATTTTATGTACCAACAATTTTAACTAACCAATTAGAAATTTAAACTAATGTACGGTTTGTAATTTAATTTTTTTTAAAACATTTCGATTGCTGTCAGGGTGCATTTTGCATTAAAAAATGTTCGTTTATGTGGTATTTTTAAATTTTGCATCTTCCCTTCCATCAAGTAAAATTACATAGATACCGAGATTACATAATTTCAATTCCAAACAAAGAATAATAAATCAGCTGACACAAAACAAACAGTATACGAAAAATCCTTTTTGGTTTTAAAAAATGTAGCACTAACTAAAGCTCGTCTGTCGTCGAAAAAGAATTATATTTAAAAAAATGGGACGTCTTTAAAGTATAAATAACATTTTATATTGCGAAAAGAAGTTTACAATTTGTACAATCTTGAGAATAGTACGTGTGTCAAATATCAAAGACACACAATAGATTGACTATTTCCAATACTGTAAGTTCGAATATTTCCTTTGAAACAACTGAAACAGAGTACGTTAAAATAAAATAAACAACGTTTGGTTAAAATAAAATCTACTGTAAATATTAATTAAAACAGCTGATTTTTAATGACAGTAATTACTTTAACAATACATATTATTTTGAAAATATGCAAGTACCTTGTCTGATAAGTCGAATGATAATGAAATAAAAATAACATAACTTATCTTTATGTAAATTAAAATATTTTAATCTCTTTAGCCCTTAAAAACTTGTATTTTATAATAACCGTTCTTTTCAACAGATTACTAAAAAATAAATTATTTCAATTTTCATTAATAACAAAACAAAAATTTATTTTTATCTTCATTAATAAAAATTGATTCGTAATCTAATAAAAATACGACAAACAATATTTCGTTTTATAATATAAAGAAGAGAATGTAAAATTTCTCTACTAAAGGGAACGTTAGTTTTCGACGCTATAGGGAAAGCTCAACCAAAATGTGTATAAAATGTGTCTTTATCTGTAAAACATGTTATATAATATTTTTAACTTAGTTCAAAGGTTATTAAAATAAAACTATGTCCCGTATAGTCTTTAAAAAACAATAAATAATTTATTAAATAATATTGTATAAACGAAATTCTGTTCCGTAATTGTGCAAAAAGGGTAATATTCTGCCGAAACTAGTGCAGAACCGCTTCATCAATTCCTTCAAATTCTGGCTTTCGAAATTTATTGAAACCATTACTTTTATTTTATTTCTATTTTTCAATATTGTGCAACAAAAATAACAAAATAAAAATAAGAATAAATTAAATTAAAATTACGCTAAATATATACTTGCTTCACACCTTTCCCTAACTCACGCAAAACTCTAACCTGTACATCTAAATGTAAAATATTCCGTTTAGACGTCATTACACTGTTTTGTAAAAGTACAAAAAATAATGCACTACTTGTAAAATGTATTAGTCACAAAACACTCGATTCATTTGACGCACTACACACTGCTTTTAACATTCGAATGTAACGCTGAGAAAGAATAGAAGAGGATAGAAGCGTGCACGTGTTTCCTGGAATTTTTTAGGCCTCAGTTGAGAAAGTTACAACTATATTTTCACTACAGGAATGGGAAGAGACCAACACATTTTGCCGTATAGATATTTTCGTTATAAAGAGATTCGCAATAAATAGAAGATTTTATTGTATTTCATAACAGATTCGCCTCCTTACAGATAACTTCATTCTGATCAGATACTTATAATAAATCATAGATAAACTACTTTTCATTTAAAAACCTATTTCGCTACCATTTTAGGCCATCAAATAAGTATTTTAACATTTAAAAGACAAAAGGTTAAGAAACTACATGCCACATATTCCTTATAAAGAGATGCTTATTTTGATGGCATTGCAATACTATCTATTTACAGTGACGTCATACAATTTGTTTACAAGTGGTGTTGGTTTGAAATTATGAAAGTACTCTTATTAATACAATTTTTTATGTGCTTGTAGTTTCAACCGACAAAAAATACTTTCATGTTCATATCAAAATTATTAAAACGATTTAGCAATTTTCAAAAGCTGTAATTCTGCCAAGCATAATAACTAATTACAAACACACACACACACACACACACACACACACACACACACACACACACACACACACACACACACACACACACACACACACACCTAAAAAACCAGTTTTTACTCGGATCCTCAGTGATAATCTACTTACGCGAACGTTTGTCTTCATTAAAAAACTTTCGTTTCCAAGCCTGTCGTTTTCTACAAATGTGCAAGTGATTCATTTTATTACATTTTTTCTAAACAAAATTATAAATTTAAAAATACTACAAATGTCTTTATATTTTAGTCAGTTTTTTTAAGTAGTAAAAAGAGTACATTTGCATTTTTTTAAAGAAGCCTAAAAGAATATTTCCTTAGTAAAAATCTCACTTTTTAAGCTGATCGAATAAGCAAGATTACATATATAGATAAAGAAATAACAAATATAGCAACTAGAACATAACCAAGCACGCACATTATAGTTATTTTATTACGATTAGGTTAAAATTATTGCATTTACATAAACATATGTTTAATGTTATTATTGGTTGTTTTTTATTATTAAGTCATTACTTTGCACATCTGATTCTCTGACGTCACGGAGATTCTTTAAAAATAAATAAATTTAAAAATATTTCAAAAAACGCACTTTCATAAAGCGAAAAACCCTAAATGACTTTGAAACTTAAAAATTCAACACTTTTTGAAACTAAATCTAATAATTCTTAAAATGTAAACATTTATTAAATAATTATAAGGCAAAATTTAACATCTTGTATTAAGTTAAATTGATCAGCTGTTTTTTTAATTTAAAACGTTGGTTGCTATAGTAACATTTTTAAAGAATCGTATTTTTTTTTAATTTTAGCCCACATTGGAGCACACACAGTCAATTTAATTAAGTCTTTTGCTTTTTCTGCGTTCTTCCCAGTATTTTTTAAATCTTATTGATCTCTGAAGTCTGAGTTCTTCCGAATATACTACGTTTCGTGGACGTTTTTCCCTAAACTGCAATTGGGTTTCCTGACTTTTTAAGATCGCCTTTTCCCTCCTTCCTGCCAATTGCTCCTTGGTTATTCCTAGTTCCTCCAAGTCCTGTTCCACCTCCTTTAACCAGTTGTTCTTAACTTTACACTTCAGTTGGTAGTCCAATAATCTCTTCGTAAGTCTACTCTCCTGTAATCGAGTTAGGTGTCCAAAGAAGGCCAATCTTCTTTTCCTAAAAATGTTAATGAGCTGCTCGTTGTTCCGATACAAGACCGTATTCGGCAATAGTCTGTACTGTCCCCCCACCAAATGTTTCTTATTAATAATTGTTCGGAGTACTCTCCTTTCCATTCTCTGGAGCTCCTCCGTTCTATTTTGGCTCTTTAGATTAAGTAGAGTCTCCGAGGCGTAAGTTACGCTTGCCCTTATGACCGTGTTATAATGCCTAAGTTTAGATTTTATAGAAAGCGATTTTTTTTGTAGGTGTTCTGGGTCAAATAGAAGGCAGATCTTAATTTAGCTACTCTGTTAAGTATTGCTGGTTTTTCTCTGAGGTCTCTGGTAATAGTTTCTCCCAAGTACTTAAATTTATCGGTAATCTTTAACCGGTCGTTACCGATTTTTACAAACATTTGTTCTGTCTTTCTTATTGGCATTATCTCTGTTTTCCTGAAGGATATTTGGAGGCCGATGTTTCCTGCGATGTCTCTTAGTGATTCAATTTGGTGTGTTGTGTCTTCCCAGCTGTTCGATAAGAGTGCCAAATCGTCCGCAAAGGCTAAACAATTTAACCCTATCTTAAGTATTATTAATAATAAGTATATTATTAATATTTTAAGTATTCCAAATTAAGGGATTTTTTAATGTTTTTATTTTAAATTACGCTAAACAAGTATATTAGCAAAATTATTTTCTTTAAAGTCTACTTATTTAAGTATTTTATAAGAATTTAAATGAAGAGAAATTATGAAATTCAAATATTTTTTATAAACATAACCTAGAAACTCCGATTATTGTAGTGACAACGAGCACATGTTATTTCCAATAACACGTTCCAATAATAATGTGTTGACAATGTTATCTCGAAATTCTTTATATAGTTAAAAAAATCGATACATTTCACCAAAAATATAACCAAAAATGTGTTCGTTGAATATACACTTTACTTTTCTAAAACTTAATTATTTTTAAAAATTTTACGGGCGTCTTGGAAAAATGGAGAACTGGGTCTTATTTCTTTATTGTTGCTGGTTATTGGGAAATTTAAGTGTTTTCGTAAAAAAATAATATTTAATTTGTAGACATTAATGTTCTCTGTCAACATATAAGTTGAAAATATGGTGTAGTGTACAGGATGTTTCGTCTATTCTTAAAATATTACTTAATTCGTTTAAACGGGAAACTGTATCATTCAGGTATTAATGTAGCGCCACGTTCTTTCGTCCTTTTAAACAAAAATAATCAAGGGTGCTTCTAGCAGTAATACACTGAGATAAACAAATGTTACAGAACACCCTGTACACCTTACCGAAGCTCGCCTCTTTAGTGATTACCCTTCCTGTTGACATGTATATGCTAATCCCCCCCCCAACAACTGGACTGCTACAACTCTCCAAGGAAATCTGGTGAAGTAATTGTGAAATCTACTTTCCTTAAACTAAAATGTACTTATCGAAAATGTGTCTGCTGATACTATAAGGTTTGCATATTCAAAGAAGAGATAAACGTTTTTAAAATCGTAATTACAGTATGTTTGTAAGTTAAAATAATTAAAATTGTTTCATAAATTATGTAATACAGTCGACCTTGGTTACAACGCCCACGATTAGAACGCTAACTCGGTTATAGCACTATTTTCATAATGTCCCTAATATAATATGACTAGCTGTTACCCGTTGCGGCTTTGCCTACAATTATAATGTAGGCAACAAAATTTATAGTCGATTTTCAGAATCAGAATAGGTCATTTCATTTTAATATATTGCTATATACAATATTATATGATTTATGGTTTTCGGCAAAGACAAATAAATATTTGTTACTCGATAGCTAAAACAGGGTCATGTCATATTTTAATAAAATACAGTATTATAAAAAAGTCACTATTATACAATTAAATTGGAATAGTATTGTGTTTATCTCATATACCTAAAACGGGTTCACACCAAATTTAATCTCATTTGGTCCAGTAGTAAAAGTGTGACTGAATAACAAACAAATAAATAAAAACAAACTTTCAGAAATATAATATGATTAACTGTTACCCGTCACGGCTTTGCCCGCAATCATAATATACATTAAAGATCACGCATCACCGTGTTAGGACCAACAACCGTGTCAGTTAGGTTATGGTGAATTTCTTTTTTAAAATAAAGGTTTTTTTAACGCACCATCGTGTTAGTTAAGTTATGGAGTACTCTTTAAAAAAAAAAAGGCTTTTTTTCTGCATCACTGTATTAGGCCCAACAACCGTGTCAGTTAGGTTCTGGAGTACTCTTTTTTTAAAAAAAAAAAATAAAGGTTTTTTTAATGCATCACCGCGTTAGGCCTAACAACCATGTTAGTTAACTTATGGTGTATTCTTTTAAAAAAATATAAAGATTTTTCACGCATCACCATGTTAGGCCTAACAACCGTGTCAGTTAAGGTTTGGAGTACTCTTTAAAAAAATAACGGTTTTTTTCACACATCGCCATGATAAGCCCAACAACCAAGTCAGTTAGGATATGTGGTATTCTTTAAAAAAATACAAAGGTTATTTTACGCACCACCGTGTCAGTTAGGATATGTAGCCTAGTATTCTTTAAAAAAATATAAAGGTTTTTTCACGCATCATCGTGTTAGGCCTAACAACCGTGTCAGTTAGGATATGTAGCCTAGTATTCTTTAAAAAAAATAAAGGTTTTCCACGCATCATCGTGATAGGCCCAACAACCGTGTCAGGATATGTAGTATTCTTTAAAAAAATATAAAGGTTTTTTCACGCATCACTGTGTTAGGCCTAACAACCGTGTTAATTAAGTTATGGAGTACTCTTTAAAAAATATATAAAGGTTTTTTCATGCATCACCGTATTAGGCCCAACAAGCGTGTCAGTTAGGTTATAAGTACGCTTTAAAAAAAAATTAATAAAGGTTTTTTTAATGGATCACCGTGTTAGGCCTAACAACCATGTTAGTTAGCTTATGGAGTATTCTTTAAAAAAAATATAAAGTATTTTTCACGCATCACCATGCTAGACGTAACAACCGTGTCAGTTAAGGTTTTCAGTACTATTTAAAAATAATAATAGTTTTTTTCACACATTACCGTGATAGGCCCAACAACCGTGTCAGTTAGGATATATATTAGTCTTTAAAAAAATATAAAGGTTTTTCACATCACCATGTTAGGCCTAACAACCGTGTCAATTAGGTTATGTAATATTCTTCAAAAAAATAAAGGTTTTTTTCACACATCACCGTGATAAGCCCAACATCCGTGTCAGTTATGTTATGTAGTATTCTTTAAAACAATATACAGGTTTTTCAGGCATCACCGTGTTAGGCCTAATAACCATGTCAGTTACGGTATATAGTATTCTTTAAAGAAATATAAAGGGTTTTTTTACGTATCACCGTGATAGGCCCAACAACTGTGTCAGGATATATAGTAGGCTATTTTTTTAAAAAATATAAAGGTTTTTTCACGCATCACCATGTTAGGCCTAACAACCGTGTCACTTAGGTTATGCACTATTCTTTTAAAAAATGGGTTTCCTATCACCCAAAACCCGTGTTAGACGTATTTTTATTGTTTTACCGATTTACAACACGTTACTGATTTCCACCGGGTAGCAATTTTGACTTTATGTTGGTCACTTTTATTTTCGATTTTTATCGTACCTCTCCTGCTTTCATATTTTGGATTCTTGCTTTTGGGCACATAATAAAGCATTTTAGTAACAAAAATATCGAAAAATCCAGGATATGCTACACTGCGTATTTACCATTTTTTCATATAATGTAATTACACAAATATATATACTATCATACAATTAAAGTGTCCTAATAAAATTGTATATAATATATATATTCTGCACTCTGCTTCAAAAACATTGAAAAGTCTGAAATGAAAAATACCAGATTGTGATTATTAGATGAAAATTTAACATTAAAAACAATAATTTTGCAATAAATAAAACATAGATTAAGATTTGTAAAATGGGATTAGATCTATGTCCATATCAGGTTCCTAAATCTCATGTTCAGTAAACAGTAATTAAACCTAACTATAGTTAACAGATGTTACAAAACTAAATACTAATAATTATTTTGGGCTGGGGAAGTAGTATAATGACGTTTTTGAAAACGGAAATAGGCCTATGTGTATCTCAGATACTTAAACCATATTCGTACCAAATTTCATCAATTGGTCCAGTGGTTAAAGCGTGATTGAATAACAAACACACAAACTTTCAGAAATATAATATGAACTAGCTGTTACCCGTTGCGGCTTTGCCTGCAATTATAATGTAGGCAATAAAAGTTATAGTCGATTTTCAAAATCAGAATAGGTCATTTCATTTTAATATATTTCTATTTACAATATTATACGATTTAAGGTTTTCGGCCAAGAAATATACATTTTTGCTACTCGATACTCTAAAACAGGGTCCTGTCATACTTTAATAAAATACAGTATTTTTAAAAAGTCACTATTATTCAATTAAACTGGAATAGTATTGTGTTTATTTCAGATACCTAAACCGTGCTCATGCCAAATGTAATCTCATTTGGTCCAGTAGTTAAAGTGTGATTGAATAACAAACAAATAAACAAAAACAAACTTTCAGAAATATAATATGATTACCTGTTACCTGTCACGGCTTTTCCCGCAATCGTAATATACATTAAAGATCACGCATGACCGTGTTAGAACCAACAACCGTGTTAGTTAGGATATGTAGAATTCTTTAAAAAAATATAAAGGTTTTTCACACATCATCGTGATAGGCCCAACAACCGTGTCAGGATATATAGTATTCTTTAAAAAAATATAAAGGTTTTTTCTCGCATCACTGTGTTAGACCTAACAACCGTGTTAGTTAAGTTACTCTTTAAAAAAAATATAACGGTTTTTTTCATGCATCACCTTATTAGGCCCAACAACCGTGTCAGTGAGGTTATAAGTACTAATTAAAAAAAAATTAATAAAGGTTTTTTTAATGGATCACCGTGTTAGGCATAACAACCATGTTAGTTAGCTTATGGAGTATTCTTTTAAAAAAATATAAAGTATTTTTCACGCATTATCATGGTAGACCTAACAAGTTAAGGTTTCAGTACTATTAAAAAAAAAAAAAATAAAGTTTTTTTTCACACATTACCGTGATAGGCATAACAATCGTATCAGTTAGGATATGTAGTATTCTTTAAAAAAATATAAAGGTTTTTTTCACGCATCACCGTGTTAGGCCTAACAATCGTGTCAGTTAGGATATGTAGTATTCTTTAAAGAAATATAAAGGTTTTTTTACGTATCACCGAGATAGGCCCAACAACCGTGTCAGGATATATAGTAGGCTATTTTTTTAAAAATATAAAGGTTTTTTCACGCATCACTTTGTTAGGCCTAACAACCGTGTCAGTTTGGTTATTCAGTATTCTTTTAAAAAAATTGGTTTCTTATCACCCAAAACCGTGTTAGACGTATTTTTATTGTTTTACCGATTTACAACACGTTACTGATTTTCGCCGGGTAGCAATTTTGTGGTTATGTTGGTCACTTTTATTTTCGATTTTATCGTACTTCTCGTGCTTTCATATTTTGGATTCTTGCTTTTGGGCACATAATAAAGCATTTTAGTAACAAAAATATCGAAAAATAAGGATATGCTACACTGTATATTTACCATTTTTTCATATAATGTAATTACACAAATATATATACTACCTTACAATTGGCACTCTGCGTAGGAATTTTTTTACATTTAATATTGAAAATTCAACACAAAGTAACAAATTAAAGGCAGTTTTGAAAAAAATTTCAACTAAAATATTGAAAATGTTACATTAAAAGCAGTAATTTAACAATAAATAAAACACAGATTAAGATTCTTAAAATAGGATTGAATCTATGTTCATCTCAGGTACCTAAATCTCAGGTCCAGTAAATAACTACAGTTAACACATGTCACAAAACTAAAAACTGATAATTATTTTGGGCTGCGTAAGTAGTATAATGACGTTTTGTAAAACGGGAATAGGCCTATATGTATCTCTGATACTTAAACCATATTCGTACCAAATTTCATCTCAATTGGTCCAGTGGTTAAAGCGTGATTGAATAACAAACAAACAAACACACAAACTTTCAGAAATATAATATGAATTAGATAGATTAAGATATTATATTTTGGCCTACAGATTTTTTTTATCTGATTAACCTTTATTGATAAACTAAATTGAAAACAAATTCAAAATAATATCTACTTACTGACAATTATAACACTAAGACGTCAAAGAAGAAATAATATAAATTAAGGCTCTTTTCTTGAAACTTTAAGTGTGTACGGATCAATAACAGTGTGCCACCAGTGACGCACGGACATAATTTCTAAAATATACATAATACAGTCTTTTTTCAGTTAAATATCTTCTAAATATCGACACATATTCTAACAATTTTAAGGAGAAAATTGTTGTGTTATAATTGAGATTTCATGTTAATTACCAATAACACAAAATGACATGTAAAAACAGACTCTTCGTGAACGTGTTAAGCATATTCGAGTGCTGTTTAAGTATTTAAAATTATTAAAAAGATTTTATCGCTTATTACGATAGCGCTGAATTTTAAAAATAAAGACAACAAAATTATTATTAGTTCATGAAATTCCGTTTCTATTACATCAGCGACACAGCTGAGTACTGCTATTATTTTATCAGTTTAAATTATTAAGTGACGCTAAAGCCGCTTTTATCCCGAGAACAAAACAATCAAGTAATTGTTGATAACAAGAGCTACGGCCAAATCACTTAGTCCTTCCTGCGCCAGGCTTATCCTTTGTCCTCGGTAAAGTGTTTCCGAAGCATTAAAGGTTGTCCTCAGGCAATTAGAACTACCAGAGGAACTTTGGAATTAGAATATTGTTTCAAACGTATCGATCTACTCAAATGTGATATTACGGGCAGCTTTCCTAGTTCAGCTGGTAAGATAGAAGAAAGGCAGAAAGACAAAGCGGGTTCGAATCTACCAATTACCGTTAGTTTTTCTGCATTACTGTAATCCCCGTCTTTGTTTAACTGGTATTAAATAAGGACGTTAAACCTCGAAAAAAATAAAATAATTTGTAATTGTGTTTCATTGTACTGTATTGTACTTTATCATGTTTTTATTAAGTTACTGTGGGTTTTGTACGGGTGGAATTTTGCAATCGATTTTCTAATAACTTCCCGATGAGCTGGAGGTTTGAAATTTTGTATACAGCTCTAAACTCGATGACAATACAATAATATTGAACTGTGCCAATGGCACTATTACTGAAAGAGTTTGGCCATTATTTCGGCATGATCAAATGTACAATAAGCCGCCTCGGTGGCCTAGTTGATAGCGTTGAATGCTTTCACTCCGAGGACCCGGGTTCGATTCCCGGCTAGGGCTTGGCATTTTCATACGCTATAAATCATCCCATCGTCTGCATTAGCCCAAGTGTGCACAATAGTAGGACGTTAAAAAAAATCAAATGTACAATAATCGACATTCCGTCTGTTTTATTACTATCGTAATACTGTCGTTGTTTAGTATAAGTCAGGATGGCCGAGTGGTCCAAGGCGCCGCCAACTCTAAGTTCTGATTCCCGGTTGGAAGCGTGGGTTCGAATCCAACACCTACCATTTTTTTTTTTTTTTATAGCATATTGTTATGTAATAAAGCGACCTGAAAGCCAACAGTTATCAAAGATCCTAGATATTTGTGCAAGACATAAAATGTTAAAACTAACTTCTAAAATTTTTAAACAATATAATTCTGACACATTTTAAGAGTTATTACGATGTTGTGGAAAAGTTATTAATCTTTCGGCGGTCAGGGTTTACTTTCATAATTTTCATTGTAAAATGCAGAAATATTTCGCTTATGTTATTGCATGTTTATGTAAGTTCTTCAATAAGATTATTTAAATTTACTTCATGCACGTTAGCGAGATAGCAACAAGCCGCTGTTATTTCTAACCAAAGAAATCACGAAAAAAAAAGAGTTGTGAAAATTAGCATATTTAGAAAGAAAGTTTAATAATTGTATTTAAAAAAGGTTACTATAGAAACGTAAAATTAACTAGTGACCACTCAAAATTAAAACATCCCCTGCAGAAATGGAGGGTGACGATACGGCCTTAGAGTACACACTGGCGTTACATTCCATTGTGCCTATTATTTTAGGCATCATTTTAACTATGTATGTTTTGAAATTGGCATTCAGTTTTTTGGGGACGTTTTTCCGTAGTCTGTTACAATAGCATGACAAGAATTTATGTTAAAATTACAAAAATATATTTTATGTTAAACTGTTTACAGTCAATATTATTATTTTTTAATTTACTACAAATATTTTAACAATATTAGCATTCGGCAAAAAAAATGTATTTCTTTTATTTAAAAGTAAAGTTATTTAAATTGAACTGATTATACTGTCAAGATTTTTATAAGGTTTTAAACAAAAAATGAATTAAAAAACAATTAAACAAGTTTGGCTAAAGACAGCACTACTGTGGATCGATTTATATTTTCTTACCAAACGAATATAAAAATTTTGTTCCTGAAAATTTTCTGGAAAATTTGAATCCCTTTTAGGTATGGAAAATTGTTAGAATTGAATTCGATCAAAGCGTTCTGTAACGATTTTGATTAAAGTTTACTGAAAGGTACAATATAAGCATTTAATATAAACGGAGTAGAAGTACAGCCACTATGATAAAAATTGTGCTCTATATTAGCGGCTAAGGTCCGACTAATTCAACTATCTGTCGCTATGAACGCTGCATGCTGCAAAGGCACGGGAAAGACATTTGAGAAAATAGACAGTACTATTATCCTTTTAACTGTAGTTAAACACTCTGCCTCAAGATGCCACCAGCAGAGAGCGTATACATAAAGATTATAATTTTAATACGTTTTAATGCTAACTATAAGTCGCTGAGTCAAAAATAAATCCGATACAAGGGTTATCGAAAAAATTTAAAAACCTGTTTAATTACTCAAAGTTGGTCAGTCACATTTTGTTCTAATTTTTTATCATCTATGAAGATTAATTATCAAGTTGGTGTGGCTGATTTGAAAATTTTCCGTTTTGGTAATAGCCTAAATAGAAAAAAACCTAACAGCTGCCTGTTTTTTTTAATTTATATTCGAACCGGTAGTTTTCATTTTTCGATTTTGGTTTTTTCTTTGACAAATGATGTTTTTGACTTATTATTGTACTTCTATAACTAGTAAAATTTTAACTTTTAAATAGCTAGTAAATTTTAGACTTTTAATAAATTTTTAATATTACGATAATTTGCTTATAGGCTAACTATATTATTGACGTTAGTGGAACAGCTTAAAATGTTATTGTATATATTCTAGTTACCACGGAAACGTAAATTTCTGAAATGTGCGGGCACGATTTGACACCAAAATGCGTGCTATTTGTAGCTACACTTACGTTTGGGATACTGTCAATATTTGTCATGATCTTTGTAATTTTGTACCTGGCTGGCACCAGGACATACAAAAACAATTAAATTAATATTGTGGTATTTAATGTTTAAACGGATATTTAATATTTTTAATTACAAATTTCTCTTCACTCTCTTCAAACATATTAATAAAATAACTTCAATTTTTGTAGAGAATATTAATGTATTAACGTAAATATTTATGTACATTAAACGTAATAATTAGAATTTGATTAAAATGAATAATTATCTGCAATTTTAGTCCAATTTGATTTTCAAACTTGGAAAAAATCGATTATGGTAAAAGCTTACATAAGTTTATTAACCAGCAAAATTCGTTAAACAGTTTCAAAATGGCAGCCATTTCAATTTTTAAAAATTCGTAACTTTTTTGTCTTAAGTTCTCTTCAAAATTCGATTTCATCATTGTAATTAGCGTTAAACACTGCACAAATTAGCATTTTGAATTTTCGAAAATTAAGAAATTTAATTTTACGGTGATCAGGGTTCATTTTCGTATTTTCAACTTAATTTTGATGGTGTAAATCTTAATATATGCAGATTTCAATGCTGATTATGATGTTGATATCAGATTTTCTAAAGAGTAAAGTAAAGAAAAATTCTTTTGAAAATTAGCTTCTATGACGTCAACGAGTCAGGTGCCTGCCGCAATTATTTGCTAATTTTCTAATAGATGTGGAGCCGCCTCGGTGGCCTAGTGGATAGCGTACTAGTCATTCACCCCGAGGACCCGGATTCGATTCCCTGCGAGGGCTTGGCATTTTCATACGCTATAAATCATCACATCGTCTGCATTAGCCCAAGTGTGCACAATAGTCGGACGTTAAACAAAAAAAAAAATAATAATAGATGTGTGAGAGTATTATGGGACAAGCGTGAGTTGCGTGAGTTCGTGTGAGGGTATTATGGGACAAGCGAGAGTTGCGTGAGTTCGTGTGAGGGTATTATGGGACAAGCGAGAGTTGCGTGAGTTCGTGTGAGAGTATTGTGGGACAAGCGAGAGTTGCGTGAGTTCGTGTAAGAGTATTATGGACAAGCGAGAGTTGCGTGAGTTCGTGTGAGAGTATTGTGGGACAAGCGAGAGTTGTGTGAGTTCGTGTGAGAGTATTGTAGGACAAGCGAGAGTTGCGTGAGTTCGTGTGAGAGTATTATGGGACAAGCGAGAGTTGCGTGAGTTTGTGTGAGAGTATTATGGGACAAGCGAGAGTTGCGTGAGTTCGTGTGAGAGTATTGTTGGACAAGCGAGAGTTGCGTGAGTTCGTGTGAGAGTATTATGGGACAAGCGAGAGTTGCGTGAGTTCGTGTGAGAGTATTGTGGGACAAGCGAGAGTTGCGTGAGTTCGTGTGAGAGTATTATGGGACAAGCGAGAGTTGCGTGACTTCGTTAAGTCCATCAACTGCCTCCACCAGAAAATTTCTTAGAGACATATTACACTATGTTTGATTTCGTTGATCAATAATCGTTGATGGTGTACATTTGACAAACTTTTATCACACTTTGATGAATTTTGACATGTAATCTTGTCAAAATACCTAGGGAATAACCTCAAAATGTTGTCATTTCCTGTTTGTAATATAATATTATTTCCGTTGTTTTCGTTGAATACAATTTAAAACGATGGCAAAATTGTCACGGACTTTTGAAGCAGTAAAAACATTAATTCTACAGTATGAAAAATAAGTAGAGTGTTTACGGAATATCCACACTAATGCTTACAAAAATCTAGAATTAAAAACACTCATTCTTAAAAATCGTCTTTTTGAATCACGATCTTTCAAATGCCTTTCTTTAATAACACTTTCATTTACACCTAGTATATTTCTCCTTTGTATTCATGGGCGGACCCAAACTCGTTTTTTTCGTTTTCCTCTCTCTTTATTTAGTAGCGCCATAGCAAGGTAAGCGCTTAGTGCAGTAGTATAACAAGTCAACATTATTCGATCCATTACAGCTATTGCACTTGAGTAAACATAACCCCAAAATATATGTAGTTCATAACCCAGCTGGTCAGAGAAATTTGACGAATGTAATATGTTTTATTTGATACAACTTTAACAAATATTCCAACTTGATATGGTCAAAGTTTCATCAAATATTTAACAATTATTTGATAAATATCTTTGATAGTGTAATATGCCTTTTAGAGGAGGATTAACAGAGGTTCTGTTCCCTCCACCACCACACGTCAACTTAACAGCTTTTTGTGTATCCCTATCACTTCACTTCAAACCGACTCCAATGCCCTCGACGAGCTCCAGAATCTAGTATAAGGTGTCCTGATTAAACTCCTGATCTGGTTGCTGAGGTCCAATGAGTCTTCTTCGTTTTGCCTCCAAAAACTCGCACTCAAGGAGTATATGTGCTGCAGTTTCAACACCTTGTCCGCTCAAACGACACTCAAGAGAGGTTTGTAACAATCCCAACTTAAGTAAATGAATCCGGATGTGACCGTGGGGGTGAACATGGCAAGGACCTGCCTCAGTGACCTCCTGTTAAACTGAACAAGCGTTCTTGTCAGTAGTGGGTCTGACTTAAGAGAGGTTAGTAACAATCCCAACTTATGTAAATGATTCCGGATGTGACCGTGGGGGTGATCATGGCGAGGACCTGCCTCAGTGACCTCCTATTAAACTGAACAAGCGTTCTTGTCAGTACTGGGTCTGACTTAAGAGAGGTTAGTAACAGTCCCAACTTATGTAAATGATTCCGGACGTGGCCGTGAGGGTGATCATGGCGACGACCTGCTTCAGTGACCTCCCGTTAAACTGAACACGTGTCCTTGTCAGTACTGGGTCTGACTTAAGAGAGGTTAGTAACAGTCCCAACTTATGTAAATGATTCCGGATGTGGCCGTGGGGGTGATCATGGCGACGACCTGCTTCAGTGACCTCCTGTTAAAATGAACACGTGTCCTTGTCAGTACTGGGTCTGACTTAAGAGAGGTTAGTAACAGTCCCAACTTATGTAAATGATTCCGGATGTGGCCGTGGGGGTGATCATGGCGACGACCTGCTTCAGTGACCTCCTGTTAAAATGAACACGTGTTCTTGTCAGTACTGGGTCTGACTTAAGAGAGGTTAGTAACAGTCCCAACTTATGTAAATGATTCCGGATGTGGCCGTGGGGGTGATCATGGCGACGACCTGCTTCAGTGACCTCCCGTTAAACTGAACACGTGTCCTTGTCAGTACTGGGTCTGACTTAAGAGAGGTTAGTAACAGTCCCAACTTATGTAAATGATTCCGGATGTGGCCGTGGGGGTGATCATAGCGACGACCTGCTTCAGTGACCTCCCGTTAAACTGAACACGTGTCCTTGTCAGTACTGGGTCTGACTTAAGAGAGGTTAGTAACAGTCCCAACTTATGTAAATGATTCCGGATGTGGCCGTGGGGGTGATCATGGCGACGACCTGTTTCAGTGACCTCCTGTTAAAATGAACACGTGTCCTTGTCAGTACTGGGACTGACTTAAGAGAGGTTAATAACAGTCCCAACTTATGTAAATGATTCCGGATGTGGCCGTGGGGGTGATCATGACGACGACCTGCCTCAGTGACCTCCTGTTAAAATGAACACGTACTGGGTATGTTGTCAGTACTGGGACTGACTTAAGAGAGGTTAGTAACAGTCCCAACTTATGTAAATGATTCCGGATGTGGCCGTGGGGGTGATCATGGCGAGGACCTGCCTCAGTGACCTCCTGTTAAACTGAACAAGTGTCCTTGTCATTACTGGGTCTGACTGAAGAGAGGTTTGTAACAATCCCAACTTAAGTAAATGATTCCGGATGTGGCCGTGGGGGTAATCATGGCGACGACCTGCCTCAGTGACCTCCTGTTAAACTTAACAAGTGTCCTTGTCATTACTGGGTCTGACTGAAGAGAGGTTTGTAACAATCCCAACTTAAGTAAATGATTCCGGATGTGGCCGTGGGGGTAATCATGGCGACGATCTGCCTCAGTGACCTCCTGTTAAACTGAACAAGTGTCCTTGTCAGTACTGGGTCTGACTGAAGAGAGGTTTGTAACAATCCCAACTTAAGTAAATGATTCCGGATGTCGCCGGATCATGGCGACGACCTACCTCAGTGACCTCCTGTTAAACTGAACAAGTGTCCTGTCAGTACAGGGTCTGGTCCCGAGAGAAGGCGTTTCCCAGGGAATTGTTCCCATTTCCTAGCCCATTTCCTTACTTCTCCACTCGTAGTTGTACGACTTATTTCGCACGCGGACTCTGGTCTCACTAGTCGATCAGCAGCTCCTCTCTTTGCCATCATGTCTGCTCTCACATTTTTCTCAATCCCGCAATGATCAGGTACCTATCCTAATTGCATCATATTAGTATTTGGCAGGGCACAGAGGGAGCGGATGGAATCCATACCAACTTGGGTGTGAGTTCTACAAAGCTGAGAGTCTGTAATGCCGCCTGGCAGTCTGTAAGTATTAGAAAGTCCTTCCTCTAATACTCGATGAACACATGCCGCGATTGCAAAGATCTCTTTTATTGGTAAACGAACAGAACTGCTAGACATCAATAAGAAAATGTTTTTACGTGTTTAGAACATAACATTGGGTAAAATGTTTAGTAGGGGAGGTAAGCCGCGTAAAACCGCGATGTCACCCACATTGCCAACATTTCAGCCCGTGTAATTGAGTTTAACTGCGAAGTGAGATTAGGCTTAGAGGGAAGACTTGCAAAGTTACCAGAATCCAGAAACTTTATCATTTACAAAGTTTTCATCCTTAAAACTTGCGAAGATCATCCTCCGGCAGATCGATGGTTGTCGATGTCGAAGAATCGGGTCGAATTTGTTGTAGATTATGAAAAAAATTTAGGAATCTTTGAGACTTTCGTGGTGCATTTTCAGGTTTAATGGGTTCCAGTTTTGTTTCAGTATTGACAATATTTTAGCAAAATTTGATCGAAATCGTTAAAGTACACACAAAAAAAGATTGGAAAAATGTAAATGTTAAATTTAATTGATATCTATTAGTTCATCTAGCCTTTAGTGATTAAAACAGACTTGTGTTTAATAAACATAAATATTAAAACCTCAGATAGGGATATATATTTATTTTACGTTTTTGAGAAATTTAGATTTTTAACAGTTTTTTTATTTAATGTGGTTAAAAAAACTATTCAAATTAAAAATTGGTCATAAGATATGGGTAAAACAACAAGTCACATTTTATCAAAATTGGTCGATTTATTTAGACCACAGCGATGAGCATAAACGTGAGTAAAAACTACGTCATTCGTGGTACAATAAAAACCTAAGAACAATTTTTGCACAATCGTCAAACTTCCTTGTAAGATAGTAAAGGTATTTTTACTGAAGTGAAGTAAATGCTAGGTTTGGCAAGAGGAGTGAATAGAAAAAAAGTCTGCCGAACGGAAGAACGTAACGGAAATATGGAACGAACGAGCAAACGAATTTCGTCTATTTTTATCTCTTCCTTTTTTTCTCCTTCTTTTTTGATAACAGTACACGCGTATTATATGAAAACTTTGTCTTGCTTTGGTTTCGATATATTTCTTTAGTTGAAGAACACGTGCACGTTTTAACCGTTTATAATACATTCGAAATTAATGTAAACTTTTATCCGAGATTCTATCCAT
This sequence comes from Callitettix versicolor, assembly GCA_022606455.1. NCBI lineage: Eukaryota > Metazoa > Arthropoda > Insecta > Hemiptera > Cercopidae > Callitettix > Callitettix versicolor. The sequence goes on from CM040183.1 coordinate 77,551,718, forward strand.
GATGGAAGCGATTTCCAAAAGCAACTTTCTTCATTTTACCTGAAATATTAATTTCACAATCTTAACATTAAAATCAGCATATATTAGCATTTAAATTTTCCCAATTACATTGAAAATACAAAAAAAATGCCAACATCGAATTAAATTTTTAAAAATTTCAACAGATTTTGAAAATTCAAAACGGTAATTTACGCAGTTTGTTACGCTGATTACGATGGTAAAATCAGATATTTAAAAAAGAAAATTAAGGCAAAATAGTTACCGCTTTTTACAGATTTAAAATGGCCTCCGTTCTGAAATTGTTGAACGAATTTTGCTGGTTTACAAACTTGTCCAAGCTATTACCAAAATCTATTTTCGTTCCAAGTTTGAATGAAATCTGACTTTAATTTCGAACGTGAGCGTATTCTCTCTCTCTCTCTCTCTCTCTCTCTCTCTCTTTCACACACACACATACACGCTCGCTTACATACGTACATACATGCATACGTACATACATACATTCATACTTACTTACATATATATGCATACATACATCATACACACACACACACACACACACACACACACACACACACACACACACAGCATAGATACACATAGTACACACCGCAGGGGGTGTAGACTAGCTGCACCTATTGAAAGGATTTAGACGTCCCTCGCGTTACCCGAGTCTAACACACACTTACACTTACAACTTTAACACTTTACACTCACAATTACGTTTAGGGAGGCGATAATAGCCTCAATGTGCTTTTCGCCTTAAAAAAAAGAAAAGGAGCATACACACTCTCACACACATACTCTTTCTCTCTCTCTCGCACACACACACAAACATACATATATATACACTCTCTCTCTCATACACACACATACGCTCTCTCTCTCACTCACTCTCATACAAACACACACACACACACACACACACACACACACACACACACACACACACACACACTCACACACACACACACACACACACACACACACACACACACACACACACACACACACACACACACACACACACACACACACACACACACACACACACACACACACACACACACACACACACACACATACAATGGAAATTCGCCAATTGTTATAACAAATTTAGTGTCTGTAACAACGAAAGGCATAACAGAAAAAAAATAACTTTCTGCTTTATAAGTATATATATTTATTTGTAACCATGGAAACAATTTCTGTTTATTAAATTATTTATAACTCAAATTTAAAATGATACAACCCTCGATAAGTGAACCGAACCAGACCAGGAGCGGATGTTTGGAGGCGACATCCCAGTTTGTCGCGGAAGTCAGGAACGTTTCTAATGTGAATTTACTTTTTATATTTGTGGGCGTGTACACTGTGTCCATGATAGTCGGAGTGTACGTTGCTTACTTTACGGGATATTTTTATAAATTTTAAAAATAGACGCATTCCAGCTGGGCTTTATATGTATTTTCTTTACATAAACATTTAAAATCAGACACATCTATGTTTAAATTGGTTAATAAAATTGGTTTCAAATATTGTATAGTTTATTATTATAGAATTTCGATTTTAAAATGAGCATTTAGAGTGGTTACCTTGGCTAGAAAAGTTCTCGAGTGGTCGACTAAATTTTTTAATATGAGAGTTTAAAAGTAATTATTTTGTAGTAAATTTCCTTGGGAAAAATGAGCTATTGAAGTAGCAATCATGGTACGACCAAATCCTTACCTTGAAATAAACAGCTTTTTTTGATCTTTAGATCAATTTTTGAGGCTGTCGTTAAAATTTGTGTGTGTGTGTGTGTGTGTGTGTGTGTGTGTGTGTGTGAGAGAGAGAGAGAGAGAGAGCGTATGTGTGTGAGAGTGTGTGTGTGTGAGTGAGAGAGTGTATATGTATGTATGTTTGTGTATGTGAGAGAGAGAGAATGTGTGTGAGAGTATGCGTGCGCGCTTGTGTGTGTTTGTGTGAGAGTGAGTGAGAGAGAGCGTATGTGTGTGAGTGTGTGTGTGTGTGTGTGTGTGTGTGTGTGTGAGAGAGAGAGAAAAAGTATGTGTGTGAGAGTATGCGGGCGCGCCTGTGTGTGTGTGTGTGTGAGAGTGAGTGAGAGAGAGAGAGAGCGTATGTGTGTGAGTGTGTGTGAGAGAGAGAAAAAAGAGTATGTGTGTGAGAGTATGCGCGCGCGCGCGCGCGTGCGTGTGTGTGTGTGTTTTAGCACTCTCACGTTCAAAATTTTGGTCCGAATCGATTCAAACTTGGAACTAATAGGCCTATAGATTTTTATAATAACTTGAACAAGTTTATTAACCAGCAAAATTAGCTTAACAGTTTCAAAATGGCGGACATTAAAATTTTTTAAAATGTCTATCTTTCTTAAATGTTTTTGAAAAGTCCGATTTCACCACAATAAACGGCGTTAAAAACTACATCAATTAGCGTTTTGGATTTTGAAAATTTCGTTGAAATAATGATTTTCTTATGTGATCAGGTTTGATTTCCGTATTTTCAATGCAATTTGAAAGTTTAAAATCCTAATATATGCAGACTTTAATGTTGACGGGGAAAAAAATTTCAAAAGGGGTGAGATAAAGAAAATAACTTTTGGAAATCCCCTTTTACCATGTCAGCAAGAATTTATTTTTAAGTAACATGTTTTAAAATATTTCGATATTTGCATAATAATGTATACTGTATAATACATCGAGTATTTGGTGGTAAGAAATGAATGTTAACACACAAAATTCTATACAACAACCCTTTATACCCACCGGCAGCCAATGGTAGTACGAAATGCTAACATATTAATATCTATTATAAACAGATTCACAATTGAAGTCATTTGAAGGGAATTTAAAAAATTGTTGAAGAGTTGGCTTGGTAAAAAAAACGATTAAAAACGTGGCAGTCACGAGACTAGCCGACAGAAACTTAGCTTACACTAATTGTTATTGAACGAATCATAGGCCTATATGCTCATAACATTGTAGAATTATTTATATATAAATATAATTCATTTTTTAGTACATAATTATGAGTTTACAGACATTAATAGTTCAATAGATACTATTTTGACTCGACAATAGATTTTTCATTTTATAATCCGCGAGAGAAAACCAAAAACCAAAAAAAATTTTTTTTTTTAATTTTAAAATGTTATCTTTAGAAAATATAAGCTTATAACTCTGCAATAAACATTATGTGCATTTGTTTTTTATAATTGACTATCAAATTAATTGTAGTATACGAAAATGAAAATTCTGTAATTTGTACTTTAAAATCAATAACATTAGCCTTGTTTTAATATCTATCGTCACTTGTAACCCCCAAAATGATTATTAAAGTAAAATTAAATTTTCATATGCAAGATCTTTTGTTTTATAATGCTATAATCTCTAAATGAATTAATAAGTAGAGGTTTTTATATTTATATACATTTTTATAACATTATTAATTTATCAAAACACATGATGAGCTGTGTAAACTCAGCACAAATAAATACAATTACAATTAATTAATTCACACACACACACACACACACACACACACACACACACACACACACACACACACACACATATATATATATATATATATCGGTATATATATATATATATATATTGCTTTCACCCCGAGGATTGTGTTCGACGTCCGACAGGGTTGTGCACACTTGGGCTATAATGCAGACTGATAGGATGATTTATAGCTTATATAAAATGTTTAACGCCCGACCATTGGAATCAGAATGTGATGTGTCCTCGGGGTGAAAGCCTAGTACGCTATCAATTAGGCCACCGAGGCGGTGTGTATATATATATATATATATACACGATGATTCACCGTATATAGCTTGACCCCGTAGGGGGTGCAGACTAGCAGATCCCATTGAGAGGATTTAGACGTCCCTCGCTGTACCCAAGTCTAACATACATTTACACTTACGACTTTAACACTTTACACTCACACTTACATTTAGGGAGACGATAATAGACTCAATGTGCTTTTCGCCTTAAAATTAAAAAAACTTATATAGATTGAGTGAGACGTGAAACCAATACTTATTACTCATACAAAAGTGCTGCAACGCGCCTAAAGAAGCAAAGCTTGAAAGTATAGCTGCTGAACTGGATTGTTTTTTTGGAAAATATATTTCTGGTTTTGATTGATAGTGTTTCATTAAAACTTTTAGTATTTTGAGCAATTTACTTGCAACAATCAGTTTTGAGCTACGTACACAATTTGTAACTGAAAACCCAGCAAGTCTGTTCATTTTTCCCGTTAGTAAGGTTATACCTACTTTGTGATTTTAGCGCAATATTGTATTTGTTTTTTTCTTGCTTACACGTGTCCCAAGTAAACAACAATCCAGTACAGACTCCCGCATCCCCAGAGGGGACACGCCTGCCCAAGTGTCAGAAAGTAAAGTTTGTTTAGGCTCCGGTTTAATTTGCATGCAATACGCGCCGCGGATATCTTGTGGCGTAATTATAGGCGCGTGTAAACATCTGCTGGAACAAAGTCAGGCAGACAAACACTCACTTCATTAAGAACAAAAGTGACAGCCGATGGTGGCGATACTAAATATTTTTAGTAAATTTTCATGGCTATCATGGAAAGTCCTTGTTTCGTAACTTTGATATGATCGCCGATCTTGACCGTTAGATCACTTTTTAAGGAGCAGTTTATTTATATATATATATATATCAGGATCGGCGATAAAAGCTCCGAAACAAGGACTTTCCCTGATAGCCATGAAAATTTACTACAAATATTCAATACCATCCCCACCGGCTATCACTTTTGTTCTTAATCAAAAACAAAACTTATATATATATATGTGTGTGTGTGTGTGTGTGTGTGTGTGTGTGTGTGTGTGTGTGTGTGTGTGTGTGTGTGTGTGTGTGTGTGTGTGTTCATGCGTATTCTTTCACGGATTGAAAAATATGAACCACATTGAAAAGCTCGTTTGACACAATTGTTTCTATTGTTACCGACGTTTCGCCAAAATTTTATCTCATATATATTCAAGGTTATTCTCGTTCCAAGTCTGACTTAGCCGCCTCGGTGGCCTAGTTGATAGCGCACTGGGCTTTCACCCCGAGGACGCGGGTTTGATTCCCGGCCAGGGCTTGGCATTTTCGTACGCTATAAATCACCCCATCGTCTGCATTAGCCCAAGTGTGCACAATAGTCGGACATTAAACACCAAAAAAAAAAAAACCCAAGTGTGACGTTATACTGAAAAAAACTTTCACCTGCCAGCTGCTTTTATAAACTTCTTTTATGAACGAAGAAAAAAGAAGAAAAAGAAGAAGAAATGTTAATGATACAGGAGGGAAAATAAAAAGAATATATATATATATATATATATATATATATCAGATACAAAACTTGTAACACTTTTCTACATACAAGACTCCGTACATAAACTCCGTACGATGCAAATAGAAAGTGGGCTGGCTTGAGCTGACGTAGATCGACCACATTTGCACAATAGCCCGGCTGATTACATCCAGCTAAATTGACAATGAATTTAACACGATTGTACTCCGTTCAAACACAATTGTGGTTAATCCTCCAGACAGCATTTGAAATACGGGCGTCGATCAACCACATTTGTTGACCTTGTTTCTATATTTTGATAGTATCTAACAATCCTGATCTTATGATTTCCCACACTAACTGCCTGCCCTTCTATGCTGTGAACGGATGGTTTGGTGGTCGAAATAGCTTAGACTACGGTCAATCTGCTGCGCGTTTCATCTTTCCTCATCAAGGTTGTGAGTTCGACACGCCGTTACTGCCGTTGTTTTACCTTTAACGCCTCATTAATTTAATTGGCATAAAGTATGAACGTTATAAAAAACTTGTGGACGCTTTCTCCCTCAAACTGTTAAAAAGCGGAGGTACTTTCTTGCTTTTTAATTCAAAGTTTATTTTTTTTAAACTGACTGCGATGTGCCTATTAATTTGTTCTATATATTTCTCACAACAACTACGATATGAATCTTGTATAAAAGCCGCGGTTCTTCTAACTGGTTATGTCTTTAGGGTTGGTAGTGATATGGGGGTTGTAAGTGGTTTTCGATTAGGATTTTTGGGTTAGGCTATTAACTGAGTGAATGTTTGTATAATGTTTTGCATCATTTATTTTTATTAAAGCAATAAACAAACTGTTTAAATATGTCAAAATACAAAAGTATACACATTTCCTTTACATAAACATTGAAACTGAATTGTACTGGAATTCACGTTGATTAATAAACTGTCTTCAATATTTACAAAAATATTTTAAGTACCATTCGTATCACAATATTGAACATGTAATGTATATGGTAACTACTACTCCATCTTCAGAAATTTTGTCTGTTTTGAAGCATTTCTTTATACTGTAAGTCTAAAACAGCGCCAAGAGATTTACATAACTCAAAAATTATTTTCAACATCGAATGCCATTAATTGTTTACAAAATTATTTTCAAGATAACCGTTGTCAGGCAGAACAATATCACTGTAAGATTTCACGTACAACATAACAGCAATGACAATTATAGTTCCGATTATTGTGAACAGAATGCAGTACAACACTTCCCTGATACAGGGTGACACACAATCTATGTACATTTTGCCGTTTTAAACGAGAATATTTTAATTTCTTTCGCAAATTAGATAAAACGGTTGCAAAAACGTTTCCGTGGAAACAATATTGTTTTTTTAATAATGTTTATATTATTTTTTTTCAAGGTTAAAACCCTACCTTTTCAGATTACAAAATATTGACGTTTTTTTAATGTTTTATTTCCTAATTATACGAAGCATAAAAAATGGTAATCACGATCTTAAGATTTTCATTGGTCTATCCGTTTTTGAGGCCTTGAATACAAAACAAGTAGTTTATGTTTGGCTGTCTGTTAGTCTTCGATAGGGCGCGCGCGTGTATTTGTGCGTGTATGTGTGCGCGCGCGAGTGTGTACATTGCGGTGGAGAAAACCTGTAGACCGATTTCGATGAATTTTATTTGCAAAAAGTTTTTAAATGGCAATTTGGATCAAAAAAATGTTGAAAAAAATCGGCTCTAACATTTATACTTTACGTTGGACTCTAAATTTTAAATGAAAGAAAATTACAGTTTGGTAGTGAATCGAAAAACTAAAACCTTGACAGCCATGATGGTCTTACACTTGAACTATTATTTTATTTATTTCAAGTTTGTTACACTGATTTGTGTTATATTTGGCCAAATTTTATCTGTTTTTGAAACCAATTATAAATAAATTGTACAATATGGGTGCGATTCAAAAACTTTTGATTTATTTATTTTTGTAATATAACAAATCTCAGGTACAATGTTCAGTTTAGCCCCGGCTAGCTTTCAGGTACAGAATCACTTGACGTTGATAAATTATACTCTTTAATGGAATCTTACAAGTAAATTCTGAAGACTATGCTGACAATATTCCAGTTTTCTTAGTAACTAATAGTGGTGCGGCAGAAAACAACAAACTGTTAAAAAAGAACTGCTTTTCTATAAACGACAAAAACAAACTGCTTTTTCAAACGGAAACAAGCAGTTTGATTTGGACTGGTTCGTGATTTGTTAAACAAGGAACAGCTGTTGGGACTTACCCACCACCCACATTCTATTCCAACGTTGCAGCAAGAACTAAAACTGTTTTCCTGCTGTTTTCCTGCTAACTGCTTTTCTTCAACCTGCTTTTATGCTTTTTCCCTTTATTTCAAAGTTGCTTGTTGCTTGTTGCTTGTAGTGAAGTAAGAACTGTTTGGTCGTTGTCAACGTTTATCTCTATTTTGTTGCGAGTTACTTGAAAGTTTTAAATGTAAAATTTGTTGTTCAAACATTTTTTTAAACTGTAAAATCAGCGATAATTGTGTTTTATATTAGTTTTTCTACGTAGTTTACTTTGTGTTTAGAAACTTATAAATATTTAGTGGACAATTTTGAAAGTTTTCTTTTACTTTTTTTAAAATGGAAAACTTATTTTTTTCCTAATGCTAATGTTAATAACCTATCATTAACCTATAATAACCTAATGTTAATAACCTATAATTTTGTAACTATATAGAGCCAATTTTATTTAAACACATTTGGCCTATGTTCTTATTACTATATTGTACTTATTAAGGTTACTTTTTTCAGTGTTGAAAAGTGAAAACCTACTTTCTCCCAAATAAAAATATGACAGTAACATCTCGCATTTTGTAAATACATAACCTAATTTTATTTAAACGTATTTTTTATATTTATTATCAATCATCAATATTTTTTAATCAACTAAAAACATTCTAAATTGTTTGCATTTTAGTAAATATGCAAAGGACTATTTAATTTTTAAGTAAAAAAAAGAATGCTTCTATTAAAAATTCATTGCATTTTGTAAATATAAAATGGCATACATAAATATTACGTTTTGAGAATGTAATTTAATTATTACTACACTTATAAGGATTATTTTTTTATCAATGCTTTACATCCAAAAACAGTTGACATGGTGGTAATGGGAATGAAAAAGTAGTCTTAGAAAACTGAACGTTTGTGCTTTATGTTTTAGCTGCTAATACAACTTCGAATTTCAGTTTTCTAAACCTGTTTTGCGCAACTGTTTTAAAAAGCAGCTTTTATCCTCAACAAACAGTTTGTTAACGTTTTGTAAAAATAGCAGAAACGCCCACTCCTAGTAACTAAATGGGTGGTCTGTGGGTAAAAGATTTGAAGAGACTTATGGATGATTTAACAAAATAAAATGATGAATTTAAATTTATTCTGTTGTAGGGGATTATGTTGGTCTTAAAACTGGCTGTAAATTATAAACAATTTTTTTTAGATTTTTAAATTAATTATATCCTTAAGTCTGATGAATAAAGCAACTAGGGGCATTTTGAATAATACATTAAAACGTATCATTCACCAAATTTTTGAAGTATGTAATTATTGTCACCAGTTATTTTCTTTATTATTTTCGGTAAACTGAATTTAGTTAAATCATAAATCAAATGGATGTTGCAGTGTAGTCTCAAGTTGGTTTGTTAATTTATTTGACTGAGGCTTAATTATTTCTTTCTTCAAAATGTTGAACTTCTCTCTTCAAGTGCTTGGATCAAAGTAATCCAAATTCAAATTGGTTTCCTTATTGTTGACTTTCTCCTTCTTCTTTTGGTTTTTATTCCTGTACAAACTATTTGTCCTTCTTTAAGTTTCTTATAGATTGATCATTTATTCAGATAATTATTTTATTTATGATTTATATTAAAGTATATTAAGCCTAAATGACGATTAAAATATTATTATAAATATGATAATTAAATTTAATATGAACTGCGCATGAAAATGGACTATGGGTGTTTTCATTTAAGGTGACTTCAGCGTTTTGTGATTTATAATATGCTATCCTGAGGTCATTAAGTATAACTGAAATTTCAGTATCGTTACACAATTTTTAGCCAAATCAGATTAAAATTTCGAACGCTTGAATTCTAACGCACATGCGCAATAAAACGATCAAATGGATCACTCGTGCACAATCAATAAACTTGCATTCAATTACAAGAACTAGGACTTGTACGCGGGTTCGTATCTAGTTATTGCCGCGGTTTTTTTTTACCATGTATCATGTTTTAGGACTGGTGTTAGATTTTGCCCGTCGCGTGATACGAGTGCAAAAATTTATATTGGTAGTTATAGTAAAATATCAGTTGTTTTGTATTAATTCGTAAGATTAGCTGATTTCATTGAACAGCTGATTGGCTATAACACGTTTTAGGTTATGTTGTTAAAAACTAGCTATATTGTAATAAGAGATCAGGTGTTTTATATTAATTTGTAACAAACAGCTGATTTCATTGAACAGCTAATAGGCTATAATAAGTTTTAGGTTATGTTATTAACATTTGTCGCGTTTTCGAACAAATTATCGTAACTAAAATAAAAAGGAAGAGAAAACATGATACATGATTTTTTATTTTGTTCAGTTACTGAAGTTTTTTCGTCGATTATTAGTCTAATTGGCTCTTTAAAAAGTGATCTGTAGGTCAGGATTGCGCTAATTTTTAGGTCTCGGTTTTACCATGATGGCTGTTCCAATAGCAGCTTCATTAAAAAAAATTCTTAAAAATAATTATCCTTAATTTTTAAGATTTCATAAAGCTGTTTTAATACAACTGATGTTCAGATGAACTAAAATAGATGGTAATGGTTTAATAAAACATTTGTAAAATTACCTAGTACTTTCAATTTAACTGAAAATACAGCTTCCTTCTTGCGGTATAAGTAACATATCTGATATATTGTACAGTATTAAGACTGATACCGGATTCGCCTATAACACGCTGCAGTCACAGATTATGTAAATGACCCGTGAAATATGTATCAAAGATTGTTTATGTGGCAATTTCGCAGTTACAGTTTATCTTTCCGCGTCATCTGTGCTCGCTTTACGGTCCTGGCTGGATCTTCTATTACATATTTCGAAGATGGTTTCCCTTCCATTCTGAATCAATGTATGTTATTATAGTGTGTTATGAACCGTTACTGTCACTGCAACCGTTACTATTACCTCACTGAGCGTAGCGTCACCGATCCAACAAGACACGACACGATCGCATTACTGTCCGTCACCAACACTGTCACTGTCACTGTAACCGTTACCATTACCTAACTGAGAGTGACGTCACCGTTCTGACAAGACACGACACGATCGACATTACTCTCCCGTCACCGTCACTGTCACTGTCAACGTTTTCGTTACCTAACTGAGCGTGACGTCACCGTTCCGACAAGACATGATACGACCGACATTACTGTCCCGTTACCGAAACTGTCACTGTCACTGTCGCTCAGCTTACCGTTACCTTTACCTCACTGAGCGAAACGTCTCGTTCCGACAAGACACGACACGATCGACATTACCGCTCGTCACCTACACTGTCACTGTCACCATTACCGTTCCTCACTGAGCGTAACGTCACCGTTCCGACAAGACACTACACGACCGACATTACTGTCCCGTTACCTTTACCTCACTGAGCGTAACGTCTCCGTTCCGACAAGACACGACACGACCGACATTACTGTCCCGTTACCGACACTGTCACTGTCACCGTTACCGTTCCTCACTGAGCGTGACGTCACCGTTTTCGACACGACCGACATTACTGCCTTGTCACCGACACTGTCACTGTCACCATTACCGTTCCTGACTGATCGTGACGTCACCGTTCCGACACGACCGATATTACTGTCTCGTCACCGGCACTGTCACTGTCACCTTTACCTTTACCTCACTGAGCGTAACGTCTCCGTTCCGACAAGACACGACACGAGCGACATTACTGTCTCGTCACCAACACTGTCACTGTCACCATTACCGTTCCTCACTGAGCGTGACGTCACCGTTTTCGACACGACCGACATTACTGCCTTGTCACCGACACTGTCACTGTCACCATTACCGTTCCTGACTGATCGTGACGTCACCGTTCCGACACGACCGATATTACTGTCTCGTCACCGGCACTGTCACTGTCACCTTTACCTTTACCTCACTGAGCGTAACGTCTCCGTTCCGACAAGACACGACACGAGCGACATTACTGTCTCGTCACCAACACTGTCACTGTCACCATTACCGTTCCTCACTGAGCGTGACGTCACCGTTTTCGACACGACCGACATTACTGCCTTGTCACCGACACTGTCACTGTCACCATTACCGTTCCTCACTGAGCGTAACGTCACCGTTCCGACAAGACACTACACGACCGACATTACTGTCCCGTTACCTTTACCTCACTGAGCGTAACGTCTCCGTTCCGACAAGACACGACACGACCGACATTACTCTCCCGTCACCGACACTGTCACTGTCACCGTTACCGTTCCTCACTGAGCGTGACGTCACCGTTTTCGACACGACCGACATTACTGCCTTGTCACCGACACTGTCACTGTCACCATTACCGTTCCTGACTGATCGTGACGTCACCGTTCCGACACGACCGATATTACTGTCTCGTCACCGGCACTGTCACTGTCACCTTTACCTTTACCTCACTGAGCGTAACGTCTCCGTTCCGACAAGACACGACACGAGCGACATTACTGTCTCGTCACCAACACTGTCACTGTCACCATTACCGTTCCTCACTGAGCGTGACGTCACCGTTTTCGACACGACCGACATTACTGCCTTGTCACCGACACTGTCACTGTCACCATTACCGTTCCTGACTGATCGTGACGTCACCGTTCCGACACGACCGATATTACTGTCTCGTCACCGGCACTGTCACTGTCACCATTACCGTTCCTCACTGAGCGTAACGTCACCGTTCTGACAAGACACTACACGACCGACATTACTGTCCCGTTACCTTTACCTCACTGAGCGTAACGTCTCCGTTCCGACAAGACACGACACGACCGACATTACTCTCCCGTCACCGACACAGTCACTGTCACCGTTACCGTTCCTCACTGAGCGTGACGTCACCGTTTTCGACACGACCAACATTACTGCCTTGTCACCGACACTGTCACTGTCACCATTACCGTTCCTCACTGAGCGTAACGTCACCGTTCTGACAAGACACTACACGACCGACATTACTGTCCCGTTACCTTTACCTCGCTGAGCGTAACGTCTCCGTTCCGACAAGACACGACACGACCGACATTACTCTCCCGTCACCGACACAGTCACTGTCACCGTTACCGTTCCTCACTGAGCGTGACGTCTCCGTTCCGACAAGACACGACACGACCGACATTACTCTCCCGTCACCGACACAGTCACTGTCACCGTCACCGTTCCTCACTGAGCGTGACGTCACCGTTTTCGACACGACCAACATTACTGCCTTGTCACCGACACTGTCACTGTCACCATTACCGTTCCTCACTGAGCGTAACGTCACCGTTCTGACAAGACACTACACGACCGACATTACTGTCCCGTTACCTTTACCTCGCTGAGCGTAACGTCTCCGTTCCGACAAGACACGAAACGACCGACATTACTCTCCCGTCACCGACACAGTCACTGTCACTGTTACCGTTCCTCACTGAGCGTGACGTCACCGTTTTCGACACGACCGACATTACTGCCTTGTCACCGACACTGTCACTGTCACCATTACCGTTCCTGACTGATCGTGACGTCACCGTTCCGACACGACCGATATTACTGTCTCGTCACCGGCACTGTCACTGTCACCTTTACCTTTACCTCACTGAGCGTAACGTCTCCGTTCCGACAAGACACGACACGAGCAACATTACTGTCACTGTCACTGTCACCATTACCGTTCCTGACTGATCGTGACGTCACCGTTCCGACACGACCGATATTACTGTCTCGTCACCGGCACTGTCACTGTCACCTTTACCTTTACCTCACTGAGCGTAACGTCTCCGTTCCGACAAGACACGACACGAGCAACATTACTGTCTCGTCACCAACACTGTCACTGTCACCGTTACCTTTATCTCACTGAGCGTAACGTCTCCGTTCCGACAAGAGACGATACGACTGACATTACTCTCCCGTCACCGACACTGTCACTGTTACTATTACCTTTCCTCAATGAGCGTGACGTCACCGTTCCGACACGACCGACATTACTGTCTCATCATCGACACTGTCACTGTCACCGTTATCTTTACCTCACTGAGCGTGACGACACCGTTCCGACACGACCGACATTACTGTCTCGTCACTGACACTGTCACTGTCATCGTTACCTTTACCTCACTGAGCGTAACGTCTCCGTTCCGACAAGAGACGATACGACCGACATTACTCCCGTCACTGACACTGTCACTGTCACTATTACCGTTCCTCAATGAGCGTGACGTCACCGTTCCGACAACGACCGACATTACTGTCTCGTCATCGACACTGTCACTGTCACCGTTATCTTTACCTCACTGAGCGTGACGTCACCGTTCCGACACGACCGACATTACTGTCTCGTCACTGACACTGTCACTGTCACCGTTACCTTTACCTCACTGAGCGTAACTTTCCGTTCCGACAAGAGACGATACGACCGACATTACTCCCGTCACCGACACTGTCACTGTCACTATTACCGTTCCTCAATGAGCGTGACGTCACCGTTCCGACAACGACCGACATTACTGTCTCGTCATCGACACTGTCACTGTCACCGTTACCTTTACCTTACTGAGCGTGACGACACCGTTCCGACACGACCGACATTATTGTCTCGTCACCGACACAGTCACTGTCACCGTTACCTTTACCTCACTGAGCGTGACGAAACCGTTCCGACACGACCGACATTACTGTCTCGTCATCGATATTGTCACTGTCACTGTTACCTTTACCTCACTGAGCGTGACGTCACTATTCCGAAACGACCGACATTAGTGTCTCGTCACCGACACTGTCACTGTCACCGTTACCTAAAGGTAACGTTAACGGTTACTTAAGTTTTGTGTGAGTAAGAGATACAGTGACAATTGTCCTCACTGAGTGTTACGTCACCGTTCCAACAAGACACGACACGATCGCATTACTGTCCCGTCATCGACAATGTCACTATTACCGTTACCGTTACCTCACTTAGCGTGACGTCATCATTCCGACAAGACACTACACGACCGACATTTCTCTCCCGTCACCGACACAGTCACTGTCACCGTTACCGTTCCTCACTGAGCGTGACGTCACCGTTCCGACACGACCGACATTACTGTCCCGTCACCGACACTGTCACTGTTGATTTTTTGTGATATTCTGGCAGTACTCAGGCACGCTGCTGCTGGGTCCTGGTCACGTGTTTCTGGAACTTAAATGTAGGCTAGTATATTCCAGTGGAATATACATTTTTTTATGATAAGTTTTATTATTATTTTTTATATTTATGTATATGTTATATTATATATATATAACATATATATATTAATATATATATATATATATATATATATATATATATATATATATATATAATTATATATGTGTGTCTATATATATATAATGTAAATATTATTATAAATATGTATATGTTATATTTGATTGTTAATTTTCCTATTTGTTATCATTATATTACATTTTGTAAAAACTGTTTTTTTTTTTTATTGTACTATGTCATATAGCTTTGATTGAAACTCACTGGTTCTTTGTTAAGTTTTGTTGTTATATTTGTTGAACTTTTCAACTGTTACATGGTTAATGTTGTTACTACTGTATGGTGATATTAAAGTTTCTATAAGGTCATTTTAACGTACATGTAAAATATGATTTTCTTTTGGAATAAAATAAAATAAATGACTTTTACAGAGCCGCTTAGAAGCGATACTATCAACAAAACATTGCCATTGAATCGCCCACAGTTCATTTTTGTATTTTTAAATAAATTTCAAAAATTTTAAATGCTAATTTATTCAAATTGTAATAGTGATATCAGATTAGGTATCAGAAAACGTTTCACTTAAAAACAATCACTGTTGAAAATTCGCTTCAATCATGTCAGCGAGACAGCTGCGTGTCGCTATAAATCGATGGAAACAACAAAACGTCACGTAAGCAACGCCACACCTATCTTTTAGATTCCCAACGCAACCAGAAATAAAAGATAAGGAAACTTGGCAACACCGGACACGTACTAAGGAAATTGAAATCATATTTATTGTGCCGCTTGACCGATCAAGTTATCCATTCTGCTGGCTGGGAGCTTTGTTAATGGTCAAACACCCACGGTCGCCTAGCCAATACAGCGCCAAAAACATTGGACAACTTTCTCATATTTAATTTACTTATGTGGTGACATATTTACTTACTGTTTTAAGAATTAATATTGTAATAGTCTCGAAAATACATATATTTTAAGAAATCTTTCAGTTTTAAGCCCTATAAATCCAAAAAGTTTCTTGTATTTAAAAAAAATACTATAATGGCTTAAACTTTAAAACTACTGTAGTTCACTCAGCATTTTGAATTAGCTTTAGATCCCAAAAATTACAGAACTATAACACTGATTGAGCTTCTAGGTTTACTAATGCACTACGGTCTTTGTAAATGTGATTGTGCCTCCTTTTTGTGCTCGTGAGATGTTCGGTTAAGCGCCTTCTCCAGTCGTAGTGTCTTGAAGGGGGATTCAAGGTGGACAACTCCCTCTCTTCTTATTGGTGACTTCCCAGTTCATTATTGTACTTGCAGGTACTTGCATTGCTAATTCCTTTTCAATTTTCCTTTCTCCTGACCCTCAGCACGGAGGTTTTGCCCCATTTGATCAGATTTTATTTGTTCAATGAAATCCTGCTCTTCTATTTTAAATCCTTACTTATGGAAACACCCGCAAGAAGCTAGGGAAATGAGGTCCGTCCATACAGAGCCATGCATGGGTAAGGATAATTTACACTTTAATTAGCCAAGTCATTTATAGTAGTGAATTGTGTGTGTGTGTGTGTGTGTGTGTGTGTGTGTGTGTGTGTGTGTGTGTGTGTGTGTATGTGTGTGTGTGTGTGTGTGTGTGTGTGTGTGTGTGTGTGTGTGTGTGTGTGTGTGTGTACGTGGGTGTGTGTGTGTGTGTGTGTGTGTGTGTGTGTGTGTGTGTGTGTGTGTGTGTGTGTGTGTGTGTGTGTGTGTGTGTGTGTGTGTGTGTGTGTGTGTGTGTGTGTGTGTGTGTGTGTGTGTGTGTGTGTGTGTGTGTTTGTGTGTGTGTGTGTGTGTGTGTGTGTGTGTGTGTGTGTGTGTGTGTGTGTGTGTGTGTGTGTGTGTGTGTGTGTGTATGTGTGTGTGTGTGTGTGTGTGTGTGTGTGTGTGTGTGTGTGTGTGTGTGTGTGTGTGTGTGTGTGTGTGTGTGTGTGTGTGTGTGTGTGTGTGTGTGTGTGTGTGTGTGTGTATGTGTGTGTGTGTGTGTGTGTGTGTGTGTGTGTGTGTGTGTGTGTGTGTGTGTGTGTGTGTGTGTGTGTGTGTGTGTGTGTGTGTGTGTGTGTGTGTGTGTGTGTGTGTGTGTGTGTGTGTGTGTGTGTGTGTGTGTGTGTGTGTGTGTGTGTGTGTGTGTGTGTGTGTGTGTGTGTGTGTGTGTGTGTGTGTGTGTGTGTGTGTGTGTGTGTGTGTGTGTGTTGAGTAGATGAATGTGAAAACTGTAAGTAAGAGATTTTTTAATTAGAAAATTTTTTTAGAAAATTTTAAAATTAAAATTTTCTAAAAAAACTGGGCAAACGATTTTATTCAAACTTAGCTCAAATGCAGCTCTTTAAGGACCATAATAAAACTTACTGGTCGTAATCTTTTAAAAATTACTTTTAAGATTTTACTAATGTTTTTTCGAATTACTTCCAAACAATAAATTAATATAGTTGAAAATTTGCTAAACTGATTACAATTTATGCCTTCTTAATATTACCAAAATTTGAGAAAAATCTGATAAACCAATTATGAAAAGTTAGGTCGATATTTCATTTTTTCGATAGCTCTTAAAGTGGATTTTTTTAATGTAGAAACCCATTCATTTTGTTTCGTTATTTATTAGGCCTAACTATATTTAAGTAAAATTTTATCAAAATCGTTTGAGCCGAAAATCAATTAGGCTGACACTTTTTTTCTTAAAACTAGGTTTTAACCGCCTTTTTAAATGAAAAATTCCCAAATAAAATATGCCAAAGCAGATTTACAGGAAAATTTAGCGTACATACACCCAGCAACTGACTTAACAAGTAAAAAAAAGAAATACTTTTTTGGCTCAAGATACCTACAAATGAATCGTCCCACCAGTATCCCCAAAATCGGTATTTCCGCCATCATCGAATTGTCTTTACACTTCCTATATTGGGAAAGTTAAATCAATAACACCTTTTTATTATAAATAACTGTTATCTTATAAAACCATCATCTCTTATCATACTAGTCTCGTTTACTTATCAGACAATAAAACTGAATCGATTAGTATCAGAGTGACTGAGTTGTATAAATGTGGTTGTTTATATTTTATGAACACGTATTCTGAATATTTTATTAATTTAAATGAAAATAAATTCTGTTCTATTATTTACTAAATTTTTATTTATAATAAACGTTAATGGATTTGAGGTAATTATTATAATATTTAAACTAAGTGAAAATTTCGATTCGAATTTTTTCATACACAAATTATATATTAAGCCATAGATTTTATTATTATTATTATTATTTATCTTTATTTGTTTCACCCAACTTTGGGGTACACTAAATCAATCACTTTTTAATGTTCTGTGCCTTCCTCGTAGCCTAGTATTGCTTCATTCGTTGTGATCTTGCTTTTCTTTCTTCGTCAGAGATTTGGATCGTTCGCTTGTATTTGACTTTGCCTTGGAACCGTTGCTTCTTGTCCTTGGTTATTGTTTTGGCTGTTCTGTCCATGAGCATAGTGTCAGTGATCTGCAGTTCTGTTATGTCTTTCTCCGTTTCTCTAAACCAAAGTGGTTTGGCTCTTCTACTGCGAAAGTAGTCAAATATTTTTTTTTTAGTCTATTTTTGTTCATTCGGAGGATGTGCCCATAAAAATCAATTCTCCTTTTTCTTATTGTGTCTGATAGTGTTTCAGTTTTTTGATAATGAGTTTCATTACTGATGTGGAGTACTTGGTTGTTACAGAATTTGGGGCCTAAGATTTTTCGTAATATCTTTCTTTCTTTGATCTCCAGCCTTTCAAGTGGGCCCTGGGTTGTGAGAGGTAATGTCTCAGCTGCATATAAGGCTTCTGGTTTAATTACCGTATGATAATATCTTATCTTTGTATTCCAGGAGAGGGACTTCTTGTTGTATGTGTCCTTGGTAAGTTGGAAGGCTAATTCAACTTTATTTCTCCTAGATTCCATAGCTTTTTTCTCTAGAGCGTTCCAGCTGATCCATTCCCCAAGATATTTGAATTCTTTCACTATCTCAATGTATTGTTCTCCCACTTGAAGCTTTTTTGGTGGATTTTGTATGTTTGTCAATATTTTAGTCTTTTCAAATGAAACTTTGAGACCCATTATTATTATTATTTTAAGGCGAAAAGCCCATGAGGCTATTATCGCCTCTCTAAATGTAAGAGTAAGTGTAAGTGTGACACGGATACCGCGAGGGACATCTAAATCCTCTCAATAAGTGCAGCTAGTCTCCTCTGCGGGGTTAGGCTATAGAGATACAAACATAAGAAAACTACAATAGAGAAGAGAGGAAGTAGGAGTGGGGTGGAAAGTTATTACACTGGGATAGGTTTAAGGGTCTAGTAGATGGGCTCAGGTGTAAACTATAACGCAACATAGGAATGTTAATACCAAAACAAAATACTCACAGGTTAATTTATTAAATGTTGAATAAAGGATAACCTAACAGACGAAACTATGGTAGAGAAATCACAGATAAATAAAATAACAAAAACATAAATGTAATATATTGTGTATAAAAGTATTCGTAATAAAATAATAACTAATAATTAATATATAGAAAGATTTCGATAAAACAATCTAAAACAAATTTGTTTATTACAATATTGTTACTCTTTTGAGGGGATATATTAGGAAAAATGCTAATTACAATATATTAACATGTTTAAGAGATATTGCAAGAAAAAATTACTCATTACAATATTGCTACCCTGTTTAAGGGGATTTGTAAGGGAATTTTATTCATTTGTTATCCTGCTTAAGGTAGTTTGTAAGAATTTTTTTTTAATTACGATATTGTTTCCCTGTCTAAGAGGATTTGTAAGGAGAATTTGTTCATCATAATATTGTTACCCTGTATTAGAGGACTTGTAAAGATTTTTTTTCATTTCGATATTGTTTTCCTGTTTAAGAGTTTCTTTGTTAATTACTCTATTGTTACCGCATTTAAGGGGATTTGTAAAGGAAAATTCTTTCATTACTATATTGTTATTTTGTTTAAGGGAATTTGTAAAGAAAATTTTGTTCGTTACGATATTGTTACCCTGTAAAGTGGATTTATAAGGGAAATGTTGTTGATCACTATATTGTTATCTTGTTTAAGGGAATATGTGAGGGACATTTTGTTCATTATAATATTGTTACCCTGTAAAGAAGATTTGTAAGGAAAATTTTGTTCATTGCAATATTTCTTTCTTGTTTAAGTGAATTCGTAAGGAAAATTTTATTCATTACGATATCGTTCTCTTGTTTAAGAGGATTTGTAAGGAAACTTTTGTTAATTACTTTATTGTTATCTTATTTAAGGGTGTTTATGAAAAAAAAATCGTTCATTACAATATGAAAATGTTCAAGCATATTTAGGCGAACCCTTTGTTCAGGATGCGAAGAATATTTCAAATAAAGTTTAGTCTGTAGAAACACTTTTAAATCGTGAATGCTCACGATAACGAGAACAAGGACGGGCTTCGGGTATTCTTAAGAGTTCGAACAAGGTCATGCAACCAATGGATACCCGCTGCTTCACTTGTGTGGATCTGATAAAAAAAAAAAAAGTATTAGATACATGTTACATTTGAATTATAAACTCCAAAAATCGATAAAATCAATGCCCTGATGCAAATGTCGGTAGGTTTTTGAAATCTTTTCTTACCGAGCACTTATTGTGTTACCTGATACAGTGCACGAAGTCCCCAAGTATTGTTATAATAATGTTACATATTAATGACCGTTGTCTAGACCATTTCGTAATTATCAGACAATTGTCTATGTATTCTAATTCTTATTTTTCCTTAGTGTCCATAATTTATGCCATTTACAGTAGACTAACGAGGACAGAAGATAAGCCTTAACGGCTAAGTGAAAGATTGCAGTAATCCCGTCTCGAACCGTGAGATGCACAAGTTCTAAAACGTGACAGACTCGGTCAAATATGCCGACATGCAAATGTATTTTACAGTTTTATTAAACGCTACAAACGCCGTTACTTATGCACATAAAATGACGTTTCAGGCTCAAGACACATCCGTTTTCATGCGCACCATCAAGACGCCAAATTTCCTGGACAAAACAACCATGATACGTGACTTCCTCCGTCACGGCGACAAAATCATGCAGCTCACTGCTCCCGACGGGTTCGGCAAATCCACCAACACGGACATGTTGAAACGGTTTTTGGAAATCGAAAAATGCGAACGACGCGTGAACGAAAACAGTTTAAACTATAAGGCGTTCAAAGATAACAATCTGCTGATAGCGCAAGACGGACAGTTTTTCAACGAACATTTCGGGAAATACCCGGTTGTACACATAAACTATAAACCTTTACGGGAAATAAACGGTGAAAACGTTTTGCAAATAATGAAGAAAATTGTAGTAGAATCGTTTCGGCCTTACGAGTGTCTTTTAAACGTCGATAACATTTGGTCAGACCAATTTGAAAGAGAAACGTTTAAAAATTACTTAAATCGAGAATTAAATTCAGAACAGATAGAAAAAGCTTTCGAATATTTATGCGCATTGTTGCAAAAGTTTTACAATAGGAATGCAATCGTACTGATTGAAGATTACGATGCATTTGCGCAAATAATTTTCAAAAACAATACAAAACTCAAAGAAACTATTTCCTTACTTTGTTCGTTTAACGCGTTTTTGGAAAGCACTAACGTTCAGAAAGCGTTTATAACTGGAGTGCTCAGGTTAGGCAAAGGATTGCTACCGAACACAACTGCACAATACCAGTTTCTAGGTAATCATATCTTCAACCGGTATTTCGGTATTACCGAAGCCGAGCTGAACAATATTTTATGGAACGACGAAGAAAAGGACAAGATCAAAGACGCCGTGGGCGATTACTACGGCGGATACGAGACGGAAAAGAACGTAAAGCTGTACAACACAGCTGCCGTTTTGAGATTTTTGCAAACGCGTAAGTGGAGCGTGATGGTTACGTCGGCGAGTGACAATATGGAACTCAGTCGGGTCTGCAAGGTGCAGAAGGTCGCTTTCAAGATAAAAATGTTGTTGCTGGGTTATCACGCGCACGTCGACATATCGCGGCCTCTGACGGCGAAAGACGTTCTGAGGCTGCACGAGCTAACCACGTCGCTCAAAGCCGGCGACGACGAAGACTTAAACTTGTTCATGCACTTGTTATACGCCAAAGGTTGTTTGGCTGTTGTTAGCGATGGAAACGCTGTGGATTACACCGAAGTCGATTTGGTAATTCCGAATCAGGACATGTTTGCGAGAATGACGGATTTATTAGAAACGTGTTGATTGGAAAAAATAACTGTGCTCAAATTGAAAGCTCAATTTAAAATCCACTGACGTCTAAACGATAAGTTGTAAAATCCTTAAGCTCACTACAAGAAGATGAAGAATTTTTAAAAAGACCGTACTGGTAGGCTCTTAGTGAAAAAATAAGCCTAAATACAAGTATATTGCTGACTTTTGTGCTAAGGATGAATGGATGACTTTCTAGGTTCACTATTGCACTACGACCATGTATATCTGTTGCCCCTTTTCTATATTCCTGAGAAGCTCAGTTACAGCGCCTTGTCCTGTACTATTCTCTTCATAAATTCTAGGATTTTAAGAAAATTCAAGGTGGCTGACTTCCCCACTTTCAATTGGTGACTTCCCTATTATTGAGGTACTTGCGGATGATTGTTCTAATAATCGCCTTTCGATTTTTCCCCTTAGTCTTGACCTTATTAAGAAAGTTGTGCCCGATTTGGCAGCTTTTTATGTGCGGTGACTTCCCGCTCACCCTGTTTACATTCTTACTCATGAGGATATCAGTAGGTAAGAAAATTACAACCGCCCATACAGAGATCCCCGTGCATGTGTAAGGCTAAAGTACATTAAGAAGTTGCACAGGGCTCTGTTTGATTCACCATTAGGCGTGTCATACACTTCATCAGCAAGGGTTGCTTTACACTTTTAGAGTTAGCCAGGTTATGTAGAGTGTTGAATGTGTGTATATGTGTACATGAATGAGCGTAGTATGAGCTAGATGTACGGTGAGATCGCTAAACCCATCAGCTGCTCATTTCAATTGACTCCGCCGGTTTGTGCTAAGGATTCTTAGTGATGGAATCTGAGTCGATTGAGTGTAATGCCAAGGTGTAATCAAATATGCGTTATGGAAGATTTTGAAAGTACACGATAGTCAATAGGAGTGGAAGGACTCCAGGATAAACAGGAGGAGTTAAAGGCGGCATTGTTAAGAAAATGACAGCAGAGTAGTAGAAAACATACTACAAATATATGTATACCTTCAAACGTATTTAAGTTAAATAGATATTTTATATAAAATAACACTGGATCGAATCGTACAAAACATATGATCAAAATAGTGTGTGTTATAATGTACATTAAGACTGCGTAATCATTAAAAATATAAAAGAATATTATGATAAATATAAGATAATTGAAAAAAAAATCGACAATCTATCCGTTAAAAAAATATATTTTACGTCATTTAAAATACAGTCTCGTTAATTATTGTCTTAATTTATTTATCCTTACGTATCGACCCTAACTTATTTACGATTCATTAAACTAGGTATTAGTATGCGTTGTAGAAGCGGTCATCATGGTATGACTCAGACCCGGAAGCGTTGATCAGACCACTAGATTGTTTTTTGAGGATTGATTAAAAAAGTATTTAAATCTAAATATTTACAATACGCAGCTGTTTCGCTGATGTTTTTTTGAAAATTCAAAAATAATTCCGGACCACCATCTTTAGAACCTTTAGTAGAATTTTAATTTATGTAAATTACAATTGTAAAATCAGATATTCAAGTTAATTTGGAATGGCTGCCGCATTGATTCAGACTTTGCTGGTATAAATTAAATAATAATAATAATAATATAATAATAATAATAATAACATAAAATAAAAATAATTTTAACAAATACAAAATTATTTTTTATTGAAATGTAATTCGATTAAGAAAAATAAAAAAGTTTACACTCATTTTATTAATACAATAATTTATGATCTCGGACAGAGTGATCATGCAGGCAGAATAATATTTTTTTTTGTATAGGAAATAATCATGTATAATGATAAATTTTGTTTTGAGGTTAATTTTTTAATATATTTTTGTTATTAAAATTAAAATATAAAAATCTTTCCATATATTCTAAAGTTTCTGTAAAATTTTACCTTACTGCCTTTCGATTTTATAGTCATTATTAATATGATTATTTAATTATTTTATGTTGACCTTTGAAATTCAATTTCATTCACTTAACCCTTCTCAAAAATGTCTCTTATCTCCTGGTGGTTCAAACATCACTAAAAATTGTTTCTTAATATTTCTTTGTTGATTCAATTTTGATCCATTGGTTTATTGTTGTCTACATTCTACGTTCTTATTGGCTGCGTCAGGCGTTTTTCACCGCCTTTTTCGCTGATTGGTTCTTTGGTTCATATTGCATTTCACAGCCTGTTGTAGATAAGCTGTCCTTGCCGATAACAATGCCTACTTTATTTTCACCTTAATAGCCTAAACGTAATATATATAAATAGAAATGTTTATGCTACTACACTAGATAACGAATTTGGTTAGGTTAATAGCAAAATTTAAATAAAGAAAAAATTTTAATTGCACACTCCAACTTCCTAATACAAGTAGTTATAGATGCCGTGATGTAGAGATCACAAAGATCAAGCTCATTTCCATGTTTCGGGTCTGGGGCTTACCATGATGGAAGTTCAATAGCTTATTTCGCTAAAAATCCACAACTATTAAAACGTGATGAGGTCGGTATATATATGACAAAAGCGAAGTCATATGATAATCCGGGAAAGGAACTATATTTGTAAAAATCCACAGCTGACCTGTGGTATAGTCACGTTACGTTTACAATAGACGTAAACAAACGGTATCATTCTACCGTTTGATAGATCTAGCATTGATATAAACATACTACCGTTTATTATAGCATTGAATATAAACATACTAGAAGTGCAACCACCATTATAAAAGCGAGCTCTGTATTAGCGGATAAAATCCAAGTAATTGGACTGTCTGCCGCTACGAACGCTGCAAGCTGCAGGGACAGAGGGAGACGTTTGTGAAAATAGGCAGTACTTTTTTCCACCAGCATCGAGTGCTCAAAACTCTCCGTAAAGTTATCCTTATGGTAAGTTTATATTTAATACTATTAAATCCTTTAGTAGAATTTTAATTTATGTAAATTAAAATTGTAAAATCAGATGTTGAAGTTAATTTGAAATGGCTGCCGTATTGATTCAGACTTTGCTGGTATAAATTAAATAATAATAATAATAATATTTCCCAACGGCAGAGAGGGCGGAAGAGCTATACATGCATCTGAAACTCTTACACTCAATAATAAGGGATTACTGGACAACCTGGAGAAGAAGGAAAGAAAGTTAATAAGGAAGATATTGGGCCAAAACTTTAGAAATAATGAAGTAAAGTTGATTTCTAATAAAAACCTGTATTTTAAAATTGAGAGACTCTCAGATAGCATGAGGAAAAGACGACTTAGTTTTTATGGCCATATTAGTAGGATGAACAGCAGTAGACTTACTAGGCGGATCTTTGCTTTCTTCAGAGATCGGAAAACGAAGAGTAATTGGTTCAGGCGGGTCCAGGAAGACTTAACTGAGCTGGCGATATCAGATGAGATGATTGACGATGTACTTAAACTGCGAAAACTTTTACATAATGAAAACCTAAGGTTCCAAGAAAAACCAACATCTAAAAGGGGCGGGGCAGTCTCGGATGAAAGAAGGAAGGCAGCCTCGGATAGAATGAAGCAGTACTGGATACAGCGGAGGGCAGCTAACGCACATCAAAGTAATTGATTTTGCGTACCCCAAAGTGGGTGATCCGGATGAAAAAAGATAATAATAATAATAATTATAATAATAATAATAATAATAATAATAATAATAATAATAACAACAACAACAACAACAACAACAACAACAATAATAATAATAATAATAATAAAAATAATAATTATTATTATTATGAGTTACAAAATGTGTTATGGTATATTGTCTTGCTTTTAAATAAATTATTCGTTACATTCGTTGCTAAATGGATGGTCACGTGACTTACCGCAATGGCTGCTCCAATAAATCATTTTTGTTATGGGAAATAATGTTTGAAACCATTTTATTTCTCTGTTTTTGGTTTTAACTGCCATATCACGACTTGACGTTTAGGCAGTCATCGCTGTACCATGTAGATGAGCAAAGCGACCGACTTGGGCGCTATACGATAAGGGGCGACAAAATGCGAGGAGATACAGTAATTTTATTAGTAATGCAATGTATAGTAAATATCAATGTGACTTGGTGTTGACTGTACTATATACTGTACTTCCGTATCATTCTAATATTACTACAAATCGACAGTGCTGCACTCTGCTAAAGGTCAACAGTGATACATCATGCAAAAAGAGGCTTTTTTACAGTTTCAAGGAAGCACTGGAAGACCCTGTATGCAAATAACGCGCTGCAGGATACTATGAATGTCTCAATTTTCCGTGAACCATAACTTCCGTGCTCATTGATATGCAACCCCAAGCGCCTGTTTATTGCATCCCTTAAAACAAAATGGCGCGGAAAATTGAAAATCTTTCATCTAACGCGCTAGTGATGTCACTGTACACGAAGAAGGCTATTTATAAAAAGGACTTTACGTGCTGTCTAGGTTACATTTTACTTTTTCACATATGATAAGGGGATCGTTACACTTGAATAGGAATTAATAGTTCTTTTCTATGAAATATTCATACAGTTGTAATTAAACCATACAATACTTCGATCAAATTTTGTTTGAATTATCAACGAAAACCCAAAAATATTACCAATTATCAAATTATATATATATTTTTTTGCCAAACAGTGTTAGAATACGAACACTTATGAAATATCTAAAAATAACTAAGTGTTAAGGGCAAATCAGACTTAAGCCTGTTAAATTTAATTAAAATCGGCCAATTCGTTTAGTCCGTAGTGTTACAGTTCTATTATTTCAAGTCAATATTTGACGATTTTCTAATTAGTTATCTAGCCGAAATTTTCTTAAAGGAACTCACAATTTTAACAATTTGTGAAACTATATATTGTAACACGCGGTATCCATGGCAACGACAGTTAGAAAATGTCAAAAACAAATTGAATCTAATTGACCTGTACAAAATGGCGGATTTCCCCCGCCTTAAATTTCTGTTTTCCAGTATGCTCACCATCGCCTACCTTGTGGTTCAGCTTTGCGTTCTTGTCCTGCTTCTGTATCCGGCCGCTATTTACGATTTGTCCAACCTGATTGTCACTTTAGTCATCTGGAAGACTCAGGAACTGCTGAAGTTCATTTTGTAAAAGCGGTGTAATGTATAGCGTCCATTAATATTTAAAATTTGTAATTTTTCTGTGTAAACAGGCATCGGTAGCATAAAAAATTAAAGAAAATCAATATAATTATGGCAATAAATGTTATTTTCAAAAAAAAATATTTGTTATTTTGTCATGCTTTTAAATAAATTATTCGTCACATTCGGTACTAAATGGATGGTCACGTAACCTATCGCAATGGCTGCTCCAATAGCTTATTTTTTTATGGAAAATAATGTTTGAAACCATTTTATTTCTCTGTTTTTGATTTTAACTGCCATATCACGACTTGACGTTTAGGCAGTGATCGCTGTACCATGTAGGCGACTGATTTGGGCGCTATACGATAAGGGGCGACAAAATGCGAGAAGAAACAATTTCTTTTTTAACTTTTGTTTATAGTTAAAAATAATTAAAAATCTGATTGAAGATATGTCTTTATAATACTATTGTAAGATTATAGACTTTACAGAAACAAATTTTTAATTTTTCATATTTAAATTATGCAGATTTTAATGTTTGTTAAAACGTGAAATCAGAATTTTTTGAATGAGTGTAAGGTTAAAAAAACAAATATATAAATAAATAAAAGACATATGGCTCCCGCCACGTCACAGAGTGCCGCGATTGTTAACAAATTTGTTGTTGTGACATCGAGTTATTGGAGAGGCTATCATCAAGACTTCCGCTGATCCTGGTTTTGCCACTATGTGCCACATTGTGCACCCTCGTCAACAGGTTCAATTCCCTCCAGATCTTTAGAGAACTGTAAGATATTTCGGATGATGTTGCCCTGTTCTGTCACCTGTCCCCCACTCCAGAGAGTGCCTAGGGATTCAAATCATTTCCTGTCCAAGGCTGGACAGTCAAAAAGTGTGTGTTGGGCTGTTTACTCAGCTGTACTACATTTTCTATATAAAAGATGTGTCATATAAGCCCATTTTGTATAGATGACTGCTAAATGTCCAGTGTCCCGTCAGAAACTCCGTCACTCTCTGCAGATCCATCCTGTTCAGCTTAAGAGCCTCCCCTGTGAGGGACGTAACCAAAGACCTTGAAATGAATGCCGATCTTGACATCTATATTTCCTTTTTAAGAGGACTTATTATTATTATTATTATTATTATTATTATTATTATTATTATTATTATTATTATTATTATTATTATTATTATTATTATTATTATTATTATTGGTCTGGTATGTTTCTGGTTGTCTATTGTTTGAAAATAAGGATACTTGATGCGGACGAGTCATGCGTTTTTGCACCGATGGCGTTGTCCGCGAAAAATTTGTGGGGAGCTTTTTTCACTTTGCCTGGGAGGTTTATTTCACTTCAGCGGTCCCTGCGTTTAGGCCTTACAGTGCGGTACATCTACTGACCAAAAATTTTTTAGATAAGTCCTGAGTAGTATTAAGGATTTTAATTCAGTTCTCTCCCTCTCTGCCTTTCTCGGTTTCCCTCACCGAAAAGATCTTAATTCGATCCGATTAAAAGAAGCGCCCTTGCGAAACCTTACGCCGAAAAACCAATCTCTGTATTCGCCCGTTGAAGGGTCTGCGCCTCTAATTACAATGCCCTTAATTTCCCAGGAGAGGTCGCAAATTTGTTGCAGACAAACCAAAGTTTTCTTTCGGAAATTAAAATCATTCAATTTGGTGTCTTGTTTAAAAAACATTATGTGAAAAATAAACAATTTCCACTCAAAGCTGTTCTGTTCGGGTAACAGAAGCGATTTTCTTAAAAAAGATAACAGTATTAATATATTTACTATATACTTTCTTCATAATCTAATTTCACCCTCAATTCAGCGTTAAGATTTGCATAAACCGTTTGAAATGTTCAAAATACTTTTTGTTTTTTATTGTTTTTTTTTAACGTCCGACTATTGTGCACACTTGGGCTAATGCGGACGATGGAATGATTTATAGCGTATGAAAATACCAAGCGGGGGAATCGAATCCGGGTCCTCGGGATGAAAGCCCTGTACGCTATCAACTAAACCACCAAGGCGACCTAAAATACTTTGAAAATGATAACTTCAATTTTTTTTTAATATTATAAGATAAAAGTTATAAAACCACTTATTATAAGACCACTTTTCAGATTTGAAATGGTCACAATTTGGAAACGTTTAAGACATTTTACAGTGTAGAGAACATGCATAAAATCAGTTTGTCAATTAAATCGGAACAAAATTGCGAATACAGTGCTACACCCACCTGCATACAGGATATATACATTATTTTTAAACAAAAGCTCAATAATTGATCTAGAGGTAAAAATTAATAAAAGGAAATATGAGTATGTGCGCTCATGTACACGATTCACAGCCAAATTTATGGCACATTCAGATGTGAAATTCTTAATATAGGTGGACAGAAGTCGGGCAACATCTCAAAGCTGTTTGATTAAAGGTGTTTAATTAAAATGTTTAATTAAGTATTTTTAGCTTAAAATTGCACTTATTTACATAGAACATTAACAGTAAAATTGTTTCAGTTTTAATTGGCAAAGTCATGCAAAGTACACGATATAATTAATTACACGCCTAAATTTCCTCAAAAATATCTCGCAATTTTAAATAAATTTGGCATAAAAAAAGCACATAAAGATAAGAAATAAAATGTGTTTGTCGCTACATAATTCAAAAAGTCTTCATATAAACTCATTTTAAGGTCCTCCAAGTCTGGTAAGCATTACCAAACGCTCATTATTCTGCAATGGAAATTCGATAATTTGAATTTAAAAAATGCTTTAGTAGCAACTTTTATTTGAAAATTGCACCCGAACAAACAGAACGACCCAAAACGGCAAAAAATGTTGTTTTCGTGTTTTGTGTGTTGATTGTTTTAGGCAATAACTGTTTTGTTTTTGACAATTTTCGGTCTGCAAATGTTCCTACTCTTTCTCCCTTACGTTATTGTTTCTCTTTATTTGTTTCACCCAACTTTGGGGTACACTAAATCAATTTTTTTTTAATATTCTGTGCCTTCCTCGTAGCCCAGTATTGCTTCATTCGTTGTGATCTTGCTTTTCTTTCTTCGTCAGAGATTTGGATCGTTCGCTTGGATTTGACTTTGCCTTGGAACCGTTGCTTCTTGTCCTTGGTTATTGTTTTGGCTGTTATTAAAAAGCAACAAATACCATCAACAGAGAGAAAACTGCCACACCACAGAACGACACTCACAGTTACCTACTGTATGGTGGACTGTCTTCAAGTGTATTCAAACTGAATGTACTACAGTTAGGCTTATGTGCGTTAATGGTGCACTTACGTCAGCTCTGGCCAGCCCAATTTCTATTTGCGTCATACGGGGTTATTAAAGTAGCAAGCATGCGGAAGCTTCCTTTGAGTGAGAACCATCTGGAAGATACCAGTTACGATTTTCGCAAAATGTTAGAAAAAGTTTCGTAATTTAAAATTTTCCATCCATGAAGGAATATGTATGTATGAAAAAATATATATATATATATATATATATATATATATATATATATATATTATGTATATATATTTGAAATATTTTGAAGTTATATTTCAGTTATACGTAGTTCACTACAGACATGTCAATTTCGGAGGACAATTTGCCTTCGAATAAGGGAATTGACCTTTATTCCGTTAATTGATTTAAAATTAAACTCACAGTCTACGTCGTTAACAGAAGTCCTTCCCCAGGACAAAGGACCGTCCTTCAAGTGTCTCGGACATCACAACCCTTTGTATGTACCATGTTTGTGGTAGTACTCAGCTGTACGTTGTCACTGACTACTTGACTAACATAAAGATTTCGTACTTTCAGATGTACAGTTATTCGGCGCACTGCAAGTTGCAAAGTAAATATTGCAACACGTGTCACATACAGTCTGAACTTAAAATGCGTCACATTAAGTAAAATGTGGTACAGTTTTTTTACATTAAATTATTTCTTTAAAAAAATGGTTAAAAGTATTCACAAAAAACTATAAAGTTAATAAAGTTTTTAAAATCGTTCATAAAGTTCTGAACTACTATTACGTTTAACTTTTATTCAATTTATTTTCCTACCATAAATTTTTATAGTTTAAATTTGTTACTCGACTTGAGTTATGCGGCTGCAATTTGAAAATATTTTGTTCAATACAAAAATCGAAAAATCGAAAAATGTATTAAATGAGAAATAAAAACACAGAATATTAATGTAAAAATTCTTAAAAAATAAAAAAATTAAAGAGAAAATTTAAAATAAAAAATATGTAATCGCAATAATCCAAATTTGTAATTAAAAAATTGAAAACCAAAAATTTGAAATCAAATTTAAAAATTATAACTAAGAAAACAAAAATTACAATTAAAAATCTGACAAATACAAAAATAGAATAAAGTAGATAAAAAAAATTGTAAAAGCGAGAAGTGGAAAAATCGAAATATGATCAAAAATAAATAAGATACACTTCTTGTAGTTTATTATTAGAATAAAAATCCCGAAGCCTCTCTAAAAACCCCGAATCCAATTTTAATTTCCAAAATTCCATTCTGTTTTGAATGCTGCCTGCTACTCCGATCGTCCCAAGAACGCTATAATTTTAGAATCCATTCTCAGATTTAATGGACTTTCCTTTATTCCGTTAATTGACCAAGAACAACCCTTAACGTGTCCTTGGCAGATGGACAAAAGCTTAACCCTCGTGTAAGTATGTCCTGCAAGGATTAAATCAAGCTTAATTCGCACCAATTACCCCCTCATTCCATCCTTCGTCGCCCCGCACGCCATTTCTGACGGTTTAATTTCTGCTTATTGTTGAGAAAACTTTAGTTTAGATATGCTATGAACATTGTAGGGGTAGCATGTATTTCAATTCATTTATAGCCACCATTACAAAAGCGTGCTCGATATCAGAGAGTAAAGTTTAAATAGTTAGGCTATCTACCGTTACGAGCGCTGCAAACTGCACGGACGCGGGGAAGAAGTTTGAGAAAATAGACAGTACTATTATCTATTTCACTGTAACTGAACACTGCCGCTAGATGCTACCAGCAGCGAGTGCTCACATACCTCTCATAAGGGTTATAATTCTAGTAAGTTTGTATTCATTGATTCCGGTTATAAAGCTATCAGCGAAAAGACAAAAAAAAATCAGCATTTTTAACAGTCTAAGTGTCTCTCGAAAGTAGCTCGACCCATTTTGCTTAAATTAAGGTTAACAAAAAAAATCCGGGAATAACGGTTTTCTTTATTGAGGATGACGAAAACACATAATGTTCAGGACTCGAAAAGACTCCCATTCATCGTAATATGACCCATTTTTTAACAAAATCGTTAAGCTGTATTGTTAAAAAATATAAAAAAACCAGACACAAACTTTTTAACATTAATGTGCTTTATGGAAAAATTTATTAATAGGCATAAGTACGCTTAAGTTTGGTTCGCTTTAATGATAAACTGAATCAGAAAATTTTTACTTCCACACATAACAGAACTTCACCAAACAAAATCAATTTAACCGTTTCAAAATGGCCACCTTTCATTATACTAATAAAATTTAAAAAATTACATTGAATTACTCTTTTTTTAAATTTTAATTATCGTTAGTGTTTTCCACTAATTATCATTTTAAATTTTCTCTGTTTATTAATCAAAACGCTAAATTATACCGTTATAGCTAATTATTATGGTGAAATTTTATATAAAATTGAAATTTTAAAACGGCAAGTTATCAGTATTTAACTATAAAATTTTTAAAAAATATTTCTACAATTAAATCTTATTTATTCGATGTCATTACGTTCTTTTACAAATGTTATTACATTCCATCATGTCAGCGAGACATCTGCGTGCGGCGGTTGTTTGTTTGTATTTGATCAAATCAACACTGACCGCCCACCAATACGAATCCTGACGCGAGATAAGGTTCTTTGTTAATTAATTCTGTTTCCCGTTATTGACATTGACCAAACACTGACAGACACGCGACGATTCCATCAACAAAAACGTGACTTACTTTGGGGGGGGGCGATTTTCGTGTTCCTGTTATTTGCAGATGGCGCACTAATATAGCACAATTTCCCCGCATTCTGTTAATTTTCTAAAAAAAATGTACGGTTTGTGAAACCAGAAACAAAATACTGGAAAATATGCCCGGATTTCTCAAGACACCGCATCTTTTAAGGGTGACAATTTTATTTTAATACAGATTATGTATTTTTTTATAACTATAACTTTGATATACCCTATTTACAACAGCTGGGATTTGATATTCAATAACAAATCCTGACAAAATCTTAACGTAAGTGTTCAATATGGCCGCCATTCTGTTCCTGGGCCAAGCACCAACCTTTTCTGCACAGAATGCGCAACTATTTTATGAAATTTATTGCAGCTTCTTCTTGTACAAGTGATGCTGGCAATTTTTAAAAAGTTGTTGGTTTCTATTTAAATGGTAAACTCTGTCCTTCAGATAGCTCCAGAGTCAGTCCAAAGAGTTCAAGTCTGGAGACTTTGAAGGCCAAAACACTGCACACTGTTTCCAGCCGCCTCGGTGGCCTAGTGGATAGCGTACTGGGCTTTAACCCCGAGGACCCAGATTCAATTCCCGGCCAGGGCTTGGCATTTTCATACGCTATAAATCATCCCATCGTCTGCATTAGCCCAAGTGTGCACTATAGTTGGACGTTAAACACCAAAAAAAAAAAAAACACTGTTTCCGAAGTGTTGTGTTAAAATATTTTCGCCTAACTAGCGCAATATAACTAGTACAAATACTACGTAAACTATACTATTATATTTTATTAATATTTTATAATTTTGTTAAGAGTTATTTTTATTTCAATAAAACTTGTAAACCCATTAATCATTTTGAGTTGTGTTTATTATTTACTTCAGAGGCCATCTTGTTTCACGATTCATATTCCTTGTGACGGCCAACTGGTTCCCTTGTTCCTTGTTTCATAATTAATAAATTCCCAACGAAAACTGTAGGAGAGTTTCGTTTAATGGTTTAAGAAGCTAACACGGTTTTGTATGAAAGTAGTATTTCGTGAAAGTTACGAAACGAATCTTTAAAAAATGTTTTAAAAACTAATATTCAAAGCAAATGGAGCAATTTCGAAATCGCTATATTATTCCATACAACTAGCAATTTTTTATGACATTACAATTTTTGAGTCACTCCTAAAACGTTTTCAATATAATATTCAGA
>CM040183.1:77591177-77611177 GCA_022606455.1 Callitettix versicolor
GTGTGTGTGTGTGTGTGTGTGTGTGTGTGTGTGTGTGTGTGTGTGTGTGTGTGTGTGTGTGTGTGTGTGTGTGTGTGTGTGTGTGTGTGTGTGTGTGTGTGTGTGTGTGTGTGTGTGTGTGTGTGTGTGTGTGTGTGTGTGTGTGTGTGTGTGTGTGTGTGTGTGTGTGTGTGTGGCCTATAGCATATACATATATACTACTTCTTATGACGGGGTATGGATGTATGTTTTGCAGGAGAAAATATTTGTTTAATGTACTTTTGAAGTAAAAACTTGTATTTTAGCGCTATTATATTACTTACCCAGTCCAACTTAATTATTTAGTTTTGTGTCAAGTGTTAACTGTGTAACAGTGACGTTTTATATGTTTATTTTATATTGGTAGGTGTGAATAATAAATATTTTTTAAATTATTTTAAACGCCATTATACTACTTACCCTGTCCAACTTTATTTAGTATTTAGTTTTATGACAAGTATTAACTGTGTAACAGTGACGTTTTATAAGCTATTATATATTGGTAGGTAAATATTTAAATGCCATTATACAACTTACCCATTGCAACTGAATTATTTAGTATTCAGTTTCGTGATATGTGTTAACTGTAGGCTACAACAGTAACGTTTTAATAATATTTTATACTTCTTAATATAATATATTAAATTTGAAAGTTTATGTGTGTATTTTTGTTTTTTATTCAATCACACATTAACTACTGGACCGATTGAGATGAAATTTAAAATGAACATGGTTTAGGTACCTGAGATGACATAGATGTATTCCCATTTTAAAAATCTGAATCCCTGTTATTATTTATTATAAAATTATTGTTTATAAGCTTACATTTGCAATGATTTTATTGAAACAATCTTATAATTCCAAACAACCTGCCTTTCCAAATTAAAATATTACAGTTTCCATTGAAGTTGGCATTTACAATGACAATTAATAAGTCACAGGGTCAGATATTATGAGTAGCAGGAATACATTTGGGACTCAGTGCTCCTCCCATGGTCAGTTATAACCTATTCTAGTGTCGAGTAGCAAAAATCTATGTCTTGGCAAAAACCATAAAATCATATAATATTGTATTTAGAAATATATTAAACTGAAATGAACGTACTCATGATTTTGAAAATCGACTATAAATTTTATTACCTACATTACTATTGCGGGTGAAGCCGCAACGGGTAACAGCTAATTAAATCATAATAGTGAAAGAAGTATACAGTAAGGCATGCCAAAAGAAGTAGTCACTTCTGTCGGCCAGTCCCACGACTGTCTACTTTTTTTAATATAGAAGAATTATCATAAATTAATAAAACAAATTTTCAAATTATTGATAACTTTAAAGGTTAGAATACAAAATTTTTAAAATTACAACCCGGGAAAAGCTGGCAAATATTCATCTATTTGTATTATACACAAGAGAACCTCAAAAATTATTTTATTTTATGAGAGTAAAGCCAACTAATTTAAAGATTAACATAAATAAAGTAAAATACTAGAATGAATAATCGAATAATAAAAAATTATTCAAAGTTGACTTTTTCCACTTTCAAGGCGTATTGTAACAAAACGTAAGGCGCGCGCGCGCGAGCGCACACACACACACACACACACCTACACTCAGTTGTACAAGTTATTTTGTCATAAATAAGAAAAATAAAACAAAACTGTATGTTAACTTTGTCACAACTGTAGATTTTTTATTTCAGTTTTGCCGCACTAATTTAAATTATGAACTTTCTTTTCTGACCAAAATTTGTGCGAAATCTGATAACCGATTTTGAGAAATTAAAAGATTTTTTTTTATGGTTTCAAAACCCAAACGTTTCACTGTCATAAACCCAAACGTTATAAGTAATGTATAACTGTAAGAAAAATATTATCAAAATCGTTACATTTGTTGTAAAAAAATCAGATTGTTGTTAATTTTTGTATCTACAACTATAAATGTTATTTTATATTATAAATGGTTCCAAGAAATCAGCAACACTTGCACAAACACAATAAAGTCGAAACTACTTGTTTAGACTAAGAAACTGTAAGCTCAAATTTACATTAAAATTACACTGATTAATTTACATTATCAAATCTACTTTGTTTTCACAGGCAGCACCATACAGAAGTAAAATTTAGTTTCACAAAATTGCCGCCAGGGAACAGCACTTTACAGGTAACACAGACTATAAAGGAATCTTCATTACAGACTATTAAATAAAAATCAATTTATTGTTTAAATTAGCGTACAATAAACCGCCATATTATTTAATTTTTCTTTCGTTTATTATTTAGAAAAATCTTTAAACTATTCTTACCCGGTTTATTAAATTTGTTTTTGGTTTATTTTAAAACAACTTCTCGGTTTAACTCTAACTAAAATCTACTTTTGGTTTATAATAATTTCACCAGATAGCAGACAAACACTGTTTTATTCGACATATTCGACCTCCTTTATACATTCTTTTACGATAAAAATTCTTGGTAATTTGTTCCATTCTGTTGAGGGAATTGACGCCAAAAATACAATATGCAGTATGTTGAGTTAATATTGTAAAAAAAAAAATATGTTTAATTCTTGTGCAAGAAACGTGTTGTTTTTTACTGTTACCTGGTGGAATTTTGATGAACTACTTCCCACTTTAAATCAATAGCTAAACACAGAATTTTTTCGTCAAATACTGACACTAGATTTTATAAAAATTTGCTTAGTTTTTTTGCTAATTAAATTAAAACTAGATCGTTAATTAAATCAGTTTATTTTTTAACTATCTTTTGACTATTTTTAAACTAAATTTATTGTATTAAGCAAATCTGCTAACCGTTATTCGTTTTATAATAAACTAAAAAAATACAATACAGTATTGTTGTTTTGTAGTTATAAATGTATCATCTTAATATATAAAAGAAGAAGTCCTGACTGACTAACAGATTCATAATCAACGCAGAGCCAAAACTATTTTAGCTAGCGACTTGAAATTTTCAGAGTACATATATGTTACCATGTAGGCATGCACTAAGAAATTATTTTGCAAAAATATGATTTTAACGTCATTAAACTACTTAACCAGTCCAAATTTAATAATCAACTTACAGCCGAAACTATTATAGCTAGAGATTTGAAATTTTCAGGATATCTTCTTACATCAATGCACTAAAAAAGAATTTTTCAAACGTTTGGTTTTAACGCCATTAAACTACTTACCCAGTCCAATTTTGTTAATCATCATACAGCCGAGACTATTATAGCTAGAGACTTGAACTTTTCAGGGTACCTTCTTTTGGTTTTAACGCCATTAAACTACTTACCCAGTCCAATTTTGTTAATCATCGTACAGCCGAGACTATTATAGCTAGAGATTTGAACTTTTCAGGGTACCTTCTTACAACAATGCACTAAGAAAGAATTATGCAAAAATTTGATTTTAACGCAATTAAACTAATTACCCAGTCCAACTTTAATAATGAAATATAACCAAAACTATAATAGCTAAAGATTTAAAATTTTCAGGGTTACCACAACATGTAGGGGTGAAAAACGATTTTCCAGTATTCATCCTCTAAAGAGGTAAAAATAAGGTAGGCCCTACAGCAATTTTTATTGGAAAAATATGTTTTTCGTCTGGCTTTCCAAAAACGTAACATAGTCACTCTTAAATATCAGTAATGAAATATATTTTTCACAATTTCCCAAAATTCATCCCCTAAAGAGATTGAATGAGGTGTAGAAAATGTAAAAAGGGGTATACAATTTTGCACTGAAAAAAATATTTGTTTTGGATCGTATATTCTAGAAATATGCTATGAAACACAAATAATGAAATACATATTTCAACATTTTTCCGAAT
Organism: Callitettix versicolor; assembly: GCA_022606455.1. Taxonomy (NCBI): domain Eukaryota; kingdom Metazoa; phylum Arthropoda; class Insecta; order Hemiptera; family Cercopidae; genus Callitettix; species Callitettix versicolor. Next base: position 77,595,029 of record CM040183.1, read on the forward strand.
TCATCCCTTAAAATAATAAAAATTTAAAAAAGAGGTATCATTGGAGAACAAAATGTTTTCATTCGAGAAAAATATTTATCGGATTTTCTTAAAAGTAAACAAATATTCTAAAACACAAATTATGATACACGTAATTCAGCATTTCCCGAATTCATTTCCTAAAAGAACAAAAATATAAAAGAGGTATAAATGTATGTATTGGAGAAAAATAATTGTTATCAGATTTTCTTAAAGTAGAATGGAACACGTTTGAAGACAATAAAACAACATATTCAGGTTATAATATTTTATAATATTCACTGTAAAATAATCACGAGTTTAGATGATCACGCTTTTATTAATATATTTTTTTATGTTTCTAAATTATTACATTACTGGAACAGTTTAAGTTTCGTGGGCGAAGCAGCGACGGGAATGCTAGTCATTTATAAATCCCTCTTAAGTAACACTTATAACCTTTCGAAGTGGTGACAGATTAAGACATTTTTCGTATATTGTTACATCACAGACTTATCTTGCATCTACTTATCTTCAACTTAACTTGCAGAACTTATTTGCATATCTTCAACTGTAAATGGAGGCCTGCATTTTCGTTCTGTGTGTGTGTGTGTGTGTGTGTGTGTGTGTGTTTTGCGATGCCAAAAAAAGATGGAAAAAACCTTTTATAGACTACCTGGGGTAAGGTACGCACTACCGCAGAGTGTGGGACTAAAATTAAGTACAAACTCAAGTTAAGATATATTGTTACCCACTAAAAAAACCACCAAAAGCATTCCTCTTCTGTAAACCACCTCCCCCCACGGAACCGCCGCCAGGCATTACTTCATGGGAAGGTGGACTGGCTGAACGCCTACTCTTCTACAGCGTTGGCTCTCCTTTGTCAATCCTCACCTCTTCATGACCACTGCAGCGAATCCCGCAATGACCCTCCAGTTGGCCTCTGAAGCCATCATTATCGCAACCAGACTTTCCGGTGCAATGCTGCCTCGTAAATATGTTTGCAGCTCATCCTTTCCTCGTCGAATATCCGACACCGGAAAAACACATGCTCTGCATCTTCCTCCACTGCTGGAAGACAAAGGGGACAAGCCGAGTCTGTTTGCAGCCTGAAACGCTTCCAGCACTTCACTTGCGCCAGTATAGCCTCGCTCTTTCATCAGCCATCAGCTCCATGGTGGTTCGCCCGCCACTACACATGCAGCGTCGTAGGAAACTGTTCGGTAACCACTCGCGAACACAGCAACGCACGGCGGTGCACCGAATTAACCTTGCGTGTATAGCTCGCGACCATCATAGCCTGGCTCCAAATCGGCGCTCTGTAAAGGAGCACTGAGCTTACTACCCCAGCCAGGAGTCGACGGCGTGCCTGCCTTGGACCTCCCAGATTCGGCATGAGCCTGCAAAAGGCTCTTGCCACGTTCGCCGCCTTTTCACTAACTGCCTTGAGATGTTCCCTGAAGCAGAGTCTCGGGTCAACCCACACACCAAGGTGTGTGTGTGTGTGTGTGTGTGTGTGTGTGTGTGTGTGTGTGTGTGTGTGTGTGTGTGTGTGTGTGTGTGTGTGTGTGTTGGACCTACATCATTGCGAGGCTACAGCACCCACATGAGCCAACCTTACGATATATAACATTAAATGTTTAATTATTACATCACACAATTATTCCCATTCTTTCCTTTACCAAATGTACACTTGTATGTTATATTTTCAGCCAATACGAAATTTGAATTGACTTTCAACCTGCCCGGTCCATATTTTGCAGCTTGCTGAATCGTACCAATTAGCGCTTTGGTCCGGCCAACTCGTCCTAGTTCAGCCCTTAGAAGCCGTCGTCATAGGCTCGCTTAGCTTGTGTCTTCGCTGCTCCGTTTAATACGATGGCATAAAACATAAACTGTAATTGTCGCTTTACAATAGTGACACTTTAAAACGTAATACAGCAGGAAATATATTGAGGTCAGTGTAATTCATTCATATCTTACGTATTACGGAAACATATGAAATATAAACTGTTGACAAGAATGGATCAGCTGACTTCAATGCCATTACAGTCACTCAGAACACATAGAGCGTACTATGAGCTTGTAACGTACGATTAAAGCGTTCATTTTGAAAAGTAATTGAGGCCGGAACTTAAAATTGACTTTTGAATCATATTCTACTTAAGAAAGTAGAAAACCAACACTGCTAAAGGTCGAGTGGTTTAATATAACCTTTCTTGGTGAATTTTTCTTTAAAAAGGCCTTTTTAAAAATATAAAAACATGTAAAACGTCTAAAAATCCTGTTTTTTCTTTGACTCAAATTTATAATTTTATCTAGATCTGACTTATGTCAAAATTAGAGGGTGGGGGGCTAAAAGTTTGATTTTTTAAAGTTCTGACTGTCCTCTACTTAGGTCTAATCTTTACGTACAAAAACTAGATTTACAATCAGCAAAATTTCTAGTTTCAAATGATACTCCATACTAGATAAAATAAAAACTAAAAGTACACGTTTGGAACTCGGGGAGTTACCGACAAAAACAAAGCTTTTGTTAATGGTATCTTTACTGTATATCTTGAAGATATAGTTGTTGGAACTAGTTGTTAGACCTATTCAAACTAGTTTTTGAAGATATGTTTACAAATATCTTGTTTTGTTTAAATAAATAAATACGTGATTTTAGTTTGTATATTATTTATAGTTACAGTAAAAGATCAGTTGTTTTATATTAATTCGTGACGATCATCTGATTTCATTGAACGATAGGCTATAATAATTTTCAGGTTATGTTGATTAAAAACTAGCGATATTAACAACAATTATTATAAACGTTTATATTCTTTCGAATGTATTATAAACAGTTACAACGTGCACGTGTTCTTCAACTAAGGAAAAATACCGTAACCTCGAAAAGGAAGAAGAAAAAGAAATAGACGAAATTTGTTTGCTCATTTGTTCCATATTTCCGTTACATTCTTCCGTTCTGCAAACTTTGCCTTTACGGCTTTACCTCTTGACTGACACTAAATGTTTTTTTGCAGTCAACGCCTATATTTTTCATGGGTTTAGGGCTTTACTGTGACACTTTTTATCAAATTTCATAAAAATCGGTCAGATCGATTGCATGTAAGAGGGGCGCCACCTACATACGAAAACCGGACACACTCGTGAATTTATAAGAATTTTTGTTTATAATCTAAAATAGATTATGCGATATTTTATTTCTAACAGGAAAATAGAATCATTGTTAACGTTTTTGTTCCGGTAAAATGTTTTTTTATCAAAAGAAAATTCGAATCAATATTGACTTCAATATTTGTTAGTGCCCCCAAATATCTTATTTTAAAGTTTAATTTTCATAAAGCGACAATCACTGTATTTTATGCCCAAGTTTAGATATATTATCACGGTCATATTTGGAAAATCGGAGCTTAAATTTGCCTAAAGTCATTAGGAAAAGATGTTTTTATGTAGTTGATATGCCAATACAAGTCATTACTCTTATTATACTACCTCGTTTGTTACAAGATTTATATTTTTAGTAGGCCTACTCCATTATTTAAAGACCAGCCAGGTTAGTTCACTAGTGTTGTACATTAACACTATCTACCGATTGCTTACACTAGCCTTACACTGGTGATTACACTACATGACGCCCAAGAGTCATAGTATGACCTCCAATTAATATGGTCATGACATTTTCAAACCTTTAAAATTTACAATCGTAATTATTCATCAACTCGTAGTTATGTTTTTAGAAGGCCAGACGAAAACCATATTTTCCAATAATAATTGTTGTACCTTTTTTTTACCTCTTTAGGGGTTGAATACTGAAAAATCGTTTTTCAGTGCATCCCTGCATGTGGTGGCGACCCTGAAAATTTCAAATCTTTAGATATTATAGTTTTGGCTATACGTTGATTATTAAAGATGGACTGGGTAATTAGTTTAATGCCGTTAAAATCAAATTTTTGCCAAATCCTTTCTTAGTGCACATCTACTTTGTTGAAAGAAGGTAAAAATTTCAAGTCTCTAGTTATAAAAGTCTGGGCTGTACGTTGCTTATTAAAGTTGGACTGGGTAAGTAGTTTAATGGAGTTAAAATCAAATTTCTGCATAATCCTTTCTTAGTACATCTCGACATTGTTGTAAGAAGGTACCCTGAAAAGTTCAAGTCTCTAGCTATAACAGTGTTGTCTGTGTGTTGATTATTAAATTTGGACTGGGTAAGTAGTTTAATGGCGTTAAAATCAAATTTCTGCACAATCCTTTCTTAGTACATCTCGACATTGTTGTAAGAAGGTACCCTGAAAAGTTCAAGTCTCTAGCTATAATAGTCTCGGCTGTACGATGATTAATAAAATTGGACTGGGTAAGTACTTTAATGGCGTTAAAACCAAATGTTTGAAAAATCCTTTCTTAGTGCACCTCGACATTGATGTAAGAAGATAACCTGAAAAGTTCAAGTCTCTAGCTATAACAGTGTTGGCTGTATGGTGATTACTAAATTTGGACTGGGTAAGTAGTTTAATGGCGTTAAAATAATTTTTTTGCAAAATCATTTCTCAGTGCATGTCTATATGGTAACATAAATGTACCCTGAAAATTTTAAGACGCTAGCTAAAATAGTTTTGGCTCTGCGTTGATTATGAATCAGTCAGTCAGTCAGTCAGGACTTCTTTTATATATAGCACTAGTGTTGTACTCGTATATTAACACACTATCTACCGATTGCTTACACTAGCCTTACACTGGGGACTACACTATATGATGACCAAGAGGCAACGTGTCAACGGTCCAATTAATATGGGATGACATTTTGAAACCTTTAAAATGTACAATAAAAAATGTAATTTGTTTTATATAATGCTCACATTATTAGCCAAGGCTTTGCCCACGAAACATAAACTGTTTCAGTAATGTAATAATTTATAAATATAAAAACTATATTAATAAAAGCGTGATCATCTAAACTCGTGATTATTTTACAGTGAATTTGAAAAAATATCACGTCCGGAATATATGTTTCATTGACTTCAAAAATGTTGCATTCGAATTAAAATGTCTAAAAACTGATATAACCGCGATGAAACTTTAATGAGTACTTCGAATTTATTAGTTTTATGAATGCGAAGGAAATTATTTCAACCCACTGCACGTTGGACTATTTTGTAATTCTTTCTACATGAGCGCCTATTCTATTACATTACAGAAAAATAATAATAATACCTTCTCATGTAATTATTATTATTTGAGCTGTAGAATATATTTGTTTTATTTAAAAACTTGTATACATTCACACCTTTAAGCGAAGAATTCTGAAAAATATTAAAATATTTGTTTCTTTATTTGTGTTACTCGATTTTGTTTTAAGTTTAAAGAAAATATGATCAACAAATATGTTTTCTAATTAAAACTTTTGTACAATGTGTTTTTTTAGGGTACATTGATTCCCGAAAATGCTGAAATGTTTTGTAATCTAAAACATTTTTTCTCCCTTTTCACCCCTCTAAGAAAATGAAATATTCTGAAATATATGTTATGTTATTTGTGTTCTAGAATACTTTCATTGCGTTTTCAGAAAACGTGTTCAAACATATTTTCCAATGTAAAACGTTTTTCACCGTTTAAGGCGATGACTTTTAAAAAATATTGAAATGTTTTTATTTGAATGTAATTTTATTTGTAATCCAAATTTAAAAAAAAATTTCTCTACAATTCCACTTTCCCCTATGTAGCATGAATTCTGGAAAATGTTGAAAAAAATACATCATTTTTTTGTTTTTCAGTATTTAGGTTAAGTTTTAAAAAGAAATATGATATTCTTTTTATATCCTTCTTCTTTTCTGCTAGGATTATTGCCACTATGTTCAGTATAATAATCTGCCTTCCCTAGCTTCGTCAATTCTTTCGTTGGCGCGTTTCTGAGAACCACCATCTTCAAAAACTATTTCTATTCTAAACTCAGAGTATAGAAATAGTTTTTGAAGATGGAGGTTCTCAGAAACGCGTCAACGAAAGAAGAATTGACGAAGCTATGGAAGGCAGATTATTATACTGAACATAAAGAAATATGATTATTATTTTTTTCCATTTCAAAGAAAATTTTTTAAATTGAAATATGGAATTATTGGTGTTTGCTTAGAATCTCACTGTCGGATAAGGGCACTGCTACGACTGAATGCAACCACAGTGGTCATGCGCACAATAAAGTAGGGAATACTGGGGATATATTGGATGAAATGAGAGTCAGGATTGTCGTCTTCTGCACCTCATCATACAGGGGAAAATTACAGGTCGCAAATCAGGACGATGACATCTTGGCTCAAGATCCTGAGGGAATGGTACGGCTTAACAGTGATTCTCAACCTGTTTTGTGCTTCGACCCCCTAAATATTTTTTTTTTTTTTTATTTCGTAGACCCCCCCATGTGTTTACAATGTGTTGCACAAATATTGTGCAAATGAAGCTTTTATTAGGAGCAATTTAGTGATACGATTTTTTTAAAGTAATTTGTATTTTGTATTATTAGATATACATTAAAGATATAATTATGTTTATAGAAGCAGAAATTTAAATAAAATATAAATCACATAACGTTTCAATGAGATGGTTGCAGTTGATGGCCTTCGATTATCTTACTTATATCCGGGGAAATATTTGTTAATATTAATCGTAAATCTCGTCTTTCGCAATAAATTATTTACACAGCTAAATCCTGCCTCAACCGAGTAAGAAGTAGGAAGTGCTAACAGTAGTGGTTCGCTGATACTTGTTAATCTGACGTATTTTGTGCGAATGTTTTTGCAACTCCAAAATTCGGCATATCCACTTGTTCGAAGTCTTCTTGCAGTGAGAAATCAATATCGGTCATGTCGCTTTCAAACTGATTTAAAATCCAAGATGGAACATTTAAATTTTCTAAATCCTTTTAATTCAATCGACCCCCGTTCAAAGTTCAACAGACCCTCTGGGTTGAAGTATCAAATCTTTATTCCGAACGCAATCTCTAAAGTACACGTAGTCAGAACGATTGCCAAACGTTAGTCAGAAAATGGCACCAGAAGAAGAAGAAGAATTTTAATAGCTCAAGAGGTTCCATAAAGCTGTAAACACTGTTATTCGACAAACATTGAACATCCACTGCCATGTCAGTTTCTGAAAAATGTTTTCACACACGGAACAGTTTGGAAACAAGGGATTAAAACTAACATTTGGAGAAACATATTTTAATAATACAATACAATAATAATAACACATCAATTAACGATGAGACAAAACTTATAAATACAATAATATGGTAATAATAATAACATTTTGTAGGTAAATTGTTATTTTTTAAGCTGGTTTTTTCGATACCAAAGACCATTGTGTTTTCGAGGCTTCTGCATTTAGCGAATTATTCTTTCGAATCCGTATTCAATCATTGACATATCGAAATAGGCAGCTCAGAATTATTAGACAATTCAAATTTTACATGGTTAGTTTTACATGGTAAAACTGATTTTAAAATTTTTTTATCCGTAAAACTGGTACAAAGAGATATTTTTTTATAAACAACCTATTTTTATGAATCAATTCATTATTATTTTGAATTAAAAAAATATGTAATTTGTAATTTTTTTAACCAACTCTTCTAAAAACCTCAAAAATTACGATAAAAATAGTAGCATTCTTGCTAATCGGGTAAAATTAAATTTCGCTCCCCCGCAGGGGGTGCAGACTAGCTGCACCTATTGAGAGGATTTAGACGTACCAGAGTCTAACACACATTTACACTTACAACACTACACTTACGACTTCAACACTTTACATTCACACTTACATTTAGGAAGGCGATAATAGCCTCAATGTGTTTTTCGCCTTAAAACAACAAAAAATAAATAAATTTTGCCGTGATTATTAACTCGCACAAAACTAATCTGTTATTTTCCTTTGCGCCATCTTGTTTTTTACATTTCAAAATTTGTTTTATTTTAAACCAAATTTTTTATATGAAAATTTAGAGCATTTTTTTAACAGAGTTGGGAAATTATTTTTTCGCTTTCTATGAAATGCATATTTTTTATATTTTAAAGACTAAAAATTCGTTATTTTCGCATTATCGTCCATGCTCACTATTTAACACATTTTATAGAATTTCAGGCAGTTATTACTAATTTGTAAGTAGTAAAATATTTTCAAAATATATTGAAAATATTTTACAAAACTTAACACCAGCTTTAAATAGCAATTTACCACTAGTAACGCTATTTAAATAGCAATTACAATATTAATTTTATAATACAAATATAGAGAAAATATTCTACTCCTTGATTTTTAACGTTTCGGAAAAAGGCCATCTTCATTATAAGAATACGATATTTTAGAAGACAGTGTAAGTCCGAAACATTTCGATTATAAAAAAAGTGTTCTTGAATAACGTAATACTTCAAATTGTACAGGATGTTCCGAAAGTCTGGAAACCCCTCGAACGTTTTGTGGAAAAACGGAAACAAAGATATTTAAAGCATTTTTTTTAGATTATCGCTTTCTTCAGTATTTTCATAAGTAGTAGAGCAATTTTTTTCAAAATCGATGACAGCCTAAAATTTTTTAGCTTGTTTAGCTCAATCTTTCGGAACACAATGTACAAAAATCAAATCAGATAACATGAATAGTGAACTACATTTTCAAAAATTTACACACGTAACTCGTACATCCATAATAATTTCTGTTATATTTCTTATCACAATAAAATATCACAAAACTGTTTATTTTGTCGACGCTTAAAATTAACAGCACATTGAAATTTAAAACAATTTTCATTAATTCACATTTCAATTATTATAATAAAAGTTACTGTCTTATTTACAAGAGTTGCATACGCTTTGCTTAATCTGTTAATTTTTTAAAAATTTTACTGAAATTTGAACTAAAAACAACCTGCAACTCACATTTTTCAGGTACTAATGTTTACCTTCAGCAAACTTTGGTTACCTTCGGTAAAATACTAAAGCAATTTGTACACCTGAAGATGGTGGAACGCGAAACGTAAGCTATTTAGTCTTGATTATAGAAATTAGAGATCGAGATGATTTTTAAGTGTACTCTACTCTATATTTTCCCAGTGTATGTTAAGGCATATTACTTTATCACTATGTACACTAAGTACGTAGAGGTAATCCTTAACAGAAACAAATCGGTCTTGAGTTTTTTATGACATATACGTTTTCAGGCTCACTGAGTGTAAACAATTGGGCTAACCTTGTGCATATTGCTGGAGATTAAACTTACCAAACGATTTTGATGAAATTTAGCACGTATCCAACTCTTCACCAATTATTAATATTTCAAAAAAAAATTTTTTTGTAAAAATATCTTACAAAGATCAGAGTTTCCTAAAATAATTTTAAAAATGTAAAGCTAAAGATCAGCTTTAAAAAATTTAATCACATTTGTTGACCTAAAACGTAAAGATTCATCAAAATATCAAGATCGATTCACTATACTTCGTATAGTCGAAAGACGTACAAAAAACTGCATAAGTTAAAACCCTCTTGCCATGAAGCAATTTAATAAAAACTGGCATTCACTTCGTTGTTCTACAAGTAGCCCAAATACTTCCGCATTCACATTTCACACCTTCCTCATAATCTATATTTCAGTGAATAATTGCTTCTTGTTTTATATTTTATCATGTTGGTAAAATTGTTTTTTAACGCAGGTAAAGAGAAATAAATGTCAGTAATACCTATAGGCCTACCTTCCCTATAAAATCAGATAAACCAGCTAGGTCTCAGTGAATAGTTGTTTCTCATTTTACGTTTTATCTTGTTGGTAGGACTGTTTTTTAACGGTATTAAAGGGAAATAAATGTCAATAATAGTGTTTTACAGGCATACCTGCCCCTAAAAAAATCTGAGATGCCAACTAGATTACGGTGAATAGTTGTACCTCGTTTTATGTTTTATTGTGTTGGTAAAACTGTTTTTCAACGGTGACAGAGAGAAACAATGTCAATAATAGTGTTTTACAGGCATAACTTCATACAAAACCTGAAAGCCAATAAGATCTTTCACACACAGATGTAAGTGTTATGTTTTATCGTGTTGGTAAAACTGATTTTTAACGGAGATAGAATGTAAATAACGGTGGCAGTATAAGTTTTTAACTTCCGGAAACGATGTGGTATATTAATTCAGTATGAAGAAATGTAACGTTTTTATATAATTTACTTTTAAAAACTAAGAAATATAATAATTTAATTCCAGAATCGAATGCATTATTCCTTGTCAAGATTATATAACCTTAAAGTAATAAGTACGACTTTATGGTAATTCGTTAAATAAGGAACGTTTCCTTTTCATAGATACCATCTTCAGGTTGTTACAAGTTTTCCAAAAATCTAATTAAATGTATGCGACTTTATATATATAAACATCAAATTATAGGAAAAAGTCATTATGAAACATAACCATAACTTAAAGCTATTTTCCTTTAAGTCTAACACATTTAAACAATTAAGCGAAGTGTTCGTAATTAGCGCCATTTTTTAAATCACAGATCATTAAATTACCGAACGTTGAGTTACCTGTAGATATAGTTAGTTTTTATTCCTACATGTTGGTACTACTGTTTTGTAACAGCTGTTGTATCTAAAATATTTTTGTACCAAAAACTAACAGTAGTGAGATTTTTCATTTTTTTTTAACCACAATAAAATCAAATAAATCATTATTTATCAAAATCGGTTTAAACAACTTTATTAACTTTTACTTAGTGTAAAATTTAATAAAAATGTTGGACAATATCTCGACATAAAACTGGAAATACTGTATGATTCTTGAATATAGGTTAATCGTATTTTAAAAATAAAAGTGAAAAAATACTTTTTGAAATAATTCTCCGTTTTTAAAGAGCTAAATTAACTTATTTCACAATTTTTTTTATTTTATGGAAGTAAAAAAAATGTAAGCTCCTTATTTTATTAGTTAATTTTAATTTAAACCGTTCGATTTAGGACACTGAATTTAAAAAGATGAAATCTGCGATTGAAAAACAGCGCTATGACGTCACGATAAGGCGAGAGTGAGGCTAGTACGTCCGTTCACCGCGATAGCGCTAGTGATGCGATGAGTTGGTGGCGTCATGATGGTGTTCCTCGTGGTTGTGCTCTTCGTGGTGATGATGGTGCTCGTGACCCACTGAAACAAGAAGGAATACAGTTAAATACAGTACTTTTTGACCACCGAAATAGTGAAAAACAATGAAGTATTAACACAAAAATATTGCACTAACTTTCTCACATTGGATTAAATTATTTAAAAAGTGGCCGAAACGAACCCCCTAAACACTGAAATAAAATACAGTGGGGTATGGATTGTTTGTGAGTTGTAGTCATAAATAAAAATAAATAAAATAATTCATTTTCTTCTAAAAAAACCTGAAGCTTAGTTAAAAAAAACCGCTAACGTTTTTTATTTTATTTTATACAATAATTAAAACCTCGTAATCGATTTTTTGCGATCAAAATACTTTCTCTATACGTATTTCGTATAAGAAAAAAGTAAACATTAAAAAAATCAGATGTAAATAGTTTTTGCTATTTTATACCCTACTCCTGAAAAACAATTGTGTTATTATCACTCTCACAAAAGCTACAGGTAAAAATATTTGAAAACCTTAAATTAAAGAGTAATTCCAACATTACATTACATATATAAATGTTGACTACAAATCTTGTAACCATTTTTTTTAATGAATATTCTTTGTAAATATTTTTTTTTTAAGTTAACACGCACTTTATGGCAAATTTTGTTGTGCAGTGAAATCGAATTTAGAGTAACGGAAAGAAACATTGTAGAATTCATGAAACAGATGATATTTGAAACAGCTGGTTATCGCAGATATAGCAGTCAGTGAATAACAGTAATATGTAATAAAAAATCAAGCGACCATAGATAAACTACTTATTTCGAATAATGTAAGACGAGAATTGAATAAATATTAAATAAAATAATGGTAGAATTAGAAGTTTATAAATGTTAAAATGAATGAAATAAGTGAAGTATTTATAAATTTTGCTAATAATAGTAGAAATTATAATTGCATACACGTGTTGTATTACAGATGTTATGTAGTACGTGTCTGTGTAATTTTTAGGTTATACAAGACAATTTCACGTTGTGACTAGGGTTTGTATCGATTTTAAACAGTTAAAAGCGTATAAACGTTCCCAAAATAGACGAATACAGGTGTCAAGGATCTCCAAGCACCAGATATTTGTGTTACGTAATCAGATTTCTTTACCCGCTTCCAACCCTTGTAATCAAAAGTAATCAAAACTTCACCACCTCCCAGACATGATTACGTAATATTTGAACAGCCCCTAAGAGACATATAAAAAAAGGATTGAGTTTCCATTCCAGAAACTTGTTTTTTCCTGCTTCTAACACAGCTGCGGAGTGAAGATGTAGCGAAAGTTAAATGACCTTGATTAGTGTGTAGGTCACGGTCGCGTTCTGACCTAACCACACGTTCAACTCTCTACCTATTCAGTGTAGCGGCGTCTGAGAACACAGTTCCCTGTGAAACCTATACATTTAATGCCGCGTTCAAGATATATTTAAGGACTCGTGACCGTTCTATAGAAAGCCGGTCTAAGGACGAACACAGAGATTTGCAGCAGAGTGTAGACGTCGTAGCGTTGCATTGTATCACGAACATTGAACTGACGGATTAATACAACTTTGTGGGTGGGGACGGTTGGTTGGATGACTCAATTTAAAAGAGGGCCGTCTAGTGGATGACAATTTTTGAAATAATACCTTCAAAAACTAGCGTTATTAAGCTGTTTTGAGACTTAAAAACGCATACAAAATAAATCTATGATATAAGACAAAAAATATTTGTTTTAGATTCCTAATTTTTAAAACTTTTGCAAAACTGGTTCCATTTACATAACTTCCCCTCTTCTTAATATATTTGTGTGTGTGTGTGTGTGTGTGTGTGTGTTTGTGTTTAACGTCCAACTATTGTGCACACTTGGGCTAATGCAGACGATGAGATGATTTATAGCGTATGTAAATGCCAAGCCCTGGTCGGGAATCGAACTCGGGTCCTCGGGGTGAAAGCCCAGTACGTTATCAACTAGGCCACCGAGGCGGCTCTTCTCAATATACCTGTCTATAATTTTTTATATACAGCTGCGTTACTCCAGTTGCTTTACCCTTACCGATAACGCTGACCCCTAGTCCTTATTAGCCTGAGCAAGTCCAGTTGTGCTACAACAGTTACTCAACCATGATCAATTTTAGAGTCGAGAAAGATCTTTCTGTTGTTGCAGTTAACGCAGGAAGAGAAAAAAAGAACCGACATAAAATATCTAATTGATTAACCCCGTTCTCGCCTTCAGTCAAGCATTTCAAAGTGCACAAACGTACATATGTACATACGGACAAGACTTCATGTACATATAAAGTTGAGATCGGGATAATTTGACGGGTTTCGGAACCATCAGAGGCCTCAGATGTCTTTTTGACTCTTTTCCTGGAAGCTGCGGTACTTCTACTTTAAGGAAGTTAAATTTTATCTTTTACATTTTATATTTTATTTCTTTTGTCTCAGGAGGGGCGGCCGCCCCTTCGCCACCCCTTTAATCCGTCCTTTGAACATTGTGTGTCCATCGGATTGTGATTCTTTTAATGATCCATAAAATCACTCGGTAACATTCTTGTAATTCACACTAACATTTTGTTATAACAAAACCAGAAGCGTTCCTTCGCCAATAAGGACGTGTTCTTCAAACAAACACGAAGGAATTCTTCCATTCAAACAAATCACTAACGAAGTGACTGACCCAAATGTTGTTCCTGTCTACCAGAACAATTTTATTTACACTTACACTGAAACAATCACAGTGTAATTAGAGCGTCACGGTGATGCGGGTACGACGCCATTTTTGTTAAATTTCCGGACTTGTGTAGAAGAAAGAAAGGGAATATTATCCCATTTAGAGATGCATCATTACACCCATTGTATACGTGGAACAAAGCCGATGGCCATGAAACTGTATTGTAGGCCTACTTTCACTTCTTGGTTTGTTTGTCCTGTCCGCGGCAGATTATAAAGCTGGTCTGTTAGCCGTGTCCGCTGATCACCGTATCAATGAGATTAAACACCGGTTTAGTGTTTAGACTAATTAGTATAGGAGAAGTAGTTATAAAAGGATATTTGCCAGCTTAACGGTGCATCCGATATCTATGATATATTTACGAAAAACAAATTTTAAAACTTCTTTTTCAGTGGGTTACACTTGTAAAACGTAACATACAAAATGCTAAATTCGAACTCTATATTAACATGTATCATGTTTTACGGCTGGCTGCAATGGAGTTTGCGCTTCAAGTGATGCAAGAGCACAAATTTATATTGGTAGTTATGATAAAAGATCAGTTGATTTATATTAATTCGTAACGATCAGCTGATAGGCTAAAATACGTTTTAGATTATGTTGTTAAAAACTAGCTATGGTAGTTACAATAAAAGATCAGTGGTTTTACATTAATTCGTAACGATCAACTGATTTCATTGAACAGCTGATAGGATATAATACGTTTTAGGTTATGTTGTTACAAACTAGCTACGGCAGTTACAGTAAAAGATCAGCTGTTTTACATTAATTCTTAACGATCAGCTGATATAATTGAACAGCTGATAGGCTATGTTTTAGGCTATGTTGTTAAACTGTTACGCATCTGTTAGGCAATGTGTTACGCTGATTTTTTGATGGTGGTTATAGTAAAAGATCAGTTGTTTTACATTAATTCGTAACGATCAACTGATTTCATTGAACAGCTGATAGGCTATAATAAGTTTTAGGTTATTTTGTTACAAACTAGCTATGGTAGTTATAGTAGGAGATAAGTTGTTTCATATTAATTCGTAACGATCAGCTGATTTCATTGAACAGCTGATAGGATATAATACGTTTTAGGTTATGTTGTTAAAAACTAGCTACGTTAGTTATAGTAAAAGATCAGCTGTTTTACATTAATTCTTAACGATCAGCTGATATCATTGAACAGCTGATAGGATATAATAAGTTTTAGGCTATGTTGTTAAACTGTTACGCAACTGTTGGCAATATGTTACGCTGATTTTTTGATGGCGGTTATAATAAAAGATCAGTTGTTTTATATTAATTCGTAACGATCAGCTGATTTCATTGAACAGCTGATAGACTATAATAAGTTTTAGGTTATGTTGTTACAAACTAGCTATGGTAGTTATAGTAGAAGATCAGCTGTTTTACATTAATTCTTAACGATCAGCTGATATCATTGAACAGCTGATAGACTATAATACGTTTTAGGTTATGTTGCTAAAAACTAGCTATGGTGGTTATAGTAAAAGATCAGTTGTTTTACATTAATTCGTAACGATTTCATTGAACAGCTATGTTAATTTGACGTGATTTCTAACAAATTATTGTAATAATAATAAAAAGGAAAAGAAAACACGATACATGATTTTTATTTTTGGTTTAATAACAGATATTGTTTTACTGTTTATGAATACATAAACATAATGAATTATGGAAAAAAAAATGGCGTATAAGTGGATAATGAAGAGAAACTTATTATTTATGAAGATGTTATTTAAGATTTTCTTTGTGTGTTTTGATGTATATAATCCGAAATTGAATAGCAAGTCTAGATTTTGGAACACCTTAAGGTCATAAGCTTTATCCTTTCCGTTTCCTCACCCTCATTAGTCTAACTGGCATAGAGTGTAAACGTTAATATATATATATATATATATATATATATATATATATGTGTGTGTGTGTGTGTGTGTGTGTGTGTGTGTGTGTTTGAAATCAGATTTTCAAAAATCTGTTGCCTAAAATAAAACAATTTAGTATAGTTACTATTAAAACAATAATAGATTTTTTCTATATTTAGAAATATTTTTTTATTTATTTGAACTAATATTTGTTCATAATCCAAAATCAGGGCGCAGAAAATACTGGTTTGTATAGTTTAGGTTTAAATTTAATTAGATGCAAACGAAAAGCAGCTGTTTATAAAAGGACAAACTTGACCGCTACATTCACCCTAAAATGTTTTTCGTCCTTGATATTTAAGGATAAAACTTTGTACTTTTTGTCGTCCAGATAGGAAA
>CM040183.1:77616177-77621177 GCA_022606455.1 Callitettix versicolor
TATAGAGGATACTGCGAAACTACTGGGGCTGCATTTAATGCTAGCCTAGGAAGGTTTTGCACAGTCTTTCAAGCTGAGATCTGTGCAATCTCGGCATGTGTTCATCGAGTTTTAAAGAAAGGACTTACAGGTAACGACATTCTAATACTTACAGACAGCCAGGCGGCAATAAAGTGTCTCAGCAATGTGGAAATCCCATCGAAATTGGTATGGGATCCCTCTGTCCCCTCTGTGTCCTGTCAAATTTTAATATGGTGTAAATGGGATGAGTACCTAGGCATTTCAGGATTGATGGAAACGAGAAACCAAGCCTGATGACCAAACGTGGAGCTGCTGATCGACTTGTGGGACCAGAGTCGCACAACTGCGAGAGGAGCAGTAAGGAAAGAGCAAATCAAGCAATGAAAGCAATTCCCTGGCCAAAGATTTGGGAAGACCTTCTCTTGAGACCAGCCATGTACTGACAAAGACACTTGTTTAGTTTAACAAGAGGTCACTGAGGCAGGTCGCCGCCATGATCATCAGATACGGCCACATACGGAGTAATCTACATAAGGTGTGGTTGCTAAAAATCTTGCCTGAGTGTCGTCTGTGCGGGCAGGATGTTGAAACTGCAGCACAGGAACTCTACAGTGCGAGTTCCTGGAGGCCAAAAGAAGACTTTTTGGACCTCAGCAACCAGATCAAGAGTTCAACAAGAACACTTTGTACAAGATTCTGGAGCATGTCAGGGGTACTTGAGTCAGTTAAGGGGAAGTAAAAGGTGAACACAAAAAGCTTATAACTTATGTTTTGGGAGGCCATAAAGGGGTTAGCACCCTCCACCCACCGAGGAAAAGGTCCTCGTCAGCGAACACGAAGACTGGAAATACAACACCAATATCAATATTTGTGTAGACATAGAGATTTTCGTGACATTTGCTTTCCTATTGCCAATTCCACTAAGTATATGACTCCAATCTTCCCATCCCATACTACTTCCCCTTTCTCACCTTGGATTTTGAGGGTAATATTTCCCACTAAAACGTCCGACTGTATATCAGGCATTGTCTCATACTTTTATTTAACCTCCTTCTAAAGCATCTACCAATGGACCAATGAAACAACTCAGTATTGTAAAACAATAACAAAGTGCTAAAAGAAAGACAGAAGTAATAATAATCTTTCTATTGTCTGTTACGATCTTGACCCCTTTGTCACGGTCTGCGAAGCCCCCTGTAGACGCTCCGTGACAGCCCGTGTTGTCACACAAACGTTGGTTCCACAATAACGACTTCCTTCTACAGCTACTCTATGATTAAGTTACTTCTATGCTGTTATTATCCAACTTCGAGACGTTTACCGTTCAGTTCGAACACTGAACTGGCTTCTTGCATCACTGTTACTTAACAATGCCAATAAACGTTTTATAGTGGTCAATAAATTTTACAACAGAAAGGCGCCCCACGAACTAAACTCAGGGTTGATTATTGATGTACGTGATGCATCACTGTTACTGATATCAGTAATAAAATGGGCATTGGAATATGATGCTGGTAGTCTTTCAGAATTATGCGCTGTAGAAAATGTTACATTATCTTATTTATTATTAACAGACGAGTTGGAGTACAATACTTCTAGCGAAAAGAAGGATTTCTCTACTAGCGGCGTATATATATATATATATATATATATATATATATATATATATATATTATTATTATTATTATTATTTGCGTATAGACCCTGTTGGATCACGCAAAGCACTCCGACTCATGTCTTGTTTCTTGTAATCCTCCACACCTTCCTCATCCTGTCCCCATGGATCCTCTTCCTCTCATCCGTCTATTTTACCCCTGCTCTCTTTGGGATTTTATTCTTTGGGATTTTACACCCAAGCATCTTTCTCCTGTATTCGTTCCTGTCTTCAATGTCTGTTGAGTCTATTTTTGCGTCATTTAGGTCTATTCTGACTTGTGCGATCCACGACGTTGTTGATTTGACTTTTTGTATATACTTAAGGATTCTGTTGGCAAGTCTCGTTGTTGGGAGTCTACTGATGTGTCCATAGAATTACAGATGTGTCCTCCTTCTTCTGATATCTGCTGCCAGGTTCGATATCTTTCTGTGGTCTTCCGGAACTGCAACCTGTATCCGTCTTCTGTTAATCTCGGGCCAAGGATCTTCCTCAATATTTTACGTTCTTTCTTCAAAATGTCTTCCATGGTACCTTTTGTGTGGAGTTCTAGTGTCTCCTTTCCGGTTTTATGACTGTGTTGTAATGTCTGATTTTTGTGTGCGTCGACATACATTTCTTATTGTATATATCAAGTGTTATACCAAGAGCCCTCTTCATTCTCAGTAGCCGAACCCTTTGCGCAGCCTTCTCACCATCTGTGGGTTCAAGAATTTCTCCCAGATATTTGAAAACGTATATTGAAAGCGTATATATATATATATATATATATATATATATATATATATATATATATATATATATATATAAGTGGCGTATTGTTAAATTGAAGGTGCAGCCTATCTCATTTCATTCTTAGTGTTAGTTTGCTATATTTATTTAAAGTATACACATAGGTCCATTTATTAAAATTTACAAATTAAAGCAACTTTATTTAAATAAATAACCTTTATTACCTGGAATTCCTAACAAAAGTAACAACAATAAAAAAAAACACGACTGAGGGATTTTAACAATTTCACAAATGAAATTTAAAAAATTGGTCTAAAAACTAATACTGTTATAATTTATGTAATTTAATCTGTTTGTTAATTAAAATAACAATACAATAAAGTGCAGAATGCTGATCGCGTGTAGAAACACAAAATATTTAATGTTAGACTTTAAATGAAAAAATATGTTTTTTAAATGAAAAATATATAAACTACAATAATTAAATAGCTAATTGTAATAATAAATTTGAAAAATTATAAACAATATACCAGTGTGACATATACACTAAAATTTATCAGTGTGGCTAACCATACACATAGAGTTTACGTGAAATTATGCTAGCTAGCTACTCACAAAGCGAAGACTTGTGTTAAAATGTAATAGCCCCTTTCTGACTCACTTGTTGCTGTAATGATGCACTCAGTTAATATTAGGGTAAGTGTTCGCTTTTGTCTGCGAAGACGTGTAAAGCAGGTTGCGGTAAAATAGGAACTGCTACAATGGTTAGCCTAACTCGTAAGATAATATTGATACTACATTCAAAATAACGTATTAATTTTAGTTTTTGTATTCGGAATAACGACGAATATGTGTAACTTCAGTCCAGTCACTTAGAATGTTTTTGACATGTTTAGTACATACGCGAGAATGTTTTGCGCATGTAGAACAATTTTCTTCCAGCTCCCTTCATCAGTGCAGTAACATAGAGTCTGCCAATAGAGCCTACAGACTGTTACTACTCAGCGTTAGTGAAGGAGCTGTGTTGAGAGAGGGGGAACTCGACGTCTCACTCGCACATTTTTCCCTTTGTACCACTGCTTTTCTTAACAGGCCTTTTTCTATGCAGATGACCTAATACGTCGTTGGGTTTAGAAATGTAAGTTCATTTTTTTTTTATCATGAATACTTGGGGCTTCGCAGCTGGACTAGAAAGCCTAAAATATAAACAATTGATTTATATTTATATATTATTATTATTATTTGCGCATAGACCCTATTGGATCACGCAAAGCACTCCGACTGTTCCTTCTAATCCTCCACACCTAACTCATCCTGTCCCCATGGATCCTCTTCAGCTCCTCCGTCCATTTTACCCCTGCTCTCTTTGGGATTTCATTCTCTGGGACCTTCCAACCGAACATCTTTCTCCTGTATGCGTTCCTGTGTCAACGTCTGTTGAGTCTATTTCTGCGTCATGTAGGTCTATTCTGACTTGTGCGATCCACGACGTTGTTGATTTGACACCTTGTATATACTTAAGGATTCTGTTGGCAAGTCTATATATATATATATATATATATATATATATATATATATATATATATATATAAAACATTGAAGTTTTGCAAAATCTGACCACATTGCTCGATGTAAGCAAATCTTCATATAATTTAGCATGTGGCAAAAGTTAGCTCAAAACTCCGAAACACTTTTTAAAAAAATATTTTTTTGTTCTATTAAAAAATAGATTAACGAAAATCGGATATTTTATTCTGTGAATTTTTGCAAAACGTATCATGATACGTCAATGCAAGCTTCGAGCTATTTGTGTCTATTAGCATTATTACAAAATGTCTGGTTTATAAAATATAATATCTACCTTACCAATAACAGTCTGTAATAATCCTTGTGCCCTTGAAACTTTATTCAATTCATAGTCGTGCATGACATTGAAAAGAAAGTTTTCTAAACTTGGTTAACCTTACTTGAAATATCCGTATATATCGGATTTCGATACATGCCAACCAACGTTTCGTGTGTAGGGTTGGTGCTAAATTTGTAACTGTAGTGTTTAGATCGATAACACGCTAACTGGGGAAAGCCAGGGACGTCTCTACAGTAAGGCATTGGCCTAGTGCTACTAGAAGTAGTAAATCTATGACCGGGTAAACGGTATGGAATAGATAAACTAACCAGTATTGATTGGAATTCGTGCAGTATAATATAATAAAAAGGGCAGAAACTTTCAAATAATTTTCATTTTTTTTAAAACATTCGAATAAAGTATTCCATCGTGCGAATAAAATTTAAGCTGAGGACCGTTAATTTTCTGAAATCGTTTCACCATTTCTTGATAAAATTTCAATTTTATGTCAAGATTCGTGAATCGTCAAATAAATTTATGATTCGTGAATAACTGGAAAACTACAACAGAAAAGATTTCAATTCGATTTTCTGAAAACTGGGACCTTAAAATGTGGACCTCTGTTCTCGGCCACTTTTTAAAGGATCGCTTATATATATATATATATATATATATATATATATATATATATATATATATATATATATATATATATGTGTGTGTGTGTGTGTGTGTGTGTGTGTGTGA
>CM040183.1:77626177-77656177 GCA_022606455.1 Callitettix versicolor
AATTTATATATAAAGTTGCGCGCGCGCGTGTGTATGTGTGTGCGCGCTTGCTTGCGTGTGTGTATGTATGTGTTTTAGCGAGCGTTCGTAATTACTGGCCGATTTGATTCAAACATGGTATAAAAATCGATTTTTCTAACAAAATGGACAATTTCGTTACATAGCGAAGTCCGTTCAAACTTTTCAAAATTCCAATTTTAAAAAAATACAATCATCAAAAATACAATATTATTTCATCGTCACAGTCAACGCCAAAATCTGCAAAAATTAGCGTTTTAAATTTTATTGAAAATAGATAATGAATTTTACTGTTCGTGGATCATTTTCAATGTAATTTTAACATTTAAAATGCAAATTTTAAAGCTGAAATCATAGTTTCTTAAATGTGATTTTTTTTAATTTGCTGCAATATTATCAACAAGACTGAGTTCCGTGATTACATAAATGTATTCTGTAAACAATTTTCAACAAATTTGTTTTCCTAAATTATATTTTTATTTTTTCAAAGATTACTTCCTTCTCCATCGGATGGGGCTTTTATATCATCCGGTACGAACGGTGCCCATTTCATGAATGGGATCAGCTCCCATCAGTGGTGAGTGAAAGCAGACCCAATGCGGTACAAGTTGCACTTCACGACCACTTTCACCGAAACAAGAAAAGCGAAAATCCGACCGGTGACCTTGATTTCACGAAATCCCAACGCCATCCTTTTACTTTCCGAATGAATAATTTCACAGTCACTATTGTACTTCAAATTGGCACTGATCGCCTCACTGACATAAATTGTTTCGTATTTTCTGACACGCTACAAACTTGATTCTTCGTACACTGTCAGTTACATTTCAACGCTTCTGTAAAGTGGTTTTAAAAACCTAATCCTTAAACTACAAATCCTCCCTCAAAAAAAAATTGTGTCCGTAAAACTTATTTTTTTTAAATTATATTATGTGTGGACAAAATACGTGTTTCTACGTTTTGAGTATATTTAAAATTCACTACTCCGCAGAGGAGTGCAGACTAGTTGCACCTATTGAGAGGATTTAGACGTCTCTCGCGGTACCCGAGTCTAACACACACTTACATTTACAACACTACACTTACGACTTTAACCCTTTACACTCACACTTACATTTAGAGAGACGATAATAACCTCAATGTGCTTTTCGCCTTAAAATAACAACAAAAAATTAATTTTACAAAGTGTATGTAATTGTATTTTCTTTTAATAAAAAGTTGGTTTTTGTCACGAAAAATATACTCAACAGGGAAACAATTAATAAAAAATATGCATTTTATTAGTAAAATAGCAAGAAAATACACATTATGGGGAAAAAACAAGAACAAAACACTTTACGGAAGAACAATAACTAGAGGGAATATTTTATGGGAAACAAAACAAAAATACGCCCTATAAGGAAACATTAACAAGAGGGAAACACTTTGTATGGAATAATAACAAGAAGATCACATATTTAGCGGAAAAATAATAAACAAAAACACTTTATAGAGAAACAATAACAAGAAGAAAAAACATATGGAGAAACAAGAACACGCCTTATGGGGAAACAATAACAAGAACAAAACATTTTATGAGAGTGTAATAACAAGATGGGAAAATTTTACGGGGAAACAAAGCAAGAAAACGTCTTATAAAGAAACAATAACAAGAAGTAAACACTTCATGGGGAACAACAAAAGCTTTATAGGGAAATAATAACAAGAAGAAGAAATCTTATGAAGAAAAAAGAGTACGCCTTATGGGGAAACAATAACAAGAACAAAACATTTTATGAGAGTGTAATAACAAGATGGGAAAATTTTACGGGGAAACAAAGCAAGAAAACGTCTTATAAAGAAACAATAACAAGAAAGAAACACTTCATGGGGAACAATAAACGCTTTATAGGGAAATAATAACAAGAAGAAGAAATCTTATGAAGAAACAAGAGTACGCCTTATGGGGAAAGAATAACAAGAACAAAACGTTTTATGAGAGTGAAATAACAAGATGGGAAAATTTTACGGGGAAATAAAGCAAGAAAACGTCTTATAAAGAAACAATAACAAGAAGGAAACACTTCATGGGGAACAACAAAAGCTTTATAGGGAAATAATAACAAGAAGAAGAAATCTTATGAAGAAAAAAGAGTACGCCTTATGGGGAAACAATAACAAGAACAAAACATTTTATGAGAGTGAAATAACAAGATGGGAAAATTTTACGGGGAAATAAAGCAAGAAAACGTCTTATAAAGAAACAATAACAAGAAGGAAACACTTCATGGGGAACAATAAACGCTTTATAGGGAAATAATAACAAGAAGAAGAAATCTTATGAAGAAACAAGAGTACGCCTTATGGGGAAACAATAACAAGAACAAAACATTTTATGAGAGTGAAATAACAATATGGGAATGTTTTATGTGGAAACAAAGCAAGAACACGCCTTATAAGGAAACAATAACAAAAAAGAAACTCTTCATGGGGAACAATAAACGCTTTATAGGAAATAATAACAAGAAGAAGAAATCTTATGAAGAAACAAGAACACGCCTTATGGGGAAACAAGAACAAGAACAAAACAATTTATGAGAGTGCAATAACAATATGGGAATGTTTTATGTGGAAACAAAGCAAGAACACGCCTTATAAGGAAACAATAACAAAAAAGAAACACTTCATGGGGAACAATAAACGCTTTATAGGGAAATAATAACAAGAAGAAGAAATCTTATGAAGAAACAAGAATACGCCTTATGGGGAAAGAATAACAAGAACAAAACAATTTATGAGAGTGCAATAACAATATGGGAATGTTTTTTGTGGAAACATAGAAAGAACATGCCTTATAAGCAAACAATTACAAAAAAGAAACACTTCATGGGGAACAATAAATGCTTTATAGGGAAAAAATAGCAAGAAGAAGAAATCTTATGAAGAAACAAGAACACGCCTTATGTGGAAACAATAACAAGAACAAAACAATTTATGAGAGTGCAATAACAATATGGGAATGTTTTTTGTGGAAACATAGAAAGAACATGCCTTATAAGCAAACAATTACAAGAAAGAAACACTTCATGGGTAACAATAAATGCTTCATAGGGAAAAAATAGCAAGAAAAAAATCTTATGGAGAAACAAGAACACACCTTATTGGGGTAGAAACAAGTAGAAAACATTTTACGGGGAAATACTAACAAAAAGAGAGAATCTTATTCATAAGAACACAAATTAAAAACAAAAAACACTCTGTCGTGGAATACGATATAATGTGTTCATAGATTTTTTTCGCTTATGAACACAGTGTTGCCAGCGCAATCTCGTGGCCTGTTTCAGAGCCAAGATTAAATAATAAAACACAGATTAAGTGAAGTTGAATTATAACAGTCTGAATTGAATTGAACATTAAGCGAGGTGCAAAGTTTTATACGTAATATATTATATAGGCCACAGCGAGTTGCAAAGTGCAGCCATAACTCAGCGGAACCAGTCTACTTAGCTTCTGTATTACCGGGGTATGAATTTATCAGTTTGAGGTATCTGAGCTGAGCTGCTGCCCTCAGAAAGATTTATTTAAGCAGAGTAATGCATACCAAATGTAGAACGGAACAGAATTTCAGAGCTGAAACGTAAAGCACGGTACTCTGAATATGACTATTCGTTCTACCGGTTCTATTTAATTAATTGTATTATCTTTGCTGACGATTATTGTGGTTAACGGTTATTGCTAGCCGTATTAATTTCCTCTTCAGTAGCTTTTGTTTCCACGTCCGTATGTCTGTGACAATATTTTATGAACAGAATATTATAATTTTTAACCTAATAATTCGACTATTGTTAAAGCAACTGATATCCTAAATACGAATATATTTTAAGGTAATTAGACACAATTTAGGAGTACAGGACAGGAATTCCGGTATCATTTCTATTAAGTCATCCATACCCAGTTGGGCGTGCAGTGATAGTGGCAACACTAATAACACAGGAGGTTATTTATTGTCTGCTATTTCCGATAAATTAAAAAATTTTAACACAATTTCTTCCCCCAGCAACATCCTTTAACAGAATCTATTGAATATTCTTATTGAAGCCGCCTCGGTGGTCTAGTTGATAGCGTACTAGGCTTAACCCCGAGGACCCGGGTTCGATTCCCGGCCATGGTTTGGCATATTCATACGCTATAAATCATCCCATCGTCTGCATTAGCCCAAGTGTGCACAATAGTCGGACGTTAACCACAAAAAAAAATTGCTATTGAGTTATTTCTATAACTTTTATTTAAATATATGTATATTGGAAATAAGAGTTCAGTTTTCACACATGAAAAAATACCTATTTCATTTCCATTTTTAGATACATGAAATTGTATATTTCAGAAATAAAATTTATATCAAACGACATATTGTAAATTCGTATTTGATGCTTCGAAAAGAAAACGTTTGTACTCAAGTGTTTATGCGCGGTGTTTCTGGTGAGCTTCTACTGTTTCGAAAAAACAGAAATTAAAATAATTTGTTCTTCCAATTAAAAATACATTATCGTCTTTGTTTTGTTCAAGATTTAAATTGTTTCAACGCAATTGTTTTATTTTCCTTCAGGCTCGTCCATGAGATCAAGCAGAGCGTGGTTATCACGCTGTTATCGAGGCACAACGAAAGGTCAACGATCGCTTCTTCCAGCAAGAACTGGCAACGCTGAGCAGTTCCGTGTATGGCAGTGACTCTCGACTTATCACTTTGTACCATAGTGCCAACAGCTCAGTATCGATGTCAGGTTTCTTTTCGATACGAGGACACTATAAGCTTGGCCAAACATAACTATAGGTCTCGACGAGCAAAGTTGAGGTAGCGGAAGATCTACCAAGGCCTGCGCTCGTCGTAGTCAAGGTTGCGCAAACCCCCTGTATCATTACTGAACATTTTGAAATTGGAATTAAAAATTAAGCAATAAATGAAACAATCTTTTTGTCCTAATAATCAACTTGTCTTGCCTCAACTTAGTTTGTCAGGACCTATAGGTGGTCAAATATAACTTGCAAGCACAACAAAAAGGGTAGGTGAGATTTTGTAAGAGCTGTCCTGAAAACATCGATCCAACATTCGCTCTGCAGTTGTAACAATACGGTTACAGTTTTACAAAATAGTTAATAGCGTATAAATAGGAGTCAAATTATATCAGCACTTTTGTAATGATATAATAACTTTTGTAATGATAACCTAACCTAACCTAAACTAACCATAACCTAGCCTAACCTAACCATAACCTAACCTAACCATAACTTAGCCTAGCCTAACCTAACCTAACCATAACCTAGCCTAACCTAACCTAACCTAACAATAACCTAGCCTAACCTAAACCATAATCTAACCTAACCATAACCTAACCTAACCTAATTATAACCTAACCTAACATAATCTATAACCTAACCTAACCTAACCATAGCGTACAAATAGAAGCCAAATTATATCAGCACTTTTGTAAAGATATAATAACTTTTGTAATGATAACCTAACCTAACCTAATCTAACCATAACCTAGCCTAACCTAACCATAACCTAACCTAACCATAATCTAGCCTAACCTAACCTAACCATAACCTAGCCTAACCATAACCTAACCTAACCATAATCTAACCTAACCATAACCTAGTCTAACCTAACCATAACCTAACCTAACCATAACCTAACCTAACCATAACCTAACCTAACCATAACCTAGCCTAGCCTAACCTAACCTAACCATAACCTAACCTAACCTAACCATAACCTAACCTAACCTACACCACAATGAGCATAGTGTGTAGCTTTATGCTGACAAGTTCATGATGTCTCTAAATTCGGCGATGACAGTATTTATTTGAAGCTGGTGGTTGATAAATCTGTTATCTATCAAGGACTGTATATTCCACTATGCAAGGACTAGTTGAGACACCTGTAACCCAGCCCGTGTTTTTGTTGTTTGTTTTTCAAAAGTTTTATTTTTGGCTTAAAAATGCGTCCATGTTGGACGAAAGTATTCATGAATGTCTCTTAAATATTAATAATAAGTCCTTTAAATATTTCTTTAATTATTAGAACGAAAATACTCCTTCTCGTCTATTGGAAGAGATCTTTTCAGCTCATTATTTTATCGTCTTTTCTTCCTAGAAAACGACTTTGTAATCAATAATTTGGTTTTATAAATATTCGTCCATTAATACTTCAAACGTAGGGGTGGAGTTAAAAGCATACCGTAATATTGAAATCTGTAGAACCTCTAGTGACTGGGAAGACGAGATAACGGTTTCTACAAGCGCTTCATTTGAACTGGAATTTTTGAGAATATTATGCCCACTTCTCTGTAGACATAGTTCAAGAATCACTAAAAACTTTATTATTTTCCCCCTTTCCGCATAAATTTCAATACAGCGTTTAATGAGAGTATAAAATGCCAATAGGGTATTTTAAAGGATTGATTTTTAATTTTGAAACGTTTCGAATAGGTGGCGCATTCTACAGCCAAACAAACAAGTTATTTAGTCAAACTTCATTTACACATTAAGGCAATGAAATGTCAGAACTCCATGTTCACTGCTGACATTTGGCAAAAAGCCAAGGCTGAACAAAAAGAGCGGGATGTAGAATATAATAGCTTTTGTAGAATTATACGAAATACCTTAAGAATATGTAGTAGAGAACAATGCTATTGGAAATCTGGACGTGTATGGCGAAGATTGATGAATTCCTTTTGCAATATTTTTGTAATAATGATAATTAAAATAACAATATTCATTTCTAAGAATTGTATAATTTTGTTGGGCTCCACTAAGAAGAATGTAAAGTGGTAACGATTTTTGTTCGTAGACGCGTTTCGGATAATCATCATTTTAGGAACTTGAATACAATAACTTTTTATTCTGGTGGTACAGTAATGAGAAACGCATCAACGAGAGTTAAATATGAACAATGTACTACATAATCTTGTAAACTTTTTAAATTTGATTGAGAGACGACGCTACAAAATGATTTAGGCGGGGTGGCCATCAAATGCGAAGCGGATTGTGCTTAACGAAGCGGACTACGCTTTCAAAACCATTCAAATTCAAGTGAGAGCTGAATTTGTAACTGTGCTGAGCAGAGTCAAGCTGTGTCGCTAGGCTCCGCTCCGTGTAACTTCGACTCTGTCTACGTTCGGTTTGAAGCTGACTCTGCTTCCCCCACCACGCTGACCACGCCTTCTAACTTATTATTTTTCGTTACTTAGGTTACCGATGCCTTTGTTAAGGATTTTAAAAAGGTAAAACGCGTTCTTTAAACTGACTGAATTCCGCTTCCGGTTGCCAGTCATCTTTAATCCGCCCGGCCTACGATAAATGGTGTAAAATACTACACAAATTTTCTAATTTTTGCTAGAAAAATTCCATCTAACGTTCGCAAATTTTCTCCATATTAAGTCAAACTTGGCAAACAAAAAACGTTCGTTACCTCGCAAAACTTTCTGTCAACCGTTTAGAAATAGCTGCCATTCCAATTTTTTTTATTCATAACTTTTTTTATCATACACGTTTATGAAAATCTGATTACATTATCGCAATCATCGTTAAAATTTGCATAAAATTACATTTAAAACTGTCAAACTTAACAAAACATAACGAAAATGATGACTGCTTATGATAGTGAAACAGATATTAAAAAAAAGTATACAGTACAGAAAATATTGTTGTGCTGTTTGTAACCACTTTTTGAAAATTCGCTTCCATCGCGCCGACGAGACAGTTGCGTGCGAGATTATTTATATCTATTAATTACGCCAGAACTGCCACGACACGGTAAAACTATAGCGAGAAGTTAAACAAAGGGGTGGAAACAGCGTTTAATGTAATACACACCCTCTAGCTTGTGATAATGTACATTGCAATTTGCTCAGGGGGTGGGACAACAATTACATAAATGGATATGACGGAAGGGATATCAAATATACATAGCATTGGGGTAAAATTTGTACCGCCTTTGCTATTGCTCATACTTTATCAGTTTATGATGATAGTTTTTTATTTCGAATTCGACAGAAAATACGATAACGAAGCTTTTGCTATCATTTATTTTTCGTATTTACAGAGTAATTTTAGCGTTTAAAATGCTAATTTATGTAGACTGTTAATGATAAAGAAATCATATCTTCAAATAATAGAAGGTAAAATAATTATTTTGGGTTCATTGGAAATTAGCTTCCATTACGTCATCGAGACAGATGCGTGCCGCGATTATTTATTTTTTTATAGTATGTTAATTTTTTTTTTTTTTTTTTTCTAACGTCCGACTATTGTGTACACTTGGGCTAATGCACGATGTGATGATATAGCGTATGAAAATGCCAAGCCCTCGCCGAGAATCGAACCCGAAATAAAAACAGTGATATTTTCATAAATATTTTCATTTATTTCATACTTCTCTAACGTACAATAGCTAAGAAGACATCGCGCACAGCATAATAAACAGTTAATGCGTACACTCATACTGCGTTACTACTACTTCTTCTTCTCTAACTTCCGGTTTGGTAAGTTTTTCTTGTCTAGAAGGCACTGGCACTACGCATTCTGTGTGTATAGGAACTACCAGGAGCACAGAAGCATGCAGCAGGTAGATAGATGCAACACAGCCTAGTAGCCATTTTACAAATTGACATTGTATTAATTTTTTTTGACCAGGATTAGATAAACCGGTAGGCAAAACACTTCTCCGTTACATTAATTAATTTTTGTTTATGGTCATCCTACATTAAAAAGTACATAAATTTATAAATTATTGCTCAAGTACAAAATTTCAAAATAAAATTTATCGAAAATTAGCCAAAAAAAATTTGGTCTAATTTCTCAAAATCGTTTTAATGGACTTTGCTTAAAACTTACATTAGTTTTGCAATCATCTTTGTAGGAGTTTTTTAAACGTAAGCATTTTATCCTTTTAATCAACATTTTTTTCAATTTTGTATTTTTGGAAATATGAGATTAAATCCTTTCCGACAATGATTAAAATTGTAAAACCATATTTTTTTAAAAATATGATTTTTTCAGCCATTTTGAAATATATTACCAAAAAAATTTCTGGTCCAATCAAATCGAACCAAAATTGCAAATATTTAAATGCCAGCACCTATATGCTGTAAGTTAAATTATCAAAGAATTCTGAAAATGTTTTCGAAAAGTCAGATCATAGGGTTGGGTTTTTACCGTGATGGTGCCAATGGCAATTAGCTGAAAGATAAAACTGGACGGTTAGAACTATTTAACCCTGATCCCGCAAAGTCGCAAACAAGAAACACAACATGCTGGCCAGAAGAAATAAATCTAAACAGATTCAACAAACAACTCTCGAGCACAGATTGGTTAAACAGAAGATTGCTTTAAATCTCAGAACAACTTTAAAGATAAATCTTCAACGTTAGGAAATGGATTTTAATTTAAAAGCGGGATAATTTGTAAAACTCCAAACACATATATCCGAGTACTGCCGAACTCGGTTGATTTATACTTCGTGATAGTTCGGGTTTTAAAGTATTTATTCACTTTGTGGTCGTGCAGATATTTCGGTTTTATTTTATAAAAGACAAACGTAGACAAACAAGACACTAAAAGGTTTTTCTAATGAAGTACGTATTTCTTTTAAACAAATTTGTTCACTCTGAGTTTGATACGGTAACATAGAGATTTATAAAAAATTCTGAATGTAAAATTAGCTCAAACGGCAAAACTGCTAAACTAGGAGCTGCTGCAAGTTATATTATAAAATTATTTATACTGAAATTCATAACTCAAGTCAGTGAAACAAATTTTTATGTAATTTTAAAAGTGCGTAATGACATATTAGCCTACTGTACTAATCAAATTACGGGCAGAGTATTTTTTAAAAATCTTCAGATCGACTAACGGATTAATTGTTTGTGCTAATTGTTTAAATTTGATTGCGACTATAAGGCCTCGTGATCATCAAGCGGACTAGGCGTTCATAACCTAACCTGTTATTTTTAATGTAACTGCGGCCACATAAAGCGTAACGGAGTTGAGCGGATTGAAGCTGTACTCCACTCCGTTTAGCTTCACTATGTATAGGTTCGGTTTTGAAGCTGACTCGCTTCCTCCTCAACGCCTACAAACTTACTTATCTTTACCTAGGTTACCGTTGTCTATGTAACGGTTTTTAAACATAGTAGTTCTATATATAGAACTATTACAGTAGGACTAAGTATTTCGATTTTAAAGATAAAAACGTGTTATTTAAAGTGATTTTACTGTAAATTGACTTAAACTAACTCTGCTTCCGGTTTCCATTCATCTTCCTTCCTTCACCTCCGCATTTGGTGGTCGCTTGGCTTAAAGAATGAAATAGAGCCCCTATAATATATATATATATATATATATATATATATATATATATATATATATATATATAATATATATATATATATATATATATATATATATATATATATATATAATATTTATATTATATATTTATTTTGAAGGAAGAACGCAAAATCTTGAGGAAGATGTACGAGATTAACAGAAGATGGATACAGGTTGCACTCCCGGAAGACCACAGAGAAGATATCGAACCTGGCAGCAGATATCAGAATAAGGAGGCTTCGGTTCTATGGACACATCAGTAGACTCCCAACAACGAGACTTGCTAACAGAATCCTTAAGTACATACAAGGTGTCAAATCAACAACGTCGTGGATCGCACAAGTCAGAATAGACCTACATGACGCAGGAATAGACTCAACAAATGTTGAAGACAGGCACGCATACAGGAGAAAGACGCTCGGTTGGAAGGTCCCAGAGAATGAAATCCTAAAGAGAGCAGGGGTAAAATGGACGGAGGAGAGGAAGAGGATCCATGGGGACAGGATGAGTTAGGTGTGGAGGATTAGAAGGAACAAGACATGAGTTGGAGTGCTTTGCGTGATCCAATAGGGTCTATGCGCAAATAATAATAATATATTATATATTATGAATGATATTGGCAACATCTGACGTAGATTTTTAATTTTGTTGAATAACAGAGAACAATTGGTATATGTAGCATTCAGAAATCCTACTTTTTGAGCAAAATATATAAATAAGATAAACGAGATTTTTAAAATGTATGTGGAGGTTGTCGTTACACGCCTCCGCATTGGTCATTCGTTGTTGACGCATGGTTTTCTAATGGGACGCGGGGAGCCACCTACATGCCAACTTTGTGGAGAAACCATCACAAGCTCTTAGACTGCGATTACTTGAGAAACATGCGTACAATATAGGCTATGGATTAGGAAACTATGCAGGCGATCTTGGGGGACGATTCGTCAATCATTGATCGCGTTTTGGCCTTCCTGAGGCGCTTGCATATATATCAACATATTTAATTTTATTTTTATCCTTAGTATTTATATATTTTTTATAGTTTATATTCTTGTTAACTAGTTTTAGGTAATTTTATTGTGTTTCATACTATTTATTATCTTTCTGTTTGAATAGGACCTCTTTACAGTCCACCTTTATATTGTTTTGATTTTAAGTTACTTAATCTTGTTATAAATGTTATCTAGTTTGTAAGTAATGCTAAGTTTTATCGCCCTGTTGTTTCGTTAGTAGTTGTGTTTAGGCGATGATAGCCTTAATGTGCTTTTCGCCTTAATAAAAAAATAAATAAATAAAAAAATAAAATAAAATTTATGTTGGAATTGGATCAAAGTGAAGATTTTTCTAAATTAAATATAATATTGGAAAAGAAGGAAACATTTAAAAAAATCAATGAATTTAATACACCACTTAGTGAAAAATGTTAAATAAATATCTTAATATCTTGGATATATTAAATACTTAATTAAAGTAATAACAGTGTGTTGTTTCTTGTTATTATTACTTCCGTTGAAATAAAGACAAAATTGTTAAAGCCTAAAATTTTAAAAGGGCTTACTCTTTCACTTAACTACTATGTTGATTAAACAACTTATGCTAGATTCTGAAAACATCGCTGCACAATATGTTCCGCTATCATTAAACTTAAAATACAACAAAACAATAAAAGCTTTCCAGCAACAAATAATAGTTTTCTGCATTTTAGGGTTACGGTTTTCAATCAATTGTTTTCTGGCTTACTGCATCGACTTCCGGTTGCATTATGCTTTACGACACTTCCGGTAAGTGGCGCATTACATTTCGCTTTCTGCAAAATGCGCCTGCTGCCTTTCTAAACTGTTTGAACTGCGTCAGGACAAATTTTGTTTTCCGGAAAAACGTTTCAAAACTTTCCCACCTCAATATGTAACTGTCAGGCGACTCGGGTAATAAAAGAGAAAAGTTTATATCGTAAGTATTGCATTACGGTCATCTAATCTGTGCCCATTTAGCCGTAACGTGTTCAGTGTATCAAGGTGTACAAGATCTCTCTCTCTCTCTCTCTCTCTCTCTCTCTCCCTCTCTCTCTCTCTCTCTCACACACACACACACACACACACACACACACACACACACACACACACACACACACACACACACACACACACACACACACACACACACACACACACACACACACATCACACACACACACACACACACACACACACACACACACACACACACACACACACACACACACACACACACACACACACACACACACACACACACACACAAACTTTCGCGTAATTTTTTCAGTCCTGACAAACAATAGGCCTGGTTACACTATACAGAGTTTCATCATAAAGGTGTCTAATAATTTAGTATAAGCTCTAGCAGTTAAAAATAAAAAAAATACAGTCATTGGAACTGTCGGCAGAAGTGTTAGTTCCTCTCGAGAATATAGAAATATATGTATATAACGTTTCGAGAATATAGAAAAGTTCTTTGAATAAATTAGAGATTTTTTATCTTCTTTTTATTTACATCCATCATTTTTTCGTCTTGAGATTCATTAC
The DNA here is from genome assembly GCA_022606455.1 of Callitettix versicolor. Lineage (NCBI taxonomy): Eukaryota > Metazoa > Arthropoda > Insecta > Hemiptera > Cercopidae > Callitettix > Callitettix versicolor. Next base: position 77,639,125 of record CM040183.1, read on the forward strand.
CTGATGATGTGTGGTTATTTGACATGATTTTTTTGCACTCAATAATATAATTAAAAAACACGAATTAATTATTATTTTCATATTACGAAATATTATATTGCAAATAAAATCAAACGCACGTGTTATTTTTTTTTTTTTTTTTTTATTTAACATAATTACAACTAGGCAATAAAGCCTATCCAGCAATATACATTTAATAGTAATGTCACTGTTTGTTGAAGTAACACCCACTGATGGACTCCTGATGAACACACACTCTGTTCATGTGTGATTAGTTATACACTCTCACTGCAAAGTTCCAAAGGCTTCGTCCTTTTCAAGCGACGGATCTCGCCAGAGTTGTCTAATAAGCAAGCTATTTCCTTGTTATCGTGATGTATAAGTCTTTGCTTGTGTTTCTCTGCAAATCTTTTGATTTCTTCTGAGACAGTTTTCATCCTAAGGTCCCTATGAAGACTGTCATTGCGAACGAACCACGGAGCCCTTACAATACTTCGCAGGACTTTATTCTGGAAAGTTTGAATTACTTTTACATTTGTATTTTTGTGCAGCCCCACAGCTGGATTCCATAGGTCCACACCGGCTTCAGTATTTGCTTGTATAGAAGCAGTTTATTTTGTAGGTCTAAATCTGAGTTTCTCCTATCAACCAGTTAATTTTCCTAAATTGCATGTTTAATTCAACCTTTTTCTTTTGACATGTTCTTTCCAGTGGAGCTTTGCATCCAGTGTCATCCCCAAGTATTTAGCAGAATTTTCTGGAGTTACTACATGGTTATTAATTATAAGTGGAATTGGGTTGATTTTTCTATTTGTAAAGTTGACATAGGTTGATTTGGATTCATTTAGTTTTAATCTCCATTTCTTCATCCAAATGCAAACTCTATCAACTGCTCTTTGAAGTTTATTCGATGCCTCTTCCACAGTATTTCCTGTCGCCAAAATTGTTGTATCATCTGCAAAGGTTGCTGTGATTGTATCAACTTCTTGGGGAATGTCTCTAGTGTACAACAAGTAAAGTACGGGCCCAAGGACACTCCCTTGAGGTACTCCTGCTGATACATTCCTCAACTCAGAATACTCTCCATTATGTTTAACTCTGAAAAATCTCTCTGACAGACGTGTTATTACTGAATATAAACCGTATACCATTGAACTGTTGCTGCTGGCAATATACACAATGTACACAACATCATTATATGCGCGCGCGACGAAAACATGAGAAAAAGAAAAGTGGAGAGAAAGAGAGAGAGAGAGAGAGAGAGAGAGAGAGAGAGAGAGAAGAAAGAGATAGAGATAAGCATGCACGTTGTATGTACATACAGGCACAAAACATACATACGCGCGCGACCAACTCATTTGGAACAAGCAGAAGAAAGATAGGAGAAAAGCTGAGAACTGGAGGGGGTCTGTGTAATACTTCCCCTACTCGCGTTACTTACGCTTCGTAAGCCTACTCGATGAAACCGAATCACTCTATGGTGACACATATAAAGTGCACAACGCGTTATAAGAAGCCAAAGTTATTTATTTGGCACGTGACCCAAGACCCACGGTTATCCAGCTATCGGACATTTGTTTTACAAAAATAACTTCATTCTTTTGTTATTTAACTTAATTAAACATTTAATAGCCTATATAAGACCTACTTTTAGCGGAAAAAATCAAATGTTGCTTTTTGATTTTTTATCATAATATTAGGCGTTTTAGAGAACTACAGAGAAATTGTTTTCAAATTTTTGTCAATAGTTTGATTATCTTTTGATTTAATGAAAATTAAAATTTGTACATAAAAAAAAACTTTTTTATAAAATTAATTGGTTTTTTATATATTTAACTTTAAAAATTCAAACAGCCGCCATTTTTGAATTCATTCAGTCAAACCGTTTTAAAGATAAAAATTATTTGTATAAAAACAAAATGGCTGGTAGTTTAGTAATATTAAATTATCCTATATTTTTGTAATCTGTTATGGGAAATTTTAATTGTGTACACTCGTTTTTGTACGGATGTAACGTAAATGTCAACAAAACACCAGTAAAGATGACAAAGTAAAACAAAAATGTTATCAAATTGTTGATCTTTATTACTGCAAGATCTACTTTTACGGCAGGTTAGGTCATTTTATTGTTTTATGGTAACTGTAAACATAGCTGGCATAACGTCATGTAACGAAGAAGAAAGTGTGAGCATTAAAAGTAAGACAAATTCTTCATTTTGCTATCTCTGTTTTATATTTCAACAATTAGATTAGATTTTAGAGGTTAAAGTGTTTCGTTTCCGTTTCTCTCGGCCTATTTTCTCAAAATTGGTTTATCAGATTTTGTTCAAATTTCGTAAATGAAGATTTATCATTCAAGTCAGTGTAGCATGCAATAAAAGACATTTTCGGGAGTAAATAAAAATATCCAAAAAGAAATCCTGACCGCCATCACGTTTATTTTGTTTTTCTCTCACTGTAATTTCTAGTTCAATTTAGTACGCTCACTTGAGTTATAATTCTACATGTGATCAAAATTGATCAATGTAGAATTCAAAATGAGATCAAAAAATTTGATAACCGTTTTCAAAAATTAGTCGAATTTTTAGTAGAATTTATTCAACTATTTTTGTAATTTCTTTAACGTTTTTTTTTTTTTTTTGTAAAATTCTTAACCTGAGAATATGAGCGCTATTTTTTCTTATCTTTTTTTTTTAAATCACACCGATGTGCAAATTAGTAATTAGAACATTAGCTAAACATAACGTAACATTTTGGCTTTATATGAAATGAAGTTTCAGAAACGTACTTTCACTGCAAAATATTATTAACTGGTACCAAGAAAGTGATAAGATAATTTCAGAAAATTTGCATAAGTTATTTAAACACAAATCAATCACATTTGTCACTGATAATCACTTTGAAGGCCGTCTGATCATTTCCAAATTCGTGGACCTTGACCGTACTTTTTGTGATTTAGTTAACGACCTTGAGTGGATAAACAAGGACATCCAATGCCATTCGGATTAGCGTCGGTGTTCAGACACTGGAAGATTAATCAGAGATCAAGGAGGCTTATGCATACCTAATCATCCTTCGTTTTACGACAAAGATAGGCAAATTTTACTGAAAATCTATTATTTATTTTAATAATGTACTTCCGTTTAAACAAAAAGCAATAAATGTAACAAAATTTAATAACCGAAACAGACACCTGGCTCCCTGACGTGATGGAGGCGAATTTCAAAAAAAACTTTTTACCTTACACTTTCTTGAAAATCTGATTTCACCATCGCAATCATGTTTGCGAATTTCAACGCTGATTACGATAATGAAATCAGATTTTCAAAAAAAAGTTGAAGGTAAAAAATATTTAGAAAGTCGTAATTTTGACTTGGACGGTTTTTCACTGCGTAAAAAAGTTGTCTATGTTATTACCGAAATCGATTTTTGTGCCACGTTTTAACCAGATCGGACCAAAATTGCAAACGATAATGTGCTAACGCACGATATCGTGGAACAGATTGCACGAGACAATCTGTATACAAAGATGACCCTGGAATACCATTCATTTAACCTTGACCCAATGACTTGAGTTAATTGTTCAGGATCTTAGAACGAGCAGTGAATGAAGGGATTGTCTTACAATGTTTTGTTTGGTGTTCGGTCATGTTTAACCAGAAAGCCTAATAGAAAGTTAAATCTTTGCTTCTGAAACGTCGACGAATGAACCATTGAACTGATTAGTGGAAAAATTTAATATGTACAGTATCACTATACAAGAGAGAATTTTTGATAACAAATAAATGAAAGAACCATGATTATGATGATGTGTGGAAAACCTACTGAAGTATGTCTGTCTGTCTATCCGTGGGACTACGCACGTCGCCGGAGACTAAAAGAATTGTCCGAGAAATCATCGAGACATATGCGTGTCAAATTATTTAAAAAACGAGACAGATGCGTGCCTTACTTATATTACCAAGTCATAAGCGCCTAGTTATACATTTTACTTGCCTAGTTATACATTTTATATCAGCTGTCAGATACGTGAATACTTATTGATTTTACCAAAACAGAATCGCATTACTATTTATTTCAACGAGACAGATGCGTGCCTTACTTATATACCAAGTCATAAGCGCCTAATTATACATTTTACTTGCCTAGTTATACATTTTATATCAGCTGTCAGATACGTGAATACTTATTGATTTTACCAAAACAGAATCGCATTACTATTTATTTCAACGAGACAGATGCGTGCCTTACTTATATTACCAAGTCATAAGCGCCTAGTTATACATTTTACTTGCCTAGTTATACATTTTATATCAGCTGTCAGATACGTGAATACTTATTGATTTTACCAAAACAGAATCGCATTACTATTTATTTCAACGAGACAGATGCGTGCCTTACTTATATTACCAAGTCATAAGCGCCTAGTTATACATTTTACTTGCCTAGTTATACATTTTATATCAGCTGTCAGATACGTGAATACTTATTGATTTTACCAAAACAGAATCGCATTACTATTTATTTCAACGAGACAGATGCGTGCCTTACTTATATTACCAAGTCATAAGCGCCTAGTTATACATTTTACTTGCCTAGTTATACATTTTATATCAGCTGTCAGATACGTGAATACTTATTGATTTTACCAAAACAGAATTGCATTACTATTTATTTCAACGAGACAGATGCGTGCCTTATTTATATTAGCAAGATATAAGCGCTTTGAAATACGCTTTGTACATACATTTGAAATACATTTTATACATTTTAATTATACATTTTATAACAGCAGACAGATACGGAAATACTTAGTGATTTTTCCAAGACAGAAGCTACTAGTCATACCTGCGAGACAGAAGGGTGCCAAGTTATTTATAACAACGAGACAGATGCGTGCCTCCTTATTTGTATTAGCAAGACAAAAGTGCTTCGAAATAAGCGTGCCTAGTTATACATTTTATAACAGCTGACAGGTACGCGAATAATTATTGATTTTACCAAGTCAGAAGGGCATAGTCATTTATATCAGCGAGACAGATGAGTGCCAAGTTATTTTTAAGCGAAACAGATTCGTACCTGTAGTTATTTATTTCAGGTCGAAAATTAAGCGCTTTGCTAATTATTATTTATACCAGCAAGACAGATGTGTGCCTAGTTAGCGAGACAGATGCGTGTCTAGTTATTTATAACAGCAGAACGGATGAGTGCCTAGTTATTATATCTGCGAAACATATGCGTGCCTAGTTTTTAAATGTTTATTTTTATTTGAATCTATAGGGTATTTATATTTACACGTAGAATATGTAAAAATTTTAACTTTGATATAAATCTTTCATGTTAGATTTTTTGAACTACTTTTGCCCACTCACAGGCTTCAGTCCATATGGGCAAAATTTGTCAACGTATCATTTATTAGTTTCTTAATAAACTTTTTTTTAAATATTTGAAATTAGTAAACTCGTATAAGAAAAATATTAAAAATAATTATAACAACAACAATAACAGCAGCAGCAACAACAAAAACAATAACAAAACAACACGAAAAACAAGTAACAACAACCACAACCACGACCACAACAACAACAATAGCAGCAGCAACAACAACAACAACAACAACAACAACAACAACAACAACAACCACAACAATAACAAGTAATAACAACCACAACCGCAACATCAACAACAACAACCACACTAACAACCATAACCAACAACAACAACAACAACAACAACAACAACAACAACAACAACAACACCACAACAACAACAACAACAACCACAACAAAAAATAACAACAACAACAAGTAACAACAACCACAACCACAACCACCACCACAACAACAACAACAACAACAACAGCAAGAACAATAAAAACAATAACACCCACAACAACAACAACAACCACAACAACAAAAAATAACAACAACAACAAGTAACAACAACCACAACCACAACAACAAAAACAACAACAACAACAGCAAGAAAAACAACAACAACAACAACTACAACAACAACAACAACAACAAAAACAACAAACAACAACAAAAACAACAACAACGAACAACAACAATCATAACAAAATAACAAGAATAACAACAGCTGCAGCAGTAGCAACAACAACAACAAAAAACAAAAACAACACCCAAACAAGTGTGAGCGTCTGGTTATTTTTATTAGCGTGACAGATGCGTGCCTAGTTATTAATTGCACTCTGACATTGCGTGTTTAAATACTTACATCAGCGATACAAATGAGTGTCGATGTGTTTGTGTAATGTTTTCGGAACAAATTAGCTCCATGCGCCATTTCAATTTACTTGGGTCAACAACTAGGATTCGAGTGGTGATACGGTACTCTATATAGCACAAGCAGTTCTTGATTTGTTTAATTTTTGTGTTTATCTCGGTCAGGACAATTAGGTTAACCAAGATAAAGTAACACTCGCATTGTAGAGCCTAACAAAAGTAGGAAGCCGGACCCTGCTGTAGCTCACTTGGTAGTGTAACGGACAGTTTTTTTTTTTTTTGTCTGTTAGACTATTTTATGTCTGTCAGTACTTTATGCCTTAGACTAAAGAGGATCGAAGGATTAGCGTAGAAGGTAAGGTAGAACCTTGCGGCAGTAACTTCAATTTCGAAGCTATGACCTTGAGGTTCGCAAGTACAGAGACGCAGCAGATTGATCGGTGCCTTAACCATCCCGGATAAGCCAGAGAATGGTCTACGTGACGCACGTGCCACCTGATTCAACAGGGACATGGTACGACATGTCCTGTATTTCAATAAATTTATTTTTATTAAATGATTTAATAATTATTAACTTTTATTAGAATACTTGAGGAATCAGTTAATGGTTATTTAAGTAAAGTAAGGAATCTTTAATTATTAATATTAATCACAAATTAAGCAAGTTATTACACTTTAAAAATGAACAATAAAAAAATAATAGAAAATCTCACGTTAGTTCCCAGCTGGATCGCAGATTGTCACCAAAAGTATTGACCGATTGTTTTGAAATTTGCCTTTCATAAAGCAAATTTTTGCTATGTATATGTGTAAGATTTTCTCCATTCATTCCGTTTCAAGATGGCGGGCTCTGATACAACGATGAAATTGTAGTTGCAAGCTATTTCTGACTGAACTCACAACTCGTTTATAATAACGAGTGTACGCAGTTTTAGTCAAGCGCATTGACCGATTGTTTTGAAATTCTGTACGAAGCCTCTTGTATAAAGCCAGTAAGATTTATATGTAAGACTTCTTTCCAATTTAGTCCCGTTTGAAGATGGGGGCCTATGATTCATAACGAGTGTCGACAGTTTTGACTAAACGCATTAACCGAATATTTTGAAATTTGTTATGACTTTATCAAACAAAGCCAAAATAACGCATATATAACTTTATTTTGTATTTACTTCCGTTTCAAAATGGCGGCATCTCACGTGTATACATAGTTTTAATCAAACACATTAACCAACGGTTTGAAATTTGGTACCGCTTGGATAAAGCACGAAAGACTTTTGTGGAAGCTCTTTCCCATTCACTTTTATTTCAAGATGGCTGGCTCTGATTTAACGTTGAGAGTGTAATTGCTGGTTGTTTCCTGTAAGGCTGTACGGCAAGACCTATCACGATTTTGGCGGCTTCATTTTGTTGACGGTAACATTTTTCGTCAATATTACGGTTACCGGTTAAATTGGTGGAAGAGATTACGAGGACTGTTCTATATATTAATGAAAATACTCTACGAAGTCTGATGTTTTTGGAACTACTAGTTCTTGGCACGAACTAGTAGTTCCAAAAACAACAATAACAAACAATCATCAGCGTGACAACAACAACAACGCTCTAACAACAACATCGGCTAAAAAAACGTAAATCTTCAGATTTAACGTTGAGAGTGTAGTTGCTGGTTGTTTCCTGTAAGGCTGTACGGCAAGACCTATCACGATTTTGGCGGCTTCATTTTTGTTGACGGTAACATTTTTCGTCAATATTACGGTTACCGGTTAAATTTATGGAAGAGATTACGAGGACTATTAATGAAAATACTCTACGAAGTCTGATGTTTTTGGAACTACTAGTTCTAACAACAACGGTTGATAATAGATAGGCTGCACAGGGAACAGTTGCAATACGCTTGCGGGTGTTTGTTGTGTGCATTACGGTTAGTCTTGATTCCGCCTGAAGTTACATTACAACGGGCTGCAGTTGTGACGTGATACTTTGAGTACAAAGGATGTAATGTTATTCCTTCTGCCTTCGGGGGTTTCATTGCAACACGCTCGCATCAAAGGTAAAAACTCAAAGTTTATTTTTTATTTGCGGTAGCGCAAATACATCGCCATTTTGTAATGGAAGCCGTTCAAATATACCGTAAGAAGAACAGGTTGTTCGACATTTGATTACGAGATTTTTAAACTAAAAAAAAACTGTTTAATGTAAAAACCATTAACAAAAATATAATTTTCTGGAAATCGTTTCTAACACAATTTGCTCGAACGTAATCCTAGTACCCAACAAGTACATCGGGCAAACATCCGGAACTAATAAACAACGAGAATAATTTGCATAATGTCTCAGAATCGGTGAGTCGATTATGCTATAAATCTGATAGTATTTGTAGAATAATAACACTGTTTTCATTGTACCGCCCAATTTACGACCTTTTTTTGTTTTAAGGCTAAAAGCACATTGAGGCTATTATCGCCTACCTAAATGTAAGTGTGAGTGTAAAGTGTTAAAGCCGTAAGTGTAGTGTTGTAAGTGTAAGTGTGTGTTAGACTCGGGTACCGTGAGGGACATCTAAATCCTCTCGATTAGAGCAGCTAGTCTGCACCCGCCTGCGGGGAAATTTACGACCGAATTTCTAGCGGATTCTCTTGTATCGTTTTAGATAAATTAGACTGATTTCCGTTGTTTTTTTGTCGGTATATACCGAACCAAATTTTTTGTAGAAAATATAAATATAAATTTTATTCACGTACAGAAACGCTTTATCAATACTATAAAAAATTGAATGATAAAAAGTATGTTCATTGTTGTTTTATTGTCTAGAATTTTTGACAATGAACAATCTACCAAGTTGTCAATCTACACACACAGTTTGTCTAACGTAATCTACGTAAAAGTAAAAAACGAGTCAATGGACACTTCCCCAAGTAATTCGTTTCTGTTACGGTCTGCAAAACCGTGGAAAAACTTTCTAGTTTCAATTAACGCTAATTGCACGCGGTGGGAAATTTCGTCGTAAACTGTCCCTAATATTTGTCAATACGATCGGCCACACTTTCCTTAATTACCCTTTAATTATGATTATTGGGAAATTTCGTTGCAAAATGCTTACAGTAACCGCATCACAGAGTCGTTGAACCAAATACAGCCTATCAGGCAGTGTTCAGAAGTGTACTTTTACTGTAAACGCCGATGTCTCGGTGACGTGACAGAAGCGGATTTCCAAAAATAATTAATCAGGGATCATTTTCGTACTTTCAGTGTAATTTGAAATTTTATTGCGCAAATTTTAATGCTGGCGAAATTAGTATTTCGAAAAAGGGCGAGGTTAAGAAAAATACTTTTTAAAATTCGCTCCTATCACGTCAGTGAGGCAGCTGTATGCCGGAATCTTATTTTTACTAATATTCACATATACGAGAATAAGTTTTATTCCTTTACCAGTGAATTTCCATTAGCGCGGTCATCATGGTAACACTTAGATCCAGGAAGATAAAATGAACCTCTATAATATGCTTTAATACAAGGTTAAAAATGTGCATTTAGCACGCCAGCTTTTGCAGTTTTTATGAGATTTTATTCAATATTTACAGTATGTTTACAGTAAGTACGGTATTTACAGTAAAATTTAACATATTTTTTACTTTTTTATATTTTGGTGAAATCAACAGTTGATACAACATTAATCATTAACTTTTTTTAAGTGGTCACAACTTCAAAAATATCTGAAATTTTTTGTTTCTAATATTTTGGAATTTAGTTCTTTTAAATAATGAAGAATGTAAAAATATAAAATTAAAATATAAATATATAATATATATTATATTATATATAATATATAATATTATATATTATTATAATATATATATATATATAAATTATTATAAATATTTATAAGTTATAAATATATATAAATATAAAATGTTTCCATAGTGTTCATGGAAACGTCTTTTATTTTGGCTCAAAGAACATGATTACGCAACATCCTGTATAGTACTAGCTATAGGTGTTCACGGTCTCTTCCTTCTCAGGACCGATCTTCCCGAGTGCCTACGCAACCGTCCTTGGTATTCGCGGGATTGAGCAACATGTCGACAACCTCCGATCTCATGGCTTTGTGTTTCTTCGGTAGGTAAAGTGGAACTAATTACTAGATGCTATTGTTGGTCGCACGCAATGTAAACAACGCTAAACCAAACACGTTGGGTTTTATTGTCCAGACATTCGTCCAGCCTATAGAGTAGCAGTACAAAGAACAGCAGACGTCGCAGTATATTCTTAATTAATATACAGAGCGCTCCACGACAGCGCTCGTAAATTTTTCCGCGAATTTACATCGTAATTCGCGGAAAATTCGGGGAATTTTTCCGGTAATCGTAACATTTACGAGAAATGTTAGAGGACCAACTTTATTGGAAATTTTATGCATCGTTAAAAATTACGATAGGTTTTGCCGTTCAGCTAGTATTACAGGAAATAACCTGCAACTACACTGTCAAGGTTGAAATGAAAATAAATAGAAAAAAATATTAAACATATGTCGTTTGGGATTTATAGAAAATACCATCGTAACAAATTTCAAAACAATTGGTTTATGAGTTTAGAAAAAAAACTGAGTACACTCGTTATTGTAAATCAGATGCCGCCATCTTGAAACGGAAGTGAATAGAAAACAGTCTTACACATATATCTGTAAGGTTTCGAGCAAGGTATTTGGTGCTAAATTTTAAAACAATCGACCAATACGTTTGATTAAAAGCGTGCAATAGTCAATAAATCAGAGGCCGCTATACATATATCATATGGGCTTCGTGCTAGATATCTTTTTACCAAGTGTCAAAACAATCAGTCAATGCGTTTGGGTAAAAACACTCTCTATTGTAAATCAGAGGCCACCATCTTGAAACGGAAGCGAATGTGGAAAAATCTTACACACGTCGTTCGGGCTTTATAAAGGCTACCTCCGTAATAAATTTCAAAACAATCGGTCGAAACGTTTGGCCAAAACTGCGTAATAAACACACAATGTCGAATGATCGAATTGGAACCTTTTGGTCGCTTCGCTCGGTCAACAAAAAGCCATGACACAACCTAATTTCAGATATAAAGCAATTATCCTCGCAGGGGTGCAGACTAGCTGCACCTATTGAGAGGATTTAGACGTCCCTCGCAGTACCCGAGTCTAACACACTTACACTTACAACACTACACTTACGACTCATCCTTTACACTCACACTTACATTTAGGTGGGTGATAATAGCCTCAGTGTGCTTTTCGCCTTAAAATAACAACAACAACAAAATATAAAGCAATTGAATAAATTTTTTGTACACTTTCATCCTAATTAGTTCTGTAAATTCTATAAAGAAACAAGAAGAAATGTTTATAATTGAGATAATTCGAAACGAGTGATGTTAAATTGACAAAGCTAGAAAGATGGAAGAAGTACTCAACACAATAATGACATTCTTACAGAAATAAATAATATTTTAATAATTTCAGTTCTATAGAAAGTTAGCTTTTGAAACTAGCATCAAAATGTTGTATAACGAAGAATCTATTCAAGTATTATGGCCCTTGAATTCGAGACCATGAAATGTTCCCATTATTATTATTAGTTAAAAATTATAATAATGTATTTAGTAATGTAAGAAATACATAATAATATATTATAATAATGTAATAAATAATGTATTTAGTATTAGACTCCAGTATTCACAATTCCGGTGGGCAGTTGAGATTCATTTCTGTATTTTATTTCAATGCGCATTTTAACAGCTGATTTCAATAATGAAAATCATTTTTCGAAAAGAGTGTGAAATAATAAATTAAGTTTTTTTTTTAAATTTTAATTGACACCCATTTTTAAAAGGTACAACATGTCTGATCTTTCACTATAGAATTTAACCGTAACAGTGAAAGCACAAAAATGTATGAAAGAATGTAAGAAACAGGAGGGCACAAGGCGTGGATCCTGTAGCATACCACAGCCTATTGTTAGGTGTTAGGTGTGCCACAAGGATCTGTTTTGTAACAATACTGTTCCGCTTATCTGATTGTAAGGAACATCCAGAAATAATTAACGCCTCCAGGAAACACGTACTGGTACAGTGTCAGTACGTTGCGTTAACAATAGGCCTATAGTATTGTTCATTGTTTTTAGATGAAAATTAAAATAACTGTATTTACAGGGATGAAATATGCTCAGGAAAAATTAGACTAAAATGTTAGAAAATGTTAAACTGGTATTTTATTAAATAACCGGTTTTTTAGAACTACGAATAGATAACTGTTACCTTATTTAAGCTGTAAAAGAAAACTTATTTCCTCTTTTAGTACTTGTGTTAATATTTCACTGACATGAACGTTTCTTTAAAAGTACTCTTCAAATAGCAATTACTCTTTAATACGTTATAAAATAAAGTGTGTTCATAAACTTTTTTATATTCAATTTATAATGTATTCATATGTAAAGGTAATGTATAAGAAGCCATGTACAAAATTAAAAAAAGATTATTTTATCAAATTTCGTACATTAACATGAATTATAAATCTATGTTTTTGCAGGGTTTTAGAAAAATAAAATAAAGAAAACATTGCAATCAGCGTAACAGTTTTACAAAATTATCTGATAAACGCGGCAAACCTAGCAGACGTGATCGAAGCGAATTTCCAAAAAATCAAATATTACATCATGTAACACTAATTTGTTTATCTTACACCTATTTTCGACTCCATAATAATGAGCTTTAAAGGTCCCCATAAATAAGAATTTTAAATTTTCTCTGGAAATATAGTCAAAACATTTCTGTTATTGAACCAAAAATAATTTTTTTTTTTTTTTTTTTTTTTTTTTTTTTGTGTTTAACGTTCGATTATTGTGCACACTTGGGCTAATGCAGACGATGGGATGATGTATAGCGTACGAAAATGCCAAGCCCTCGCCGGGAACCGAACCCGGATCCTCGGGGTGAAAGCCTAGTACAAAATTATGTATCATGTTTTCTCTTCTTTTTTATTTTAGTTACGATAACTTTTTCGAAAACACGTCAAATTAACATTGTTAGTTCTTAATAACATAACCTAAAATTTGTTATAGCCTATCAGCTGTTCAATGAAATCAGCTGATCGTTACGAATTAATATAAAACAACTGATCTTTTACTATAACTACTCATATAACTTTATGCATTCACATCACGCGATGTGTGAAATCCAACATTATAACTTTAAACATTACATGTTAAAATAGCATTCAATAGTCGACAGTGATTTTTCAACGAAATTAAAAACAAATAATGATGCTAATTTATTCAGGATGTTGAATTTCAATAATCTAGTTTTGAAAACACACACCGCGCGCGCGTGCGCAAGCGCGCAAATTCAATTATATTATTGTGTATAAGTATCGCCAGTATTTTGATTACTTTATCTTTCACTGAATTGTGTTCCAGTGTTATTTCAGTGTAGTGACCAGTCTTGTCTTAATTGATGCCTGCTATCTGAACATTACCAATCTTATCTATTATCAACTTAAATATTTATTTGTTCAAGAAATCGACTAATGCATGTTGATCACCTTTTAATGCACGTTGATCACCTTTTCTTATTTAATAAAACTGAGCTGTCATCACAGTACGACCCAGGCACCGTACCCTAGGAACGAGAGCAATAGTTATATCGAATTAATGTTTTTATAGGTTATTGGAAATTTTACAGTATTTTAAACACACACACACACATACATGTATGTGCGGGCGCATGTATATATCCTATATTTGTTACTACGTATATTCGTATATTCTTTCATGGATGAAGAAATGTAAATTACATTGAAAATAAAAATCATTTGTCATGTTTTCTGTTCCTTTTTATTTGTTGTTCGAAAACATGACAAATTAACACAGCTAGTTTTTAAAAATATAACCTAAAACATTTTATAACGTATCAGCTGTTCAATGAAATCAGCTGATCGTTACGAATTAATAAAAAACTGATCTCTCAATACAACAACCAAAATTAAATTAACGATTGATTTCATATATTTACATTGACAAACGTCTTCGTAGTTTCAGTAGTGTAGTGGTTATTACGTGTGCCTCACACGCACAAAGTCCTCTGTTTGGTTCCAGGCGGAAAATGGGAAATTTTTAATTATAATTAATTATAATATAAGATTTACGATGCGCAAAATATACTGTTATATATCAATATACATGTTCTTCGCATCACGTGACGCGTAAAATTCAGTATCACAATCAGTCATAACACATGATACATGTTAAAACAGTTCGACACAACTGGAAGAAACATTTCGCCAAAATAATATCTGGTATCTTCGAGGTGGTTCTCGCTCCAAGTGTGAAACCGAAACAAGACTTCAAACTCTGAATTTTAACTTCAGTTGTGAAACGAGAACTACCTCGAAGATGTCAACTTAGTTTAATTGCTCTGGCAATGTAACGCTCATCATTTAAGACCGATTTGATTCAAACTTAACACAATATCAATTTTTTTAATACTTTAACAAGTCAAATTCGTTACTCACTAAAATCCGTTCAACGATTTCAAAATGGCGGCCAAAAACAATTTATAGCTCAAAAGTCAACTTTACAGCAACTTTTGAAATGAAATTTCAGGTTTATTTAATTTTTGAACGCGCTGATGCTATAAAATTATATAACATATTTACGGACCCCTCAAATAGTTATTAGTATTTGATTTCAAGGTCCCAGATTTGGACTGTACCCTTACAGAAGTTTCCATAGTTAATTTTCAAATCAAAATTAAAAAATCGAAAATTTGCCCTTTTTTTTCAAATTTATAGTCGAACTGTTAATACACTTTATATCAAAATCATTTGCTACACTACTGGATTGAATTATGAACTTCATACAGTAATACATTTCAGCGAAACCAGTTGAACTGATTTTGATCAATTATTCCAATTTTCCGGTTTTATTTTTAAAAAGACCACAATAAACGATAAACTTTGCTCCATGTAGCGTTACAGACACAACAAATCGATACCTTTCTAATCAGTTTACGTCTTCCGTTGGCCGCATATTATTGACCGTTTTTGGATTATTCGACGATGAAATCGATGTTGCACAATTTGCAACTTTCTAACACAAATTTGCCACTGTTGATTACATAGCCGAGTTTGTTCACTCTGGTTCGGTAAGCAAGCGGGTACATATAATTTGTTTGCGTTCGTGGAAGTATACAACAAACAAACATAGAGGCGCGCGCAGGGAATAAAAACTTTAAAAGATTATTATTGAGTTTATACATTATTTAATAGGAGTATATATATATATATATATATATATATATATATATATATATATATTTATTTAAATAGGGTAATGTTAAATATTTATTGATGCATTCCTTGCGTGTATTTTTAAATACTGTAGGCCTGTCAAAAAGTCACATAATTTACAACCTTACGCTTATTTCTGGATGCAGTCATTATTACAGATTTCACAAATAGTTATTGGATATCACAAACAAGTTATCTTTTTGCTGACTTAAACACACACAAAAAATCTGTAGCAAAAGAAATGGGAAAATATTGCGTACTCGCAAGTGTCTCTGGAGAATAAACAGATAATAGACATCGCTAGTGTAATGATATAATAAACATCGCAAGTGAAGTGATAGATTAAACAGAGAATATATAGAAAATAAACATCGCAAGTGTACTGATAAAATAAACCGAGAATAAACATCGAAAGTGTAGTGATATAATTTATTACTACACAGAAAATAAGCATCGAAAGCGTAAATGTAGAATAAACAGAGAATAAACATCGCAATTGTGGGGGTAGAATAAACAGAGAATAAACATCGCAAGTGTGGTGATAGAATAAACAGAGAATAAACATCGCAAGTGTGGGGATAGAATAAGCAGAGAATAAACATCGCAAGTGTGGGGATAGAATAAACAGAGAATAAACATCGCAAGTGTGGTGATAGAATAAACAGAGAATAAACATCGCAAGTGTGGGGATAGAATAAACATCGCAAGTGTGGGGATAGAATAAACAGAGAATAACAATCGCAAGTGTGGGGATAGAATAAACAGAGAATAAACATCGCAAGTGTGGTGATAGAATAAACAGAGAATAAACATCGCAAGTGTGGGGATAGAATAAGCAGAGAATAAATATCGCAAAGGTGGGGATAGAATAAACAGAGAATAACAATCGCAAGTGTACTCATAAAATAAACAGAGAATAAAAGTGTACTGATAAAATAAACCGAGAATAAACATCGAAAGTGTAGTGATATAATTTATTACTACACAGAAAATAAGCATCGAAAGCGTAAATGTAGAATAAACAGAGAATAAACATCGCAATTGTAGGGGTAGAATAAACAGAGAATAAACATCGCAAGTGTGGTGATAGAATAAACAGAGAATAAACATCGCAAGTGTGGGGATAGAATAAACAGAGAATAAACATCGCAAGTGTGGGGATAGAATAAACAGAGAATAACAATCGCAAGTGTACTCATAAAATAAACATCGCAAGTGTACTGATAAAATAAACCGAGAATAAACATCGAAAGTGTAGTGATAGAATTTATTACTACACAGAAAATAAGCATCGAAAGCGTAAATGTAGAATAAACAGAGAATAAACATCGCAATTGTGGGGATAGAATAAACAGAGAATAAACATCGCAATTGTGGTGATAGAATAAACAGAGAATAAACATCGCAAGTGTGAGGATAAAATAAACATCGGAAGTGTGGGGGTAGAATAAGCAGAGAATAAACATTGCAAGTGTATTCATAAAATAGAATA
>CM040183.1:77661177-77668677 GCA_022606455.1 Callitettix versicolor
GGCGACAGCTCTCGTCATTGGTCCTTTACATTAGTTACGATATATGGGAGGGGAGGGGGGGTAGAGAAGCGTCAGTTGAATTCAATTTGTCCATAAATAGCCTTTAGATGCAATATATACAATAAGCAAACATTTGATTTAATTGGCTAAAACGTCCAATCTCAATTAAAATCAAAATTACCGCTATTGATCAAACGAAACTTTATTAAAACACATTTTCAAAGCTACAAGTGGTGACTACTGGTGCAATTATTTCGTACTTTCACACTACATTTTCTGTCAGGTATGCAATTTTTATTTTAAAAAACTGGGGAAATTTTCACCCAGTTAAATTATTTTCAGGCGTTAAACAAATAATAAAACCACCACACGCGTTGATGTTTCCGAAAATAGCTCGCAGCTAAACAATAAGACTGAAATACCGTTTCATCCGATTTTCTTCAAACTTGGCCATATTCACAGTTTAAGTCAGTGTAGCAAAAATTAAACTGTATGCTGTGTATACAGAACGCTCCACGAGAGCGCTCGTAAAAAATGTTACTGGATCAATTTTATTGAAAATTGTAGCTCTTTCTCCACAAAACGGTCAAAATTATGATAGGTTTTGCCGATCAGCTAGTATTACAGGAAATAACCAGCAAATATACTTTCAGCTTTGAATCAGTTCGGTCCTCGGGGTGAAAGCCTAGTACGCTATCAACTAGGCCACTGAGACGGCACCACGAATTACTGAAGTCAATTATATATATATATATATATATATATATATATATATATATATATTATTTGCGTATATACCCTGTTGGATCACGCAAAGCACTCCGACTCATGTCTTGTTCCTTCTAATCCTCCACACCTCCCTCATCCTGTCCCCATGGATCCTCTTACGCTCCTCCGTTCATTTTACCCCTGTTCTCTTTGGGATTTCATTCTCTGGGATCTTCCAACCGAGCATCTTTCTCCTGTATGCGTTCCTGCCTTCAATGTCTGTTGAATATATTTCTGCGTCATGTAGTTCTATTCTGACTTGTGTGATCTACAACGTTGTTGATTTGACTCCTTGTATATACTTAAAGATTCTGTTGGCAAGTCTCGTTGTTGGGAGTTTACTGATGTGTCCATAGAACTGAAGCCTCCTTCTTCTGATATCTCCTGCCAGGTTCGATATCTTCTCTGTGGTCTTATAGCCTATATATATATATATATATATATATATATATATATATATATATATATATATATATATATATAAAGCTGACGTCTTTGTGTGTTTTTCGAATAGAAATTTTTATCGTGAGATATTCGCACAAAATTTTACTTTGAGGTTGTTTAGCATTAAAGAGTCTAATGTCAAATACTGTTAAGGTGACGGATCTTTCATATCCACCGCTACTCCCAAAATCGCTACTTTTCTAATTCAAAATATTATCAAAACGAAAAAAGATATTTGTTCGCGATCTTTATTAATATCGTTGGTCTTCACGACAAATATAATTTCCTCATTACTCGCAAACCGAGTAATTACCCGCCAATTGGCAACACTGCATAAGTCTCAGTAAAACAGAAAGTAAGATGTACGCATGCGTGGACGCCTGAAGCCTAAGCTACTACCGGCGAAACCACGCCCTCTATAACAGAAATATTTTCATCTGTAAAGCACAATAAAAGACCTTGAACGACTAAACCAAATTACCGTAGCAAGTTGTGACAAGCCGAGTGCACTGATCGGGTTTTACAACCGGACAAACCGGTTCAATCGCATTTTCATCCAGGCTTCCGTTACTTCGACATGAGTTTAAAAGCAACAAAACTGGCGTATAACTCATAAACTACACAAGCAATAACCGTAAAATTTGTGTTATTAAATCTTCCAATATTGCTTTTTCGGTGCTCAGTAAAATCACAGAATCTAATTGAACAACTAATTTTAAAGTCGAAAATAACAAATTGCAACAAATCAAATTGGTTTCGTATTTTTTGCTCAACCGTTAGAAATTTTCGCTAAAGCGCGCATCCTATTTTAATTACCCCCAATCTTAGCGAATTTCCGTTCGAAAAAAATGGTCATTATAGTAAGATCCAGACCCGGGACTTTAATCCTGACACTAGCACTAATCCTGACCTGTTATATTTTAAAGAAATAAAGAATATTATAAAGAATAAAGTTTGAAATTTATTGATCTAACCGTTTCAGAGATATAAAATATTTTGTTAAAAAGAGTACACGTGCGGAACTCGGGGAGTTATCGACAGTAGTTAACTCATGCTTTTGTTAACGATATCTTTACTGAATACATAATTAGTTTGAAGATATATTTACAGTATCTTGTTTTGTTTAAATAAATAAATACGTATACGTAGCTTGGATATTATTTACTGTAGTTATAGTAAAAGATCGGTTGTTTTATATTAATTCGTAACGATCAGCTGATTTCATTGAACAGCTGACAGGCTTTTTCAAGTTATGTTGTTAAAAACTTGAGCCATAAAATTACACGTGTGGAACGCGGAAAGTTACCGACAAGAAGCGAAGCTTTATTAACGATATCTTTGCTGAATATATAATTAGTTTGAACATATGTCTACAAGTATCTTGTTTTGTTTAAATAAATAAATACGTGAACCTAGCTTAGATATTATGTACTGTAGTTAAAGTAAAAGATCAGTTGTTTTATATTAATTCGTAACGATCAGCTGATTTCATTGAACAGCTGATAAGCTATAATAAGTTTTAGGTTATGTTGTTAAAAACTGGCGATATTAATGCCAATTATTACAAACGTTTATATTAATTTCGCTCGTATTATAAACGGCTACAAACGTGCGCGTGTTTTTCAACTAAGGAAAAATACCGAAACCAAAGCAACACAACGTTTTCATATAATATGCTTGTACTGTTATCGAAAAGGAGGAAGAAACGGAAAGAAACAGAAATATAAAGACGATTCGTTTCCTCGTTCGTTCCATATTTCCGTTACATTCTTCCGTTCGGCAGACTTTTGTTTCTATTCACTCCTCTCGCCGAAGCTTTAAAAGCTTCGCTTCAAAAACAAAATGGCTGCTATAAAGAAAATATAGCGTATTCGGATTATGTTTACATGAGTTTTTTCATATTTTCAGGTAGGCCTATATGAATCAGCTGTAGATAAATTGACGTATAGTTTTGGATCACCCTTTATATACAAAGTCGGTGTTCCATATCCGTTACATTCTTCCGTTAATACTATTCACTCCTCTCGCCAAAGAAGCTTTAAAAGCTTCTTCAAAAACAAAATGGCTGCTATAAAGAAAATATAGCGTATTCGGATTATGTTTACACGGCTTTCATTTTCAGGTAGGCCTATATGAATCAGCTGTCGATAAATTGACGTATAGTTTTGATCACCGTTTATATACAAAGTCGGTGTTATAATACTATAAGTTAATACTGTATTTGTCTACATACGTGATATCTGCTTATATGTACGGCTTTCAACTTACCTGCAAAAAAAGAGTGCATTAGTAAACAAATATATAAAAACCAAAACGCTTTTCTAGTATAGTAACATGAATGTAATAATGGCGCAGCTGCCTCGCTTACGTGATGGAATCGAATTTCCAAAAGTAATTTTCTTAATCTTACCATTATTTGAAATTCAGATTTCACATCATAATCAGCATTAAAGGCTACATATGTGAGTGTTTTACGCTTTCAAATTACAATGAAAATACGAAAATGATTTCTGATCGCTGTCAAATTAATTTTTTCAACTTCAACGCCGTTATGCCGTTTTTAACGCTGATTACGATGATCAAATTAGATTTTCAAAAATATTTAACAAAACAGTTGTGAATTTTTAAAGATTTAAATGGCCGACATTTTGAAACTGTAAAACGAATTTAATTGGTTAACGAACATGTCCATCTAAATATCGTATATAAACTCTTACGACCTTTTTTAAAAAATAGCTCATTTTCCAAAGGAAATAAGTTAATAAATGGCTTTATCTGTAGTCTATATAAATATTACAATTAGTTCTACATAATTCATTGTGTGATTAATTGGAAAAAATAATTAAAGAATATTAAACTGTACATGAGGAAGTGCCTCATACGTTTGTTTAAAATTTAGTTAACAGACAGGCGATAAGTGTGGAGAAAAGCTTTGAAGAAGTAAGTATTTTGTGCATGAAAAATACATGTGCTTTGTTATTAATAGCTGTGAATTCTAACCGCTAATTTTTGTAATGGAAATACCTCAGACAGTTTTGATAACAGCAAATTCGTTCAACCGTTTCAAAATGGCGCCGTTCATAGCTGATAAATTTCCATGTTACATTTTTTTGAAAAACTGAATTTTATATCGTAAAAAAATAACTTGATATAGCATTTTTCACATTAAAATACAGAAAATGAACGCGACGTATCGACGTGATTTTGTCAATTTTAAATGCTGGATTTTAACGGTGATTACGATGGTGAAAATATGTTTGTTTTTAAATTTTAGAAATTTGCTTCTATCACGTCAGCGAAACAGATATTATTCTTCGTTCCAGAAGATTTGTGTGGATGTTTTTCCGCTCTCGGTGATACAAGATCTCATAATTAAATTACCAACACTCGCAGACGTACGAAGTTTTCAACCGCCGTAACCCGCAGCAGCTGCAGATGTTTTACAATATTTGTGTACACAGTGATAAGATAGGAGCACGCGAGCAAGACTTGTTTCAAATTTAATTAGAAAACGTTTCTGTTTTTAATGTATTCCAGTTGTATTGCGGAGCCGTAGGTGAATGCAAAAGATAATGGAAAATATTCCCGGCAATGTTTTTTATATAAAGTACAGTCGCTCGTTCCCAACTGCGGCCTCGATTTTTTTTATATTTCGCTGTTTAGAAATATAACTAAACACTGAAAACGATTTAAAAATAAAGCTGTTTTACCGTTACACGAAACGTTTTATTTCTATTGAAGGATTTTGAAGAATCAACCAGGCCGATTTCAATAAATTGAAAAACTGATCAACCGTTTCAAAATGGACGACGGCGGTTCATTTTCGTTATTACCAATGGAAGTTTCAGATGTTAATTTATGTATACGATGGCGAAATCAGATTTTTAAAAAAGTGTAAATATTTTTTTTACATTCGGATTGACCACCAAGAACTGAATTTTGCTGGATAAAAAATTTCTTAAGCTATTACCGAAATAAATTTTCGCGCTAATTTTTAATAAATTCTGATCAAAACCGCGTGATACGTATCTGTACAAAGTTAAAGTAATTCTTTTTATATTCTTCTTCTTTTCTGCTAGGATTGTTGTCACTATGTTCAGTATAATGATCTGCCTTCCCTAGCTTCGTCAATTTTACTTTCGTTGACGCGTTTCGGAGAACCTCCATCTTCAAAAACTATATCTATACTCTCTCTCTCTCTCTCTCTCTATATATATATATATATATATATATATATATATATATATATATCTTTATTTGTTTCACCCAACTCTGGGGTACACTAAATCAATGACTTCTCAATGTTCTGTGCCTTCCTCGTAGCCCAGTATTGCTTCATACGTTGTGATCTCGCTTTTCTTTCTTCGTCAGAGATTTGGATCGTTCGCTTGGATTTGACTTTGCCTTGGAACCGTTGCTTCTTGTCCTTGGTTATTGTTTTGGCTGTTCTGTCCATGAGCATAGTGTCAGTGATCTGCAGTTCTGTTATGTCTTTCTCCGTTTCTCTAAACCAAAGTGGTTTGGCTCTTCTACTGCGAAAGCAGTCAAATATCTTTTTGGTTAGTCTATTTTTGTCCATTCGGAGGATGTGCCCATAAAAATCAATTCTCTTTTTTCTTATTGTGTCTGATAGTGTTTCAGTTTTTTGGTAAAGAGTTTCATTACTGATGTGGAGTAATTGGTTGTTACGGAATTTGGGGCCTAAGATTTTTCGTAATATCTTTCTTTCTTTGATCTCCAGCCTTTCAAGTGGGCCCTGAGTTGTGAGAGATAATGTTTCAGCTGCATATAAGGCTTCTGGTTTAATTACAGTATGACAATGCCTTATCTTTGTATATATATATATATATATATATATATATATATATATATATATATATATATATATATATATATATTGTATATATATATATATATATATATATACTTTTTTTTTGTGTTTAACGTCCGACTATTGTGCACACTTGGGCTAATGCAGACGATGGGATGATTTATAGTGTACGAAAATGCCAAGCCATGGCCTGGAATCGAACCTGAGTCCTCGGGGTGAAAGCCTAGTATGCTATCAACTAGGCCACCGAGGAGGCTTATCTATATCTATATCTATACTATGGAGTATAGATATAGTTTTTGAAGATGGAGGTTCTCCGAAATGCGTCAACGAAAGTAGAATTGACGAAGCTCAATTCCTCAATAAGGAAGGAAGATCATTATACTGAACATAGTGAAGTTAAAGTAACCTCCAAAAAGTAATAGAGGTAATTTCAAGGCCCGGGTCTGTCCTATGATGTCAGCCCTAATAGCTCATTTTCCGCTGAAAATGCACTAATTACATTTAAAATTCGAAAATGAACCCTGACCGCTAGGACCAGCTGTTTATATAATTTTATTCTGTAAACTATACAACCGAGAGTGAGGACGCTTTGTAACCTAAACTTTGCGGATTCAAGTACACACCAATTAAGCTAAATTTTAACAAACAGGAAGTAATTTACTCACGATTAATTTGTTTGCGTAATTAAGAAATCACATATTAAAACTGAGAATTAATTATTTTAATTAGTTTTACGATAACAAAGGCTAGTTAGTGTAAGAGTGATACAGTTTACTGTTATCTGATTACAAGCCTTGTGTGTAAGATTAAAAATGTGTTTTACACCTACAATGCGGTACTTATATGTATACTTCTAATTTAATCAATTTTTTGAAGTGAAACTTTTATGGTCGCAGTTGAAAAAACATGGGTACAAACAGTTTTTTCGCGTCACGCTTTATTCCGTAACGCATACCGCACAGCATATTCTTGTATATATGTAGACTTGAAGTGACTACTAAACAGCTGATTCCGCACAACAGCTGTTGCTTACATATTTAAATTGAGGTTATGTTTATTGTTTTTGTTAATTTCAAAAATGTATATATCTAAATTTGTATGGCTAAATTATTTAATCACTATGATCTATACAAATTTGCTAATCCCAGAATCATAAACATTATATTTATTGTTATACTTACACTATTAAACCCCTTGCTACATGCATCTAAATTTTTTTTTAAAATAATTAAATCGTAATAATGGAAAAGTGTAGTCAGGCATGCTAAAAGAAGTCACTTCTGCCGGTCAGTCCAGCACAGCCTATATTTTACAAAGTTAAATTATGAATAATTAAGATCAGATATTAAATAAAAATAATAAATTTTACTTGAATTTTTTAATTTATAAAAACATTAATTCAAATATTTTTCTACATTGCATAATTATTTTTTTTAACGCTAGCATAAGATTTT
>CM040183.1:77673677-77681177 GCA_022606455.1 Callitettix versicolor
AGAAGACTGTAATCATACAAAAGCATTGTGAGAGTTGGCACGTGAATGTTTTTGGAAATACTGTACATTGATTCCTCCCACACCCCTGCCCGACCACATTAGCGAGACAGCTGCGTGCAGTGATTATTTCATATTGTAATAACTGCAAGTATTGTACACAGTTGTATATTTGAGAACAGCGTACTTGGTTTTTTTGTTACACAATTTTTACTTACAAAAACAAGTTTTTTTTCCATACTTAATTTTTCGACAACAGGTGCGAACATTTTTGAAACAGACTGTAAGGAACGTCTACTTTTGAAACAGACTGTAAGGAACGTTTACGTCAAATATTAAATTTCGCTACGCAATAAAACCGAAACAACAAAACCGATGCCAGACAAGGGCATTCTTGTCTCGGCCCGTTATTGCCAAATTCTGTACCATATATATCTTCTTACCCTTGCTTTAAATCACTGGCGATTGTAGCGTTTCGTCGGACAAATAAAGAACTAATTTAGACTTGTTTTTTGTTTATAGCGGAGTGGCTTAAGAACGTTCTTCTGTTAGCGGTTAACAGCACTGAGCAGTAAACTGTTTAGAGAACAGTCTAACTGCGTGCTGCTTATTATGCTAGAAAATTTCCCACAAAAATACTGATTACAAAATTTTAAAACCAAAACAGAGATTTATTATAAAATTAATTAAATAATTGCAGACAATTTATATTCTTTATTATTATTACATATATACATACACACACACACACACACACACACACACACACACACACACACACATATATATATATATATATATATATATATATATATATATATATATGTGTGTGTGTGTGTGTGTATATATAACATAATACAAACACACACACATATACATATATATATATATATATATATATATATATATATATATATATATATATATGTATGTATGTATATGTGTTATGTTATATTATATATATATACACACACACACACATTACACACACACACACATACACACATTATATATATATATATACATATATGTATATATATATATATGTGTGTGTGTGTGTGTGTGTGTGTGTGTGTGTGTGTGTGTGTGTGTGTGTGTGTATGTGTGTGTGTGTGTGTGTGTGTGTGTGTGTGTGTGTGTGTGTGTGTGTGTGTGTGTGTGTGTGTGTGTGTGTGTGTGTGTGTGTGTGTGTGTGTGTGTGTGTGTGTGTGTGTGTGTGTGTGTGTGTGTGTGTGTGTGTGTGTGTGTGTGTGTGTGTGTGTGTGTGTGTGTGTATTTGTGTGTGTGTGGTTAACAACAGGATAAACTTGTGCATGTTTTCACAATAGTCTATATGAAATAACAATAAATACAAAATTTAACATATATAAACCTCCAAAGTCTTAAAGCAAGGGATGTAAATAATATTTTTTTTTTAAATTAATATTAGTTAATCACCTGAAACTACGATCAATTTATAAAAGTAGAAATAAGCTTTTCATGTACTAAGTAGAAAATAAAGCAAAATGACTTTAATTATTATTTATAGTAAAGTATAAAATATGTTATTAATTAAAAAGACCAATAATAAGCTACATTTTATTTCACCTATTTTCAGTATTCTTTAATTATCGCTTTGCGCGCATAAGTTTCCTTGTAAAACAAAAGAGCACAGCTGTTCACTGCTCAGTGCCAAGAACAGTGTTCTCAGTAGCAGTGATAGCATTCACAGTCTCACCTTTATTTGTTTACGTGTACAGTACCAGCGGAGGCTGCTAAAGTGAGCAGGTGATTGACTTAGCAATCCCACCATACCTCTAGCTCATATTACTGTCATTTATCTACTCAAGAAAAACACATATTCATAGCTTGACTAACTTTAAAGTATAAAGCGGCCTACATATGTTAAGTTCTTGGTTAAGTTGTTGGATCCCGTTCAAGTGCAATCCCGTTGTGTACGCTGGTAGGCCGATAAAGTAATTCCGGATATCTGGTGATCGAGAGGTCTACCCTTCGAACTCGGCTGATCACTCTATTGTAGTCTCTGGGAGAAATA
Source organism: Callitettix versicolor (assembly GCA_022606455.1). NCBI lineage: Eukaryota > Metazoa > Arthropoda > Insecta > Hemiptera > Cercopidae > Callitettix > Callitettix versicolor. The sequence goes on from CM040183.1 coordinate 77,675,710, forward strand.
GTAGAAGTTCGGGCATTTGCCAAGTCGGTCGCAGGCTGGCGAGGAATCGGAATGGTGAAGTGGTCTCCTTCACCATGGAAAGTTGGCCGGGTTCCTCCTACTTCCTTCGAGCAAGTTGTGGAGTCTTGTAGAGTGGTTCCGGGTGTTGATAGGCTATCGTGTAGTTGTTCCATGGTAAATGGTCCTCCTCAATGTTCTGCCGAACCATGATTTTCAAACTATATTTATACTAGAAATTATAGTGGGAACCATAATTTCTCAGAAATCAATGTTACAACCAGACAAAGAAAGCACTAATCAGGATGAAACTACAGTGTTCGGGAAATGCGAAGTAGTACGTGGGCAGAAATATAATAATGTAACGTAGTACTACGAACCAATCAGAACCAACGAGTATTTGTTGACGGGAGAATTGTGAACTAGTTTCGCAGGCGTAGGCTGTTTGAAAGCCGGTAAAGAAGTTTGAGAATTTAGCGCGGATGTTAAGGTGTTAGTAAGCGGAACTAGGTTGTGTAATTCAGTTCCTGTGTTGTTTAGGCGATGACAACTCCACCTCTCCACTACATCTCCCTACCGGTCGATATGCTGTGTGGTCGAACCTGTTGGGACTAGTTTTTCTTAGACTTAACCTACATTAAAGCCGTATTACCATCTTCAATTCTCTCTCTTCAAAATTAACAAAAACAGAAACATAACCTCAATTGAAATGATATTGAAGCTTTTGTGCGAAATGGCTGTTTAGAAGTAGTCACTTTCAGTTTAGATATACAAGAACAATATATGCTGTAAGGTATGCATTACGGATTCAAGCGTGACGCGAAAGCAAGTGTTTTGTTGTCAACCGCGACCGTACAAGTTTTCACACTTCAAAAATATATTTTATTAATCACTAAACAAAAAAATTCTCGCGTTCACTAGAGTGCGCGTTTGGATGTTTTAGAGAGTTCCGTGACGGTAAAGCGTTCCGTGACGCAGAGCGTTCCGTGACGGCAAACTGAATTTTTCCTCGTGCAAAACATTCACCCATACCCCGCGAAAAAAGTAGTCACTTCAGCAAACAAGTTTGATATGTTGGAAAGTGAAGCATTTCATCCAGAAAAGAATACATTGTCTTTTTGTCTAATAAAAATTAACAAACATTAAAATTGTTAATGGAACATTCATCATGTTGTGTTCTAAAAAGATCTTCACACCGTGCACAGATATCCTACTGACATTTACCAAGCGTTACAGTTCACTTCAGACCAACTGTATTTGCTTCTTCAAAGTCTGTAAAGTATTTTTACTCAGGTGATCTTTAATTCCACTTTAAATAATACAGGAACAACAAATCAACCAGCGACAGAAGAGAGTGGGGCAGTGAGATAAGAGAACACCGTCCGTCCTGCCAACTTTGTAACATTATATCATTTTTATCTTTCTTCCCTCCGACGTGTCTTGCCACACTTCAGTAGCGATCGTTACACTCTGGTGGTGAAATAGAGAACTAATTCAATTGTTGAGAATAACGGTGTGTACGTGATAAATCTTATTTGATGGCTAATAAATAGAACAGACTACAAACATTCTACAAAATTGATGTAGAGACGTTTTTAATTATATGTATGGGTATGTATGCAATAAGCTGACGTAATGGAAGCTAATTTCCGAAAAAATAACAAAATCATTGCAAAAAATTATTGTACACATTTTTGAAAATCTGATTTCAAATCATAATCAGCGTTAAAATTTGTAGAAATTAGCGTTATAAACATCCAAATTACGAAAATGAATCGTTAAATTGAATTTTGTATTTTCAATGGAATTTAAAAAATTAAAATGCTAATTTATGCAGATTTTAATGCTGATTAAAAAAACAAAATTTTATTTTATAGCATCTTTTCTATCCGAGTTAATCTAGCTTAGATCAAAAAAGATCTTAAGATCTGCATAAGGTATTTTTACGATAACAGATAACAGATAGTCAACACAAGTCCTCTCTTCGGTTACCGCATTGACTATCTGCCGCAGACGATAACTCTGACGCAGTAGGGTAAATAGACACACATCGCACCAGAGGAAAAGTCTGAGTGGAATGGAAGTTGCCCACCGGTAGATAAGTAGACTTACCGCTGATAAGGGCTCGTCTTAGCTGTCTGCATTTATAATTCTGCTGATAACAAAATTAGGTCGGAAAATAATGATGAGAGCTCAATATTATGTCTTCTTCTTGATACTGTTTTAAAAATTGCATTGCTTCCAGGTAATTAAATGTGCGAACACATTTAAACCAATATTTGCTGCAAATTGTCCAATTTGAAGTTAGGGGAAAACTCTTTTTTTTAATTACGGCTTTTGGCGAAAAGCACGTGAAGGCTATCATTGCCATCCAGCAAAATATCCTACACGGAGGGTATCTAAATCTAAACATTGTTAATACTATACTAAAAACTAAAAATTAACACTATAGACACTAAAAAAACTAGATAACATTATTAAAATACGTGAACTTATTAAGAAGGATTAATAGGAATAAAATTGTAAAAACAAAACAAATTTAAAAAACGGTGTATTAAAACTGGTACGCTGTTCACCAATCAATCAAAACAATGTTCTTATATGACTTAAAAAAATTAGAATTCTGTTAATGACCGACGAATCATCTTTTAAAATTTGCCTCCTTAGAGGAACCCAATCAACACATTTGACGCATGCTTTTGAAACCATCACAATCCAGAAGAAAATGTTTGATTACGATGATATCACCATAAAACTGATATGTCGGTGGGTCCCCGCACCCCATGACAAATCCATGCGTTAACATTGAATGACCAATGCGTAGACGGGTAACCACCACCTCTTCCCTACGACTAACACGTATTGACGACCCCCAAGGATGAACAGTATTTTTAATTATCCTTAACTTGTTATTGCCCACTACTACCCACTCATTTTCCGAAATCGAATGGAATGTTAAAATGTAGATGTCACTTCATAACAACCTTCATTTGACCTTGAAAATCTACTCAGGTGACGGGAAAACGTATTCCAAAACTAGAGGTCATTCAGCCGGGATATCTGTTTAAAAGATTCCTTCGGCCTTGAACGTTTTAACATTTTTAGCCTGTGGTGAACTGAGAGGGTCTGTAAAGACCCTTTGTATAACGTAACTCAAAGTAACCATGAAACACACTGCTGGGAGCTGTGATTGTTTTAATGGTTTACCTGAACAGAGTGGGAATTTATACCACGGATAAACAATACGTATCCTGTGCGGGACGTATAACGGATCTGCAGGTCACATGATTGTGTTAACTACGTGTTTTATATACCAACATAAATTTTGATTTGCTGTTATAAATAATTGTGACACGCAGCTAGTTTGCTGACGTGATGGAAGCGAAATCCCAAAAATATTTTTTAATTTTACTCATTTTTGAAATTATAATTCTAACATCATAATCAGCATAAAAATCGTGATAGTCCTTGCCAGCAGGAGGCGAAGGGTGTTTGTCTTCCATAACCCTGAGGATCTAAAGTTTGAAAGAACTAGTCACTGAACTGCTCTAATTCACTGAGGAAACTATTCTACTGAACAACTGAAGCTTCGTTGTACAACAGATCCTTGTTGCGGTACCTGAGGCCAACAACTGAATTTGTTATGTCTTTCTGTCTAAAGTCTCTTCTTATTTTTGTCTATATTCAAATAAATTTAAACTTTGGGACTACGTGTTTTGTATACCAACATAAATTTTGATTTGCTTTTATAAATAATTGTGACACGCAGCTAGTTTGCTGACGTGATGGAAGCGAAATCCCAAAAATATTTTTTCATTTTTGAAATTATAATTCCTAACATCATAATCAGCATAAAAATCTGCAATTACAGAATGGATTGATGGGTTTATTTTTCTGTTTTAAATGGAATTTTAAAATGTCAAATGCAAATTTTAACGCTGATTGCGATATTCAAATTAAATTTCAAAAAAAGTTCGGTAATTTTGAAGTATAATGTTAAGTACTTTTTAACGGATTTATTTTTCTGTTTTATATAATGTTAAGTACTTTTTAACGGATTTTGCTAAGTAACGACCTGATATAAGCTATTACCACAGTGGGGGGGGTTTCCGAATTTAAATCAAATCAAACCGAAATTAGAAACGTTAAAGTGCCAACACGTATTTACATTATTATTGTTTATCACCCCCTCAAGAAGTGATCTATAGAATGTCGATCATTCAAAGTCCCGAGTTTGGGACTTACCGTGATTACCCGCTCCAATAACTCTTTTTAATTGAAATTCGCTATCAATTAAAAACGTACCTTTCGTTATACTGCCTTTAACAAGGTAATCAATATGCGATTCACGTCAACTTTATTTTTGGTGTGTTTAGTTTTCTCTGCAAGTGTCCCACATGACGACTATAACGAGGCACCAAGTGTCAGAATCGTTACAATCACGATCATGTACTAGAAAATACCACGAAGCCCAACTTCAACATATATGATTTAAAAAATTGTTGGTGAATCCCACGATTGGTCAAATCCCACGTTGGCTAATCCCACGTCGTGCTGTTGCGTAAAAAAAAAAAACCCATACTGCAACACTGTTTTATTGACTTTTTATTTTCCTCGTTGATACTTAAACAAGAAGAGGCACTGATGCGCGTTGATAAAAAAAAATGATGTGAAAATAATGACCTTACACTTACAAGGAAAGTCAGAAGTAGTGACGCATCGTCAGATGAGTTTGGTTTCGTATTGCCATAACGTAATTATTGTTCTTCCTCATAAACAAACGTGCTTGTCATCGGTATATTTCCTCGTTTATTGCATCATGAGGATATCGTCGATATGAAGAGTAGTGCCCTCTGAACTATATACGGTCAAGCCGATCCGAAATTCTAATATATATGAGGAAGTACAAAACGGATCTGTGCCGGTTAAAAATCCACAATACTGAGCTATTCATCGAGCCTTCTTTCGGAATTTCTGAGTGCAGGAATCTGTCCCAAAGGACTCGAACAGTGTGCTGGCCACAATCAGCCCCAACTTCATCAAATCATTCGACAAAGCGTCAACAACACTTTTTCTATCATGGCTTGTGCTAATGGCCGTGATTTTGCACAAAAAAGAAAATGCAGCCAAACGTCACTGCTGCTTACAAATAGAAGACACAACACGGTGCACTCGGGGGGTTTCAGAAAAATTGCTCTCTGCCGACATCGATGCAGCAGAAATTAAATTACTTCTCATTAATAGCCGTGATTAAATAATAAAGCTAAGGTAATTAGACTGAATTATTTGTAATAAAATGTACAGGAAAATGCACTGCACTAACGCCTCGGTTACGTACACTGAAGTGGAACTGCAAGGAATATAGGTGTTACCCAATAGGTCGATCGTGTATTGCAGGCTTACACTTTTTATAACTGACGTAAAATGTGCATAAAAAACCTACTTAGCTTTATAAAGTCAAACTCTATGGC
>CM040183.1:77688677-77703677 GCA_022606455.1 Callitettix versicolor
TTCACCCAACTTTGGAGTACACTAAATCAATCACTTTTTAATGTTCTGTGCCTTCCTCGTAGCCCAGTATTGCTTCATTCGTTGTGATCTTGCTTTTCTTTCTTCGTCAGAGATTTGGATCGTTCGCTTGGATTTGACTATGCCTTGGAACCGTTGCTTCTTGTCCTTGGTTATTGTTTTGGCTGTTCTGTCCATCAGCATAGTGTCAGTGATTTGTAGTTCTGTTATGTCTTTCTCTGTTTCTCTAAACCAAAGTGGTTTGGCTCTTCTATTCCGAAAATAGTCAAATATTTTTTGGTTAGTCTATTTTTGTCCATTCAGAGGATGTGCCCATAAAAATCAATTCTCCTTTTTCTTATTGTGTCTGATAGTGTTTCAGTTTTTTGGTAAAGAGTTTCATTACTGATGTGGAGCAATTGGTTGTTACGGAATTTGGGGCCTAAGATTTCACGTAATTTTTGCGCTCCACTATTATTAATAAATAATTTTTTAAATACAATTAAGTTTTTGGTTTTTTCGTTTTTAACTGTTTTATAAATACCAAACTTCGCATCACAGCTGTAATCAACGAAACAACATTTATTATTACCAAGGCCGTGGTGTGTTTAATTACTTTTTTTATATGCAAATTTAATTAGTTTTACTATGTAAACGTAGACGTAGCTAATTTAAATTTAATATTCATGAAAAATTGCTATATAACATTAATAATCGAACAGGTTTTGCCTTTTTCGAACTATATATCGATCTTGCGATCTTCTTTAGCCGCCTCGGTGGCCTAGTTGATAGCGTACTGGACTTTCACCCCGAGGACCCGGGTTCGATTCCCAGCCAGGGCTTGGCATTTTTCATACGATTTAAATCATCCCATCGTCTGCATTAGCCCAAGTGTGCACAATAGTAGGACGTTAAACACTAAAGAAAAAATCTTGTGATCTTCTTTCCCGCTTAAAGATCCTAAAAAGTGAGATTTACTTAAATATCTGTCCGACAGTGTGTATGTCTGCTCGTGTGTGTGTGTGTGTGTGTGTGTGTGTGTGTGTGTGTGTGTGTGTGTGTGTGTGTGTGTGTGTGTGTGTGATTGTGTGTGTCTGTGTGTGTGTGTGTGTGTGAGAGAGAGAGAGAGAGAGAGAGAGAGAGAGAGAGAGTGTGTGTGTGTGTGTGTGTGTGTGTGTGTGTGTGTGAGTGTGTGTGTGTGTGTGTGAGTGTGTGTGTGTGTGTGTGAGAGAGAGTGTGTGAGTGTGTGTATGTCTGCTCGTGCGTGTGTGTGTGTGTGTGTGTGAGTGTGAGTGTGTGTGTGTGTGTGTGTGTGTGTGTGTGTGTGAGTGTGTGTGTGAGTGTGTGTTTGTGTGTGTGTGTGAGTGTTAGTGTGATTGTGATTGTGTGTGTGTGAGTGTTAGTGTGATTGTGATTGTGTGTGTGTGTGAGAGAGTGAGAGTGTGAGTGTGAGTGTGAGTGTGAGTGTGTATGTGTATGTCTGCTCGTGTGTGTGTGTGTGTGTGTGTGCGCGCGCGCGTTTATCACGTTTTTTTGTAATTTTGGTCCGATTTAATTCAAACTATGCACAAAAATTAATTTTATTAATAGCTTGGATAAACTCAACTAGCAAAATACGTCGAATCAGTTTTAAAATGACAACCGTTCTAAATGTTAAGTTTTTAAATTTTTTCTTATCTGATTTTACAATTGTAATTAACGTTAAAATATGAACAAATTAGCATTTCATTTTGTTTAATCAATAAAAATTAAGAATTTAAGAAAATTAAGAATTTAATTAAGAAATTAAGATTTAAAGATCATTTTCGTATTTTGAATGCAATTTTAAAGTTTAAAATGCTAATATATACATGTTTTAACGCTGATTACAATGGCAAAATCATATTTTCAAATGAGATTTTCACTGTTGTTAATTCGCCCCCATCATGGCTACATGTCACGTTTATGTTTCCTAATAAACAAATCTATTGTGTATTTCCCATTAATGTACCTTGAACTCGATAAGTGGTGACAGTACAGTCTTGAAGGTCTTCAACTAACTAATAAAATACATTTACAGTTATGTAGTACTTACTGAATAATCCAAGCGCCATCATGACACAGAAGCCTAACAAGATGGCCATCAACTGACACGCGCCGTTCTTACTGTTAGCTCTCTCCTTCTCTAACACCTCGAAGAATACAACATAGAGTAGAGTGCCCGCAGCCATCCCTTGCAGCACAGTGGCCACCAGGTTAGCAGTAGCATTGCCCGTAGGATCTGCGGATAAGAACGTGCCCATCCCTATACCCAGAGGCGTCACTACCGCGAAGGTCCCTATGTACAATACCATAAGCAGTCTTTTAGTCTTCGACGATACTAACTCCATCCCTACGCAGAAGGCTATCACGAACTTATGCGTCGCTATCGCTCCAAACAGGTACCAAACGTTGGCTGTCTTCTGTTCTAAGCCTACCGCGAGGCCTTCGAATACAGCGTGGAAAGAGAGCGCCATAACAGCCAGGAAACCGCGGAAAGACTGCGCCACAACGTCCACCTTGGAGGGTGTTTTCCCGTCGCACTCTGTGTTCTTAACGTCCGTGTCGGTTATCCCTCCGGTCATCACGACCTGCGGATCCAAAGATTTCGCCATTTTATTCTGTATCGTGGAGACGTTGAGCACGACGCCGTTCTCTTCTTTCTGGCCGTTGGTCAGACTCACTCTGGGTATGATCGTGCCTTCTTGGTTGTGGTGACGTTTCGAACACCTGCGTATGCTCATGGTGCGATGCAACACCGCTTCCTCTTCGTTCTCTTGGTCACCTTTATCCAGAAACACGTGCACCAGCTCCTCGACGATATACACGAAAAAGAACCCGCCGCAGAAGAACAACTCCGAAATCGGAATAGAACTTTCCGGAAGTGCGCCTTGGTGGATTAGGTTATCGACGGCTTCGCGTACTTCCGGTTGAAGATGAAGGAACGCGGTGAACATTAATACTCCTCCGCCGAAACACAACAGCAGGGAGATTATCAACGGCTGTTCGTCCGAACAACCGTGCCCTAAATGGTACGTCGACTTCTTCTTGCCCAAGACCGACACTAACTTGATCGGCAACATCCCGATGAGGAACGACACACAGCCCAGTACGGTCATCGCGACTATCTTCGCTACGAACAGACCTTGCGACAATTTCGGGTCCGGCAACAAAGTTCCGTTCAAACCTTTCACCAAATGTTCGTGGACATGGTCCACGTGATCGTGGTAATACTCCAAGTTAGACATGGCTGCTGTTTACTCGACACTCACATACTGTTACCGCGAACACCGTCTTTCCGAATCGAACGCGGTCACGTTACTGACGGCACTGACGCGGCGCGGCTAGAAGAGAGTGTGCTAGTCGATAGAGGCGGAGTGGGGAGGCGTCTCGAAAACCTGCGCGCTGGAATTTTAATCAACTTCTCGGTACGATAATAGTAAACAGTGATTGTTTTAATGGTACCGAATAGTTCATTAATAAAGCGGACAAGGTCACGGGATGTGTACGTCTTGCGGTGTTGATAGCGAAGCGACGTTGCCGGATCTATTGTAAAAAGAAACTGTAAAAAGTTTATCCAATAAAAATAAATGTGTTTAACCTCACAGGTGGCTCAGAAAACTTTAATTACAAAATCATATAAAAAAATTAAACAGATTATAATTTGATTAGTATTGTTTTCTAAATTTTTTTCACCTGTTGCTATTAAACCAAAAAATCCTTCTTTACAGCTACTTAAATGTTTTAAACACTGAAAAATCGACATAACTTCTTACTAGATTTTTTCACATTTTCGTAATATTTGAAGATGTCCAACTTAATACCCTGTCCCAAATTTAATTAAAAGTAATTTCGAGGTGCAGGATTCAGATCTAAAGTAAAAAATTGTTTAACACCAGTGTCGGTAAGACTATACTTTTTTACTTGTCTTTTTTATTTATTTCCGAAATTGCGCTCAAATTTTGAGTGCTGATTTTAGTTACCAATCTACATATACGACAAAAATTTGAGTAAAATTTAATAAACTAACTTTTAACTACATTTGAACAATTTATGCTAACGTTTCTGCTTTTATTGTTGATAGCTCCCGAAGCGGATTTTTTTTTTTTTGGATATAGTGACACATAAGTTTTGTATGGACTATATCTGAACAAATTTTGCTAACTTTCCTGCTTTTATTGTTGATAACTCCCGAAGCGGATTTTTTTTTTTTTGATATAGTGACACATAAGTTTTGTATGGACTATATCTGAACAAATTTTGCTAACTTTTCTGCTTTTATTGTTGATAACACATAAAGCGGATTATATTTGAACAAATTATGCTAACGTTTCTGGTTTTTTTTTTTTTTTTTTGATATAGTGACACATAAGTTTTGTGTGGACTATATCTGAACAAATTTTGCTAATTTGAACAAATTATGCTAACGTTTCTGGTAGCTTCCGAGCGGATTTTTTTTGGGGATATAGTAACACATAAATTTTGTATGGATTATATTTGAACAAATTATGCTAACGTTTCTGGTACTTTTCATGGATTATATTTAACAAATTTTTTATTGTTGATAGCTTTTTTTTTTTTTATAGTAACACATAAATTTTGTATGGATTATATTTGAACAAATTACATAAGTTTTGTATGGACATAAATTTTGTATATTATCTGAACAAATTTGAACAAATTTGTTTCTGGTAGCTTCCGAAGCGGATTTTTTTTGGGATATAGTAACACATAAATTTTGTATGGATTATATTTGAACAAATTATGCTAACGTTTCTGGTAGCTTCCGAAGCGGATTTTTTTGGGATATAGTAACACATAAATTTTGTATGGATTATATTTGAACAAATTATGCTAACGTTTCTGGTAGCTTCGAAAGTAACACATAAATTTTGTATGGATTATATTTGCAAATTATGGACGTTTCTGGTTTTTTTTTTGATATAGTGACACATAAGTTTTGTATGGACTATATCTGAACAAATGTTGCTAACTTTTCTGCTTTTCGAAGCGGATTTTTTTTTTTGTTGTAAGCACATAAAGTATGGATTTTTTTTTTTGGTAGCTTATATATATATATATATAGTGACACATAAGTTTTGTATGGACTATATCTGAACAAATTTGGTTAACTTTTCTGCTTTTATTGTTGATTATAGCTCGTTTCGATTTTTTTTTGGGGATATAGTAACACATAAATTTTGTATGGATTATATTTGAACAAATTATTTTTTTTTTTTTTTTTGATATAGTGACACAAGTTTTGTATGGACTATATCTGAAAAAATTTGGCTAACTTTTCTGCTTTTGTTGTTGGTAGCTCCCGAAGCGGTTTTTTTGGGGGGGGATATAGTAACACATAAATTTTGTATGGATTATATTTGAACAAATTACGTTAACGTTTCTGCTTGTAATGTTGGTAGCTCCCGGAGGGTATTTTTGGTACTATAGCGAGTAATACTTCTGGGTATTTCTGGGGGGGATTGGTACTTCTGTGCTACATTTGAACAAATTATGCTAACATTTCGGCAATTATTGTTGGTAGCCCTTTAAGCGGGTTTTCCTGCATTCTTCCGGGCTATAGAAAAAAACATTTTTGAAGTTACGCAGACCTACGTGTTTTTCTCACGTTTTTAATTTGGTTTTGCTTGGATGTCTGTCCGTCCACGTATTAGCAAACGTCACTGGAGACAAACGACGTGATTTCTCAAAACAATGGCAAGTAGATGTAATTTTCCCACATCTCGGACCTCTTTACTTTTTTTGTTTTAAAAAAACCTCATGAATATTAAAAAAATATCTTTGTTTTTTATTATTGACAGCTTCCCTTGAATAGCATATTTTATTATACAGTTATGTAAAATATATCTTAGCACAAATGTTTTTACTCGGATAAAATTTTTAAAACATTGAATTTCCACCCCATCCTGCCGCCAGGAACACCTGTGTCCTGTGTTCTAGAGTAAATGTATACTCGAAGCGCACATCGCCCAACAAGCAGATGATACCATCATTAACAGACATTCAAACAGGAATCAGACGTAGGTTGTTACAAAAAGGCAATCATAATTCAATTCAAGATTGTTTGACTGCTAATTAATCTATAATGAGGATTAATTAGTAGAGATGGGTAAGAAAACTCCAAACTGTTAAAACAAACTGTTATTCTATTTACGAAAAACAAACTGCTTTGCCAAACGGAAACTAGCAGTTTGAATTGGACTGGATCGTGATTTGTTAAACAAGGTACAACAGTTTGGACTTCCCTACCATCTACGTTCTATTCGAACGTTGCCGCAAGCGCTAAAACATTTTTCCTGCTATTTTCCTGTTAAACTGTTTTCCTTCAAACAGTACAAACAACTTTTCTTTAACTTGCTATACTTTTTCCCTCTATTTCTTGTTGCAACGTAGTGAAGTAAGAACTGTTTGAGCGTTGTCAAAGTTTATCTCTATTTTGTTGCGAATTGTTTGAAAGTTTTAAATGTAAAATTTGTTGTTCAAACATTTTTTAAACTGTAAAAACAGCCATAATTGTGTTTTATATTAGTTTTTCTCCGTAGTTTACTTTGTGTTTAGAAATTTAAAAATATTTAGTGGACAATTTTGAAAGTTTTCTTTTACTTTTTTTATGTTTTTAGAATTAAGTGCATAGTTTTTAATTATTTATTGGATGTGGACTTTTTAAAATTCACAATATCTACTCTTGTATATATCTTGAATAATTTTAGGTTATTTTAGGTTAATAAACTATCATTAACCTGTAATAACCTAATGTTAATAACCTATAATTTTGTAACTATATAGAGCCAATTTTATTTAAACACATTTGGCCTATGTTCTTATTACTATATTTTACTTATTAGCGTTACTTTTTTCAGTGTAGAAAAATGAAAACCTACTTTCTCCCAAATAAAAATTTGACAATAACATCTCACATAACCTAATATCCTATTTCATATCTACCGTATCATTTACCACCAAAGACAAATCTGGAACTATAAAAGAAATTCTGAAAATACTGGGTTTTTCACTTGACCAAATTTTAAATGAGAGAGCACATATTATAGGACTGAAAAAAAGTTAAGCAACTGCCTCAGCTTGTGTGAATAATTAGACCAGAAATGCATTCGACAGGTTTATATCGGTCGGTAAAAAAGTAAATAAATCTGACTTTTTTCTCAAAATCGATCATCAGGTTTTGTTTGAATTTCAGTCATACATAAATACTCATGACACAAGACAGTGTAGCAAATTTTAAATAAAATGCATTTAGGTTACGTTTCTGGAATAAATCGGAATAAAAACAAAAGTAAACCTTGACCAGCGTCGGGTTAGTTTTGTTTTTCCCGATTTACTCAAGAAACGAACAAATTTTTCTTCCTCTTCTTCTTCATCTTTTTCTTCTTCTTCTTTTTTTTCTTCTTTTTTTCTTCTTTTCTTTTCTTTTTATTCTTCTTCTTTTTCTGCTTCTTTTTCTTTTTTCTTCTTCTGTTTCTGCTACTTCTTTTCTTCTTCTTCTTCTTTTTTTTTTCTTCTTCTTTTCTTCTTCTTCTTCTTTCTTCTGCTTCTTCTTTTTTCTACTTCTTTTTCTTCTTCTTCTGTTTCTGCTTCTTCTTTTTTCTACTTCTTTTCTGTTTCTGCTACTTCTTTTCTTCTTCTTCTTCTTCTTCTTCTTCTTCTTCTTCTTCTTCTTCTTCTTCTTCTTCTTCTTCTTCTTCTTCATCTTCTTTTCTTTTCTTCTTCTTTCTTCTTTCTTTCTTTTTTTCTGAAATAGGCCTATTGTTTTCAGTTTAAATGGTTTTTGTTACCCAGCTACAATATCACTATAATATCTCTCCATCTTCTTGGTGGTGTGCCGGGGAAGGATCTAACGGAAAGTGGTCTCCTACTATTCTGTTGTCTTTTGGAATCAATTAATAAATTGGCGCAAATTTCTCTTAACTCAAAGGCCCCAGTTGTCGTTATTCATATAAGGCCCATGTTTGATGAAATGCTGATGAACCGATTTTGAATAATTAATCCGGGTTTCGTCGGAAGCTACCGAACATGAATATTTTTTGAAAAACAATTGAATGTGAGAAAGTTTGTGCAACGTGTTTTGCACCATCTATTTTTAAGTTCTTTGTGTCCAAGTTTACTCTTCGCTTGCTAAGGTTGAATTGAACTTCAAGCTTCAAGCGTCGCATCGAGGCCATCGAGGGAGATTTCCCCGCGTCACCGGCACGGAGGCGGTCAATACACGCAGACCGGTTGTGAGATAGCGACGCAATCAGGAAATGCCGAAGTCTCGGTGCTTGCAAGGAGAACAGCATTTTTGCGGGTTAATGAATGCAACAGGCGAGACCTTTCCTGGGTAAATCCCATCAATAGGCTACAAGGAAAGAAACACCATGAGGCAACATATTTTTAAACACTATACAAAATGTTTCAAGCATAGTTAGATCTATCAATCGTGTGTGTTAAGCGCTTTGAAATTGTCGCTTTAAGTCCTTCGTTGCAAAATAAAACCAGATAGCAGTGTTAAAGAATTATAAGTTATTTCTTAAAAACTTAGGCCTATACTGAAATTAAAAAAATCGCGCACATAGCTGTCTGCTGTCTTATTTACGTTCGGAAATGAATTTTCAAAAAAAGTAACAATAACACATAATAATAATAATATGTTCTTAATCTTAATTTATTAAACTATATTGTACCTAAATTGAAACTACTGACCAAATTTGATATCTACACCTTGAGCAGTTTCGGCTAGAAAATGACAAATCAGTCCAAACTTATCTTCTCTACATTATAAAATGAATTAACTTTCACTTATATCAAAATACCTCGAAAACTAATAGACGAATAATGACGGCTTACAATTTTGCTTGGTAAAGCTGAGTTATAGGGACTTTTTCGTCTGGTCATTTTTGTACTAAAACACTTCATTATAAGCCCAATATTAACAATCCAAAATATGAAAGTGCGGAAACAATAGGAAGTTACAAAAAATTGAAAATAAAAGTGGCAAACATAACCTTAAAATGACTGCCGCGCGAAAGTGAGAAACGTGTTTTTAATGGCGGAACGTTATTAACTAATGCATGTTTTTAATAATGGAAAGAATATATTTTTGCTTAAAAAATCCATAATCTAACTCGACTAGGCTGTTTCGTGTTTAACGAAATGCGTGTTATCAATAATGGAAGGAATATATCTTTAAGTGAATATCGCGCGAAAGTGAGAAACGTGTTTTTAAAGGCGAAAACGATAAATGTAATGTTTGTCATTAATAACTTTTTTTTTGTGTTTAACGTCCGAATATTGTGCACACTTGGGCTAATGCAGACGATGGGATGATTTATAGCGTATGAAAATGCCATGCCCTGGCAGGGAATCGAACCCGGGCCCTCGGGGTGAAAGCCCAGTACGCTATCTCGACTAGGCTGTTGCGTGTTTAACCTAACTCGACTAGGCTGTTTAGTGTTTAATGAAAGAAATATAGGCCTACTGTATATATAAATATAAATAGAATTATACAAGTATATACAAATAGAAATTTTTATATATATATATATATATATATATATATATATATATATATATATATATACGAGGTGTGTTCAGAAAGTACCGAGAATTTTAATTTTTTGAACAAAATATTTATTTATTCTTCTACAATGATGTTGTCGCCTTCAAAATAGTCCCCATTGGAGATTATGCACTTGTGCCAGCGCTTCTTCCAATCCTCGAAACACTTCTCAAACTCGATCTTTGAGATAGCCTTTAGTTCTTTCAGCGATGCGCTTTTAATGTCATCTACGGCTGTAATACGACGGCCCTTTAAGGTTCTCTTTATTTTTGGGAATAGGAAAAAGTCACAAGGAGTCATGTCTGGCAAATACGGAGGCTGGGGCATCGTTACAGTACTGTTTTTGGCCAAAAATTCACGAACAAGCAATGAAGTGTGAGCTGGTGCATTATCGTGGTGCAAAAGCCATGAATTGTTTTTCCACAGATCCGGGCGTTTTTTCGGATTGCTTCACGCAAACGGCGTTGAACTTGTTAGTAGTACTCCTTATTCACCGTTTCACCTGGTGGCAGGAATTTATGATACACTATGCCATTAATATCGAAGAACCTTCACGTTCGACCGCACTTGTCGAGCCTTTTTCGGTCTTGGCGAGCCAGAATGCCTCCACTGGGATGATTGAGCCTTAGTTTCGACGTCATATCCGTAAACTCATGCTTCGTCACCTGTTATAATACGTTTTAGTAATTCTGCATCGTCGTTGACTTCATTTAGTGACTCCTGAGCAACTTCCATTTGCCGCTGTTTTTGTTCAAAATTCAACAATTTTTGAACGAATTTTGCTGCCACGCGTTTCATACACAAAACACTGGAAACAATGTCATGACATGATCCAATCGATATGACAACATCATCAGCGACCTCTCTAATTGTGATGCGGAGATTGTTCATAACCATTTCTTTCACTTTTTCCACGTTTTCATCGGTTGTTGATGTGCAGGGGCGTCCAGGGCGTTCGTCATCTTCGACGTCTTCACGGCCTTTTTAGAAACGCTTATACCACTCGTAAACTCTTGCTTTACTAATACCATACTCACCATAGGCCTTTGTTAATATTTCACACACTTTGTAACACTTTATTTCATTTTTTACGCAAAATTTCATACAAATTCTTTGATCCATTTCTTTTAAAAAACTAAAATCGCCGAGCTCATAAAAACACGTCTAACCTTAGTGGCTGTCACAGACAAAGTCAACAATGAAAACAGCTGAAAATTTTATCATACTTCAAGGGCATGTATACCAACATAATATAAAATAATGTTTGACAATCGAACTCTCCAAGCCCGCGAAATTTAAAAATTCTCATTGCTTTCTGAACACACCTCGTATCTTATATTATATATATATATATATATATATATATATATTTATTTATTTATTTATTTATTTAACCAGTTTAGAAATACAGAATTGTAGCAACATAAGCATAACACGACAATCCGCTGCAGAGATGGTAAACAAGTCTGTATGTAGACTGGATATACAAAAAATTTCGATAATTATAGCTTAAAAGTAACTTATAACTAAGAAACTTAACTAAAAGTATATTTGAGAGAACATTTATTTTTAACCAGTTTCAGCATGATTTCCAATAATAATTGTAGTTTTTTACACAAATAGTTTATCTTTTATTTTGAAGTTTTGCAGTTTATCTTTTATTTTGAATGACTGCAGTTTTTATTATTTTTTAAAAATTTTTAGTCTGCATCTGTTTGTGTGTTCTTTTCAACTTGTTATAATAAAAAGGTGCAGTGTAACTGTGTGATCTGCGCCCAATTCCCTTTTGTACTTTCGGTAACGACAAGACACTGAATCTTGTATTCTTATCTATTTCAGTACTGATTTTTCAGGTCTATATAATGATACATTCTAGGACATACTTTTCCCTTATATTTAAATGTAACTTTGTTTTTGACTGTTTGATCCTAATATTTGTAAAATTTTATTATGAATTATTGTTAGTTTATTTATGTGTGCTTTTATTGCAGATCCCCATCCGATAATACCATACGTTGCAATACTATAATATAATAGCATTACCCGTCGCGTCTTCGCCCACGAAACTTAAACTGTTTCAGTAATGTAATAATTTAGAAACATAAAAAAATATATTAATAAAAGCGTGATCTTCGTGATATTAATAAAAGGGGGTGATTAACAAGAAGTCCCTCTCCCGGAATACAAAGATAAGGCATTATCATACGGTCATTAAACCAGAAGCCTTATATGCAGCTGAAACATTATCTCTCACAACCCAAGGCCCACTTGAAAGGCTGGAGATCAAAGAAAGAAAGATATTACGAAAAATCTTAGGCCCCAAATTCCGTAACAACCAATTACTCCACATCAGTAATGAAACACTTTACCAAAAAACTGAAACACTATCAGACACAATAAGAAAAAAAATAATTGATTTTTATGGGCACATCCTACGAATGGACAAAAATACACTAACCAAAAAAAAATATTTGACTACCTTCGCAATAGTAGAGCCAAACCACTTTGGTTTAGAAAAACAGAGAAGGACATAACAGAACTACAAATCACTGACACTATGCTCATGGACAAAACAGCCAAAACAATAAACAAGAAGCAACGGTTCCAAGGCAAAGTCAAATCCAAGCGAACGATCCAAATCTCTGACGAAGAAAGAAAAGCAAGATCACAAAGAATGAAGCAATACTGGGCTACGAGGAAGGCACAGAACATTAAAAAGTGATTGATTTAGTGTACCCCAAAGTTGGGTGAAACAAATAAAGAGAAAAGCGTGATCATCTATACTCGTGATTATTTTACAGTGAATATATTATAACCTGAATATGTTGTTTTATTCAAACGTGTTCCATTCGGTTTTAATAAAATATGATAAAAAATAATTTTCTCCAATACAAACATTTATACCTCTTTTATATTTTTGACCTTTTAGGGGATGAATTCGGGGGGGAATGCTGAATTACATGCATCACAATTTGTGTTTTATAATATTTTGTTTACATTTAAGAAAAGCCGGATAAAAATATTTTTCTCCAATAAAAACACTCTTTTCTCCAATTATACCTCTTTTTTACGTTTTTAATCTTTTAGGAAATGAATTCGGAAAATTGTTGAAATATGTGTTTCACTATTAGTGTTTTATAGCATATTTCTAGAATATACGATCCAAAACAAATATTTTTTCAATGCAAAATTGTATACCCCTTTTTTACAATGTCTACACCCTTTGAATCTCTTTAGGTGATGAGTTTTGGGAAATGGTGAAAAATATATTTCATTACTTATATTTAAGAGTGACTATGTTACGTTTTAAGAAGGTCAGACGAAAAACATATTTTTCTAATAAAAATTGTTGTATCTCATTTTTACTTCGTTAGGGGTTGAATATTGGAAAATCGTTTTTCAGTGCACCCCTATATGTGGTGGTAACCCTGAAAATTTCAAATCTTTAGCTATTATAGTCTCGGCTATACGTTGATTATTAACGTTGGACTGGGTAAGTAATTTAATGGCGTCACAATCAAATTTTTGCAAAATCCTTTCTTAGTGCACCTTGATATTGTTGTAAGAAGGTACCTTGAAAATTTCAAGTCTCTAGCTATAATAGCATTGGCTGTACGTTTTTTATTAAATTTGGATTGGGTAAGTAGTTTAATGGCGTCAAAATCAAATTTTTGCAAACTCCTTTCATAGTGCACGCCTATATGGTAAGATAAATGTACCCTGAAAATTACAAGTTGCTAGCTTAAATAGTTTTGGCTCTGCGTTGATTATGAATCAGTCAGTCAGTCAGTCAGTCAGGACTTCTTTTATATATTTAAGATGCCATACATAACCGTGAGGAGATTACTACTTGATAATATTTTACTTAGTTAAAATAATACAAAAATAGTAACTATAATGTGAGGGAACAAATAATGCATTAAACTGAATAATGAAAACCCATGTATTAAACGTTATGATTATGCTTAATAAAAGAAAAAACAGTGGAGAAGATAACCTGAAATATGTTTCGTCTCATTATTTCTGTCTCTTTCTTTTCTTCCCGTTGTTCGATAACATTATACGCATGAAAACGTTGTGTTGCTTTGGTTTCGATATTTTTCTTTAGTCGAAGAACACGTGCACGTTGTACCGTTTATAATACATTCGAAATTAATAAATTTATTTATTATATATATAATATATCCTTTATAATATATATATATATATATATATATATATATATATATATAATATATTATATATATATATATAATAATAATATAATATAATACATAATATATGTATATATATATATATATATATATATATATAATAATATATATATATATATTATATAGTTTATAATAACTTTTATTAATATTACTAGTTTTTAACAACATAACCTGAAACTTATTATAGCCTATCAGCTGTTCAATGAAATCAGCTGATCGTTAAGAATCAGTAATAAACAACCGATCTGTTACTAAAACTACAGTAAATAATATCTAAGCTAGGTTCACGTACTTATTTATTTTTAAACAAAACAAGATATTTGTAAACATATCTTCAGACTAATAATATCAGCAAAGATATCATTAACAAAAGTTTTGTTTCTGTCGGTAACTCTCAGTTCTATACGTGTACGTTTTTTTAATGGTTTTTAATATTTTTCTATTTAAAGTTTCTCTTAATAAATTGCTTTATAAAATATATCTCGATATTTGATTCTAAAAGTAATTATATGAAAGGTGAGGAGACCCTAGTTTCATTTAAATAGATGTAACAGCTGATTTGTTTTATCATCTAACGTAAACAGCTGTTTTATCCAACAGAACAGCTGACTGCAAACAAAATGGCTTCTCTGAGTGAACAGATCAAATGGAACTACTTATCACAAAATGGCGTCGACTTTAAGAACAACCGGAGTACGATATTCTCTTTCTCTAATCCGCTTTCAAACCGCTTTCACGTTTACAAAGAAACCATCCAGCTATAGTTCACAGTATAATGACGTCATGACAGTTTTATTGATTTAAATTGAAATTAATGGTACGGCACGTACTAACTTTCTCGCAAATTCATAGTCACGTGGTAGCCTACACTCAGTCTCAAAACTTTACTTCTCATTTTCAGTTCTTCAAAATCATCCAGTTCAAACGCTAAACTTAAGTCAGTTAAAGAGACATTTAAAGTAAAAGAAATTTACTTTCCTCTTAAAATTACTTTAGACTCGTTAATTATTTCGAGTTATAATTATCGTGCGATCAAAACTTAGGCGTACTATGATGTATCGATTTTGAAAAATTACACCGATTTTCTGGTTTTATTTTGACGATAGCGTTTGAAATGAATTTGTTGTATGTGAGAAAGTTTGTGTATTGTTTTTGCACCATTTATTTAGGAATTTCCTTTGGAAAATTAACTATTCG
>CM040183.1:77708677-77723677 GCA_022606455.1 Callitettix versicolor
GTACCGCGAGGGACGTCTAAATCCTCTCAATAGGTGCAGCTAGTCTGCACTCCCCTGCGGGGTGAATCTAAAGGAATGGAAGCAGCATAATGTAAGGGATAAATTTATTTGAGGCTACAAGAGGTTGGTGTGTTGGTGAATGCGTCAAGGATCTCGGTGGAGTCGAATTTTCATTTGTCAAAAACGTCCAGCTGATTTTGAAGCAAAACTTTCTATCTTCCAGCGTCATATTATTGAAATTCGTAAATGCGTAACTATACATTTAGCTAAATAAGCAATACGGATGAAACGCCTATTTGTTTTGATATGCCATTATTTTATACAGAAGGCGCTATATAAATTAACATAAAAACTACAGGATTTGAAAACACCGTGTCACGGTCAACATATGCGGTCCTAGGTATCATAACCACAAGGTTTAGTTTAGTATTTTATCATTTAAGTACTTGATCATGTATTTTCAAGTACAGAATGATATACGAGGTGTGTTCAGAAAGTAACGAAAATTTTAATTTTTTGAACAAAATATATATTTATTCTACTACATTGATGTTGTCGCCTTCAAAATAGTCCCCATTGGAGATTATGCACTTATGCCAGAGCTTCTTCCAATCCTCGAAACACTTCTCAAAATCGATCTTTGAGATAGCCTTTAGTTCTTTCAGCGATGCTCTTTTAATGTCATATACGGAGGTAAAACGACGGCCCTTTAAGGTTCTCTTTATTTTTGGAAATAGGAAAAAGTCACACGGAGCCATGTCTGGCGAATACGGAGGATGGGGCATCGTTACAGTCCTTTTTTTGGCCAAAAATTCACGAACAAGCAATGATTTGTGAGCTGCTGCATTATCGGGGTGCAAAAGCCTTGAATTGTTTTTCCACAGATCAGGGCGTTTTTTTCGTATTGCTTCACGCAAACGGCGTTGAACTTGTAGGTAGTACTTATTGACCGTTTCACCTGGTGGCAGGAATTCATGATGCACTATGCCATTAATATCGAAGAATACAGTGAGCATAACCTTCACGTTTGACCGCACTTGTCGAGCCTTTTTTGGTCTTGGCGAGCCAGAATGCCTCCGCCCCGTAAACCCATGTTTCGTCACCTGTTATAATACGTTTCAGTAATTCTGCATCGTCGTTGACTTCATTTAGTAACTCCTGAGCAACTTCCATTCGCCGCTGTTTTCGTTCAAAATTCAACAATTTTTGAACGAATTTTGCTGCCATGCGTTTCATACACAAAACATTGGAAACAATGTCATCACATGATCCTGTCGATATGTCAACAACATCAGCAACCTCTCTAATTGTGATTCGGCGATTGTTCATAACCATTTCTTTCACTTTTTTCACGTTTTCATCGGTTGTTGATGTGCTGGGGCGTCCAGGGCGTTCGTCATCTTCAACGTCTTCACGGCCTTCTTGGAAACACTTATAACACTCGTAAACTCTTGCTTTACTCATACCAGACTCACCATAGGCCTTTGTTAACATTTCACACATTTTGTTACACTTTATACCATTTATTACAAATTCTTTGATCCATTTCTTTTAACAAACGAAAATCGCCGAGCTCATAAGAACACGTCTAACCTTAGTGGCTGTCACAAAGTCAACAATGAAAACAACTGAAAGTTTTATCATACTTCAAGGGCATGTATACCAACATAATAAAAAAATGTTTGACAATCGAGCTCTCCAAGCCCGCGAAATTTAAAAATTCTCGTTACTTTCTGAACACACCTCGTATTTATTAAATTTGATTTTTAAATGTCTGCCACTTTGTAGCGTTCCTTAAAAAATATCTGTAAAAGTGCAGTGCGTATCGATCAAACGGTATTATATTTGTCTGTCTGCGCATTTGTCTTCAGTTAGCTTTTTTCAGTAATAGCTTACAACAAGATGACTGCGCAATTCGGACCGTACTACCAGAGACGCAGCCCTAGCTCACCCTGTTTTTTTTCGATTGACCTTTAAAGGCTTATTAATCTCGATCTGAATGTCAGGCACTATTTTCTTGGTATTTCCTATAATGTTTATTTTCCAGTCGACTTATCTTATTAAAATTAGGCCAGGGTACTGTTTCGTGAAAGTTACAATATTCACCAGTAAAATACAACCAACTTGTGAAAAATAGTAGTTACAGGTGTTTCACAAAGAAAAGTTACAAAGCTTGTAGTAACCAGTAAACTGCCAACATTTTATGGTTTCACACTTGTCACTTGTCATTTATAATGTTTTTTCACAAAGTACAAGTTTACAGAGTGAAAATTTAAAAAAATTTAACCAACTTGTGAAACATAGTAATTACAGGTGTTTCACAAAGAAAAGTTACAAAGCTTGTAGTAACCAGTAAACTGCCAACATTTTATGGTTTCACACTTGTCACTTGTCATTTATAATGTTTTTTCACAAAGTACAAGTTTACAGAGTGAAAATTTAAAAAAATTTAACCAACTTGTGAAACATAGTAATTACAGGTGTTTCACAAAGAAAAGTTACAAAGCTTGTAGTAACCAGTAAACTGCCAACATTTTATGGTTTCACACTTGTCACTTGTCATTTATAATGTTTTTTCACAAAGTACAAGTTTACAGAGTGAAAAATTTAAAAAATTTAACCAACTTGTGAAACATAGTAATTACAGGTGTTTCACAAAGAAAAAGTTACAAAGCTTGTAGTAACCAGTAAACTGCCAACATTTTATGGTTTCACACTTGTCACTTGTCATTTTTAATGTTTTTTCACAAAGTACAAGTTTACAGAGTGAAAACAACAAAAAAAATTAACCAACTTGTGAAACATAGTAATTACAGGTGTTTCACAAAGAAAAGTTACAAAGCTTGTAGTAACCAGTAAACTGCCAACATTTTATGGTTTCACACTTGTCACTTGTCATTTTTAATGTTTTTTCACAAAGTACAAGTTTACAGAGTGAAAATTTAAAAAAAATTAACCAACTTGTGAAACATAGTAATTACAGGTGTTTCACAAAGAAAAGTTACAAAGCTTGTAGTAACCAGTAAACTGCCAACATTTTATGGTTTCACACTTGTCACTTGTCATTTTTAATGTTTTTCACAAAGTACAAGTTTACAGAGTGAAAATTTAAAAATTTAACCAACTTGTGAAACATAGTAATTACAGGTGTTTCACAAAGAAAAGTTACAAAGCTTGTAGTAACCAGTAAACTGCCAACATTTTATGGTTTCACACTTGTCACTTGTCATTTTTAATGTTTTTTCACAAAGTACAAGTTTACAGAGTGAAAATTTAAAAAAATTTAACCAACTTGTGAAACATAGTAATTACAGGTGTTTCACAAAGAAAAGTTACAAAGCTTGTAGTAACCAGTAAACTGCCAACATTTTATGGTTTCACACTTGTCACTTGTCATTTATAATGTTTTTCACAAAGTACAAGTTTACAGAGTGAAAACAACAAAAAATTTAACCAACTTGTGAAACATAGTAATTACAGGTGTTTCACAAAGAAAAGTTACAAAGCTTGTAGTAACCAGTAAACTGCCAACATTTTATGGTTTCACACTTGTCACTTGTCATTTTTAATGTTTTTTCACAAAGTACAAGTTTACAGAGTGAAAATTTAAAAAAAATTAACCAACTTGTGAAACATTGTAATTACAGGTGTTTCACAAAGAAAAGTTACAAAGCTTGTAGTAACCAGTAAACTGCCAACATTTTACAGTTTCACATTTGTGATTTATAATGTTTTTCACATGGTACAAGTTTACACTAGTGAAAACTACAAAAAAATTTAACCAACTTGTGAAACATTAGTAATTACAGGTGTTTCACAAAGAAAAGTTACAAAACTTGTAGTGACCATTAAACTTATTCACTGCCAACATTTTACAGTTTCACATTTGTGATTTATAATGTTTTCACAAAGTACAAGTTTACACTAGTGAAAACTACAACAACATTTAACCAACTTGTGAAACATAGTAGTTGCAGGTGTTTCACAAACAAAGGTTACAAAACCTTTGTAGTGACTATTAAACTTATTCACTACCAACATTTTACATTTTCACACTTGTGATTTATAATGTTTTCACAAAGTACAAGTTTATACTAGTGAAAACAACAACAAAATTTAACCAACTTGTGAAACATAGTAGTTGCAGGTGTTTCACAAACAAAGGTTACAAAACTTGTAGTGACTATTAAACTTATTCACTGTCAACATTTTACGGTTTCACATTTGTGATTTATAATGTTTTTCACAAAGTACAAGTTTACACTAGTGAAAACAACAACAAAATTTAAGCAAATTTGTGAAAAATAGTAGTTGCAGGTGTTTCAGAAACAAAGGTTACAAAACTTTTAGTGACTATTAAACTTATTCACTGCCAACATTTTACAGTTTCACACTTGTGATTTATAATGTTTTTCACAAAGTAAAAGTTTACACTAGTGAAAACAACAACAAAGGTTGGGTAACTTTATCGTGCTACCGTTTTATATTTATTTTGGTATAAATAGTAGACATTAATTGTTAATAAAAACATTTACCATACAATCAGAATTGAGAAACATTTTTGCTATCGTTTTATTATATTTTTTTAATAAATGTTTAAGTATGGTTCTTCTATATCAAAAGGAAAAATTATTTCATGATTTAAAATTAAGGCTATATCAAAAAATATAGTCTACATTATGTGTAATGTATACTAATTTGTTAAACAGTGTTAATAATAATTAATTTGTTAAACAACATTAACAATATAAACAGTTTTGAAATATCTCCTCTTGATTTCGTTATTACAAAGTATTATATACATATTTTTAATACATAATATTGCCAATAGGTATAACAAGGTAAGCTTTTAAATGCAGCAGTATAAAAAGTCAACATTGTTCGATCCATTACAGCTCCTGCACTTGAGTAAACATAACGTCAAAATATATCAGTTAGTAACCCAGCTGATCAGTGAAATTTGACGAATGTAATGTGTTTTCTTTGACATAACTTTGACAATACTTGAATATGATATTTGATATATTGTGAAACATTGAATGATATATGGTGAAAGTTTCATCAAATATTTACCAAATATTTGTAACATGCTCCTTATTCAGCCAAATATTTCTAAAACAACTGCCTTCGCAAACTTAAACAATTTAAAACATTTTTTATCTAACATATTTTTGAAAAATTGAATTCGCAATCTTAATTGGTATTTTAAATTTTCTAATTCCATTGAAAATAAAAATGACGGCAGTAAGGCTGAATTTTCTTATTTTTAAAGTAATTCGAAAATTAAAATGTAAATTTAAACCGATTTTAATTATGTGTGATTAATTATATACCGATTAAACCGATTAATTATTATCTGACGGTGAAGTCAGATTTTCGTAACACATGAAGAGGTATATCGGAACTGGTTTCCACCTCTAACACACTCTGCTCGCACAAACAGCTTAGCGACTGTGGCAGTAGGCTTCCACAAGATCCAAATTGAAGTTGACAGCGGATAAATTCGCAAACGTGGCCAAAATTTTTACAACCCGATTAAACACATTTACCTTTGTGTGACTTTGTACCGTTAAACTCCTTAACTGTACGTTGCAGCTCCGATATAGCTGCAAGGCTAATCCTCAACAATACGAATAAATGAGATTTACACGACGAAGTGTCACAACATCCGAAGTCACACAACTAACGAGTTTCCATTGGAAAATAAACGTCCGAGTGGAAATCATAGTAAAGCTTGCAGTCGGGACATGAATGAATGGATGAATGGATACATGGATGAACGTATGAACGGATGAACGGATCAACGGATGAATGGATGAACGGATGAATGGATGAATGAATTAATTAATTAATTAATTAATTAATTAATGGTACGTACGCAGGCAGGCAGGCACGGACGGATGGATAGATGGACGGATGGATGGATGGATGGATGGATGGATGAATGGATGGATGGTGAGTGAGTGAGTGAGTGAGTGAATGAATGAATGAATGAATGAATGAACGAATGAATGGTAGGTACGCACGCACGCAAGCACGCACGCACGCATGCACACACGCATGTACACACGCACGTACGGACGGACGGATGGACGGATGGATGGATGGACGGACGGATGGATGGACTAATGGATGGATGAACGGACGTACGGATGGACTGATGGATGGATGAACGGATGGATGGATAGAAAGACAGACAAATAATCTTTTTTCCTCGTTTTCTAACGAAAAATTCAAATTGATTTTTTTTTTAAAACTTGTGTCCTTAAACCACTCCGCCCTGCAGAAGATGTAAAATTGTATTTACACCAAGGCATGTCTGCTCCAATCTTCACGCATCTTCCAAGCCACGACGTCAACGGTCACTTCTACTCTACAACCAAGGACGGATTAAAGGGGTGGCGAAGGGGCAATCCGCATAGAAAATAAAAAATGTAAAACATTCTATTTTACTTCCATAAAATGGAAGTACGATATGTGTAACTTCGAGGGAAAGAGTAAAGGAGGCATCTAAGGCCTCTGAAGGACCCGAACCCGTCACATTATTCCGATCTCAACTTTGTACGTACACGAAATTTTGTCCGTATTTATGAACTTCTTTTTTTTTTTTTTTTTGGAGATTAACGTCCGACTATTGTGCACACTTGGGCTAATGCAGACGGTGGGGATGATTTATAGAGTATGAAAATGCCAAGCCCTCCCCGGGAATCGAACACGGGTCCTCGGGGTGAAAGCCTAGTACGCTATCCACTAGACCACCTTTTATAACAAAAGTACTGTTAATCTGTTTTGAGACAAAAAAAATGTAAAATAAGTGTAAAAATTTACTCAATTTTAGTAAAAAAATTATTTTTTTTTAACTCCTATTATACAATTCTTATTATTATTTACAAGGCCATTCATTTTGAAACACAAGTTGTACTAAAGTAAACAAGCTTTTTCTTCTTTCCCCTCTTCTCAATATTCCTGTCCGTAATTTTTTATGTACAGCCACCATTACTGCCATTCCGTTGCTTTACTCTTACCGTTAATGCTGATCGCTGGTCCTAATTAGTTTTGATTAATTTTAGAGTCGAGAAAGATCTTTCTGCTGTTGCAGTTAATACAGGAAGAGAAGAGAGAACCAACGTCAAATATCTAATTGTTTAATCCCGACCTTACCCTCAATATAAGCGTTAAGAAGTTCATGGACAGATGGACGGATAGATGGATGTATGAATGGATGAATGGATGAGTGAGTGAGTGAATGAGTGAGTGAATGAATGAATGAACGATAGAATGAATGGTACGTACGCATGCACACACGCACTGAAGACCGTGGCATGAGACGCATGAAGACGGTATGAGACGTGACTGAAAAATTTGGCTTTTATGAACTTCTTAACGCTTATATTGAGGGTAAGGTCGGGATTAAACAATTAGATATTTGACGTTGGTTCTCTCTTCTCTTCCTGTGTTAACTGCAACAGCAGAAAGATTTTCTCGACTCTAAAATTAATCAAAACTAATTAGGACCAGCGATCAGCATTAACGGTAAGAGTAAAGCAACGGAATGGCAGTAATGGCAGTAATGGTGGCTGTACATAAAAAATTACGGACAGGAATATTGAGATGTAAAAGCTTGTTTACTTTAGTACAACTTGTGTTTCAAAATGAATGGCCTTGTAAATAATAATAAGAATTGTATAATAGGAATTAAAAAAAATAATTTTTTTACTAAAATTGAGTAATTTTTACACTTATTTTACATTTTTTTTGTTTCAAAAAAGCTTAACAGTGCTGGTTTCTGAAGGTACTATTTTCAAAGAGGCCCTCTTGTAAGTTGAATCATCTAACCAACCGCCCCCCCCACGAAATCGCATTATTCCTTCAGTGTCAACAATACAAAATTTTATGTTTTGTATTTGAAAGATTACACGCCGCACCGACTCAAAGTCAACAGTAAGTACTCTATAACAAAGGAGAGGAAACTTGGCGACTTCCTTGAATCCAAATTTGGAGTTGATTACACGGAGCTCGCGGCACGTGATTAATCGAGTTTCGCGTGTTATCGACCTATCGCCATTCTATTGTCGTCACGTGGTGGACGGATAGTGCATAACAATATGTTACGTGATAGCTGATAGCCTAGTAGAGACGTGACTGAAATACTTTGCTTCTCACAGTGTAACGAGTGTATCGTACACCTACTTTGCGCATAAACCGATTATCCGGGTGAGTTTCGTTTAATCCGAACATTGCGTACAGAATAGCCGCAAAACTGATTGAAACGAATTTTAAAAACTAGATAACGTTGAATACGTAATCGCGGCACGCAGCTGTCTCGCTGACATGATGAAAACGAATTTCCATGAACATTTATTACTTTCTCTTTAAAATTTGGTATCCGACGATAAAGTTCGCATAATTAACATTATAATTTTTCAAACTATATTAAAAACTAAAATTGGCTTAAATTTTTAATTAGACACTAAACATAGTTATCAAAATGCATTATGTAGACACATATAGACTAAGTAACGACAAATAACTCTATGAGAAATGTAAAATTATAGAGAAAAAATAGGCTTGTATTCTATGGATATCTGAAAACCGATAACTGTGAATAGCTTGATCACCGTTAATCGTGATTTTTTTTAACATACGTTATTCTGAATAGTATAGTGAATTTTTTGCCACTAGGACTGCCTCTTCATTATTCTCATCCTGCCTATGCCACGGAACCCAATAAGGAGTAACCCTATTACCATAGACAGAGTATTGAGGTCCTCCAGACACTTCTAGACCAACTTGGATTCAATTATAGAACCCGCAAGTGTTTTGACTGCTGCGTGACCTTTAGTATAAATGAATTGAGTCTTCTTGAAGGCTCGTTTCAAATTCTCCCGAACACAGTCATAAATGTTAAAATATATAGTTTTTAATTAAAACAGAAGTAACACCATCCATAAACGAACACTCATAAACTATCGCTCTTATAACATCTTCCCGGCTATAAAAACATAGATGAAGATTCTTATTCTCCATTAACCCGTGATGAGCTGTTTTGTCTGTACTATTTGTACTATATACCTGACGTAACTACTGAAATATCAGCATAAAATATTTTGGCTGTTTTAATGTTGGTTTTGGCGAGAGGAGAGAATAGAAGAAAAGTGACCAGAACCTTTTAATGAATATATATATAATATATAATATATATATATATATATGTGTGTGTGTGTGTGTGTGTGTGTATATATATATATATATATATATATATATATATATATATACGTTTAAAAAAACCGAATTCTTCGGTACAAAATTAAATATTCAAGAACTAAACACAAAATATGATAAGATAAACAGAGTCAAGCACTTCAAATATCTGGGAGAAATTCTTGAACCCACAGGTGGCGAGAAGGCTGCGCAAAAGGTTCGGCTACTGAGAATGAAGAGGGCTCTTGGTATAACGCGTGATATCTACAATAAGAGATGTATGTCGACGCACACAAAAATCAGACACTACAACACAGTCATAAAACCGGAGGAGTTATATGCAAGCGAGACGCTAGCACTCCACAAAAAAGCTACCATGGAGGGTATTTTGAAGGAAGAACGCGAAATCTTGAGGAAGATCCTTGTAATCCGAAATCTTGAGAAGACGGATACAGGTTGCACTCCCGGAAGACCACAGAGAAGATATCGAACCTGGCAGCAGATATCAGAAGAAGGAGGCTTCGGTTCTATGGACACATCAGTAGACTCCCAACAACGAGACTTGCCAACAGAATCCTTACGTATATACAAGGAGTCAAATCAACAACGTCGTGGATCGCACAAGTCAGAATAGACCTACATGACGCAAAAATAGATTCAACAGACGTTGAAGACAAGCGTGCATACAGGAGAAAGATGATCGGTTGGAAGGTCCAAGAGAATGAAATCCCAAAGAGAGCAGGGGTAAAATGGACGGAGGAGCGGAAGAGGATCCATGGGGACAGGATGAGGGAGGTGTGGAGGATTAGAAGGAACAAGACATGAGTCGGAGTGCTTTGCGTGATCCAACAGGGTCTATACGCAAATAATAATATATATATATATATATATATATATATATATATATATATATATATATATATATATATAACGAAACGAGCAAACTAATTTCGTCTCTCTATTTTTACTCATTTTTCTTTCTCCTTTTCAATATCTGTACACGAGTATTATATAAAAAAGCTGTGTTGCTTTGATTTTTTTTTAACGTCCGACTATTGTGCACACTTGGGCTAATGCAGACGATGGGATGATTTATAGCGTATGAAAATGCCAAGCCCTGGCCGGGAATCGCGTATGTTTCCCTAATTAAAGAACACGTTCACGTTGTGACCGTTTATAATACATTCGAAATTAATATAAACGTTTATAATAATTATTGTTATTATTGCTAGTTTTTAACAACATAACCTAAAACTTATAGCTTATCAGCTGTTCAATGAAATCAGCTGATATTTTACTATAACTCCAGTACATAATATCTAAGCTAGGTTCACGTATTTATTTATTTAAACAAAACAAGATACTTGTAGACATATCTTCAAACTAATTATATATTCAGCAAAGATGTCGTTAACAAAGCTTCGCTTCTTGTCGGTAACTTTCCGCGTTCCACACGTGTACTTTTATGGCTCTGTACAAAATATGACGTTTATAAAATAAACGAATAATATATCTATACTAATTGAATTTAGGAGATTGAAATTGGCTTTCTAGACACAAAATATTTCAGCACTAACGTATCCATACGTAATGGCAGTTGGCGTATAGCCAGCCATTTTGTAATGAAAGCGTTAACTATAGTTGAGCCGTTATTACCATACAAACATGTAGGTGTGTCACTCAGAGATCAATGACTTAATGTCCCTCATACGTCCCAGCACCCAGTTTACTTACAATCAGGATTGCCAACCGCCCGATTTTACCGGAATCAGAAAGCAGGATTACCAACTGATATTCAAATGTTAGGTCTTCAGAAATAATATAGGAACTGTTTTGCGTGGAAAATTATGCATGCAGCTGTTACGATGTCTTGAAAAGAATTTCCAAAAGGTAACTTCCCTTTTTTTAATGTAATTTGATCATCGGACTCAGCATTAAAATGCTAATTCATCAAGTTTAGTCGAAGAAGTTGAGTTTGTTAAAAAATCTCTTTTGTTTTTAGCGACGTTTAAAAATATAATTTTCTTAAATTGACGCTAACGATTTTAATAAATTTTTTCCTCAAATGTAGTCGATACGTACAGTGTCCAAAACAAATGTATGGGTAGCCAAACACTGTAGCCAAAACATTTGGTTTGAGAATTACTGGGGAAAACCGAACGTTCCTCTTAGTTGATTCATTTTGCTCAAATTTACTCAATCACAGTTTATGAAAACGAACCCAGATAGTTTTTTTTTTCAATTTCTACTATTAGTTCACACTCTTTCTATAGCCATATATTTTATATATTTATATATCTTGTTCAAATTTTCAATCTTTAATAAAATACTTTCTATTCATCCACTCAAGTTCAAACACATTTTTTAAATTTGTAGTGCATGACATTTGTTAATACAGTTCTTTTCAAATATTAATTCATTAATTAAATTTGATTAACTAATTTTAGTTTTATATGGGAGAAAAAATTCTCTTATATAAGATGTTTAGCAGGATATAAATTTTGGAATAAATTGTTGACCTAAGTAGGAATTGACTCAATTTTTTTTATATTACTTTTTTCAAATGTATTTGCAATAGTGAATTCGGTACAGTTAGGAATCTTATAAAGGAATCTTGATATCGTAAACAAGATCTTACACGGGTTTTACAAATTAGATAGATTTTCTTGTTTTATAGCAGGAATTTTCAGATAAATAACAGGATGTGAGAAAGTTTGTGTAATTATTTTGTATTTATTTACTTATTTATCATATTAATTGAAATTATCAGAATATCTGCATTCTGGATTACTCCAATTCCCGGTTAGTCCTGTTAAATGTTGATACAAGGAACTGTTCAAACCATCTCAAAGAGACTCTACTGATCCAAGTTTCTAGATCCGGCTAGCTCGCTTATCTACATAGCACTCTGAGTAACTGATACATTTTCGTATCTCATACATCTCAAAGAGTCTCTACAGATCCAAGTTTGTAGATCCGGCTAGCTCGCTTATCTACATTGCACTCTGAGTAACTGATACATTTTCGTATCTCATACATCTCAAAGAGTCTCTACAGATCCAAGTTTGTAGATCCGGCTAGCTCGCTTATCTACATTGCACTCTGAGTAACTGATACATTTTCGTATCTCATACATCTCAAAGAGTCTCTACAGATCCAAGTTTGTAGATCCGGCTAGCTCGCTTATCTACATTGCACTCTGAGTAACTGATACATTTTCGTATCTCATACATCTCAAAGAGTCTCTACAGATCCAAGTTTGTAGATCCGGCTAGCTCGCTTATCTACATTGCACTCTGAGTAACTGATACATTTTCGTATCTCATACATGACTCATACATCTCAAAGAGTCTCTACAGATCCAAGTTTGTAGATCTGGTTAGCTCGCTTATCTACATTGCACTCTGAGTAACTGATACATTTTTGCATCTCATACAAGACTCATACATCTCAAAGAATCTATACAGATCCAAGTTTGTAGATCCTAGCTCGTTTATCCACATTGCACTCTGAGTAACTGATATATTTTCATATCTCATACAAGACTCATACATCTCAAAGAATCTCTACAGATCCAAGTTTGTAGATCCGGCTAGCTCGCTTATCCACAATGCACTTTGAGTAACTGATACATCTTCGTTTCTCATACATGACTCATACATCTCAAAGAGTCTCTACAGATCCAAGTTTGTAGATCCGGCTAGCTCGTTTACCCATATTGCACTCTGAGTAACTGATACATTTTTTTATCTGATACGTGACTCATACATCTCAAGGGGACTTTACAGATCCGTGTTTGGTGCAACTTTCCCTACTTTCAAGTTCCGGTTAGCTCACTTATCCTTATTACATTTTGTGTAACTGATTCATACTCGTATCGGTTACAAATAACCGTGAACCATGATTCATACATCTCAAGGTCACACAATGTCTGTAATTACCTGAGCCCACTACACACGTTGCGTTAGGCTTCCTCGTCCATTCTTTGTGCCGAGTTGCTTTGAATACTAAACCGCCTACCAAATAAAGCCAACATGAAGTGCAAGTGTCAATAACAACGTATTGTATGCATTCGGTTTTGGAATGCACGGTTTCCTCGAGTTGTTTCACGCACGTTACGTCATTGAAGCTTGGAAAATTGTTGCCAAGTCAAGCGAATTGTGAAATAAAATTACAAAAAACTTCGTCACGAACAAAAACTACCGACAAAAACAGATAGAAAATCGAACTGTTTTCATAAAATCTGTTCAGGTTTTGCCAAAACTACGATCATACCGGAAATATTTGAGAGTAAGTCGAAATAACCAAAGAAATCAAACGGCGACAAGAGTTTACTTTTTTCAGTTTACTCCTAGATAACTTAAAAAGTGATTTAGATGTCAAAATCGGCTATCATTTCGTCTTATCAACATGGCAGCTCCAAAAGCTCATTTTCCAATGGTCATTACTATAAATATCAGGCCGATAATAAAGCCTACATACCAAGTTTCATGAAAATCGGTCAAAGGGTTTAGTATATGTTCTGCCGAAGCAAATATGTATATGTATACAGAGTTATAATATGTTATTAAAATAGTATCTACATAATCGATTTTTCAGGTTAAAACAAGAAATTACTCTGATATAAAAGAAATTAAGGCAGGTGTTCCGCAAGGTAGTGTTTTGGGACCACTACTGTATCTTCTATACACCAGAGATATCCCTACATCTGTACTGCCAGATACTTGTATTTATACATGGTGCATAAAACGTAACGAATCCAAAAACGGTTCATGTTAATTATACAAAAATACACAATCATATTCATATTGTCGTCAACGGAAATTTAATCTCACGCTTATACAAAAAAAAAAAAAAATGGACATGACTCTAGATGCTAGACTTCGATGGAAAGAGCATGTTAAAAAAACGAAGAACTGAACATCAGGTTAAAAAAGATGTATTGACTGTTGGGCAGAAAGTCTGAGTTATCCTTGCACAACAAGCTGATGTTTTAATAAACAAGTGCTGAAACCCATATAACCATATGATATACACTTATGGGGATGTATTAGAAATGTTAACAAGCAAATTATTTTTTCCCAAAATAAAATCTTGAGAATGTACCATGGTATGTTTCTAATTACGATCTGCATAGGGACGTAAGAGTGACCACTATTGCCGAAGGAGTTAAGGAGTGTGTTCAAATCCATGAAAGACGGCTAAAAATTCACGTTAATGAGGGAAACGTGTAAACTGATCGATACGATGAACCACATAGATGACTCAAGAGGACGAAGCCTTTTAGGAACCCGATGGATTAACCTAGACTGTATTTTGAATTTTACATGTAATACGAGAATGCAGTGTTCAATAATCAGGCACATCAAATTTTTTCTTCATTGTGTTTTAATTAATTAACTAAAATTGATTATGGAAAATAGTTTTAGAGTTTCTAAATAGATGGCGTTAGTTTCCTCTAACACTTTTCACATTGAAAAAAAAGCTAGTTCGAGCTCAGCGCTGTCCTAAACTTTTTCTTGCACCTTTTAATTTTTAGAACATTCTACTCTTATATGTATATGTAAAAAAATGCTGAATGCAGATTTCTTGATTTTTTCTTTAAAAAATTCCGAAAAAATATTCAAATTTGTCAGCATTTGTTATTTTAAATTTAATTAATCATTAATGTATATTTTAATTAGAAACTTTGGTAAAATTAAAAATATTTGTTTTTGCAAAAAATAATAAATAATTATACAAAGAAATTAAAAAAAAATCGATTAAAAGATTCATCCCTGAAAAGTAGAAAATAAAATT
>CM040183.1:77726177-77776177 GCA_022606455.1 Callitettix versicolor
GCATAAAGTAATAAAAACATTGTGGAGTTTTACTTTTTGGAGAAGTGTAAGAGACAGCCGTGTATCAAGAGTTTTATAATTAGTAAAGACTTGTGAAACATACTGTACAAGCTACAAACGCCGCTGTGTGCGCAGTGATATGAAGGATAAGCAGCCTTTGTTTTACATTAAAGTCACGATTACAGATTACATTGTGCAGTTCGTATATTCTGTTACGCTGAATTAAATTAATTAGTCGAAAACATGATCAAAGGATTTTATTCAATTTACGTTTCATAAACACAACGGACAAACATACGGTTTTAAAGCACGTAACTGTGGGTCCGTCAGAGACTAGTGTTTTTAAATTAGCGACCGTTGTAAGCGTGAGCGTTTTGCTTCTGAAATTCAGTAGTCTTACTTATGTTTTGATGCTTTCAGTGACGACATATGCTTTTTGACCGAGCGAAGCGAGTTATGTTTGTTTCAAGTCGACGTTCGACATTTAATTTGTGTATTTGTTACGCAGTTTTGCTCAAACGCATTGACCGATTGTTTTGAATTTGGTACAAAGTACCTTGTATAAAACTCGAACGACTTATGTGTAAAATTGTACTTCCGTTTCAAGATGGCCACCTCTGATTTACCACAACGAGTGTACACCGTTTTAGTCAAACACATTGACCGATTGTTTTTAAAAGTTGACACAAAGCTACCTTGTATAAAGCCCAAATTATGTGTGTACGATTTTTTCACTGTTTCAAAATGGCGACCTGAAATTTAACGACGACAAGTGTACGCTGTTTTAATCAAACGCATTGGCCGATCGTTTTGATTTTCGGTACGAAACTACCTTCTATAAAACCTGAAAGACTGTGTGAAATTTTTCTATTTACTTCCGTTTCAAGATGGCGGGACCTGATCAACATTACTGGTTATTTTCTGTAATACAGGATGAACGGCAAAACCTATCATAATTTTGACGGCTTATTAAGAAAGAACATACAATTTCCAATTAAATTGCTCCAATAAAATTTGTAAATTTGTTCATTCGCTTCCGTTTCAAGATGGCGGGACCTTATCAACGTTACTGGTTATTTTCTGTAATACAGGATGAACGGCAAAACCTATCATAATTTTGACGGCTTATTAAGAAAGAGCATACAATTTCCAATTAAATTGCTCCAATAAAATTTGTAAAATTGTTCATTCGCTTCCGTTTCAAGATGGCGGGACCTTATCAACGTTACTGGTTATTTTCTGTAATACAGGATGAACGGCAAAACCTATCATAATTTTGACGGCTTATTAAGAAAGAACATACAATTTCCAATTAAATTGCTCCAATAAAATTTGTAAAATTGTTCATTCGCTTCCGTTTCAAGATGGCGGGACCTGATCAACGTTACTGGTTATTTTCTGTAATACAGAATGAACGGCAAAACCTATCATAATTTTGACGGCTTATTAAGAAAGAACATACAATTTCCAATTAAATTGCTCCAATAAAATTTGTAAATTTGTTCATTCACTTCCGTTTCAAGATGGCGGAACCTTATCAACGTTACTGGTTATTTTCTGTAATACAGAATGAACGGCAAAACCTATCATAATTTTGACGGCTTATTAAGAAAGAACATACAATTTCCAATTAAATTGCTCCAATAAAATTTGTAAAATTGTTCATTCGCTTCCGTTTCAAGATGGCGGGACCTTATCAACGTTACTGGTTATTTTCTGTAATACAGAATGAACGGCAAAACCTATCATAATTTTGACGGCTTATTAAGAAAGAACATACAATTTCCAATTAAATTGCTCCAATAAAATTTGTAAATTTGTTCATTCACTTCCGTTTCAAGATGGCGGGACCTTATCAACGTTACTGGTTATTTTCTGTAATACAGGATGAACGGCAAAACCTATCATAATTTTGACGGCTTATTAAGAAAGAACATACAATTTCCAATTAAATTGCTCCAATAAAATTTGTAAATTTGTTCATTCGCTTCCGTTTCAAGATGGCGGGACCTTATCAACGTTACTGGTTATTTTCTGTAATACAGGATGAACGGCAAAACCTATCATAATTTTGACGGCTTATTAAGAAAGAGCATACAATTTCCAATTAAATTGCTCCAATAAAATTTGTAAAATTGTTCATTCGCTTCCGTTTCAAGATGGCGGGACCTTATCAACGTTACTGGTTATTTTCTGTAATACAGGATGAACGGCAAAACCTATCATAATTTTGACGGCTTATTAAGAAAGAGCATACAATTTCCAATTAAATTGCTCCAATAAAATTTGTAAAATTGTTCATTCGCTTCCGTTTCAAGATGGCGGGACCTTATCAACGTTACTGGTTATTTTCTGTAATACAGAATGAACGGCAAAACCTATCATAATTTTGACGGCTTATTAAGAAAGAACATACAATTTCCAATTAAATTGCTCCAATAAAATTTGTAAAATTGTTCATTCGCTTCCGTTTCAAGATGGCGGGACCTTATCAACGTTACTGGTTATTTTCTGTAATACAGGATGAACGGCAAAACCTATCATAATTTTGACGGCTTATTAAGAAAGAGCATACAATTTCCAATTAAATTGCTCCAATAAAATTTGTAAAATTGTTCATTCGCTTCCGTTTCAAGATGGCGGGACCTTATCAACGTTACTGGTTATTTTCTGTAATACAGGATGAACGGCAAAACCTATCATAATTTTGACGGCTTATTAAGAAAGAACATACAATTTCCAATTAAATTGCTCCAATAAAATTTGTAAAATTGTTCATTCGCTTCCGTTTCAAGATGGCGGGACCTTATCAACGTTACTGGTTATTTTCTGTAATACAGGATGAACGGCAAAACCTATCATAATTTTGACGGCTTATTAAGAAAGAGCATACAATTTCCAATTAAATTGCTCCAATAAAATTTGTAAAATTGTTCATTCGCTTCCGTTTCAAGATGGCGGGACCTTATCAACGTTACTGGTTATTTTCTGTAATACAGGATGAACGGCAAAACCTATCATAATTTTGACGGCTTATTAAGAAAGAACATACAATTTCCAATTAAATTGCTCCAATAAAATTTGTAAAATTGTTCATTCGCTTCCGTTTCAAGATGGCGGGACCTTATCAACGTTACTGGTTATTTTCTGTAATACAGGATGAACGGCAAAACCTATCATAATTTTGACGGCTTATTAAGAAAGAACATACAATTTCCAATTAAATTGCTCCAATAAAATTTGTAAAATTGTTCATTCGCTTCCGTTTCAAGATGGCGGGACCTTATCAACGTTACTGGTTATTTTCTGTAATACAGGATGAACGGCAAAACCTATCATAATTTTGACGGCTTATTAAGAAAGAACATACAATTTCCAATTAAATTGCTCCAATAAAATTTGTAAATTGTTCATTCACTTCCGTTTCAAGATGGCGGGACCTTATCAACGTTACTGGTTATTTTCTGTAATACAGGATGAACGGCAAAACCTATCATAATTTTGACGGCTTATTAAGAAAGAACATACAATTTCCAATTAAATTGCTCCAATAAAATTTGTAAAATTGTTCATTCGCTTCCGTTTCAAGATGGCGGGACCTTATCAACGTTACTGGTTATTTTCTGTAATACAGGATGAACGGCAAAACCTATCATAATTTTGACGGCTTATTAAGAAAGAACATACAATTTCCAATTAAATTGCTCCAATAAAATTTGTAAAATTGTTCATTCGCTTCCGTTTCAAGATGGCGGGACCTTATCAACGTTACTGGTTATTTTCTGTAATACAGGATGAACGGCAAAACCTATCATAATTTTGACGGCTTATTAAGAAAGAACATACAATTTCCAATTAAATTGCTCCAATAAAATTTGTAAATTTGTTCATTCACTTCCGTTTCAAGATGGCGGGACCTTATCAACGTTACTGGTTATTTTCTGTAATACAGGATGAACGGCAAAACCTATCATAATTTTGACGGCTTATTAAGAAAGAACATACAATTTCCAATTAAATTGCTCCAATAAAATTTGTAAAATTGTTCATTCACTTCCGTTTCAAGATGGCGGGACCTTATCAACGTTACTGGTTATTTTCTGTAATACAGGATGAACGGCAAAACCTATCATAATTTTGACGGCTTATTAAGAAAGAACATACAATTTCCAATTAAATTGCTCCAATAAAATTTGTAAATTTGTTCATTCACTTCCGTTTCAAGATGGCGGGACCTTATCAACGTTACTGGTTATTTTCTGTAATACAGGATGAACGGCAAAACCTATCATAATTTTGACGGCTTATTAAGAAAGAACATACAATTTCCAATTAAATTGCTCCAATAAAATTTGTAAAATTGTTCATTCGCTTCCGTTTCAAGATGGCGGGACCTTATCAACGTTACTGGTTATTTTCTGTAATACAGGATGAACGGCAAAACCTATCATAATTTTGACGGCTTATTAAGAAAGAGCATACAATTTCCAATTAAATTGCTCCAATAAAATTTGTAAATTTGTTCATTCACTTCCGTTTCAAGATGGCGGGACCTTATCAACGTTACTGGTTATTTTCTGTAATACAGAATGAACGGCAAAACCTATCATAATTTTGACGGCTTATTAAGAAAGAGCATACAATTTCCAATTAAATTGCTCCAATAAAATTTGTAAATTTGTTCATTCACTTCCGTTTCAAGATGGCGGGACCTTATCAACGTTACTGGTTATTTTCTGTAATACAGAATGAACGGCAAAACCTATCATAATTTTGACGGCTTATTAAGAAAGAGCATACAATTTCCAATTAAATTGCTCCAATAAAATTTGTAAATTTGTTCATTCACTTCCGTTTCAAGAGGCGGCCTCTGACTTACAATAACGAGTGTACGCCGTTTTAGTCAAACGCATCGACCAATTGTTTTTAAAAATTGACACGAAGCTAAATTGTACAAAGCCCAAACGACGTATGTATACACCTTTTCCTTATTTTCTTCTGTTCAAAATGGCGGCCTCCATGATTTAACGATAACGAGTGTACGCATTTTTGGCCAAACGCATTGGTTGAAAAATTTGGTACGAAGATATCTTGTATGTAGCCCAAACGACGTATGTATACACCTTTTCCTTATTTTCTTCTGTTCAAAATGGCGGCCTCCATGATTTAACGATAATGAGTGTACGCAGTTTTGGCCAAACGCATTGGTTGAAAAATTTGGTACGAAGATATCTTGTATGTAGCCCAAACGACGTATGTATACATCTTTTCCTCATTTTCTTCTGTTCAAAATGGCGGCTTCCATGATTTAACGATAACGAGTGCACGCAGTTTTGGCCAAACGCATTGGTTGAAAAATTTGGTACGAAGATATCTTGTATGTAGCCCAAACGACGTATGCGGTTTTGAAAAAAATAGTTCATTTTCACTTTTTACAACTGATTTTTGATGTTAAACTGTATTTTCAGCACGTTAATTTTTGGCGGATAACAACCTTTGCTTCAGCAACATCACTGTGAATCAGAACCCGCCATCATGAAACGGAAGTTAATGGGAAAAATCTTTTACAAACGGCTTTCGGGCTTTGTAGAAAGTCTTATTACAAAATTTGAAAACAATCAGCCAATGCGTTTCATTATATATATATATATATATATATATATATATATATATATATATATATATATATATATAAAACACAAAAATCGACGCACACAAAAATCAGACACTACAACACAGTCATAAAACCGGAGGTATTATATGCAAGCGAGACGCTAGCACTCCACACAAAAGCTACCATGGAGGGTATTTTGAAGGAAGAACGCAAAATCTTGAGGAAGATCCTTGGCCCGAGATTAACAGAAGATGGATACAGGTTGCACTCCCGGAAGACCACAGAGAAGATATCGAACCTGGCAGCAGATATCAGAAGAAGGACGCTTCGGTTCTATGGACACATCAGTAGACTCCCAACAACGAGACTTGCCAACAGAATCCTTAAGTATATACAAGGTGTCAAATCAACAAATAAAATCCCAAAGAGAGCAGCGGTAAAATGGACGGAGGAGCGGAAAAGGATCCATGGGGACAGGATGAGGGAGGTGTGGAGGATTAGAAGGAACAAGACATGAGTCGGAGTGCTTTGCGTGATCCAACA
Source organism: Callitettix versicolor (assembly GCA_022606455.1). Taxonomy (NCBI): domain Eukaryota; kingdom Metazoa; phylum Arthropoda; class Insecta; order Hemiptera; family Cercopidae; genus Callitettix; species Callitettix versicolor. The sequence continues at coordinate 77,732,335 of CM040183.1, forward strand.
GGGTCTATGCAAATAATAATAATAATAATAATAATAATAATAATATATATATATATATATATATATATATATATATATATATATATATATATATATATATATATATACGTCATTTGGGCTACGTACAAAGATACATTTGACGAAAATCGTTGAGACAGTTTTGAGAAATACCAGAGTTAACTTTTACACAAAAAAGTGTAGATCGTGAAAAATTGATTTTCAATGATTTCATGGCGTCCTGGAATAAAAACAACAAATCCTACTGGAACTCTATAGTTTTTAAACCTACAGTAGCTTTTTCACGTAGTGGTGTAACCATATTTTAAAAACAATGCTGCAACCAACGTTTGAATTCAAATGCGTTTATTATTAGAATAAGCTTAATTTATATGAAATGGAAGCAGGTGTGCCAACTTACTAAATTGAATTTCCCTTAACTCGTTTTGAATTGATATTGTAAAACCAAAAGCACATTTAAATCAAGTTCTAAATGAGGCTGAAAAACCGTCCCTTTTGCCTTATTGCATGTCAGTGTCCCTTAATTAACCCTAGGCTATCAATATAGGTTTGTATGTGAGATAGATGTTGTATACTTAACGTAACACTTACACTTAACGTTACACTTAAGAGATAGATCTGTTAACTGTACATTTAACGTAAGACCAGTTTAGATGAATTAAGAATATAGCTACAGTCTTGAACATACCTCGTAGCTATTTTTCTCGGATATGATCATTAAATTTTGCTCAGCTGTTGTACAAAAGTACCAAAACAAAACAATGACTAGCTACATTGCTAAACATTGTGTTCGGATGTTTTTGTAAAACACAAAAAAATTAGCTCAATTTTTCCAAAATAAAGTTTTCAAGCTTATCAAATTTTCCATAAACTTCATAAATCCCTTAACAAGAAAGTAAACATTATACACTATTACATCTAGAAAACATCTATTATGTTTATATCAAAGTATAATTTTATAGAATGCATCTTTAACGCCTCCATTTTCTTCTCCTATTTTTATTTTTAGCGAATTCTATTGGAAAATGAGTTTTTTGAGCAGCTATCACGGTAAGACCCAGACCTGGGAAATGAGCACCTATCTATACACCTCTAGTTCTCTATTAAGAGTCGTTAAAATTTATGTATGTACCTGTGTGTGTGTGTGTGTGTTTGTGTTTGTGTGTGTGTGTGTGTGTGTGTGTGTGTGTGTGTGTGTGTGTGTGTGTGTGTGTATGTATGTATGTATGTATGTATGTATGTATGTATGTATGTATGTATGTATGTATGTATGTATGTATGTATGTATGTATGTATGTATGTATGTATGTATGTATGTATGTATGTATGTATGTGTGTGTGTATGTGTGTATGTATGTGTGTATGTATGTATGTATGTATGTATGTATGTATGTATGTATGTATGTATGTATGTATGTATGTATGTATGTATGTATGTATGTATGTATGTATGTATGTATGTGTGTGTGTGTGTGTGTGTGCGCGCGCGTGTGTGTGTGTGTGTGGGGTGGGTGGGTGGGTGTGCGTGTGTGTGTTTTAGGACGCTCACGTCCTTTAGTCCGATTTGATTCAAATTTGGCACAAAAATCGGCAACTTAACGTTAACCAGCAAAATTAGCTCAACAATTTCAAAATGGCGGCTATTTCAATTTTTTTAATCAACAACTTTTTTTGTCTTAAATGTTTTTGAAAGTCTGATGTCACCATTGTAATAAGCGTTAAAAATTGCATAAACTAACATTTTTGGATTTTTATAGCCTGTTCTAATTAAAAAAATTATTTTGACGGCTCCTACGGTTCATTTTTTTAATGTAATTTGGAATTTTAAAATGTACGCGTAAATATATGCAGATTTCAATCTGATTATATTAGTGAAATCATAATTTCAAAAAGGGTAAAATTAAAAGAAATGCTTTTGGAAATTCGCTTCTATCACGTCAACGAGACACCTGCAGCTGGATTCTTAAAGACTAAATTTGAGCCGATCTTATATTTACTTCCGAACTACGCATTTTTTCAAATTTGGTACACTGCTTGAAGATAAATTATAAATATTAACAAAATAAATTTTGATCCAAATCTGGTAAACGTTTTGTGTAATTTTAAGGTGTTTTGGGTTCGAAGCTCCTCTTCTTAGAGGTCTGGAAACTATTATATTCCCAAATTTCAATTATATAAACGTTAACATAAATAATTGTTTTAATCACTTCCTAAACATGTTATGAAAGAACCAGAGCGAAACATGCTTACCAGCTACAATAATGACATAAGACTGATGCAAAGTCCAACCTACTGTGTAGCCCCTTCAAGTTAGAAATACTACTATTCGTACAAACCTGTATTGATAGCCTTGTAATAAGGGGCTGTGTCAAGCAACAAAACAAAAGAGACGGTTTTTCAGTTACAGCTGGCTTAAAACTGCTTCCGGTTTCACAACATCAATTCAAAACGAGTTAAAGGAAATTCATTTTAGTAATTTGGTACACCTGCTTCCATTTCATGTAAATTAAGCTTGATCTAATCGATGCATTTGAATTCAAACGTTGGCTGGAAGAATTGTTTTTAGTAGGTTTAAAACCTATGGAGTTACAACAGGTTTGCTCACAGTCGTTGAAAAAGATTTCGAAAATTTTGCTCGTATATGAATACTATCAAAGTTTATTTTCTGTTTTCTTCTAAACCTTTTTTCCATAAATTACAATTTTTTTGCACTGTTTGGAGTTTTGAATTTTTATCTTAAATAGCCTATATGACTAAAATGTGAGTAAAATTGCTATCGACAGCTTCGAGCCAATTTTTATTGAATTATTTTTAAGGCGGAAAGCACATTAAGGCTATTATCGCCTCCCTAAATGTAAGTGTGAGTGTAAAGTGTTAAAATCGTAAGTGTAGTGTTGTAAGTGTAAGTGTGTGTTAGACTCGCGTACTGCGAGGGACGTCTAAATCCTCTCAATAGGTGCAGCTAGTCTGCATCCCCTACGAGATTTTTATTGAAAATGAGCTGTAGGAGCTGACATCGTGGTACATCCCGAACAACGAACCTTGATATGTGCATCGATTCTTATCTCGAAAAAAAGTACAATGTTTCTATTCATCGCAGCTTATAATGTAGTAAAGTATACAATAACGTATCGATTAATTCTTCACTATACGAAGTATATTGTAGGCCTACGTAATTATTAAAAAATCGATAACCGTTTAACCGTCTTCAGGGTTAAAAAATAGTTTTGCAGGTTTATGTCAGTCAAACTAATCAAACTTGGCATGAAGGTTTGCCTATTTTCCCATATTTCAGAATAAATATTTTATTTAAAAATACCTTTTCGGTCAAAGGAATATTAAATTTGGTTTTCTGAAATCAGAAACAATTTTGCCGATAGCTTTCGAAAAAAAAACTTGTATTATATAAAGACAAATGTATCTGCATTATTGTAGATTTGAGTAATAAAATGATTTAATTTTAAAGATTTTATTGTTTACAGTAAAGTGAACGAAGCTGTACGATTCTACTGAGGGTGACGTCACACATATTCAATGCTAAATACTGCTAACTTCATAGTAACAATTTGTGGTTTGTGTACAAGAATCCAGTTCACCTGACCCTTACAATCGTGTAGTGTATTATCCTTGATGCAGAGCGAGGACTTTAGAAAGGAACTGAGAATTATTCAGGTATTTTTTGTGAATTTCCATTGTAAATTGGAACGGAAATAATAGTAAAATCAGACAAGGAACCTTGAAATTAGCGCCGATCCTGACCTACATATATATATATATATATATATATATATATATATATATATATATATATATATATGAGCCATTCTTTGTGAACGAATGACCCCACTCTGCCCAAAATTGGTTTGATCTATTAAAGGTTTATAGGTTGTTAAAGAAAGATCTAGGACCTCTAGTTTCTAAATCCCTCTGGCGTATTTAGTGAATCGCTATTGTAAATCCAATATGGCGGCTACAATCACGTGATCCACGCTCTATTTTTACTGTAGCTATTATAAAACTACCTACATGAACCCGAGGTCTACAAAGGCTTACATGAAAGGTCTTGAACTCTACTTTCAAAAGCCGTATGGTAAAAATTTCTTGGTTCACATAAAATCCAATATGGCGTCCAAAAATACGTGACCGTTCATTAAAATATTTGAAAAAACAACTTTTTTAGCCTTATTCTGATCTCAATAAATCTTGAATGAATTATTTCGGAATATACTTCTTAAATATGTAAAGGTAGCTTTAGTTGAAACAAAATAGCTCCTTAAGTCACGTGACAAATGCGTTTTTTCATCAAAAAAAGCTAAAGAAAGCACCATTTTGAACCCTATAGTGGTCTAAAAGAAATTAAATATACGAGTAAAATATTGAATATTTTGCACAAGTACTGTATAGTATTATTGTTCTAGCCCCTCCTAAGTTTCAACATTGAATTTTGTTTGTTGTTCACAAAGAATGCCTCATATACATACATATACATATATATATATATATATATATATATATATATATATATATATATCGTACTAGGCTTTCACCCTGAGGACCCGGGTTCGATTCCCGGCTAGGGCTTGGCATTTTCATACGCTATAAATCATCCCATCGTCTGCATTAGCCCAAGTGTGCACAATAGTCGGACGTTAAACACATAAAAAAATATATATCACTTTTGGTTCACTTTTTGAGATGTAGTTAGACATTGTGTGGGGGGGTGTATGTGTGTGGGAGGGTTTGCGCTGTTTGACACGGATATTGATTTTGGTAGTAGCTTAAAAACCCGTTATCTAGTGAAATTCGTTTAACCATTTCAAGATGGCAGCCGTTTCAAACCAACCTTAAAAAAAACGTTTCTGTCTCATCTTTGTTTGTAAAATCTATTTTCATCATCGTAATCGGTGGTAAATTCTGTACGAAATGTGGTTTTGAATTTTTGAATTCAACCGAAATTACTAAAATGAACTTAATGGTGGCCAGGGTTCATTTTGTTATTTCCGATCTATTGATAATCAGTGAAACAATGATGCCTTTTATTTCGAATTTTCTCTAATGACTCGATGTTCATACATTAATAAAATTTGAGCAAAATCTAACGAACAAATTTTGAATGGTAAAGGCAGTTATCAGAATTTTTTCGAATTTAGTGAACCGAATGTTTTTGGCTATATCGATTCGTAGCGTTAATATGGACACTTCTAGACAACATTTTAACACAATTTTATCAAAATAGTTAAAACCGAATTTGAAAAAATCTAATTTTTAATTTTTTTTAAACTGTGACTAGATATAAGTAAACCAAGACGTGTATTCCAAATTTCAAGAATACCACCAAATTATTGGTAGTGTTTACCGATGTGCAATCGCAATGCACATAATGCCGACATTTTATGTAATATCCACTTTTTTAGATAAGTCGAAGATGGACAGATCCATCAAGATTTCAAAATTGTTTTTTTTTTCAAGATCACAATTCTTTATACTAGGCGACGCATGGAGACAAAATAAATAATACTTAAATGACTGAGAGAAGCGAGGTTTCAACTCAACCCTTCGGCATTTTGTTTGTTTATTTGTTTTGTCCGATTGTGTCGAGATTTGTTACCTTCGTATACCCCGCGTGACGTGTATGTTAGACTTTTTCCACTTCCTTCCGTTTCAAGACGGCAACCTCTGATTTACAAAAACTACTGCAAGCAGTTTTAGCCAAAACGAATTCACCAATTATTTTGAAATTTGGTAGGAACGTACCTTGTACAAAGACCGAACGAAATGTGTATAAAATCACTCCCCATTCACTTCCGTTTCAAGATGGCGGTCCTGAATTAACAGTAATGATTGTACGCAGTTTTAGCGAAACGCATCACCGATAGTTTTTAAATTTAGTATGAAGGTGGCTTGAATAAATCCCGAAAGAAATGTGTATACGAGTTTTTTCTCATTCTCTTCCGTTTCAAGATGGAGACATCTGATTTAACGATGATGAATTAAAGCATATTTGACCAAACACATGTCTAATTGTTTTAAAATTTGGTACGAAGGTACCTTGTACAAAGCCCGAACAACGTATGTGTAAGTTATTTCCCATTCGCTTACATTTCAAGATGGTGGCCTCTTATTTAACGATGACGAGTGTAGTTGCTGGCTATTTCTTCCAATACTGACTGAACGGCAAGACCTAATATAATTTCGATCGCTTCATGGAGCAAGATCATAAAATTTCCAATAAAATTAACCTAGTAAAAATTTCCCCAAATATTAGCGTTACCGGTTGAATTGGTGTAAAATATTACGAGCGCGTCAAAGTGCTGTCGTGGAGGGGCGGCCAGGAAATCAAGAATATGAGGGTTGTCCGTAAAGTGAGGTTCCGAAGGGGCTATAGCCGCTGCGAACGTTGTTACGCGGGATCCGGTGACCTTGGCTTGCAGCTTGGTTCCTCCACTCCCAATCCCCATTCCACAATCGGTCTTCGACGGTCAGTCTTGGCTTGGTAGCCGTTAATAATGGAGTTGTCCTTTCTGTCTCCCGCCAGGTGCGAATGACGCTCTGTGATTCTTTTTTGTGTGTGAAAAAAATACTGCGCCGGTAGACATTCATATCCAACTGTGTGAAGTCTACGGAGAAAATGTATGAACATAGAACACGTGCGCAAATGGTAAAGAGAATTCAAAGACGGACGTACATGATGAACGTTTCGGATGAAACGATTGCGAAAGTGGAAGAAGCAATGCTGAACGATCGAAGGGTGACTGTTCGGGAGCTCTCTGGGATGATCCCTGGTGTCAGCAAGACCTGGATTGATAAAATTTTGACAGACCATTTAGGGTATAGCAAGTTTAATGCAAAATAGGTCCCAAGCAGACCACAAACGGCAACGGATTGATGCGGCCCGCAAATTTCTTCACGCCTACGAAACCGATAGCAAGAAATTCTTAAACTCCATTGTCACTGAGGACGAGACCTGGGTACACTATACGATATCGGAAACGAAAGAACAATCACGTCATTGGAAACATCCAGAGTCGCCGAAGCCGCGGAAGTTCAAACACTGTCTGCCGGCAAAGTCATGGCGAGCGTATTTTGGGACAGGAAGGGGTTATTGTGCGAATTCATGGATACCGGCACAACAATTAATGCTGATCGTTACTGTGAGACGTTAAAGAACCTTCGCCGCGCGATTCAAAACAAGAGGAGAGACATGCTCACGAAGGGAGTTTTCATCAAGACAACGCTCGTCCGCACACCGCCCGTGTAACAACCGATCTCATCAACCAATTGGATGGGATACTGTCACACATCCGCCCTACAGCCCGGACTTAGCCCCGAGTGGTTACCATCTCTTTCCTAATTTGAAGAAACCCGTAGGTGGGATGCATTTCAGTACCAGAGAGGAGCTGAAAGAAAATGTTTTAAGCTACCTTCGCGACTCCGGGAGAATTTTTCGACTCAGGCATACAAAAGATGATTCACCGTAAGCAAAAATGCATCGATCTTAATGGTGATTATGTCTAAAAATAGAAAAAAGTGTAAGCTTTCCAAAAATGTATTATTCAATGTAAATAAACAGGTTTTTCATTATGAAACATTATTGGAACCTTATTTTACGGACAACCTTAGTATTGCGGGATCAACTGTTCTTTGAACTAATAGTGATAAGATAGATAAATATGCTTAATTGTTAGTTTGTGTAATGTTTGGTGCAGTAATTATTTATTTCCGACGGCGGTCAGGGTTTGCTTATTGAACAGATTTTGAGGAATTGTTTAGATGTTCACGGATTTTCAACCTCTTCTAAAATCATTTAATTAATTCTGAGAAAATTATACAATGATCACGCACTATTAATATCCTATTGTTGAGTTCATCGCTATGGTTATTTATTCTTCATCGTGTTCACTCAGTTAAATTATTTAATAATTATTAAATCATGTCTTGCTGTTGCCTTTTTTGTACACTGGTAAATGCATTACTTACTGTGGTTACATGTCTTGTTGTGTTCGCCATTGTTATGATAATTTTATACGCTGTTGGTGTCTTTGACTCCCATCCTCAAGCTAAATCTGTTCAATGAAATAATGTATTCTGTTAAATTTTATTAACTGTAAAACAATGAATGTGCTTAGAGATATGATCGTAAATATATACATATTTATAACATATTTTGTTAGTATTGAATTTGCTTTATAACGTTTTTCCTAGTAGCCGCCTCGGTGGCCTAGTTGATAGCGTACTGAGCTTTCACCCTGAGGACTCGGGTTCGATTCCCGGCCAAGGCTTGGCATTTTCATACGCTATAAATCATCCCATCGTCTGCATTAGCTCAAGTGTGCACAATAGTCGGACGTTAAACACAAAAAAAAAGTTTGTCCTAGTACAATATATGCATAAATACAGGCTCCGCCATTGATACGCGATGATTGTAGGTGACCTTGGGATAAAGTCGGCAGGTAGTTGAGGATGGTTACTGGCGCGTCATCACCTACACAATCTACCATTTAGTTGCAATGAATTGTTGGACGGGTGAACAACGAGGCTACGCGGTGAAAACATATTATCAAAATGGCGAACATTTTTCCGACGTCATTTTAACATTCCGCGTAACCAGTCTGCCCCGTCAGATTGGTAATTCGAACATGGATAAACAACCTCGTCTTAAAAAATGGATGATCAACGTCTTAAAAAGAAGCAGGCGTGTAAAAACTGTTCGAACACCTGAAAACATCGCAGCTGTTCAACAAGTTATGGTTAGAAGTCCCCGCCGATCAGCCAAACAACAAACCATTCGCATTGGTATAAGTGACATCTGGGGGGGTACCTAAAAACAAAAGTGTTTCAAGCACCCACAACCATTCAAGTCCTCAAAGAACGAATTGAAGACTAGATTGTAATACCTGTCAACATGCTACGAGAGGTCATGCAAAACAACCAAACCAGGCTCCAGGAATGCCTTGGTCGTCTGTCGTGATCATCGGTTATCGTGATCACCAGTCGTCGTGATCATCGGTGCTCGTGAAACTGCAATGGAGAGACATTTGGTAGATGCAGTGTTCAGAAAATAATATCTTTTCGTATTGTACCCATAATGGCTATTCTTGTACTTTCAATTACTACTAACAAAATATTTAAAACGTTTTTTTCAACAATGAATGACTTTATTTAATCATCCCGTTTCACTGGCGGACCTTGTATAAAACATAATAGGCCTACGTTGGACATAATTAACTAAGAGTATTCTGTGATTCTAATATTTCATGTATTATTATGCTAAGTATCGGTTTTGTACTAAAAATAAGGACCTGTGTTATTGAAACTACATATATAGAATATCTAGGTATTTCTTCAGGACACTAGGGAACAATAATGCCTCATACGTTCCCACTTTAAAGCACAATAAAATAAAACCGACTTAAAACCGATAAAAGTTTTATAAACAAAATTTCATGAGCAGTATAAAATGTCCCCGTGAGAATGCAGCACAGTACAGGCATATGTGACAATTAATTATGCGTGTACCAGAACAGCTGATTGCTAAAAATAACATTATTTTCTACTGCTAAATATGCTGAATAAACAAAATTTCAGGAGCAAAATAAAATGTCCCTGTGAGAGTGCAGCACAGTGCAAGCATACGTGACAAATAATTAATTATGCTTATACCAAAACAGCTGATTGCTAAAACATAATATTGTTGGAAGTAATATTTAAATTACTGTATCCAAGATTTAAATAATTATTTACCGAATCAGTTTTGAAAGTAGAATCGGCAAGACAATCTAGGCCAGTTGTAATATGTAAATGTTATTAAATAAAAGACTCTGCTTTTGGTAAACAGTAAGCAAGTGTAACCTAATGCAATGTAAAATTCAATAGCAAGTTTCATTTGTAAACATTTCAATAAGTTACAATCTTAGAATTCAGTCAGTTATTTATAGGTTATAGTGTCTAAAATACGAAAGTAGAACAAAGTAAGATCTATTGTATTAAATCACTTAAACGTAATGACTGTAACTGCTTTATTAACAGGTAATAAAAGTATTAAATTTAAATATAACGATTATTTTAACAGAAGTTCATATTAACAAGAAATATTAGGTTTATATGGTTTTGAAACGATTTTACTAAGGAAGAACATTGTTTATGGAGAGGAACTATAACACTGTTTAACGTCTTGCTCTACATTGTTGCTTGTTATTCGTTTTTTCCCATTAACTGCGAAAGGTCGCTCGGGTCCATTAGTATTATTTTAAACAATTAGTTTCATTTAGTCACCATAGCTTAGACTGCGAAGTACTGAAACATTTTGATCGTGACAGAGTAGTTTCAGAGATTTGTTTGTATATACCAAACAATGCGAAATTTCGCACTATGATAGTTTTAAGTAAACACAGCCTTTTGAATAAGAGTAGTCGTTGGAGTGAGGGCGGTAGTTGGAAGGAAAGGACAACATGTTTAAAAAATAAATCGAAAAGCGATCGGTTTGAAATAATAAAAAATGTGGCAGTCGCATGACTGCCGACAGAAGTGACTACTTCTTATCACGGGTTATGGCTATATATTTTACACCACAAAATAAAATTTATAGTCGATTTTCAAAATCATGAGTACGTTCATTTCAGTTTAATATATTTGTAAATACAATATTGTACTATTTTATGATTTTTTGCTACTCGACACTAGAATAGGCTATAACTGACCATGGGAGAAGCACGGAGTCCCAAATGTATTCCTGCTACTCTTAATATCTGACCCTGTGACTTAGTAATTGTCATTGTAAATGCCAACTTCAATGGAAACTGCAATATTTTAATTTGGAAAGGCAAGTTGTTTGGAATTATAAGACTGTTTTAATTAAAATCATTACAAATGTAAGCTTATAAACAATAATTTTATAATAAATAATAACAGGGATTCAGATTTTTAAAACGGGCATACATCTATGACCATCTCAGGTACATAAACCATGTTCATTTTAAATTTCATCTCAATCGGTGCAGTAGTTAATGTGTGATTGAATAACAAACAAAAATACACACATAAACTTTCAAACTTAAAATATTATATTAAGAAGTATAAAATATTATTAAAACGTCACTGTTGTAGCCTACAGTTAACACATATCACAAAACAGAATACTAAATAATTCAGTTGCACTGGGTAAGTAGTATAATGGCATTTAAATATTTATTATTCACACCTACCAATATATAATAAACGTATAAAACGTCATTGTTACACAGTTAACACTTGTCATAAAACTAAATACTAAATAAAGTTTGACTGGGTAAATAGTATAATGGCGTTTAAAATAATTTAAATATTTATTATTCACACCTACCAATATATAATAAAAGTATAAAACGTCACTGTTACACAGTTAACACTTGACATAAAATTAAATAATTAACTGGGGACTGGATAAGTAATATAATGGCGCGAACATACGAGTTTTCACTGCAAAAATACGTTTTAAAACAAAAATGTATATAAGAGCGTGATGCGTGACGGGGCAAACTGAATTTTTCCCCGTGCAAAACATACATCCATACCCCGCCATAAGAAGTATTCACTTCAATGAAATTGTATTATATACATTTCAATACAGATAAAGTTTTTAATAGAAATTATTAGAGGGCATTGCAATATCTCGTTGTAAACGAAACTTGATGTAAGAAAGTAATCTTCTTGTACTTTTTGTATTTCATTTTCTCTAATGGATACAAACATGTTAGCTGATTTAGTTACCCTTCAAAAAGGGTCCGTGAGTAAAGATGGAATTTGGTATACAATCCTGCTTTTTGAAGGGTTTGTCCCTGTGACTTGTTTACAGTGATAGCAAACGCAATTATAATAGGTCAATTATAATAGGTCTTCTAGTCAATTGAAAAAGAATGCTTGATAACCTCTAACTGTAAAACCGATAAAAGTTTTATAAACAAAATTTCATGAGCAGTATAAAATGTCCCCGTGAGAATGCAGCACAGTACAGGCATATGTGACAATTAATTATGCGTGTACCAGAACAGCTGATTGCTAAAAGTAACATTATTTTCTATTGCTAAATATGCTGAATAAACAAAATTTCAGGAGCAATATAAAATGTCCCTGTGAGAGTGCAGCACAGTGCAAGCATTCGTGACAAATAATTAATTATGCTTATACCAAAACAGCTGATTGCTAAAACATAACATTGTTGGAAGTAATATTTAAATTATTACTGTATCCAAGATTTAAATAATTATTTACCGAATCAGTTTTGAAAGAAGAATCGGCAAGACAATCTAGGCCAGTTGTAATATGTAAATGTTATTAAATAAATGACTCTGCTTTTGGTAAACAGTAAGCACTGTAACCTAATGCAATGTAAAATTCAATAGCAAGTTTCATTTTTAAACATTTCAATAAGTTACAATCTTAGAATTCAGTCAGTTATTTATAGGTTATAGTGTCTAAAATACGAAAGTAGAACAAAGAAAGATCTATTGTATTAAATCACTTAAACGTAATGAATGTAGTTACAGGTAATACAAGTGTTAAATTTAAATATAACGATTATTTTAACAGAAGTTCATATTAACAAGAAATATTAGGTTTATATGGTTTTGCAACGATTTTACTAAGGAACATTTTGACATTTTAATTGTACTTCGTATTTTATGATGTCCGTATTAACAATAGATAAATGCACTATGGAAGGAGAAATCACAAATATATTTGTATAAAAACAGTGTCCAAAACATGTCTTTGGTATTCGAAATGCTTGCCCCGGCTTGTACGAAGGGCAGGAATAGGGGACTGTCAGTAGGGCCACATAACCTATAAGTTTAATGACTTTTAAGTAAATATTGAAATTGTTCTAAGCACGTTATGCAAGTGACTCTAAGCACGTTATGCAAAAAAGAGTCACTTTTAATGGAATTGTCTATTCGTGATTAATAAGTTAGCTTCGTAAAATGTACAAAATATTGTTAGATTTGTGATGCCGCGCATGCGCATCCATGATACCGTTTTGCCTATGACAGTTAAAAGTGTCTTTTATGTTAAAATTTTTCACAAACAGTAAGTTTTAGCGCAAAATCGTTTTCCAATGTCAGAATCAGGTTAAAACATCTTTCTAAAAATACCTCATTTATGCCTGTACGAATAGTACGTGCTGAGAAAAAGGGATGCTGACTCGAAAAAATAATATATATTATTGGGGCGAAGCCCCCTCTATCCCCGACTTAACGCATTCCATTACATGCTACTCCTCCCACAGTTTTAAGCCGATCTCAATGAAATTTGAAATATATATTCTTCTAGGTCTCAGGGGTGCATACTTCGCATTTTGTCAAAAAATTTTGAAAAAAACCGAGTTATTGATGAAAAAGCCTCCCATTTGTTTTGTGTGTGTAAGACAGAGACAGTAACTGTTTGCTAGACGAAGATAACGTCCATCGCCGCTGCGGTATACGTCACTACCGCAACGCAACTCATCAGTACGCGAGCAAACTCATCAAAATTACCTGAAACAATGAGTCAGGTAGGAGGGGTTCGGGCTCAGGTTTGGGTTTGGCGAAGTGATAAGTCAGTAGTTTTCCGGTTGCGGGTCGTGAACATGCCACGTTCAAGAGGCAGAGGTAGAACTTCAATCGGTCGCTTGACGATAGATTAGCGAAACTATCGAAATCGATTTGCAAATATAAACAATGATGATAATCAACCTGGGAGTGTTAATTTTCAAAATAACACGCAGTTCAGACATTTGCAAATTGATTTCGAGAATGCTTTGCAAAACCTACAGTTATTTGAGTGCAATAATTGTTCTAGAGTTTTGATTAAAAACAAAGTATTTGATGTGTGCTCACAGTGTAAAAAAATCGAAGCAAATACACATCGGCCAATAATATGAATCCTGGAGTTATTCCAAGTGAACTCGAAAATTTAACTTTTATTGAGCAGTTACTTATTGCGAGAGTGCAGCCTGTGATGCGCGTATACAGAGTCAAAACGCGCGGAATGCCGGGACAGTTTGCACATAAAGGCAATATAATTAATATTGGTCAAAATATCGATGAAGTAGTACGATTATTGCCCCGAACTGCATCGAATTTGGATGTGCTTATTGTAAGGAGAGATGGTGTGGATCAACATAGGGATTTTCGCATCAGGCGACAGAAAATAATTGATGCACTAACTTTTTGAAAAGCAAACAATCCTTATTATTCTGATATTGAAATAGATATGGAGCAAATTTCTCAATTACCTATTACCGAATGTTTAATTATTCATTTGTGTAAAAAAATTATTCTTATACTTTTTATTATTCATAATCATAATAAATCATTGCTTCGCCCCATTTGTCCCGGGGGGATTCCTAGTATATGATGATCCGTGTGAGTCCAAAATATTGGATTGACAGGGATGCCAGTCTGTCTGTCTGTGCAGATAGTAGTGACCGATATCGGTGAAAATTAGTCGTCAAGTAGGTGTAGCCATTTTTTAATTAAAAATATTTTTTTGTTTTATTAAATTTGAGATAGGAAAAAATACTTGGTCACATCAAATCAAACACAACTGTGGAAGAAGGGCTTTCATCGATCCCCGGCAAAGTGGGTCAAACGCACGACTCCCTTAGCCAACAGGCTAGCTACACTTTCCCCTTCTGCCATTGTTTGCCCCATTTTTGGAACGAATCCGAATGTAGCTCATTCGTCAGTTGTTTTGGAGACGTATTGTATTAAAGTGGCTCCTCTGTTCTAACTTTCTCTTGAAATGAATTTTATAAACTATTTCGTACTTTTAAATTCGGTGCAATTGCCCAAATAACATCGCGGTAAATTTAAATAATCACTGACGCTGATGGAGTTATCTCAAAAACGTTTGATAATCAAATTTCAAGGCCGTAATTTTCATATTACGTTAAAATCTGCATGAATTTTTAGTAAACTGGAAAATTTAAAAGGCTAATTTTATGCAGACATTTTGATTACATTAAAAAAATCAAAAAAATGTTAGATATTTATTATTTTGCATTTTTTAACATTTAAAATTACCACCATTAAAAACAGCTTTCTTCGTTAAGAGCTTAATTAAATATGCCATTTTTTTAAGTTTTCCTGAGGTCAAAATTTGATTTTGTTCATCTGGGTCTGGGTTTTACTACAATGGCCGCTGCAACAGTTCATTTTTCAAATAGAAATAATTAAAGTAATATCCTTTAAACTGTTGATAATTGATTCACAGTTGGAGAGCTTTTAGCTAAATGTATAACGCCTTCAAGTTACGGGATACTATTAGACTTACATAACTGTGTATAGCCTATATTGTAGGAGCAAGATTTAGCGAATTCCCCGTTAAGCAATGTTTGACTATTTAAGCGGGGCATCTTGGTATGGTTCCAGAACCGAGACCTTGGAATCCTCACCGATTCCCAGTTATCTTAATCTCCTGCTGACGTGATTAAAGCTAATTTTTAACATAATTTTAATCTTGCACTATTACTGCATCACAATCAGCATTAAAATCTGCATTTATTAGAATATTCAATAAAACCACGCTGCCGTTCAAGGTGAACTTTAGGCAATAAAGTTACGATTTTTTAAATATTTTAAGTGATCGCCATTTTGAAACTGCCGAACTGATTTAGCTCAATTTGGAAAAACAGAACTTTAAATATCAAAATCGATTTTGGAGCCACGATTTAATCAAATCGGAATTAATATATTGAACTATCGTATTTCGAATTACGGTAATCTGACGTAATGTAATATATTTTATTCAAAATATAAAGTGCTAATTTATGCAGTTTTTTAACGTTGACCAGTATGGTGAAGTCACATTTCCAAAATGGTGCAAGACACAATGACGTTATGAATTTTTAGCAAATTTTTTATTAAAGTAGCCATCGAGGTAAGACCCTGACTTAATGAGTCGTTAAAATATTGATATATTTTAACTATACATATATATAGTGTGTGTGTGTGTGTGTGTGTTTTGCAACGTAGTTACTACTCGAAATAATTAATTTATCACTAACAATTTTCATTAATTTGAAATTTGCAATTATCTCCTTGCTGCCTCTGGGTTTCAGTTAGACCCTTTGTACTTTTGCTATAGATAAATAAAACATGGTGCTACAATTCGTGTAAATTGCACACTTTTTCGCAGGACTGTATTGTGGAATTCCTTTGTGTGTGTGTGTGTGTTTAACGTCCGACTATTGTGCACACTTGGGCTAATGCAGACGATGGGATGATTTATTGAGTATGAAAATGCCAAGTCCTGGCCGGGAATCTAACCCGGGTCCTCGGGTTGAAAGCCCAGTACGCTATCAACTAGGCCACTGAGCCGGCTAAGGAATGCCTTTTCTTGAATTTGACAGTTTTGTGTGTGATCGTGTTTGTATATAGAGTTTGAGTGATTAAATCAAACCAATAGATTTGTACATTAATATACTTAATTTATTTTCATAAATGCAAAACTTAAAATCATTCAAATTAACAGATAACTCTTTTTAAAAAAAAGTAAAACACCACTTGGTTTTTTTATAAAATATTGTAGCTTTCGTCGAATTTAACTTTATCGATTATTTATTGATTTCTAATTATTTTATTTAATTAATTTATTTGTCCATAATAAAGAAATACTACTATTTATATGCTACCACATATCATAACCACTCATTCAAATATTATTCAATTTAATATATATATATATATATATATATATATATATATATATATATATATATATATTCGCACAAGTCAGAATAGACCTACATGACGCAGGAATAGACTCAACAGATGTTGAAGACAGGCACGCATACAGGATGCTCGGTTGGAAGGTCCCAGGAATGAAATCCCAAAGAGAGCAGGGGTAAAATGGACGGAGGAGCGGAAGAGGATCCATGGGGACAGGATGAGGGAGGTGTGGAGGATTAGAAGGAACAAGACATGAGTCGGAGTGGTTTGCGTGATTCAACAGGGTCTATGCGCAAATAATAATAATTATTATTATATATATATTATTTGCGTATAGATCCTGTTGATCACGCAAAGCACTCCGACTCATGTCTTGTTCCTTCTAATCCTCCAAAAACTTCTTATATATATATATATATATATATATATATATATATATATATATATATATATATGTGTATGTGTGTGTGTGTGTGTGTGTGTGTGTGTGTGTGTGTGTGTGTGTGTCTATATCAAATTTTATTCTTTACCCCTTTATTTTCCAAATATATAGTCTTAGCCTTTTCAACCACATTCAACAATTGAATCTATTTACTTTTTATCCTTTCAATAAATTATATAATTTATGTCATTTGATTACTTGTATTTATCATTTTACAGCAGATAATAAATATTTTACGTTAAAAAGATTGAAATTTTTAACTCATATATTTTTCTAAAAATTAATTCAGACAAATAACATTGGCCGCCAGGTAAACTTTGAATTTAAATATTCTGAAAAATCGTCTCCTATTCTCCGAAGAATGATGTCTCACAACCCTGAGCTCCTTCAGTATTCTGTACGCCTTTATTTCCCAAATATAAAGTCTTAACTTTTTAACCACTCTTAACAACTCTATTTAGTTTATATCCTTTTAACTTTTATAATTTCTGTAATTTGATTGTTTTATTATTTTACAGGACTTACTTAAAATGTTACGTTAAAAAATTGAAATTTAACCCATATATTTTTCTAATATTAATTCAGACAAATAATATTGACGAAAAGGTAAATTTCGGATTTATATATTCTGCAAAATCATCCCGTATTTTCAAAAGAATGATGTCTTACGACCCTGAGCTCCTTCAGTTCTGAATCCTGGTCCTGTTTCCTTGGCGATACCCGTATCATGGTCTAAATTAACATATACGGGGAAAGAGGCATATAAATTTAAGAATTTTTTTAGAAAATATGATACAGACGTAGCAATGGCTACAAATAATGCAATAAGGAACAAACTGACAAAGAATATAGAAGAAAAGGACAAATCTAGTAAGAATGGGGTATACAGAATACAGTGTGGATGCGAGGCAGTCTACATAGGACAAACAGGATAGATGGTGGTTCTTAAGACGCCTGTGTTTCTCCAAAAAAACGCACGATCCGAGGTGCGATTTCCAGACGGTTAGTCCTTGGTCAACAATCCTGGCAGATTTTCTTAACCGGAAGACGTTCAGAAAGATCGTCCGTTCTAGTCGAGAACCATCAACAGAAGTGTCAACTACCCAAATCATTTGAGTTCAACTAGCATCCTCTACGCTTAAGCAATCTGGGTATAATGCGATATTAAATATCCTTTTCCTTTTCAGGATGTACTGAATCAGTCATCTCGGTTATTAGCGGTTCTATGATTTACAGCATCACTATATATCTAGTAGCATCTCTTGACTCTCCTTTTGGCTTTATTTTAATTTGATTAATTTTGATTAAATCGTAATAACTTTTTATTTTAGTAAATCAGCGTTGTGTTGGCTGCACTGATTGTTGAGGCGGTAGTTTATCTGGTGACGTCAAATGCAAGATCCACCCATCTACTTCACTTCAATTAGGTCAGTTTTATGGTACAATTCCATTATGCCTTCATTTTCTTTTCACGTATTACGTGTAAACTTTGCATGATAGTTGTAGCCCTAACTAAACTTTACATAGACTAATTTTGTATTCTAATTAACACCTTAATTATTTATACAAATTATAGTTTATAAAGTTTGGTTTAATTGCTTTTATATTCGTTATTAATTTTTATTCAGTTTAATTTGAATTTGAACTTGTGATGAATTTTAACTAATTAAGCTTAATTAATTGTTTTAAATATAACTTTTATAATTAGCGATTAAATACTTTTTATATTCTTCTTTTTTCTTCTAGGATTATTATCGCTGTGTTCAGTATAATGATCTGCCTTCCCTAGCTTCGTCAATTATACTTTCGAAGAATTAAAAGAAAGAGAGAAGAAAACAGCGATAAAAGAAAGGATACAAAACGAAAATGGGCTAAATTAACATATACAGGGAAAGAGGCATATAAATTTATGAATTTTTGTAGAAAATATGATATAGATATAGCAATCGCTACAAATAATACAATAAGGAACAAACTGACAAAGAATATAGAAGAAAAGGACAAATATAGTAAGAATGGGGTGTACAGAATACAGTGTGGATGCGAGGCAGTCTACATAGGACAAAGGGACAAAAATGTATAACTAGGTTTAAAGAACATCTTAGATTATTCAAATACGGCAAAAATTATTCAAATTATGCGTCACATTTAATAAAAGAGGGACACATACCTCGAGAAATAGAAAACTCAATGAAGATACTACATGGCAGAAAAAGGAAGACGTATCAACATTTTAGAGAACTTAGACATTTTTAAATCTAAATTAAAAGGAGAAAACATAATAAATGAGCAGATATCGTCGCAAGTAGATATTACGTTTAAAAATCTAAAAATTTTAAAAAATTAACAGGAGGGACGACCGTTGAAGAGAAAGTTTGAAAAGGGCCAATCAGAAGCGAGCAAAAAAGTATGATTTTGAAGAGCCAATTAGAAGCGAGCACGTCAGGTTTAATGTACACGTGTTGAATAGAGGAGGGGTATGAGGTGGAGATAAAAAATTATAAATAGGACGGGCCATAATATTGGTGACCAGTATAGATATAGTTTTTGAAGATGGAGGTTCTAAGAAACGCGTCAACGAAAGTAGAATTGACGAAGCTAGGGAAGGCAGATCAACTGAACATAGCGATTAAATAATTTTGAATTTTAACGAACTGTTAATTATGTCCCTTTTTTATTAAGTTTAGATTTTTTATTAAAAATTATTTGTACAAATTATTGTTTATAGAGTGTGATTGAATTTCTTTTATATTCCTTATTAATTTTATTCAGTTTAATTTAAATTTTACTTTGATGAAATTTAATTAATTAAATTTAATTAATTGCTTTAAATTTAACTAAAACTAACGGACATTTTTTATTTAGAATTATTTTACGTGAAAACATTATTTACAACTTAATTTAATGTTTTTAATTTATTTCCACTTACTCCAAGTTTTACAACATTTTTAAAAATCGGTTCTGACGATTTTACAATAATTCATGCACACATGCTTCACGGTAAAACATATGTTCTTAGAACACAATTATAATCAATATAAAATTTTGGAAATTATTTTAAAACATATTTGTCTCATTACAACATGTTCATATATTATATGGAAAACTTACTTCTAACATATTTATAACATTGTAAAACGTATTTAACTTAAGGTAGTTACAACGTTTAAACTACCAACTTTTCTATATATAGTCATTGGAAATACTTTGTTAATAGTTCAATTTTTTATTGATTAAAATCGGTCGTTATGCTTTATTAACAAATTATTTGATTAAATTTATTACACTGACATATTAATGTATTTTGTCTAATACTGAATTACTATCCAGTTCGGTTAGAAGCAGTCGTACCATGCCCTACGCCTATCTGTTTACTTAGGTTCAGTAGTTCACTTTAAGCATACTTGCTGTGAGTCATCGATTAAAACTATTTACTTCCAAAGGCCAATTTGATACGATTTCTTACAAAAATATTTTTTATACTACTAAAAGGTTTTTGACTTGCAACTTAATTTGATTAGGTTTATTTAGGTATTATATGAATTTGCTTAAAATTGTTGTGTGTGTGCGTGTCTGTCTGTGTCTGTCTGTATGCGTGTCTGTGTCTGTAGTGTGTGCGTGTTTTGTGTGAATGTGTGCGCGCGAACGCTCTCTCATGTGTGTTTTGTGTGTGTGTGTGTGTGTGTGTGTGTGTGTGTGTGTGTGTGTGTGTGTGTGTGTGTGTGTGTGTGTGTTCGCGCTCGAATGTGTGTTTTGTGTGTGTGTGTGTCTGTCTGTCAGTGTCTGTGTCTGTGTGTGTGAGCACGTATATGTGTGTTTTGTGTAAGTGAGTGTGTGTGTAAGTGTGCGCGCATGTGTGTTGTCCTGTGTGTGTGAGTGTGTATGTGTCTGTATGCGTGTCTGTGTCTGTAATGTGCGTGTGTTTTGCGTGAGTGTGTGCGCGCGCGCACGCTCTCTCATGTGTGTTTTGTGTGTAAGTGTGCGCGCACATGTGTGTGTGTGTGTGTGTGTGTGTGTCGTGTGTGTGTGTGTGTGTGTGTATGTATGTGTCTGTATGCGTGACTGTATCAGTTGTGTGCGCTTGTTTTGTGTGAATGTGTGCGCGCGAACGCTCTCTCATGTGTGTTTTGTGGGTGTGTGTGTGTGTGTGTGTGTGTGTGTGTGTGTGTGTGTGCCTGTGTGTGTCTGTCTGTCTGTCTGTATGCGTGTCTGTGTCTGTAGTGCGCTCTCTCATGTGTGTTTTGTGGGTGTGTGTATGTGTGTGTGAGCTCGGATGTGTATTGTGTTGTGTGTGCGTGTGTGTGTGTGTGTATGTGTCTGTGTCTGTGTGTGTGAGTACGTGTATGTGTGTTTTGAGTGTGTGTAAGAGTGCGCGCGCATGTGTGTTGTCCTGTGTGTGTGTGTGTGTGTTGAAACGGAATTTTACTGCATAACCGTAAGAAATAATGTTAGGCAGAAAAACTGTTTCATTTCGACAAATTTAACGTAATTAAATACGTTCAGAGTGGGCCAGCCGGCCAAAAATACGTTAAGTAATTAAGAGAAAGACTTGCTAGCAGATAAGGCCAGGCGGAAAAACGATGGAACCAACCTGCAGGGTTTTGCAAAGGCTAAAGTAATACGTCTGCCGGACTTACAAAATTTTCAAATAAATTCCAGAAGTAGGAAAAAATTAAACATTTTCAAAAATTGTAGAAATGAAATAAAATTCTGTTCTAATAACACAATGCCAACCTAATATTAAGAATAAAAACATTTGAAAAAACTGATAGTTTTAGAAATATAGACCAATAATGAAAATGAAGAATGCAAATAATAAACGTGTCAATAAAGTTATAACTATATCAATAGCAATTAGATCATGTACGAGTATAATAGTACTAAATTAAAAACAATTATAACTTAGGATAAATAATTATATACAAGGTAAGATTGGTAATTAGCAAGAAATCGTTGCAGATGTTTAAGAAAAAAACAATACAGGGTGAAAATTTGACAACGTTTCAAAATAAGTTCATATGAAACAATAAATTTATAAAATATAATTTTCTTTAGATAAATGGTATCGGACAAAATAAGGAAAATAAAAGCCAAATTATTCGGTTAAACTAATAATAAAAAATAGATGAACTTTTGCTTGATAAAAGAGATTTGGTTAATTAAATTTTTGTATTAAAATAAATCCAGCACTTATGATATAACTGGTACTAAACAATATCGGTTAATATTTATAAAGTTGGTATAAACAATTATAGTTAAAGTATAAATGGCATTGTAGAAAAGTAAAACCTGAAAATTAGGTGCAAAATTAAATTAATACAAACTAGATAATCAATAAAATAGGCCGAAACAGAAAAATATCAATATATAATGAACAAAAAATACTAGAATCACGAATCGAAGTTTACTGTAAACGTGAAAACAAGACAAAGGAAATGGTACAAAAATTAGGAAAATCGGTCAAGGCAGTGAAAAGTTATGGGATTTTCCCAATAGTCATGGGATATAGTAATAGTTTTGACAGCGTGACTAGAGAAGGGGTAACCGGTCAGAGATGAGGGAAACGTCATAGGCCACCAGGTATACCAACTTAACACGACTAGTAAGATAAACTAATTAATCAATAAAAGTGGCAGTGGCATGACTGCCGACAGAAGTGACTAATTCTTATCACGAGTTATGGCTATATATCTTACACCACAAAATAAAATTTATAGTCGATTTTCAAAAATCGTTCATTTCAGTTTAATACATTTCTAAATACAATATTATATGATTTTATGGTTTTTTGCTACTCGACACTAGAATAGGCTATAACTGACCATGCCGCCTCGGTGGCCTACTTGATAACGTACTGGGACTCCGAGGACCCGGGTTCGATTCCCGGGTTGGGCTTGGCATTTTCATACGCTATAAATCATCTCATCGTCTGTATTAGCCCAAGTATGCACAATAGTCGGACGTTAAACACAAAAAAAAATAATAAAATAAAAAAAACTGACCATGGGAGAAGCATGGAGTCCCAAATTTATTCCTGCTACTCTTAATATCTGACCCTGTGACTTATTAATTGTCATTGTAAATGCCAACTTCAATAGAAACTGCAATATTTTAATTTGGAAAGGCAAGTTGTTTGGAATTATAAGATTGTTTCAATTAAAATCATTGCAAATGTAAGGTTATAAACAATAATTTTATAATAAATAATAACAGGAATTCAGATTTTTAAAACGGAAATACATCTATGTCCATCTCAGGTATTTAAACCATGTTCATTTTAAATTTCATCTCAATCGGTCCAGTAGTTAATATGTGATAGAATAACAAACAAAAACACAAATAAACTTTCAAATTTAAAATATTATATTAGGAAGTATAAAATATTATTAAAACGTCACTCTTGTAGCCTACAGTTAACACATATCACGAAACCGAATACTAAATAATTCAGTTGCACTGGGTAAGTAGTATAATGGAATTTAAATATTTACCTACCAATATATAATAGCGTATAAAACGTCACTGTTATACAGTTAACACTTGTCATAAAACTAAATAATTAAGTGGGACTGGATAAGTAATATAATGGCGCGAACATACAAGTTTTCACTTCAAAAATACATTTTAAAACAAAAATATATATAAGAGCGTGATGCGTGACGGCAAACTGAATTTGTTTCCGTTCAAAACATACATCCATACCCCGCCATAAGAAGTATTCACTTCAAAATGGGTTAATTAACATGTAAATAAATAGGTTACGATATAGAGTAAGGACAAAGAAGGTTCAAAGGGAGAGGTGTCAAAGAAAAAATGACAATTTTTCAGGTCCTGTCGATGTTTTATGCAAGAAGGGAAATTTCCAAAAGAAGGGAAATTTGGGATTCCCTCATTGCAAAAAATTCGCTAACAAGCCCTAATGTAGAGTTAGACAGGCACTGTTCTGAAGGAATAGCACGTGAGAGGTGTGTTTTCAGAAGTTTGAAAACTGCCCGGGGTCCGGTTGATTCTCGTTCGTTTCTGTCAGAAAGAACCATCCAACGAACTTAACAACCCGAGAAAAGTTATTTGTTTTAAAAAAACAAATAACCAGTCCTGCAACTAAGTGTTAATAAACTTGTGTTATTAATACTTCGGTTTTATTTATGGTTGTCCTTAACAACCGTACCAAAAGCGTAACTGAGATTCAACGTAGCAGACAACAGTTGTCAATAAACAAAAGAAAATTGCTGGGAATACAACTGTGGCGTTTGAAATAGGTTAGGCCTACATGTTTTTATACTTAATTACTCTGTAATTCTTGCTGATAGCTGTAGACAAAAACACCGTTGCAGTGTGTGTGTGTGTGTGTGTGTGTGTGTGTTTTATTTGCGATGCCAAAAAAGGTGGAAAAAATCTTTTATAGACTACCTGGGGTAGGGTACTGCACTAACCCAGAGTGTGGGACTCAAACTGAGTTCAAACTCAAGTGAAGATATATTGTTACCCACTAAAAAAACCACCAAAAGCATTCCTCTTCTGTAAACCTCCCCACGGAACCGCCGCCAGGCATTACTTCATAGGAAAGTGGACAGGCTGAACGCCTACTCTTCTACAGCGTTGGCTCTCCTTTCTCGATCCTCAGCCCTCAGCTTCTTCATGACCACTGCAGCGAATCCAGCAATGGCCCTCCAGTTGGGCTCTGAAGACATCATAGTCGCAACCAGACTTTCCGGTGCAATGCTGCCTCGCAGATATGTTTGCAGCCTTATCCATTCCTTGTCGAATCTCCGACACCGGAAAAACCCATACTCCGCATCTTCCTCCACTGCTGGAAGACAGAGGGGACAAGCCGAGTCCGTTTCCAGCCCGAAACGGAACAAGTAAGCTCGGAAGCAACCGTGCCCAGTGAGAATCTGTGTGAGATAGAAATCCACCTCTCCATAATTCCTGTTGCACCTATCCTGGATGTTACCTATGAGTTGGTATGTCCATCGTCCATTTGTTGATTCGTCCCATTGTCGCTGTCATGTCTCCAGGGTCCGATTTCGCTCCTCTGTAATTGCCATTGTATGACTATACCGCGACTCAGCATTTCGCTTACGCCAGTACAGCCTCACACTTTCATCAGCCATCAGCTCCATTGGCGGTTCGCAAGCGTCGTAGGAAACTTGTGTGTGTGTGTGTGTGTGTGTGTGTGTGTGTGTGTGTGTGTGTGTGTGTGTGTGTGTGTGTGTGTGTGTGTGTGTGTGTGTGTGTGTGTATTAGCACGCTCACATTCGCCGCGATTTTAGTCTATTTGATTTAGCTTGGACAAGTCCTTTAACCAGCAAAATTCGTTAAACATTTTCTAAATGGTGCGGCCATTTCAAATCTTTACAAAATTCGTAACTGTTTTGCCTTGAATATTTTCAATCTGATTTCACCAACGTAATCAGCGTTGAAAACTGCGTAAAAATATTAAAAATCCTTTGAAATTATTAATGTAATTTGACGGCGGTCAGGGTTCGTTTTCGTATTTACAATGCAATTTGAAAATTTCAAATTTTAATTTGCAGATTTCATTGTTAATTATGATGGTGAAATTAGGGTTTCCAACAGAGGGTAAGATATAGAAACTTATTTTTAGAATTTTGACTCGATTCTATCACGTCAACAGCACACCAGCGTGTAGCGATTATTTAAATATTTGAAACAACTGTCATTTTGAAACTGCTTAACAGTTAAGTAACTTGTCCAATCTACAATTAAAGTAGATTTCTGTGTCATTTTCTAATCAAATTCGGATGAAAGTTGCAAAGCTACAGTACCAAAATACACATACACAATTATATTTAGTGTATTCATACAGATTATATATATATATATATATATATATATATATATATATATATATATATATGAAAAATCATTCAAAAAGGTTTTCTGGAAGTCATTTCAAGGTTCCGGGTCTCAGTTGTACCATGAAGATTTATTTCGTCTTTACTTCAAGTGGCTACTTCAAGATTTATTTCGGAAATAACTTTGACAGTTTCGTGTATCCAGCAAATCGAGTAGAACGTCAACACCGAATTCAATGCAATACTAACTAACAAGCCTACACAGCCAACATAACCGGAAATAGACTTTTGCTGCGGAAGTAAAATCAATCTACAGGCCAGATGACGTCACCCCTTCGCTACATAAATCACACCTTACAATCTGCTTTCAAATATAACGAAATTCTACGTTATACAGGACATCCAACGTAGGAGCTATGAAATAAATAAAATCGATGAAGTTAAAATATTCAGTAGGAAAATTTTTTTTTTTTTTTTTTTATTATTAATAATATTACAACTGAGTCAGAAACCCATCTAGTAATTTACATTTCTATGAACACAATCGGTAAATATAGTACGTTTATCTAGAGTTATAACCCAATGGTTATTCTCTACTAATCAAATCAGAAGGCTTAGTTCTTTGCAGTCTTCTAGCTGACGTAGGTGTAACCATCAGTCCCCGAACCTCGGAGCATTCATGATGTGAGATGCGGTGTCCATGCTTCAATGCTTGCTTTTGATTTCTTCACTGACAAACTCTACATTCAAATCCCTATGAATGTTGTAATTTCGTATATACCATGGTGCGTCAACAATGCTTCGAAGTACCTTATTTTGAAAAACTTGAATTGTATTAATATTCGTCTTATTTGTACAGCCCCACAACTGTAGTCCATAGTTCCACACTGGCTTTAAAACCTGTTTATATATTAATAACTTATTATGAATTGACAGTTTGGATTGTCTTCCAATTAGCCAATACAATTTTCTAAATTTAAAATTCAATTCTTGCTTTTTTTTTTTACGTGTTCCTTCCATTTTAGTTTCACATCCAAGGTCATTCCCAGATATTTAGCAGAGTTAGCTTGGGGAATTGGTATAGAATTTATTGTAATTGGGATGGAATGATCTATCTTAAGATTTGTAAAATTTACATTCACTGACTTGGTTTCGTTCAGGCTAATGCGCCATTTTTGGTCCATTTGCACACCTCATCTGTAGCTCGTTGAAGCTTCATCACAGCTTCTTCAATTTTCTTACCCGTAGCTAAGATTGCAGTATCATCTGCGAACGTACCAGTGGTTGTATCATCTGCAGTAGGAAGGTCACTTGTGTACAGCAAGTAAAGCACAGGTCCCAAAACGCTACCCTGTGGAACCCCAGCTGATATTTTCTTCAATTCCGAGTATTCTCCTTCGTATTTCACTCGAAAATGTCTACCAGTTAAATATGACTTTAGAATTTCATAATATTGTTTTGGTAGATCTCTCTGCAGCTTCCAAATTAGGCCCTCATGCTATACCTTATCGAAGGCTTTCGCTACATCCAAAAATATACTTGCACAAACTTCTTTTTCTCAAAAGAATTTTCTATAATATTTGTGATCCTATGAACTTGGTCTAATGTAGAATGCCTTCGTCTGAAACCAAATTGATGTTCTGGGATAAGTTTCTGTTTTCAATGATGGGCCTTAGTCTTTTAGCAACAGCTTTTCAAATAACTTGGAAATCGTTGGTAATAACGAAATTGGCCTATATGACGTCTTATCATTTGGTTGTTTGCCTGGTTTCAATATCATAATAACTTCAGCTGTCTTCCATTGAAGAGGAATATACTTCAATCTTAAAGCTGCATTGATTAGGTAAAGTAACTTCCTAAGTCCTTTCTCTGGTAGAGATTTAACTATCATACCAGTAACTAGATCAAATCCAGGAGCTTTCTTTGATTTTAACTTATTAATTTCATTTTTTAATTCTTGAAGTGTCACCGGAGTTATTTTTACATTATCCTGTTTTTCTATCAGAGGTATGCTTTCTTCGCACGTTTGCCTTGGCAGTGGAAGAAATATTTCTTCTAAATATTTTGCGAAGAGATTAGCTTTTTGCTGAGCACTTCTAGCCCAAGTACCGTCCTCATTTCTAATTGGATAATCTTGTGTTTTAGGTCTTTTAATTCCCTTTGTGGCCTTCCAAAGAGAATACTCTCCGTCCTTTGTGAGGATAACTCTTCTAAGAATCTGTTAATTGTGTCATTCTTAAGTTCTCTTATAAAGGATTTAATTTTGTTACACAACTTATTTAGCATTGTTTTTGTCTCTGAAACCGATTCATTTGCCAATATTTTCTTGTCCTTCTTTTTCTTTTATCAAGTCTCTTAGCTCAACTGGGTAATTGATTTCTTTACAACTTTGTTTGTGTTTTACAGGAGTACTCCTCCAGGCAGCACGTTGTATAATTTCAGTAAATCTGTCTAGTTCTTCTTCCAGCTGAATTGGATTTTTAATTGGTACATTTAAATTTATATCTTCTTCCACCAGGCTGCTAAACCGGGGCCAGTTAGTTCGAGCATTTGTCAATGTCGGTGCTGATGCCTTGTTTGTAATTATAAATTCACTGATTGTCATTAGAACTGGTGTATGATCTGAGGAGAGACTCTCAATGTCTTCCACGTAAATGTAATTTTCTGAAATTCCTTTTGTTACAAAGAAATCTATAATATCAGGTATCTTATTAGTATCTGTCGGCCAGTAAGTAGGTCTACCCCAGAGTGAAAGTCACATCCTAGTGCTGTTCCTGCTGCTAATAATTCTTTTCCTTTAGGATTAATTAATCTTGACCCCAATATGTATGTTTAGCATTGAAGTCGCCTCCAACAACATAATTGCTGCCCAGTTTTTCAAACAGTTGCACAAAATCCTCTTGTTTTAAATTGTATTTTGGTGGACAGTATATAGCACCAATGTTATATTCTTTGTACTTATTAGTTTGAATCCTGATGGCTATAACCTGGAAAGATTCTTCTTCAATTTTAAGACCTCAAAATGTTGCAAGTTATCCTTCACAAGTAATACTGATCCCCTCTTGCCTTATCTGCTGGATGAACAGCAGAATAGCAGCAATAGCCACGTACTCTGACATATGATGATTTCGTAAAATGACTTTCAGATATTAAGCATATATCAATTTTTCAGAATTCAAAAATACTTCTAGTTCCTGAATATGTTGTAACAATCCATTTGCGTTCCAGGTTGCTATCCTGAAGGTTTTATTTATTTCATTTAAAATAGCTGTTAATATCTGCTAGGTTTGTGGATACTTCCTCAAATTTCTTATCATTAGCTTCCAATCGTTTTTCTATATCCTCCAGCCTCCTTAGTATTTTTTCTAATACATTATTTTTCTCTGCGTTTTTAACCTCAATAGGCCTAGTCTGAGGTGTAACTCCGCTACACCGGTCCCAAGCCCGGGGCCCGTCTTTTGATGGGAAGGAGGAGGGGGAGGAGTAACAACCTCGTTAAAAAACCAGGACTCAGCTGGCCCGGCTGACAGTACCCTGTAAGGGCTCCTGCCTAGGACTACAAGGTGAAAAATGGTCAACGGCTGTGATGGCGGAAGAGGATTTATCCGAATGGCAAGATGAGGCGGAAGAACTACGGTCAACGGCTCTGAAGACAGAAGAGGATGAATCTCAACGACTGAATAGGCGGAAGAACCCAAACCAATAATTTTGGATTAAAAATGAGCAATGGAGAAAACAAACGGATGTTTTACCCCAGGTGGCAGTCCAGGTAAACTGGGAAATCCACCCTCTTCGGAGGCTGGCTCCAAGGATTCTGGGGGGAGCCAACTATTGCTTACAGAAGATCCTAATAATCCCTTTAGGAAAAGTTTAATGTTGGGAAGAACACCACCCAAAAATAACGCCCCTTTGAAACAGAAGGAAGCAAAAATGAACACTCACTAGAAAGGTGTAAAGATGCCGAAAAAACTGACAAACTAGAAGAAGAAAATAAAGTACTCAGAAAAAGGCTAGGTGAAGTAGAGGTGCTAATAAATCAATTAAAAGAAGAAGTTTTAAATCTGAAAACAGAAAATAGTACTCTAAAGAACTTGCAGGTGGCAGGTAAAAATAAAGAAAACAAAACCCCACTGACGACTAGAGTTGATGAGTACTATACTGATGAAGAGGACCTCGCTAAGGAAACTGAATGGATAAGAAATAAAAAACTTCAAGAAAAATGAAAAAAAAAAGGAAAGCTGAAAGTTCTCCAGAAGGTGAAAACCCTGATGATATACCAAACACTAGGAAAATAGTGCAGAAGCAAGCTTTGGTGCAAAAAGACAAGCCACCTCCACCAATAAATATTGTTGGTGTTAAGGATTTTGCATCAGTGAAAAAGTTACTAAATATGGATAAAGTAAGCAAATTAGTTTCCCTCAATAGTGATGTGTGGAAAATCAATACACTAAACTCTGATGCCTATAGAGCTCTGACAACAAAATTAAATGAAGAAGGCACTCAATGGTACACATATGAAGACAAAAAGACAGGCCCATCAAGGTAATGGCTAGGGGTTTACACCCTACTTGTACTAAAGATGAAATAATCGAGGAAATAACGCATAAGGCAGGGTTAAAAATATTAGATGCTGTCAACATTATCAAAAGAGAAAAAAAGTAGAAAAAGATGGACAAGAAACAATTTGTAAAAGAGGGCTTCCATTATACATGCTCACATTTGATAATAAAGAAGATGTGGGGAAAATATATAATATCAAATCTATCCTTCATATGAGTGTCAAGATTGAGCCACTAAAAACAACGAACTTGATACCACAATGTAAAAATTGTCAAGGATTTAATCATACAATGAAGTACTGCCATAGAGAATCCAGATGTGTAAAATGTACAGGCAAACATGCAACTTACCAGTGCACAACAAATAAAAATGTTCCACCAAAATGTGTAAATTGTGGAGGGAACATCCTGCTAATTATCGTGGGTGTGAAGTTGCAAAGGAATTGCAAAAATCCGGAATAAAACTAGTAATCCTCAGCAAAGATTTCCAAAAAAGAAGAGGAAAAAGTATGACTTTATCGCGGATGATTAAAAGACCTGAGGAAAATAATAAGGACGAAAACAGGAGATTATACTCACAAGTGGTTCAGACTAGTAGGAAAATTGATACGCTACGCTGAATTGGCGAGGGGTGTTTATGTAAACAGCTGATTTCACATCAGAACTGTCAATTCGATAATACTATTTTAATCGATGTTTTTGTTATTTATCGCCATTGTTTATGACGAAAGAGCTGTAATTCCCTGCTTTGCCCGGAGGGGGAATATTGAGTTTAATTTTACACAATAATATAGTCCAAATATTATTTTGATATTATATATATATATATATATATATATATATATATATATATATATATATATATATATATATATATATATATATATATATATATATATATATATTGTAACGTAAAAACGTTTCGCTCTCGGAGTTCGTTACCATTAATGCCGGATACCAGTCCGCGTTCGTAGGCTTCGTCCAGGGTTCAACTTTATGTAAGGTTTTTGCTCAGTTATAAATTGGGCTCATTGACAAAAATCAGTATTTCATGATTTTGCTCACCCATGTTTAAGTCTCCATCGCCAAAAGGGACTTTTAGTTTTAAAATTGAATAGCTGCGCAAATTTATGGGAGCAAGGATTCGGGTGCTCGATATTCTCGAGCGTAAGGAGGTTTTAGGTGCTCAATATTCTCGACCGTAAGGAATTTTTAAGTGCTCAATATTCTCGAGTGTAAGGAGTTTTTAGGTGCTCAATATTCTCGAACGTAAGGAGTTTTAGGTGCTCAATATTCTCGACCGTAAGGAGTTTAAGTGCTCAATATTTTCGAGCGTAAGGAGTTTAAGTGCTCAACATTCTCGAGCGTAAGGAGGTTTTAGGTGCTCAATATTCTCGAGCGTAAAAAGTTTTAGGTGCTCAATATTCTCGAGCGTAGGGAGTTTTAGGTGCTCAATATTCTCGACCGTAAGGAGTTTTAGGTGCTCAATATTCTCGAGCGTAAGGAGGTTTTAGGTGCTCAATATTCTCGACCGTAAGGAGGTTTTAAGTACTCAATATTCTCGAGCGTAAGGAGTTTTAGGTGCTCAGTATTCTCGACCGTAAGGAGTTTTAGGTACTCAATATTCTCGAGAGTAAGGAGGTTTTGGATGCTCAATATTCTCGAGCGTAAGGAGTTTTAGGTGCTCAATATTCTCGACCGTAAGGAGTTTTAGGTGCTCAATATTCTCGAGCGTAAGGAGGTTTTGGATGCTCAATATTCTCGAGCGTAAGGAGTTTTAGGTGCTCAATATTCTCGAGCGTAAAAAATTTTAGGTTTCCAGGTGTCAGCTATTCTCTAATTCCAACTCAGCACAGCTCTACTTCGCATTTAATGGGCACCTGACCTTATACTAAATGTTTACCCAGCTCGGTTAGCTCGCTATACCGTTAACTTAAAACTCTCGACGAGTCCATTGTCGAATTGTCCCCTTATAGAGCGTGAGCCCCGCGTTAGTAAACACTGATTTATGTATTTCAAACATGAGGCAACATCGAATAAAGTGGTTATTTAGAATTAACTATACTGGTTATGATGGTGAATTCTGATTTTCAAGAAAATGGGATATAAAACAGTTACGAATTTTATAGCGATCAGGGTTAATTTTTTTGTATTTGTATTTTTAAAATACATAAATATAAGTATAGGCTACTATTTTTTTTATTTCTCGCTATTATTTAAGGAAAACGTATGTTTCTAAAGGAGAAACGAAACTGAGGCCAAACAAAATAACATGAATACAACAGCAATATAGAACACCTAGAAGGTAGACGTGTTATCTATTGTGGTGTAGGGAAATGAAATATACAGTCCTTTGTTCGGCGTTTATGTGTTTGTTCAAGTTTTTGTGTCGCGTAAAATATACCGTAGTTGACAAATACTTTGGTCATTTACGTTAGCGCGATTTTCAATTCTGAAATCCGAAATTCCGTCGGAAATTTCCAAAGGCAATGTAAGCATCGTAAATAATGTTTAGTAAACAATGGTGGTTCACGCTTTTTGTTCAAAAACTGTTTTAATGATTTCGATTAAATTCGTTCAGGTGATCGCCGTTATATAATACGCGTACAAGTGGTGGTCTTCGCAGAATGGACGACATTTTCAAGTGCCCTTCACAATATACGTCTCGTTCGGTTGTTAATTTAAATTCGCGTGATATCTCGTCATAAACTCGACGAGTTATCTGACAAGGACGGCAGATAAGACAAAATGGCGCCTAATCAGTCAAAACGCTGGCGGATTATCACATTGCAAAAGTCGATGATTTTATTCAAAAAACCTAGGTAGGATACGGCCAAGGGTTTTCACGATTAAGGGAATTATTAGACACTGGTTAGGTTGCGGTTTCTCTGGATTTTTCCGTTAGTAGAACTACTTCCCGTTGTACAACGTTGGTGAATCCTCTCCGACATTTTAACAGTAACACTAAGGCATTTTTGTCTAACAACAGTCGAAGAAGAAATCAAATAATCACGGCTTCCAAATGCCTGGCAAATGTGTTGTCCAGAAGTTGCATAACCCTCCATATTGTCCAGGAACTGCAGAATATCTGTTATCCACGAGCTGCAGAACCTCTGTTTAGTTTAGGAGCTACAGAATCTCCGTATTGTTCGGGAGCTGCGAAAGCTCCATTTAGTTTAAAGCTGCAGAACCTCCGTTTAGTTTAGGAGCTACAGAATCTCCGTATTGTTCGAGAGCTGCGAAAGCTCCATTTAGTTTAAAGCTGCAGAACCTCTGTTTAGTTTAGGAGCTACAGAATCTCCGAATTGTCCAGCAGCTTCGGAACCTCCGAATCGTTTAGAAGCTGCAGAACTTCAGTGTTGTCCAGAAATTGTATAACCTCCGTATTGTCAAGGAGCTGCAGAACCTCTGTGTTGTTTAAGAGATACAGAACTTCCATGTTGTCCAGGAGTTGCAGAGTCTCCGTGTTGTTCAGGAGTCTCTGTGTTGTCCATGAGCTGTAGAACGTCCGTGTAGTTTAGAATATGCGGATCTCCGTGTTGTCAAAGAGATACGGATTGTATCTCCGAATTGTTTAGGAGCTGCTGAACCTCGTGTTGTCCAGTAGCTGCAGAACCTCGTGTTGTCCAGTAGCTGCAGAACCTCGTGTTGTCCAGTAGCTGCAGAACCTTGTGTTGTCCAGTAGCTGCAGAACCTCGTGTTGTCCAGTAGCTGCAGAACCTCGTGTTGTCCAGTAGCTGCAGAACCTCGTGTTGTCCAGTAGCTGCAGAACCTCGTGTTGTCCAGTAGCTGCAGAACCTCGTGTTGTCCAGTAGCTGCAGAACCTCGTGTTGTCCAGTAGCTGCAGAACCTCGTGTTGTCCAGTAGCTGCAGAACCTCGTGTTGTCCAGTAGCTGCAGAACCTCGTGTTGTCCAGTAGCTGCAGAACCTCGTGTTGTCCAGTAGCTGCAGAACCTCGTGTTGTCCAGTAGCTGCAGAACCTCGTGTTGTCCAGTAGCTGCAGAACCTCGTGTTGTCCAGTAGCTGCAGAACCTCGTGTTGTCCAGTAGCTGCAGAACCTCGTGTTGTCCAGTAGCTGCAGAACCTCGTGTTGTCCAGTAGCTGCAGAACCTCGTGTTGTCCAGTAGCTGCAGAACCTCGTGTTGTCCAGTAGCTGCAGAACCTCGTGTTGTCCAGTAGCTGCAGAACCTCGTGTTGTCCAGTAGCTGCAGAACCTCGTGTTGTCCAGTAGCTGCAGAACCTCGTGTTGTCCAGTAGCTGCAGAACCTCGTGTTGTCCAGTAGCTGCAGAACCTCGTGTTGTCCAGTAGCTGCAGAACCTCGTGTTGTCCAGTAGCTGCAGAACCTCGTGTTGTCCAGTAGCTGCAGAACCTCGTGTTGTCCAGTAGCTGCAGAACCTCGTGTTGTCCAGTAGCTGCAGAACCTCGTGTTGTCCAGTAGCTGCAGAACCTCGTGTTGTCCAGTAGCTGCAGAACCCTCGTGTTGTCCAGTAGCTGCAGAACCTCGTGTTGTCCAGTAGCTGCAGAACCTCGTGTTGTCCAGTAGCTGCAGAACCTCGTGTTGTCCAGTAGCTGCAGAACCTCGTGTTGTCCAGTAGCTGCAGAACCTCGTGTTGTCCAGTAGCTGCAGAACCTCGTGTTGTCCAGTAGCTGCAGAACCTCGTGTTGTCCAGTAGCTGCAGAACCTCGTGTTGTCCAGTAGTTGCAGAACCTCGTGTTGTCCAGTAGCTGCAGAACCTTGTGTTCTCCAGTAGCTACAGAACCTTGTGTTGTCCAGTAGCTGCAGAACCTCGTGTTGTCCAGTAGCTGCAGAACCTCGTGTTGTCCAGTAGCTGCAGAACCTCGTGTTGTCCAGTAGCTACAGAACCTTGTGTTGTCCAGTAGCTGCAGAACCTCGTGTTGTCCAGTAGCTGCAGAACCTCGTGTTGTCCAGTAGCTGCAGAACCTTGTATTGTCCAGTAGCTGCAGAACCTCGTGTTGTCCAGTAGCTGCAGAACCTTGTGTTGTCCAGTAGCTGCAGAACCTCCCCGTTATCCAGGCATTACAAATCCTCCGTGTTCCATGAAGCTCAGAAGCTGCAGAAATTCAATGTTGTTCAAGACAAACTGCATCTCCGTGTTGTGCAGGAGCTGCAGAACCGCCTTATTATTCAGGAGCTGGGGAACCTCCGTGTTGTCGAGGATATGCAGAACCTCTGTTATTTTCCAAGCGATACATCTTCTTGTTGTCAAGAAGCTGTAGGAACTTTATATTTTCCAAGAGCTGTAGGTATCTGTCTGCAAGATCTCCTTGTTGTCCATGACATGTAGGACGTCCGAGTTGTCGTTGTTCAGAAATTACAGGACCTGCGAAGTGTCCAAGAGCAGTAGAACCTCGTATTGTCATTATAGACGAACCGCAAGACCTCTGTTTTGTCCAGGAGTTGTAGGATTGTATCTCCGTGTTGTAGTATTTGTATAACCTGCCTTCTCCACTGCAATGATATTTGATATTAAAGCTGATTACAATGGTGTAATGAAATCAGATTTTCATAAAAGTTAAGATAATTTTTAAGTTTTTTTAAAAAGTTGAAGTAATTTTTCCGGGTATATATCTTACCTTAAAGCTACTGAAAAAAGTTTTATCAACAATTTGGCTAGACAGCTGCGTGTTGCTAATTATTTAGGTTTTTTATAAAGAGCAGCAAATTAAATAACAACTCCAGTTTGTGCTTGCACAACAGAAGCGGAGCTAGACTAGATAAACTGATACGCACTTTTTTCTGATTCAACATTGTGCTGCGATTTTATCAGCACAAGGTCATATCAGAATAAAACAAGCCTTGTTTACAAAAGTTACACACTATTGAGTGCGTTATCTATTATAATTAGTTTTTTGTTGTTGGATTTTTTGTCATCAAAATTTTTCGCTATGCGTTCCGACTAAGCAAGTTTTGAAACATTTTTGTGAAAATTTATAAAATTATTTTGAGATATTAGCAAACTACCTCAAAATTAGACAACTTGATACGTAGCGATATTCTTACATAGCGATATCCCTACCAAGCCATATCTTACCTAGCGATATTCTTATCTAGCAATATTCTAGTCTAGGTACATTCTTACCTAGCGATATTCTTACATAGCGATATCCCTTCCAAGCCTTATCTTACCTAGCGATATTCTTATCTAGCAATATTCTAGTCTAGGTACATTCTTACCTAGGGATATTCTTACATAGCGATATCCCTTCCAAGCCTTATCTTACCTAGCGATATTCTTATCTAGCAATATTCTAGTCTAGGTACATTCTTACCGAGTGATATTCTTACGTAGCGATATTCTTACGTAGCGATATTCTTACCTAGCTATATTCTTGCCTAGCTATATTCTACCTAGCTATATTCTTACCTAGCTATATTCTTACCTAGCGATATTCTTACCTAGCTATATTCTTACCTAGCGATATTCTTACCTAGCGATATTCTTACCGAGCGATATTATTACGTAGCGATATTCTTACCTAGCTATATTCTTACCTAGCGATATTCTTACGTAGCGATATTATTACCTAGCTATATTCTTACCTAGCTATATTCTTACCTAGCTATATTCTTACCTAGCTATATTCTTACGTAGCGATATTCTTACCTAGCTATATTTCTTACCTAGCCTAGCTATATTCTTACCTAGCCATATTCTTATATTCTTTAGCCTAGCTTATATTCTTACCTAGCTATATTACCTAGCGATATACCTAGCTATATTCTTACCTAGCTATATTCTTACCTAGCTATATTCTTACCGAGCGATATTATTACGTAGCGATATTCTTACCTAGCGATATTCTTACCTAGCTATATTCTTACCTAGCTATATTCTTACCTAGCGATATTCTTACCTAGCTATATTCTTACCTAGCGATATTCTTACCTAGCTATATTCTTACCTAGCTATATTCTTACCTAGCTATATTCTTACCTAGCGATATTCTTACCTAGCGATATTCTTACCTAGCGATATTCTTACCTAGCTATATTCTTACCTAGCTATATTCTTACCTAGCTATATTCTTACCTAGCGATATTCTTACCTAGCGATATTCTTACCGAGCGATATTATTACCTAGCGATATTCTTACCTAGCTATATTCTTACCTAGCTATATTCTTACCTAGCTATATTCTTACCTAGCTATATTCTTACCTAGCTATATTCTGATCTAGCTATATTCTTAACCTAGCGATATTCTGATCTAGCTATATTCTTACCTAGTTATATTCTTACCTTACTTGACGTTATTCTTACCTGCCAATGTATTCCTAGCACATATTCTTTAGCCTCCAAATAAGTGTTCAAACATTAAGGAAAATGTGAGAAAAATTATTATTGGAAATACGTCCACCTCTTTCCACCTCTTGTCTTTGCATGTCTGAAAAGCAGAAATACGTTTTAGTATATATCCTGAATCAGTGTTACAATATCTTATAAATACATTAATATATTCGTACCTACTTAGATGTACAGTCTCTTTAACTAAAAAGTTTGTTAATAAATAAACTTATTTTCCCTTCGTAAAAAAAATAAACGTGCTTTATCAACGAATGTCGTTTGGAAAATAAACTATTGGGACTGTCGTAATGGCAAGACTCAGATCCGTAACAACAAATACAGAGTCTTTAATGTTAAAAATGCAATGCTAAATATTAATTAAGCGGCAGGGCACCGAACTGAGCTAAAGTTCTACTGACAACTGCAATAATTAGTTCCAAAACATTCGATAGATAGTAGCACAGTAGTACAAGCCAGTCACCCCTAACCCTCGACATAGGCCCGAGTTGTCCTACTTTCTCTTCTTTTCGGCTTAAAACATTCTGTGACGTCTTCCGATTCCTAGCTTTCATTTTTCTCTGTCGTTAGATAGGTCTTTTTTCAATCCCCCTTTCTCTCTCTCTCTCTCTCTCTCCCTCTCTCTCCCTCTCTCTCTCTCTCTCTCTCCTCTCTCCCCCTCTCTCCTCTCCTCTCTCTCTCTCTCTCTCTCTCTCTCTCTCTCTCTCTCTCTCTCTCTCTCTCTCTCTCTCTCTCTCTCTCTCTCTCTCTCTCTCTCTCTCACTACCTTATCAATTCCTTCTCCCCAACTAAGTCTCCCTCTTTTTCTGCGACCATGTGGTTTCCATTTTATAATCTGTTTGAGAAGTAGATTTCCATCAATCCTTTGGACATGGCTAAACCATCGACGTTGTTTTGTCTTTCTCTGATTCTGTTCATTTCTTTGTTGTTTCTATTAACACACAGCTATATCTAACTTAGCGTTTTTCAACTTTTCCATCACTTTTTTTATCTTTCTAGAGAGTCCTTGAGTATTCCAAGTACCTAAAATCTTTTCGCGCCATTTGGGGTCAGGCTCCCCGAAAGACTTTCACTGTCTACATCCCTTTAAAACAGCCTGAAATTTTTGTACTATCAGAGCCAACGCCGTTAAATGGGGCGCTTCTAAAAGCGTGCAATGTTCTGCATTCAAACCTTGTGACCTGCCATTCACTACAATATTTACATTATTAAATATTTACAATATTTACATGATTATTACATAATCAGCCAGCTGAATGTTTAAGAAAATAAATAGCTTAAAAAAGTTTCTAAGCTTTTATTGTTCATACAATATTAACATATAACATAATCCCTTTTCATGAATAAATTTCAATTTTTATAGCCTTGTTTATATGATTTACTGTTCCATTTATCGCTGAGATAGTATTAAAACATACAATTGTTCAAAAATTTAATTTTTTTTTTATTAAGTATTTTTTTTTTTTGGTATGATTTTATTTAATTAAGAAATTTGTCTCAAATACGGAGAAGTTTTTGACAAAAAACGTGTTTTCCAGAAAATTGATCTTTGGTTTCTCCTTTTTTAATTATTTATCTGAAGTCTATCCTCCTACAATTTTCGGCATATGCTTGAAACACAACAAAATTTTAAATTTGGGTCTATCGATTCACATCAAATTCGGCAATTATGTACATTCTGTATTTTTTACAATGAGTAGAATAACTTTCTCATCAAGCTGATAGAATATTTTTTGTGTATTTTTTTAATGGACATATAATTGACTTTATTTAGTCAAAGATAAGACTTCAGACGCTGTATTAAAGCATACCTTTGATTTAAAAGGCAAATTAGAAAAGTTTATTACCTTAAAACTGATCTTAACTTTTAAAAAAATATTAGGTTTAGACGATCTCGTCTTATCTTTCACAGGAAATTTAAATAAATGTAAATCAGGTTTTCGCAAGCTACCATTAGGACATTTGAAATAACGGCACTTAGTTCCATTGGATATAACCACTTAC
This sequence comes from Callitettix versicolor, assembly GCA_022606455.1. Taxonomy (NCBI): domain Eukaryota; kingdom Metazoa; phylum Arthropoda; class Insecta; order Hemiptera; family Cercopidae; genus Callitettix; species Callitettix versicolor. The sequence goes on from CM040183.1 coordinate 77,772,184, forward strand.
CAACTGAAACGCTTATAATTAATTACATTATACACTTATTCTAAATTATAGCTTAAAATATACGTAAAATATTATAAAGACGTGTTAAATGACATGAAAAAGCTGACTGACTTTTGTTGACAAGGATGGTGAAAGTTGTAGATTACAGCTGGATAAATAGGCTAATGTTCTGTTCGAAGGGAGTGAGAAAGAAATATTTGTACATTCCCGATCAAAATGTAGTGAGTATAGTCTAGTTATGTTGCTAGCGCACCCTGTTGCCAGAGTTATCAGCCCCCGAAAAGAGTACACTACTTACCTCTGACCTTCTTGGAGTATTCTGTGCTCATTGCCCGTAACCTTAGAATGAGCGCCGGTCCAGACCTCTATGTCATTTTTTGAGGAGTAGTTAAAAATTTAATGTATGTATATGTGTGTGTGTGTGTGTGTGTGTGTGTGTGTGTCGCGCACATTTTCATGAAATTTGGAATGGGTTACGTTTCTCCCTATCCGTGGATCAGTTTTTAAATTTTGTAACAAAAATATTCTGAAATCCTTTTTTGCTCAAAAGCTCTGATAAAAATCAGAATTTCTCTCAAATACACACTAACAATTTACTAAAATGTAGTCTATTAGTTTCTGAGCTACTGCAAAAACAAAAATGAAAAATTAGCTTATTTTTTACAAAATCAGTACATCAGAATTTGCTTAAATTCTGGTCATATATAAAGCTTTATTACTTAAATAATTTTAGCAAATTCAAAATAATAGTACAAAATTACAATTTAAAATAAATTTAAAAATCTGTCATCGGATTTGTTTTTTCGATTTAGTCTGGTATAGTAAATTTGTTTTTTTCAAAATTTTGTAGGTACACTAATTTCAAGCAATGAATCTTCAGGTGCAACCAAATATTGCCAACATCGGATTTCGAAAATTTAAACCGTAATTTTTTCCTTAAAGGTAGCTACGTTTAATTTTAATACTCAAGGACTAAATTTAAATCTTAAATCTAAATTTAAATCTTAAAAATCATTAAAACCGATTTTGATAAAATTCGATTTTGACTCAAAATGCTCTTTAAAAAAGGCTATTTTGCTCAGTTACAAAAGTGGTTACGAGAAATTGGCAAACCGATCAATTAATGTAGTTTCCATAAATGTGCAAAGACATAACAAAATTATTGTTTTTTTTACCATCGCCAAAATTTGTTTATTCTCCGTGTAGTGAGAAAATAGATATTGAAGTGTCATACAGACACCTGAGCGTATTAAAATTATTTGAAGTGACTACAGTTTTTGATGTTTACTAAAATTGTTATCATCACATTCTTGACGGCTGTACAAGAACCAAACAAAACAAATTACAACAAAACTTGAACACTCGTGTAAACTCCGCCTTGCCCAATCCGACAAATGGCGACACTCAGCAGAAAACACGTTGCGTAATCTCGGCCGCTATATAAGCAAAACGAGGCAGTTTACCCGTCTTGCACGGCAGACAATGTTGTGCTCCGCCCGACCTTGAGTGCGTCCCAAGTTGCTGTACGTTATCTGGCATTGTGAGTGAGTGTGACAGTGTGAGCGCGGAACTCTCGGAGGAATGTTGGCCGCGACGGCCACTTTCAGTGAACTGATAGTGCGATAGTGTACCTAACCTAGTGGCCAGTGCGGGGTGTCCAACAAGTGGTTCTCGTAATAAGAAACATTTGAAAGAAGTAAGTTATAATCTTAACGTTACTAAAAAAAATTTGTTTGATAGGAAGCTGAAGAAACACGATAAAATACAGTAAGCAGCTTTAAAACCACCTCAAAAATGTCTTTAAAACATGTATTTTTGGGTCTAAACGACTCGACAACTACTACTTCCTCAGACACTAGTAAAGCAAAACTGCTATCGATGTTAATACTCGGGTTATCGTCTTTAGTAGTGATAATGCTCCCTATAGTTCTTGCTAAAATCTTACACAAAACTAAAAAAGACCTAGTCACGAAGCATAGTACAAAGACAGAGTACATTCTGTCATTGTTTTTGTCCTTCGGCGGTGGCGTTCTTTTGTCAACGACCTTCTTACATCTACTGCCAGAAGTCCGCGAGAGCGTGGATTCCTTGTCCGATATCGGTTTACTACCGTCTGATCTACCGATCGCTTTACCGGAACTGATCATGTGTTTAGGATTTTTCACTATGTACATCGTAGAAGAAGTTGTGCACAGTTATCTGCACTCGCAGATGCATCGGAGGCACCCGAAGAAGTTCGACATCGAAATGGGCCCGGAGATAACGGTACTGGATTGCACCGACATGAACAAAGGTATGTCGAAGAGTTCTGCTAAAGTGACGCTCATAGATTCGGAACTGATACCGCCGGAAGAGTTCGACGACGTCCGTAGAGGTAGCTTCCGCCAGACGCACATCGATACTACTTTTCCACCGGTCGCCGAGGACAGGATCTACGCCGAGACAGTGAAAATTTCGCAGTCCATGAAGAGCTACGGATCTAACCAAGAAGAATCGTCCACCCACGAAGAGCACAACCATTTCGGCCACGAGCACATCCCGACATCGGAGAACCCGGTTCTGTTCCGCGAACTGTTAATTGTGATCGCGTTAACTGTTCACGAAGTATTCGAAGGACTTGCGATAGGGTTGGAGAGCCACTTGGCGTCCGTTTGGTACCTGTTCACCGCAGTGGCGATCCATAAGACCGTGATTGCCTTTTGTATCGGCGTGGAAATGGTGTCTGCCAGAACAAAGTTATTGTTAGCCGTTGTCTACGCTATGATATTCGCCGTAGCGTCTCCCATAGGCATAGGCGTCGGGTTGCTTTTGAACAATAATAACAACGTAATGGAGCTTATGTCCGTGTTACTGCAAGGAATGGCCACAGGTACGCTTCTCTATGTGGTGTTCTTCGAAGTGCTGAAGAGGGATCCTGGGCGGAACTACGGAGGACTACCGCAAATGATAGCCATACTGGTGGGATTCGGTTTGATGGCTTGTTTGCAAGCTTTCATTGGTTAGGGTAAGTTAAAAGGGTGTTCATCTACTATAAATATAAAATAATTGTAACACGAGCTGTCTTGCTAACGTGACAAAAAGCAAATTTCCAAGTAAGAATATCAGTTTTTTAATCTTACATTTTTTCTAAATTTAATGATACTTTTTACCATCAAAATCAGGGTTAATTCTGTATTTCCATAAACTAGCATTTAAAATTTTCAAGCCGCCTTCGGTGGCCTAGTTGATAGCGTACTGGGCTTTCACTTCGAGGACCCGGGTTCGATTCCCGGCCAGGGCTTGGCATTTTCATACGCCGTCCCACCGTATAATTTTCATAAATCATCCCACCGTCTGCATTAGCCCAAGTGTGCACAACAGTTGGACGTTAAACACAAAAAAAAATTGTCAAAAGAAAATGAAAATGAAAAAAATGGATTTCTGACTGTCGTTAAATTTCGATTAATTTCCAGTCGGATGGTATATGCTAACTATCAAACAAAGGAGAACAATAAAACATTGTCCATTGCTCAACAATGTAAATAAATTGAACAGCGTCCATTGTTCATCTCTATGCTCAACAATGTACACAAATTGGACAGCGTCCATTGTTCGTCTCTGTGTTCAACAATGTACACATATTGGACAGCGTCCATTGTTCATCTCTATGCTCAACAATGTACACAAATTGGACAGCGTCCATTGTTCATCTCTATGCTCAATAATGTACACAAATTGGATTCTGTTTTAAGCTGCTAGCTTTTGTTGTTTTTGATAGTTAAACCAATCTATAGGAAAATAAACAAACTATAAAAATTTACTTTTGACTTTTTTTAAAGAAAATTTTACAGTTCTGAATAATATTTAAAAATTTTCAAATGGCTACCATTTCAAAACAGATTATTGAAACAAATAACTGGTTATTTTATTTATTTATATCTGACAAATATGGTGCCCAATTACAACACAATCGGTTATGCCGTTCTAGATACAAATTATTTATTAAAAAAATGGT
>CM040183.1:77778677-77788677 GCA_022606455.1 Callitettix versicolor
AGATTTTCAAAGTAGCGTGTGACGGTATTTTTTTTGAAATTTCGCTTCTTTTACTTCAGCGAGACAGAATTGTTCCTTTACTCTGTGCGACCTTGTACCTTCGCGCTTAGTTGGGAAAAGTAACAAATATATGCAACAGTGTACAGCAAGGAGTTGAACAGTGTTATAGCACATCTTTATAAACTATGAAATACGAGGTGTGGCTATTAAATAACGAGACTGACGTTGTAAAAAAATTTATTTTCATTTTATACATAATTACTTATTATCACCTTCAATATAAACCCTTTCTCTATCCCTATAACGCTCCTTGCGAATTTTCCATTGTTGGAAACAGTACTGGAAGTCATCTTCTGTCAACTCCTTCAGGTCTCTTGCCGCTTTCACTTTTACAGCTCCACGGACTCAAATCTCGTCCCTTTTAATGCAGATTTCACCTCAGGGAACAGATAGAAGTCACATGGTGCAAGGTCTGGTGAGTAAGGTGGATGTTCTAACACTGGGGTGCTGTACTTGGCCAGAAACCTCTTGACAGATAATGCGGAATGAGCTGGCGCATTGTCTTGGTGGAAAACCCATGATTTGTCCTTTCACATTTCGGGTCGTTTTTTCCTTACTCTTTCACGCAGTTTACCAAGTACCTCAAGGCAGTAATATTGATTAATTGTTTGACCTTCAGGAACCCAGTGAAGGTACACAATCCCATGAATATCGAAAAAATAATCATCATTGCTTTAAATTTTGACTCGCTGATTCTTGCTTTTTTGGCTCTCGGTGAAGTTGCGGTCTTCCAATGCATGGATTGACGCTTTGTTTCCGGATCACACGTAAAAAACCACGATTCATCACATGTTATTCCAATAAATTTGGGTCCTTTCCAATAAATTTGAGTCATTTTCAATGGCATCCAAAGTGTCAGTACAAACATTTTTGCGAGCTGCTTGTTATTCAAACGTGAGAATTTTTGGCACACACTTTTCGCATGTTCAAATTGTCACGTAAAATTTGCCGTACACATTCTTTATCAATGCCTACATTTTCACCAATTGCACGAATACTTAATCGACGGTCAGACCGAATCAAATTAGCAACTGTTTCGGCATTGCCATCCGTTTTTGACGTTGAAGGAACAAATCATCTTCAACGTCTTGTCGGCCATCTTGAAAACGCTTAAACCATTCAAAAAGACGTGCCGGCGATAAACATTCACTGCCATACACTTCTTTCAGTAAATTATATATGTTTCAGTAGCGGTTTTTTTCCAAGTTTTAAGTGAAATTTAACAACAATTCGTTGCTCTATTATTACACTAACCATTTTTTCCGGCAAAACAAAATAACAACACTAAAGGAAATGAAGGTTATGACTAAACAGTGTTGGTTACACACATTCTGAAGAGAAAGCTTGACACTAGAGGTGGGTAAGAAAACACCAAACTTAAAAAAAAACTGTTTTTCGATATACGAAAAACAAACTGCTTTTCCAAACGGAAACAAGCAGTTTGAATTGGACTGGATCGTGATTTGTTAAACAAAGAACAGCAGTTTGGACTTCCCACAAGCGCTAAAACTAATTTTCCTGTTATTTTTCTGCTAACTGTTTTCCTGCAAACAGTGCAAACACCTTTTCTTTAACCTGTTATACTTTTTCCCTCTATTTCAAAGTTCCTTGTTGCAACGTAGTGAAGTAAGAACTGTTTGGGCGTTGTCAAAGTTTATCTCTATTTTGTTGCGAGTTGTTTGAAAGTTTTAAATGTAAAATTTGTTGTTCAAACTTTTTTTAAACTGTAAAAACAGCCATAATTGTGTTTTATATTAGTTTTTCTCGGTAGTTTACTTTGTGTTTAAAAATTTAAAAATATTTAGTGGACAATTTTGAAAGTTTTGTTTTACTTTTTTTTATGTTTTTAGAATTAAGTGCATAGTTTTTAATTATTTATTGGATGTGTGGTCTTTTTAAAATTCACAATATCTACTCTTGTATATATCTTGAATAATTTTAGGTTATTTTAGAACTTTTTCTAAAATTTTACGAAATATAGGCTGCCTGAAAGGTATTTGTGAAAAATTAGAAAAAAATCAGTATTATGATGCAGCAAAAAAACGTTATTAAATCTTTAAAAAGTAGACTTAACGAAATATTTAAAATCTTGAACAAAGTAATACCTTTGCTCTCCGTACACTATTAGATACGAGGTACAAAAGTCATGTTTTTCAGGACCAGCCAGCCTTAGAAGAAACCAAGAAAAAACTTCGTTATTTAGTCGTTCAACTAATTGAAAAATATAGTAAAACTAGCTGTAGTCCAGTTACACATCAACCATCTACATCTAAATCAGTTGTAAATCCTACACCTCTACAGAGTAGCATAAGTGCCTGGGGAATTTTAAATGAAATAATGGCTGACAAGCATCCACAAACTATCAATAGTACAGCAAGAGCAATAAAGGAAATAGACAGCTACATGAACGAAGACATTCTACCTCGGATAAATGATGCTGGTGAGAATAATTGTCCACTCCGTTGGTGGAAAATGCATCAACATATTTATCCTAATTTGGCAGAACTTTACAGGACCAGATGCAACATAGTTGCAACGTCTGTACCTTGTGAGAGGCTATTCTCAAAGGCTGGAAATCTGTTTCCAGTGAAAAGTGAAAGACGGAAACAATTAACCTCAAAAAAGTTAGAGATGATTATGTTCCTGAATGGAAATTCAGAAATGATAAAAGAATAACTTTTTATCATTGTTATATGTGTTTAAAAGTGAAAAACCTGTTTTTTGTGATGGGAAATATTACAAACATCTTACATTTTATTTTTATCCCGAGCCTAATTTTCTTTAAAAACATTTGTTTTGTTAAATATGTTATTACAATAAACTTTATATTTTTCTGTGTTGTAAAATGGAAAACTTATTTTTTTGCTAATGCTAATGTTAATAACCTATCATTAACCTATAATAACCTAATGTTAATAACCTATAATTTTGTAACTATAAAGAGCCAATTTTATTTAAATATATTTGACCTATGTTCTTAATACTATATTTTACTTATTAAGGTTACTTTTTTCAGTGTTGAAAAATGAAAACCTACTTTCTCCCAAATAAAAATATGACAGTAACATCTCACGTTTTGTAAATACATAACCTAATTTTATTTAAACGTATTTTTTATATTTATTATCAATCATCAATATTTTTTAATCAACTAAAAATATTCTAAATTTTTTGCATTTCAGTAAATATGCAAAGGCTATTTAATTTTTAAGTAAAAAAAAGAATGCTTCTATTAGAAATTCATTGCATTTTGTAAATATAAAATGGCATACATATATATTACGTTTTGAGAATATAATTTAATTATTACTACACTTATAAGGATTATTTTTTTCTAAATGCTTTACACCCAAAAACAGTTACGAACATGGTGGTAATGGGAATGAAAAAGTAGTCTTAGAAAACTGAACGTTTGTGCTTATGTTTTAGCTGCTAATACAACTTCGAATTTCAGTTTTCTAAACCTGTTTTTTTCCAACTGTTTTTCCAAACAGTTATTTTTTTCCAACAAACTGTTCGTTGATATTTTGTAAAAGTAGCAGAAATGCCTATCCCTACTTCACACTAAACAGCTGTCGGACAATGGCGGTTGGCGCATGCGCACTTGTTCCGCCGCAGCGTCTGTCTCGTTATTTAATAGCCACACCTCGTATACATGATTTATGAAATTTGTGGCATAACTTTCCTTGTTGGTTCATGAACGAAAAGCAAAGTGTCATGACTTTAGGACTTTTTTAAAGTGAAATCACTGTCTGTAACTGAACGTAAAAAAATGAATTCTGAAAATAAAATAATTCAAATTATATCATTGGCTGGTATTTAATTACTATAATACAGTAATCTTTAATTGAATTTGTATTTTAAAATTTCTGTATTTATCTTCCTAAGTAAACTGGTTGCAAAACCTACTATTTCTTGTCAACATTAATATCTGTTAAAATGAACATTATAGTTATACTTGTATGGCCTGTCAATAAAACAATATCATTCATTATATTTACGTTATTTAATACAATAGGCCTTACTTTATTCTGCTTAAAACCGTAACATATACACTTAATGATTGAATTATAACATTGTACCTTATTGAAATATTTATAAATTAAACCTGCCATAACCGGATTTTAAATTATATACCTAAATTAGGCAAATGTATTTACTGTTTACTAAAAGCAGAGTCTCTTACTTAATAAAATTTACATATTAGAACTAGATTGTCTTAACGATTCTTCAAAACTGATTCGTTTAATTATTTAAATTTCGGATGCAGTAATAATTAAAATATTACTTTCAACAATGTTTATTTTAGCAATCAGCTGTTTTGTTACACACACAAATAATTATTTGTCACGCATGCCTGTATTGTGCTGCACTCTTACTCACTTTATACTGCTCCTGATTTTTTTTTTTTTTTTTTTTTTAAATCGTTTATCGGTTTTAAGTCGGTTTTATTTTATTGTAAAATGGAAAATTATGTGGCTTGAAAGTTCCCTGGAGTTCTGTCGAACATTTATGGTACCCCGTATATGTAGTTTCATAATGTAGGTCCTTATTTTTGGTACAAAACTGATCGGAGTGTTTAGCTTAATAATATATGAAAAAGATTGGCAAAACTTAAGAATTTCAATATTTGAGATAAAATCAATCTATATGTAAGATTTCGACAAAGCAATTAATCCATAAAGCAGTTAGCGGTATCCCTTAATTTAAAGTTTTATGTGCAGGCAGCTCTAGAATTTTTTTATTTGTTGGATCATTGCCTGTTTTAGACAGCCAACTATTTTAAGCGTGATCAGATATGATAGGCTCCTATCAAACCGTGATATTCCTATAATCTTATAATACGATACTTAAAAACTAAGCCGATTTATGAAATTTATCGATTTTCAATTACACCCCATAAAGTGGTAGGCTTATAATTACGTACAAAGTACAGTAAATCTGGGATTAACGCAAAGTCTTTATGAAAAGTATAGTGTTTATTTTTATCCTTTAATCTTTTTATCTAGTCATAAAATTTTATGAATACTCGCATTTTCACGAGCAATTGGAGAATGTGTTTTTCGTTACGGTGAGACTGTAAAATGTGCACCGATCATGACACTTAGCACAAGTTTGTAAATGTTTTATCGCGTCACGGTGTACAGATTGAACGATTTACTTAAGCCACTGAGTAAAAACGTACTAAAATAATAACCCTTATGAAATATATGTGAGCACTCGCTGCTGGTGGCATCTTGTGGCAGAGTGTTCAAATACAGTTAAATAGATAATAGTACTGTCTATTTTCTCAAACGTCTTCCCGCTGTCCTTGCAGCTTGTAGCGTTCGCAGCGGCAAATAGCGTAACTACTTTTACTTCAGCCCATGATATCAAGCACGGTTTTTATAATGGCGGACATACTTCCAGTCCGTTTATACTAAGTGCTTAAAAGAAAAGCACTGCGATGAAAGTTTTTGGTTACGGTTATGTACAGAGTGTGTCAGAATTCTGGTTCCACATCAGGGTGTATTTCCTGCTTTTTAACATTTTTTCTTTGTGCCAGTTAGAGTAATTAAGACGGAGGATTAAGTAACAAATGCAACAGGCCAGCTGTAGTAACTAGGCTCGAACCTGTGTACAACTCCGAGTTGTAGCGAACTGCCAGCTATCTTATCAACTGAGTTACGAGCGTCCTCTTTTAATAAGAATTTTTTATTTTACTTAAATAATACAAATTTTTGATTTGTTCTGTTTTGGAGTTTATCCGATTTTAATTCCAAATGCCATCGTAATAAAATTAAAATCTGGGGCTATAAAATAAGCGTCGATTAAGACTTCAAGAACGTGTTTCGAAAATCGTTAAATTTGTGTAAAACTAAAAAGTATTTGTAAAAAACAAATTATAATTCGGTTAACGATACAAAATTTAAAAATTGCTGCACGCTGATTTGACGAAAGTGAATTTCGAAAAGTAACTGTATCACACCACTAAAAAATATCAGTTTCTTTTTTATGTTAAACATTTTTCAATATCTAATTTTACCACCAGAATCAGTATTAAAATCTAAGGAAAAAAGTCATAAATGGTCTATAAAATTTTAAAATTTTAAATGATAATTTACAGGTGATTACTTTGGTAAATAAGGTTTATAATGAGCACAAGATTTAAAAAAATATGTTTTGAACCAACGTCATTTTGTAACATTTAAACGGATTTTACTTAATAAGTAAAAACAATTAAGTATAAATCAAATCTGAACCATTTGTATTTTTTTAAAAACACTCAACAAGTGTTAGATATATAAGTCAAGGTCGGTGCTCACGTTAAGGTCATGATTTGGAGTTTTACCATAATGACAGCTCCAATAGCGCTATTTCAAATGGAAATTCGAAAGTTAAAAAATTAGAACCTTTTCAATTAGAGTTTTCGCTATTCAATAAACTTTTAAAACTTAAAATGCTAATTTATGCAAGTTTTAACGCTGATTACGATGGCGGTATCAGATTTCCAAAATACCATATTTCATCACTAGTTTGTTTGACCTTGTTTTACGTGGAAATTCGATCAAGGACCAGAAAAACCAACTTTGGTACGATTTATGAATAGCACGCAAACTAAAAACAGCTACAAATAATTATATTCAACTTAGTGTACATTTTAAACTTATATTATTTATGAACATGAGATCATAAAAGCATATTTATATTCTATAAACTTGTATGTTCATATCTATCCGAGACTTTTCTGGAAATAAAATTCTGCGGCTATTGTTAGCAAAGTATTAGACAATGACTCTTTGTCCGACATTTTATGGAAATGAGTAAATAAACAATGATTTTTATCTTCCAATAAAAAAAAATTCTTTGCTTCCGTGGCAACGACATTTGTTGAATAAACAACAGCTGATTGTTAACGAACAACTAATACTTGCAACCGACTGTAGTCTAGACACTTAGTAAACGGCTTGCGCGAGAACTTCTTGCGCATGTAGAATTCCCCTCCAGCTCCCTCCATTTTTTTTTTTTTTTTTTTTTAAGGCGAAAAGCACATTAAGGCTATTATCACCTCCCTAAATGTAAGTGTGAGTGTGAAGTGTTAAAGTCGTAAGTGTAGTGTTGTAAGTGTAAGTGTGTGTTAGACTCGGGTACCGCGAGGGACGTCTAAATCCTCTCAATAGGTACAGCTAGTCTGAACCCCCTCCAACAGTTCAGTAACACAGTATACCAATCTGAGTCTACAAACTGTTACTACTCAGCATTAGAGAAGGAAAAAGGAGGTAGCCATGGTGAGAAAGTGGGGGCTTGACCTCTCACTCGCACATTTTTCTCTCCGTCTTATTGGCGTTCTTAGCAGGCCGTTTTTTAAGCGGCTGACCTATACCAGCACAACTTGTGGCAGAACGCGTAACTTCATAACAGTAAAGAAAACGATCAGTTGTTTTTCCCGGTCTAGGCCACTTTCGGTACTCACAATGGGTATAGAAAAACATCTATTTTCGAAGTAGTACGACAAAAACGTTTCAGATAAAATGTTTTCTTAATCTGAGTGTTTGCAATTTTTTTAACAGTTGGACTAAATTGAAGGCCGTTTAACTTCCGCATATCGATATTATTACGTGATTTCATTCAATGTTACTTCTCGATTCACGTGCGATTACTGTTCTTCGATTTATTTTGAATCGTAAACTAAATTTATTTCACATTACGTAAGATCTGCACTGTCTTCATTAATGCATCTACGTATATAGGTGTCCGAATTTGAGCAGAATTTGTATAAACGATATGACAAATTAGGATCTTTAAATTTTCCCTCGTCGTTCGTTTCTTTAAAATAACCTAGGCGACACAAAAATTTACATAAGCAAAACTTTCTTATCTGTAAAAGCCTCTTCAGCCGATTTGTTTTATCGTGTAAAACCACTTGATTTCTAAAGTGTGATTGATTAGTATACTTTACTTACATAACAGTTATCTTTGGCGTTTTATTTTGAACTTCATAGAACGCTGGGACGGGGAAAACATATCGCAAAATCTCGGGAAACCACAGAGAAATTTGTTCATACGAGTCATTGTATATAAGAACATTACCTGTCTCGCTGACGTGATGGAAGCGAATTTCTAAAAATTAACCATTCTTTATTTTTGTTCATTTTACACTATTTTTAAATCTGATTCCATCAGCATTAACGTTAAAATCTGCATAAATTAGCATTTAAAGTTAAGTTGAAAATGTAACAATGTATCTTGCTGTCTGCAAATTAGGATGCCTAAATTTATTACGGAATTTCTATTACGAAATGAGCTATTCGACCCAGGACCTTGAAATGAGCGCCGATCATAACCTTTAGATTACTTCTTGGCAGGTCGTTAAAAATTATATATTATAAGAATACATAGAGGACTCGGTGATCGATGTGGCTAATACACCGGTCTTTCTGCTCCTGCTGCTGCGTCTCTGAGCTGCGCACCTCAAGGTTGTGTGTGTGTGTGTGTGTGTGTGTGTGTGTGTGTGTGTGTGTGTGTGTGTGTGTGTGTGTGTGTGTGTATGTATGTATGTATGTATGTATGTATGTATGTATGTATGTATGTATGTAAGTATGTATGTGTGTGTGTGTGTGTGTATGTGTATATGTGTGTGTGTGTGTGTGTGTGTGCGTGCGTGCGTGCGCGCGCGCGTGTGTGTACTGTAGTCTATATATTATAAAGATACCGTGGTATCGTAGTTAGATTTAGAGGTTGAGGTAAAAATCTTCTGTAATATACTAAGAACGTTAGTATTCAAAACTTGTAAAATGTCAGGTGTGAGAATCAAGCATTGGTCGTACAATAGAATTCAATGTACTGAAATGGAGTTTCCAACCAATCTTTTGTCATCGTGAGAGCTTCCAATTAACAAAATCACAAATTCAACTGAAAGAATTAGAAAGCTACGTTTTAACTGTAGTTTGGAATGACGATCTTGTTTCTTGTTCTTAAAAAGCATGTGTTGAAAAAATGATAAAAGGAGTCAGTCCAGGGAATAAGGATCTTTGTACCGTGTACCACATGAGTCTGCCGGGAAGGTCATGTCGCTTTGTTTTAGTTAGGCGCTCGGTAGTGGTCTGCGGAATTAATAATTTGTGTTCCAATAGTATGCAGCTACTCTACACCAATCAAAGAATTTGTTGAGTTTTTTTGTAATTAAATAATAATTTGGTATAGAACTAAAGTGCTGTCTTGTTTTTAAAATTTGAAATTAGCCGAGTGCTCGGGTTTTGGTTGTTTGGTATTAACATTTGTCAATGGACGTTTCAGTTTGGATCAGCCATAACTTTAGTTACATCGATAAGGAGGTGCAGCAACATTACTCAACAATAGAGCAAGATTATAGAGCGGTGCAAGTAAGGAACATTACTCAACAATAGAGCAAGAGTATAGAGCGGTTCAAGTAAGGAACATTACTCAGCAATAGAGCAAGATTATAGAGCGGTGCAAGTAAGGAATATTACTCAACAATAGAGCAAAATTATGGAGCGGTGTAAGTAAGGAACATTACTCAGCAATAGAGCAAGAGTATAGAGCGGTGCAAGTAAGGAACATTACTCAGCAATAGAGCAAGAGTATAGAGCGGTGCAAGTAAGGAACATTACTCAGCAATAGAGCAAGAGTATAGAGCGGTGCAAGTAAGGAACATTACTCAACAATAGAGCAAGATTATACAGCGGTGCAAGTAAGGAACATTACTCAGCAATAGAGCAAGAGTATAGAGCGGTGCAAGTAAGGAACATTACTCAACAATAGAGCAAGATTATACAGCGGTGCAAGTAAGGAACATTACTCAGCAATAGAGCAAGAGTATAGAGCGGTGCAAGTAAGGAACATTACTCAACAATAGAGCAAGATTATACAGCGGTGCAAGTAAGGAACATTACTCAGCAATAGAGCAAGAGTATAGAGCGGTGCAAGTAAGGAACATTAC
>CM040183.1:77793677-77826177 GCA_022606455.1 Callitettix versicolor
CTTTTTACCCAACTTAGTTGCATTACGAATTGAGCAACATTTATCTGATCTGGTAGAATTAAAAGTACGAATTCAACAATTCCAACAATACAACTACTCATATCAGTAATTTATCAACTTGGGTTACTAAATCAGCGATCATTTTCAATGTAATTTGAAAATGTTTAATGCTAATTTATGCAGATTCTAACGCTGATTATTAACATGAAAAAGAGTTGTTTTTTGGAATTCACAGCGTAGTGTTTACCGCCTGCCCCGCCATTGATTACTTGTAATGGAAACTCGTTAAATAAAATTAATTGTTTCTGATAAAATTCAATTGTAATACTTTTCTTGTGTAATAAAATATTTAAATTGTGTAAGAATTATTTAAATATTAAATACGACGCGCTGTTAACACGAGTTGAGTCAATACAAATAAACACTTTAGGCGAAGGCAGTGATATTTTATAGTACCATAAACCAGCGATAGATAGCGTTCGTGATCTACCTCTAACGTTTTCTCAAGCTTTTCTGCAAGATAAAAATAAAACTTTAATATCTTTGAATGTGAACTCTTTTAAATCCCGACCGGTTGAACTACTATTTTGTTTATTACAAAGATTGTACAATACAATAAATATTGTATTACTACAATAATAATAATAATAATAATAAATAAATAATATTGTATTACTGCATAACATTTGTAATAACGTTTTTTGTGTAGAATTTACGTAGCAATAATGTTTGCATAAATATTTTTTTTCAATCCCAATTATGACTTAGATAAATGGAAAAAAAGTGTTTGCGATTGCGGCCATTTTGTTTTTCGTGTGCAGCACTCGAACACATCATTTTCGAGAATGCCCACATCGGAATTGTATTTCCCCTAGGTCAGACAAAGAGATTGAGACCACTACCACAATTGCATCGTTAAGGGTCCCACGATACTTCCGTTTCAAGATGGCGGGTTATGTTTTAATGTTGAGAGTGTACCTGATGGTTATTTCCTGTAATACTGGTTGAACGGTAAGACCTGTCATAATTTTGACCGCTTCGTGCAGAAAGAGCATAAAATTTCCAGTAAGTTGGTCCAGTAACATTTTTCATAAATATTACGGTTACCAGTTAAATTGGCGGATGAGATTACAAGCGTTGTCGTTAAGCGCTTTGTATATTAATTAAGAATATACTGCTAGGTCTTTTATTCTTCGAACTAATAGCATGAGCGAACTAAGTCTTCAAGTCAAATTTCATCAAAATCGGTTAATTTGTCTAGTCTCCAGAAATATGTCCGCGACTTCGTTACGGATATATTATCGAAACTGATTAAGACAGTCAAGAATTATCAAGATCGATTAAAAAAATCGATTTTTTTAACGATCACCCTAAATTTATTTATTTATTTTTTTTTTAACGTCCGACTATTGTGCACACTTGGGCTAATGCAGACGATGGGATGATTTATAGCGTATGAAAATGCCAAGCCCTCGCCGGGAATCGAACCCGGGTCCTCGGGGTGAAAGCCTAGTACGCTATCCACTAGGCCACCGAGGCGGCTACCCTAAATTTATACGTCAAATACATCGTATATAATGAACATTTACGATTTCAGTACATGTTTGCTGTATTTATCTAAATTGCACCAGAGAAAGTTTTTGCAGCGTTTTTTGTAGCGTTTATTTTTGCTTGAATATCGATAAACTTCAGAACTCGACAGAGGTCCTATGCAATTATAATCACTATTTCAACAATGACGTTATCACAAAAACCACTATCTGGAACAACGATTGTGATAAGACACAGGGCCTAGGCTACGTTCAATTACTTTTGTGGTGTTGAAGCATGCTTTCTTCTCACTTATACGTATTTAACGCTATGCTACAGAGGTCAAGGTTTATTAGCGAATCATGGTAAAACCCAGCACCGATCATGTTATCTAGAATTAGGGACGATAAACAGATAGTAATAGAACATTAATACTTTTATTGTTTGCGATTTTTCCTAACTTTTACACTTTATGCCAGTTGATGGATCAGCATTAAAGGTAAAGAACAGTAGTAACTGCATCTCGAACCTGCATCCACGACCTTGAGGTGCGCAGTTTAAAGACAGCATACTGACCGATAACTAGTACTTCTTTCTATATCTAGTACTTTTTTACTCGATACTTTTACTAATATCAATATACTAGTAATAAGGTACCGGTAAGTTATTTTCTTAAGCTTAACACTATCACCGGCCCTCGGCAGGTTCGAATCTGAGATCTCTTACTCATAAGGTAACATTGACTCAACCCGATAGGCTATTTCTAAAGTGTTTTGTACTCTGTAAACTAGTCCGTGACTTCATCCAGCCACCCTAACTATTTATATCTCACAAAGAATTATGGGTAACAAATTAGGTTACATCCGTATCATATATGTTATTTTTCGAATCAACATCCCTTTTTCTCAGCACATACTATTCGTACAGGCATAAACGAGGTATCTAGAAAGATTTTTTAACCGGCTTCTGACATTGCAAAACGATTTTGCGTTAAAACTTACTGTTTTTAGGGAATTTTAAGATAAAATTCATCAGAACGTCATCATGGATGCCGCGGCATCACAAATCAGACAATATTTTGTACATTTTACGAAGCTAACTTATTAATCACGAATAGACAGTCACATTACAAATGCCACCTTTTTGCATAACGTGCTTAGAACAATTTCAATATTTACTTAAAAGTCATTAAAATTATAGGTTGTGTAGCCCTACTGACGCCTATCCCTGCCCGTCGTACAAACCGGGACAAGCATTTCGAATATCAAACACTGTTTCATACAAATATATTTGTGATTTCTCCTTCCTTCGTGCATTAATCTATTGTTAATCGATCGTTTTTCGATTTATTTTCTAAAAACGCGTTTTCCTTCCTTCCAACTACCGCTCTCACCCCAACGACTACTGTTATTCAAAAGGCTGTATTTACTTAAAACATTCATAGTGCGAAATTTCGCACGGGCACCCTGATTATATTAAAATTACTTGAATTTATTTGTATATATTATCTTTTGTTTGTACATAATACAATTATAATTTCTATATGTTATTCATTTTTTTGCTTTTAGTATGTCCATATATTATTGTAGTAATATTTGTATGTATTTCCACTTATTGTTTTCTGTATACGATGTGTGTTCAGAAAGTAACGAGAATTTTAATTTTTTGAACAAAATATTTATTTAGTCTTCTACAATGGTGTTGTCGCCTTCAAAATAGTCCCCATTGGAGATTATGCACTTATGCGCTTCTTTCAATCCTCGAAACACTTCTCAAACTCGATCTTTGATATAGCCTTTAGTTCTTTCAGCGATGCGCTTTTAATGTCATCTACGGCTGTAAAATGACGGCCCTTTAAGGTTCTCTTTATTTTTGAAAATAGGAAAAAGTCACACGGAGCCATGTCTGGCGTGTATGGAGGCTGGGGTATCGTTACAGTACTGTTTTTCGGCCAAAAATTCAAGAAAAAGCAATGAAGTGTGAGCTGGTGCTTTATCGTGGTGCAAAAGCCATGACTTGTTTTTCCACAGATCCGGGCGTTGAACTTGTAGGTAGTACTCCTTATTGACCGTTTCACCTGGTGGCAGGAATTAATGATGCATTATGCCATTAATATCGAAGAACACAGTGAGCATAACTTTCACATTCGACCGCACTTCTCGAGCCTTTTTCGGTCTTGGCGAGCCAGAATGCCTCCACTGGGATGATTGAGCCTTAGTTTCGACGTCATATCTGTAAACCCATGTTCCGTCACCTGTTATAATACGTTTCAGTAATTCTGCATCGTCGTTGACTTCATTTTGTGACTCCTGAGCAACTTCCATTCGCCGCTGTTTTCGTTCAAAATTCAACAATTTTGGAACGAATTTTGCTACCACGCGTTTCATACACAAAACATTGGAAACAATGTCATGACATTATCCAATCGATATGCCAACATCATCAGCGACCTCTCTAATTGTGATTCGGCGATTGTTCATAACCATTTCTTTCACTTTTTCCACGTTTTCATCGGTTGTTGATGTGCTGGGGCGTCCAGGGCGTTCGTCATCTTCAACGTCTTCACGGCCTTCTTGGAAACGCTTATACCACTCGTAAACTCTTGCTTTACTCATAGCAGACTCACCATAGGCCTTTGTTAACATTTCACACACTTTGTTACACTTTATTCCATTTTTTAAGCAAAATTTGATATAAATTCTTTGATCCAAACGAAAATCGCCGAGCACATAAAAACACGTCTAACCTTAGTGGCTGTCACAGCATGTATACCAATATAACAAAAAAATGTTTGACAATCGGACTCTCCAAGCCCGCGAAATTTAAAAATTCTCGTTACTTTCTGAACACACCTCGTATAAGATACTATTATATCTGGTACAGTTTTTTTAAACTATTGTTTTACTCTTAATAGGAATCAAACAAATACAGTACAATATAAATTTATCTATTAAATTTGTTTGATGCTCGTTTCATATTTCTTTCAATATTCACTAGCACAAGTGAATTCTTTTTGGTTTTGCTTAAGTATCGATACCAGCATCTAGTAAAAACATCGATAATTTCGATTGATACTAGAATACCTTTCAGAAGTAGTTAAAATTTTATATATGTAAACGTTTTTCGAAAACTCTAGGAGATTGTTCCTAAGTTTAAAGTACATTACCTTACAAAACGAACATTCTTATGCAAATCAGTAGCCTATTGTTTTTACCATCCTTTTGTTTTTGCAAAATAACTATTATGTTTTTGGAATATTTTGTGTAATTTTGAAAATATTTTCCGTGACATTTTATCTTATTCCAAAATAACGGATGTTTAAATAATATAACGTCATATATCTAAAAAAATAATTCAATTTAATTAAAACATTCATAACATTATCTTTCTAATTACAAAACTGATTTTGTATTTTTGCTAAGGATAACTCGAGTTATAAAGAATCATACCCAAAATTAGCATAAACCAACATATTTTTCAACTATGAATCCAATATTTTCTTCATGTTTTGTTGTCAATTTTGTTCATTATCGTGCTTTCAGTTTATGTTTAGTTATATTTTCAGTTTTTTTAAAAAATAACTGTTATTCTTCTATCTACAGTAAGACTATAACAGTTATTTTGTAACTAATTAGCAGTGACACTTTTTTAAACAAGATGAAAATGTTTACGCATAAAGCTTGCCGATTGCGGTAATTTTTTAGAGTTGAAAACAGACACTTTGCACACGAATTTCGCATAACGTCTTTCCTAGAGCAGTAACACAGAAAAATAATAATACGTAATACAGAAAAATTGAGTTTACACGGTAAATTAATAAACAAAATGTTGCCAACTGAAATACCTAAAACAAAAAAATTACCCTCAGTTCTAACAATCAACAACAATTAATGTACGAGTATATTGTACACATTAATTAATTGTGTGCATTGTATGTTTATTTAAACTTATTTTTCATACATGTTTCAAATAATTATTTTGATTCACTAATACAATTTACTCGAAACATTATTTATCATAAAAATACTACATATGATTCTTCTTACTGTAAACATATATTTAAGTCGTGTTGTTAAAACGTAAATATTATTTAGTTTTTAAGGAATAGCGAAAAGTAAAGTTTGTTTGCTCACTGTTTTCGATTAGCAAAACATATTTTGCTCACTATTGTAAGAATTTAAGTTCGTTACATTTCATCAATATAATCTGCGTTCAAATCTATATAAATTGTTAGTGTCTCGATTAACCGAAAGTTAAATTCTGTTACGATATTTTTAAACAGTCGTCCTTTGTAAATAATTTGTACTAAATTACAAATCTGGACAAAAAAAACACTGTAACTGGACACGACTTATTTATAGCATAGGCGACGGCAGCTGACACTAATTGTTACACAGGGCAAACATTGATAATCGGAAAGTAAACGATCCTATCATCTAGTGGAATGAATTAAAAACACTTTTAAAAGTATCAACAAATTCTGAAAGAGTGTATGAATGTTTATATTGAAAGATAAATATTCTCACACTATTTCCGATAGTACCATTCAGCGTATAAGTCGATCACGTAACAGTTACGGAGTACTCTAACTGGTGCTCTCGCATATGTAATTTACTGTACACTTTATACGTAAAATTGTTACTATACATAGTTTTAAACAGAAAATTTTAGTTTTAATACATTTTCCAAAATAATAATAAAATATTCTTTGCTATTAACAGAATATAGTAAGTTATTTTTATCGATCGCCCGAAGTACGGGTGGTGTATTTCTGTTATCCGTCTACTCTGTCATCCGTCACCCCAATGGTCCTGAGAATGACGGTTAATCGAGACTGCACTGTATTTCAAATTTTCAAAATACACTGAAAATACGAAAGTTAATCTGATGGCGGTCAGGGTTCATTTTGCTGATTATGATAGTGAACTCTGCTTTTATAAAACGTAAGATATCGTTATTTTTTAGAAATTCACTTCCACGGCGTAATATAGACAGCTTCGTGCCGCGATTTTTGTATAAAAGAAAAAGGCAATAAAATAAAGGAATAATCAATAAAAACATATTTAATTTTTAACACAAGCTAAGTCCTTAGTCATTGACTTCTTCACCGGTTATAATCCTGTAGGCACAGTTTTCAAAGCATAGATAGAATTACGTTCACTAAGTTTTTCCAGTGTGTGTTATTATAACTTGAAATATTAACGTTTTCAAACCAACCAAAAACAGAAATTCTGGTTTAACGGCACTCCAAACATGCCAGAGAAGACGCATTGCGGTGCAGAGGCAAAACTGACGGTTCAAAATTTAATGTTTTACATTTAAATTATTGCTAAAAGTTTTACTTATTTCCAAACACACCAAAAGCCCACAGCACTACGAATATAATTATAATTATTGCAACCAGACCTATAATCCAAATGACATTATTCACAACTTGGCATAAATAACCCATGGTTGAAATTTTATATAAGAATTTCGTTTTTATCAGTAAAATTCAGTTACCATAGTGACAAAATATTGTTCGAAAGGTTATTGTCATTAAATAAAACCAAATTTCTAATTCTATTATGTTCTGTAAATCTTTCGTTCATCAATAATTCTTCCACTATTCTATAATTTTTTCGTGCATCAATAATTTTTCCACTATTCTATAATTCTTTCGTTCATTAATAATTCTTCCACTATTCTAAATAATTCTTCTATTCTTAGTTCGTCAATAATTCTTCCACTATTCCATAATTCTTTCGTTCACCAATAATTCTTTCACTATTCTATAATTCTTTCGTTCATCGATAATCCTTCCACTATTCTATAATTCTTTCGTTTATCAATAATTCTTCCACTATTTTATAATTCTTTCGTTCATCAATAATTCTTCCACTATTCTATAATTCTTTCGTTCGTCAATAATTCTTCCACTATTCTATAATTCTTTCGTTCGTCAATAATTCTTCCACTATTCTATAATTCTTTCGTTCGTCAATAATTCTTCCGCATTTTATAATTCATTCGTTCATCAATAATTCTTCCACTATTCTATAATTCTTTTTCATCAATAATTCTTCCAAAATTCTTCCACTATTTACAAAGTAAAACGTTGAAATATTCCTTGTAAGCAAGGACGGATTAAAGCGGAGGTGAAGGGGCGATCGCCACTCCCTAGACAAAAGAAATAAAATAAAAAATGTAAAAGATAGTATTTGGCTTACATAAAATAGACGTATTTGCGTATATTCGAGGAAAAGAGTGAAGGAGGCATCTGAGGGTTCCGAAACCCATCACATTATCCTGTATGTACATGAAATTATGTCTGTATGTACATATGTAGACTACGTTTGTACACTTTGTAACGCTTGTACTAAAGGTGAGATCGGGGTTCATCAATTAGATATTTAATGTCGGTTCCCTCTCTCATCCTGTGTAAACTGTTAAGATCTTTTTCAACTTTAAAATTGAACAAAAGTAATGAGGACGAGGGATCAGCGTTAACGGTAAGAGTGAAACAACGGAAATAACTGCAGCTACACTTAAAAAATTACGGATAGGAATACTGAGAAGGGGGGAAAGAAGAAAAAACATGTTGGAAATGTAAAATAGGAATCTTAAAAAAATTAATGATTTTTTGTGTCTAAAATAAAGTAAATTTTTACACTTATTATTTATCTATTTTAAGTCTCAAAACAGCTTAACAGTGCCAGTTTTTGATGGTGTTATTTCAAAAATTTTCATCCCCCAGGGATGCCCTCTTGTCAGTTGAATCATGCAACCAACCCACACGCACAAAATTGCATTTATCCGTCAGTGCTTGGAAGCTAAAAACAAAAGTAAAGAAACGACTTTAGTATTAAAGTCAACTATTGAAGAATGGTGTAGTTACGTTAAACAATGCAAAATATTTGTGTTTGTAGTCTAAAACAGACTACAGAAAAAACAAATGTAAACCCCGGCAGCCCCTGGTTCACTTTTGTACTTTCAATAAAATTTCACATGTTATAATGATAATCTATCGTTGATTACCATGGTCAATTCAGATTTCAAAAAATCTAGAACAAAAAAGTTATAATTTGAAATTGCCTCTGTACATATCGTCTTTAATGGAACATACAGCCCCCACTCAAACACAGCAAAGTACCTGGGTGTGACACTTGATGTCAAACTTCGATGGAAGGAGTATTTATAAAGTTATAATTTAAATTTGCCTCTGTACATATCGTCTTTAATGGAACATACAGCCCCCACTCAAACACAGTAAAGTACCTGGGTGTGACACTTGATGTCAAACTTCGATGGAAGGAGTATTTATAAAGTTATAATTTAAATTTGTCTCTGTACATATCGTCTTTAATGGAACAGACAACCTCCACTCAAACACAGCAAAGTACCTGGGTGTGACACTTGATGTCAAACTTCGATGGAAGGAGTATTTATAAAGTTATAATTTAAATTTGTCTCTGTACATATCGTCTTTAATGGAACAGACAACCTCCACTCAAACACAGTAAAGTACCTGGGTGTGACACTTGATGTCAAACTTCGATGGAAGGAGTATTTATACAGTTATAATTTGAAATTGCCTATGTACATTTCGTCTTTAATGGAACAGACAACCTCCACTCAAACACACAACACTTGTACCTGGGTATGACACTTGATGTCAAACTTCGATGGAAGGAGTATTTATAAAGTTATAATTTGAAATTGTCTCTGTACATATCGTCTTTAATGGAACAGACAACCCCCACTCAAACACAACAATTGCACTTGTACCTGGGTATGACACTTGATGTCAAACTTCGATGGAAGGAATATTTATAAAGTTATAATTTGAAATTGCCTTTGTACATATCGTCTTTAATGGAACAGACAACCCCACTCAAACACAACAATTGCACTTGTACCTGGGTATGACACTTGATGTCAAACTTCGATGGAAGGAATATTTATAAAGTTATAATTTGAAATTGCCTTTGTACATATCGTCTTTAATGGAACAGACAACCCCCACTCAAACACAACAATTGCACTTGTACCTGGGTATGACACTTGATGTCAAACTTCGATGGAAGGAATATTTATAAAGTTATAATTTGAAATTGCCTTTGTACATATCGTCTTAAATGGAACATACAGCACCCACCCACTATAACACAGCCAAGTACCTGAGTGTGACACTTGATGTCAAACTTCGATGGAGGGAGTATTTATAAAGTTATAATTTGAAATTGCCTCTGTACATATCGCCTTTAATGGAACAGACAACCTCCACTCAAACACAGCAAAGTACCTGGGTGTGACACTTGATGTCAAACTTCGATGGAAGGAGTATTTATAAAGTTATAATTTGAAATTGCCTCTGTACATATCGCCTTTAATGGAACAGACAACCTCCACTCAAACACAGCCAAGTACCTGTGTGTGACACTTGATGTCAAACTTCGATGGAGGGAGTATTTATAAAGTTATAATTTGAAATTGCCTATGTACATTTCGTCTTTAATGGAACAAATAACCACCACTCAAACATAGCCAAGTACCTGGGTGTGACACTTGATGTCAAACTTCGATGGAGGGAGTATTTATAAAGTTATAATTTGAAATTGCCTCTGTACATATCGTCTTTAATGGAACAGACAACCTCCACTCAAACACAGCAAAGTACCTGGGTGTGACACTTGATGTCAAACTTCGATGGAGGAGTATTTATAAAGTTATAATTTAACGTTGCTTCTGTACATATCGTCTTTAATGGAACATACAGCCCCACTCAAACACAGCCAAGTGCCTGGATATGATACTTAATGCCAAACTTCGATGGAAGGAGTATTTATAAAGTTATAATTTGAAATTGCCTCTGTACATATCGTCTTTAATGGGACAGACAACCTCCACTCAAACACAGCAAAGTACCTGGGTGTGACACTTGATGTCAAACTTCGATGGAAGGAGTATTTATAAAGTTATAATTTGAAATTGCCTCTGTACATATCGTCTTTAATGGAACATACAACCCCCACTCAAACACAGCCAAGTACCTGGGTATGACACTTGATGTCAAACTTCGATGGAAGGAGTATTTATAAAGTTATAATTTGAAATTGCCTCTGTACATATCGTCTTTAATGGAACAGACAACCCCCACTCAAACACAGCAAAGTACCTGGGTGTGACACGATGTCAAACTTCGATGGAAGGAGCATTTATAAAGTTATAATTTGAAATTGCCTCTGTACATATCGTCTTTAATGGAACATACAGCCCCCACTCTAACACAGCCAAGTGCCTGGATATGATACTTAATGCCAAACTTCGATGGAAGGAGTATTTATAAAGTTATAATTTGAAATTGCCTCTGTACATATCGTCTTTAATGGAACAGACAGCCCCCACTCAAACACAGCAAAGTACCTGGGTGTGACACTTGATGTCAAACTTCGATGGAGGGAGTATTTATAAAGTTATAATTTGAAATTGATTATGTACATTTCGTCTTTAATGGAACAAACAACCACCACTCAAACACAGCCAAGTACCTGCGTGTGACACTTGATGCCAAACTTCGATGGAGGGAGTATTTATAAAGTTATAATTTGGAATTGCCTATGTACATTTCGTCTTTAATGGAACAAAACAACCACCACTCAAACACAGCCAAGTACCTGCGTGTGACACTTGATGTCAAACTTCGATGGAAGGAGTATTTATAAAGTTATAATTTGAAATTGCCTCTGTACATATCGTCTTTAATGGAACAGACAACCCCCACTCAAACACAGCCAAGTACCTGGGTGTGACACTTGATGTCAAACTTCGATGGAAGGAGTATTTATAAAGTTATAATTTGAAATTGCCTCTGTACATATCGTCTTTAATGGAACAAACAACCACCACTCAAACACAGCCAAGTACCTGCGTGTGACACTTGATGTCAAACTTCGATGGAAGGAGTATTTATAAAGTTATAATTTGAAATTGCCTCTGTACATATCGTCTTTAATGGAACAAACAACCACCACTCAAACACAGCCAAGTACCTGTGTGTGACACTTGATGTCAAACTTCGATGGAAGGAGTATTTATAAAGTTATAATTTGAAATTGCCTATGTACATATCGTCTTTAATGGAACAAACAACCACCACTCAAACACAGCCAAGTACCTGGGTGTGACACTTGATGTCAAACTTCGATGGAAGGAGTATTTATAAAGTTATAATTTGAAATTGCCTATGTACATATCGTCTTTAATGGAACAAACAACCACCACTCAAACACAGCCAAGTACCTGTGTGTGACACTTGATGTCAAACTTCGATGGAGGGAGTATTTATAAAGTTATAATTTGAAATTGCCTATGTACATATCGTCTTTAATGGAACAAACAACCACCACTCAAACACAGCCAAGTATCTGGGTGTGACACTTGATGTCAAACTTCGATGGAGGGAGTATTTATAAAGTTATAATTTGAAATTGATTATGTACATTTCGTCTTTAATGGAACAAACAACCACCACTCAAACACAGCCAAGTACCTGTGTGTGACACTTGATGTCAAACTTCGATGGAGGAAGTATTTATAAAGTTATAATTTGAAATTGCCTATGTACATTTCGTCTTTAATGGAACAAATAACCACCACTCAAACACAGCCAAGTACCTGTGTGTGACACTTGATGTCAAACTTCGATGGAAGGAGTATTTATAAAGTTATAATTTGAAATTGCCTATGTACATTTCGTCTTTAATGGAACAAACAACCACCACTCAAACACAGCCAAGTACCTGTGTGTGACACTTGATGTCAAACTTCGATGGAGGGAGTATTTATAAAGTTATAATTTGAAATTGCCTATGTACATTTCGTCTTTAATGGAACAAACAACCACCACTCAAACGCAGCAAAGTACCTGGGTGTAACACTTAATGTCAAACTTCGATGGAGGGAGTTTTTATAAAGTTATAATTTGAAATTGCCTATGTACATTTCGTCTTTAATGGAACAAATAACCACCACTCAAACACAGCCAAGTACCTGCGTGTGACACTTGATGTCAAACTTCGATGGAGGGAGTATTTATAAAGTTATAATTTGAAATTGCCTTTGTACATTTCGTCTTTAATGGAACAAATAACCACCACTCAAACACAGCCAAGTACCTGCGTGTGACACTTGATGTCAAACTTCGATGGAGGGAGTATTTATAAAGTTATAATTTGAAATTGCCTATGTACATTTCGTCTTTAATGGAACAAACAACCTCCACTCAAACACAGCAAAGTACCTGGGTGTGACACTTGATGTCAAACTTCGATGGAGGGAGTATTTATAAAGTTATAATTTGAAATTGCCTCTGTACATATCGACTTTAATGGAACATACAACCCCCACTCAAACACAGCAAAGTACCTGGGTATGACACTTGATGTCAAACTTCGATGGAAGGAGCATTTAAAGAGTTATAATTTGAAATTGTCTCTGTACATATCGGCTTAAATGGAACATACAGCACCCACCCACTATAACACAGCCAAGTACCTGGGTGTGACTCTTGATGTCAAAATTTCGATGGAAGGATCATTTCTAATTACAATTTTTAATTACCTCTGTACAAATCGTCATTAATCAAACATATAACCCCCATTCTAACACAGCTAAATTGACATTAAACTTAATGTCAAACTTCAATGAAGGAGGATATAAATAGGAAAAACGAAGAATTAAACATAAAATTAAGGAAATGTACTGGCTGTTAGACAGAAGATTAGAATTATCATTGCATACAAGTTGGTGCTGTACAATTAAGACTTGCAACCCGCTTGGATGTATTTCATCCAGCTATTCATACACGATATCAAGCGATTTCAAAACATAGTTCTGCGAACCATGGTTAATGCGCTTGGTATATTCGTAATAATGATCTTCTTCGGGACTTAAAAGTGAACTGTTTTTGGGAAGGTAAAACAGTGTGCTCAAAGCCATGAAAAACAGCTGAAATATAAAGTGAACAGCTGTTTTCAATATGAACAGCTGAATATCATATGTACAGCTGAATAAAATATGAACAGTTGAAATATAATGAAATATAACGTTATCTAGGAAGCGTCTAGACTGCTATATTTAGGACTATATTTATTTTACTTGTCAAATGTAAACTGATTATTAGTTGTGTAACTAGTTTCAGTAAAAATACAAAAATGCCTTCGTATATATGTATATATATATATATATATATATATATATATATATATATATATATATATATATATATATATAAACGACCTAAAAGTTATCTAGATGTCAGGATCGGTGTTCATTTCAAGATTTCGAGTCGGAGTCTTACCGTGATGGCTCTTTCAATAGCTCATTTTCCATTGGAAATTCGTTAAAAGTTAACTCTGTAGGCTACCACTTTCGTCTTTACAATGAAATTTGAAAATTAAAAAGACTAAGTACTTTGTGCAGATTCTTAAACGCCGATTTAAAGGCCGTGAAAAATCAGATTTTCAAAAAAAAGTACACGCTTCAAAAAAATGCGATTTTCTTAGGATTCGTAATGGTCGCCATTTTGAAACTGTTGAACGGATTTTGCCGGGTCAACTAATTTGCCTAAGCTATTTTCAAAATCAGTTTCTTGTACGTCCATTTGCACGTTTACAATGTAAATTTTTTAGACGTTTTCAGATTTTACGGTGAAATAATTTCGTGACAAACAAAAGTAAGGTTTTCATTTTTTCCAAAAAAGTGTGATTGAAAAATTATTTTAGTCCGGAATGTCTAAAAAAATTTAGAGTCCGGAATGTAACGACGTACGAGTCGAGTGTGTAGCTTGGCCAAGCCGAATTTCATGATGAATATTTTAAACGTGTAATTGTGCTCAGTGTTTGTGGTGTATGTTTTAATGTTTTGTTTGACTTTGTGACGACCTCGACAGAGGGATTTAACATTTTGTATAACGGCCTGAAGATGAAACTATAGAGTGAACCTTTACGAGGTGAGTGGATAGACCACTGACGGAAGAACAGGTCATAATCCTAATCATTTGAATATGTGGTCCGGTGGTTATGTTACAATAATGAAAAATTATTGTTGAAAATCCGCTTGTATCACGACAGCGAGACTGCTGCGTGCGGGGATTATTCCTCTAAACTGTTCAAACGTTACAATAAGGTTCCAGTAAGCTTAGAACGCCTACAGATAAACGAAAACGAGACAGTTTGAAAGATGTCTTTCATATTTTTTTTAAATAAACTTTACCAGCTAGGCTACAAAGTTGGCACAACTGGTGGGTATTAATATTTTATACTCCAATACCTACACGCCTGATTTCATTCTTTGTTCACTGAGCTCCCTCGCCTTACCTGTGTAATTTTTTAGCCAGTTTTAAATATTAAATTCTCTTTTATACCTCACTCAAGTGGACGTTCCTATGTTCGCAGTTAATTAACTGTTCTTTAGTCCAGAACTAAATGAAAGGCGCTAACCGCAGCTGGCGTTGACGTGACGGAAGCGAATTTTCGAAAAGCTAAAATATCTCGTTTTTTATACTTCTTTGAAAATAGTAATCAGAGTTTAAATGTTAATAAATAGTGTTTAGAAATATTTTTTGATTACATTGGAAATAAAAACATAAACCCTGACCGCCGTCAAATTTATCACTATTAAAAAAAACAAATTTTAACAGTGATTACCGAAGTTATATACAGGTTTTTTTGTGTTTAACGTCTGACTATTGTGCACACTTGGGCTAATGCAGACGATGGGATGATTTATAGCGTATGAAAATGCCAAGCCCTGGCCGGGAATCGAACCCGGGTCCTCGGAGTTCGCTATCAACTAGGCCACCGAGGCGGCTGTATATAAAAGCTATAATTTTTTTTACAGATCTATAATGGCCGTATGAAAATTTTGATTTCTTTAGAATCAAAATCAGTTCCAATTCGACCGTTAGGCATTTTGTTCGTGTTCAGCCGCCTCGGTGGCCTAGTTGATAGCGTACTGGGCTTTCATCCGGGTTCGATTCCCGGCGAGGGCTTGGCATTTTCATACGCTATAAATCATCCCATCGTCTGCATTAGCCCAAGTGTGCACGATAGTCGGACGTTAAACACAAAAAAAATCGTGTGTTCGTTACGTAGTTTTGCGCAAACGCATTGACCGATTGTTTTGAAATTTTGTACGAAGTTACTTTGCATAAAGCCCGAACGCAGTGTAAGATTTTCGCCATGCGCTTCTATTTATAAATGATGACCTCTGATTTAACGATGACTAGTGTAGTCCTATTTCCTGTAATGGCTGAACGGCAAGACCTATCGTAAATTTGAGCGATTTACGAGAAAGAAAATGAAATGTCCAATAAGATTTGAATAAACGGATTATGAAATTTACCAAAATCGATTTTTGTACCAAGTTTGAATCAAATCGTGCCAGAATTACTAGAACGTAGAGGTTTAAAAAACACGTAACATTTTTAATTACCTCTCAAAAAGTGATCGTGTTCAGGATTGCAAGGTCCTGGGTCTGGGTTTTACATGATGGCCGCTTCTCTTTATTTGTTTCACCCAACTTTGGGGTACACCAAATCAATCACTTTTTAATGTTCTGTGCCTTCCTCGTAGCCCAGTATTGCTTCATACGTTGTGATCTTGCTTTTCTTTCTTCGTCAGAGATTTGGATCGTTCGCTTGGATTTGACTTTGCCTTGGAACCGTTGCTTCTTGTCCTTGGTTATTGTTTTGGCTGTTCTGTCCATGAGCATAGTGTCAGTGATCTGCAGTTCTGTTATGTCTTTCTCCGTTTCTCTAAACCAAAGTGGTTTGGCTCTTCTACTGCGAAATTAGTCAAATATTTTTTTGGTTAGTCTATTTTTGTTCATTCGGAGGATGTGCCCATAAAAATCAATTCTCCTTTTTCTTATTGTGTCTGATAGTGTTTCAGTTTTTTGGTAAAGAGTTTCATTACTGATGTGGAGTAATTGGTTGTTACGGAATTTGGGGCCTAAGATTTTTCATATCTTTCTTTCTTTGATCTCCAGCCTTTCAAGTGGGCCCTGGGTTGTGAGAGATAATGTCTCAGCTGCATATAAGGCTTCTGGTTTAATTACAGTATGATAATGCCTTATCTTTGTATTCCAGGAGAGGGACTTCTTGTTGTATGTGTCCTTGGTAAGTTGGAAGGCTAATTCAACTTTATTTCTCCTAGATTCCATAGCTTTTTTCTCTAGAGCATTCCAGCTGATCCATTCCCCAAGATATTTGAATTCTTTCACTATCTCAATGTATTGTTCTCCCACTTGAAGCTTTTTTGGTGGTTTTTGTATGTTTGTCAATATTAATGATGGCCGCTTCAATAACTAATTTTTTAATGAAAATGTGTTAAAAAATAGTGTAGGAAATATGATTTCAATGTTATAATCAACATTAAAATACGCACAAATTAGTATCTTAAATTTTCAAATTACTTAGGAAAATAATAAAATTAACTCCGACTGCCGATAAATAGGCTATATTCCGTATCTTCAATGGAATTTAAATGCTATTCTATACATACTTCAACGCTGTTTATGAAGGAAAAACAGAAAATTTAAGTTACGATTATTTATTATTTGGAAAATTTGTCATTTTGAAATTCTTTAACGGATTTTAATGTTTAACGAACTTGTCAAAACGCCTATAAAATTGATTTTTTTATATTTTAAAGTTACAGTGAAAATACAAAAATGAACCCTGACCGCCTTTAGATTCTTTTTCTTGATTTCAATACATTTTGAACTTTAATCTGAGTTATGTTTCTTCGTATACGACCAAAAGTCAAGCAAAATTTGAGTAACCAATTTTGAAAAATTGGGCGAAATAACCGGTTTTCGAACCGGACTGAAAGTGAGAAAGTTTGTGTAATGTTTTTTTTTACACTGTTGTAGTTTTTGCTCATTCTAAAGAGTTTATAAAGTATATAATTATTATTTGTAAAGTGAGATTGATAGAAATTAAATTTATATACTTTACTTTGTATAATATCACCTTGTTGGGCCATTTAGAGATAAGAAACACAATGTCATGTTTGTTTAATAATAATAATTTAATGAATTTATTGTGAGACGGGCGTGCATACAGTGCTGCCATCTAATAGACCTTTGCTACACTTTCAGATAGTCATTTCAATATGTTGTACTTACAACCTGTAGTGCTATCTGGTAGACAGGAAGACAACTATTAGTGCAGAAACGCAGTAATATTTTTTAATGAAATTTCTTACTATACTTTTAAAATTTAATTATTTTTAATAGTACTAAAATTACAAATTACTTATATTATTCAGTAAATTTTTAATTAAACCGAATAAATTATATTAATTTTGAAAATTATTTTGCTTTTTTAATTTACATTTTACAGAAAAAATAAAAATAAATTGTGCTTTGGTAAAATAAAATTTGTATTATTTGTAAATATAATAATAGAATCACCACTTAGAAATTAAATTAGTTAAAGGACAAAAAAGTCCCAAGGGGCATTGAGCATGTGTGTGTGTGTGTGTGTGTGTGTGTGTGTGTGTGTGTGTGTGTGTGTGTGTGTGTGTGTGTGTGTGAGAGAGAGAGAGAGAGAGAGTATGTGTGCTGGCGCGCTCGAGGATCACGTTCGCAATTTTTTACTCAAATTTGGCGAAAAATTCGATTTCGGTAATAGCTTGAACGTAAGCCGCCTCGGTGGCCTAGTTGATAGCGTACTGGGCTTTCACCCCGAGATACCCGGGTTCGATTCCCGGCCAGGACTTGGCATTTTCATACGCTATAAATCATCCCATCGTCTGCATTAGCCCAAGTGTGCACAATAGTCAGACGTTAAACACCAAAAAAAAAGCTTGAACAGGTTCGTTAAAGCAAAAAAATTTGTTCAATAGTTTAAAGATGGCGGCCATTTCAAACCTTTAAAAATTTACGATTTTTGACACATTTTTTTTAATCTGATTTCACCACCGTAATCAGCACCAAAAAAAAAAGCTTGAACAGGTTCGTTAAAGCAGAAAAATTTGTTCAATAGTTTAAAATGGCGGCCATTTCAAACCTTTAAAAATTTATGATTTTTGACATAATTTTTTTTAAATCTGATTTCACCACCGTAATCAGCGTTGAAAACTGCATAAATCGGCATTTTTAATTTTCAAAATCCGTTGAAATTAAGAAATTCGTTGACTATGGGCAGGGTGTATGTTCGTACTTTTTTGTAATATGAAAGTTTAAAATGATAATATATGCAGATTTTAAGGCTGATCATGATAGTGAAATCAGAATTTCACAAGGGATAAATAAATAAAGAAAAACATTTTTGGAAATGCGCTTTTATGACGACAGCGAGACAGCTGAACTGGATGTGATTATTTAAGGGATTTTTTGTGCTTGAATTATGGATTAAAAATGAAAAATTAGAAAAATTATACATATATTTGGTCAAACTACACACTAGATTTCATCGAAACAAGTACAGCCAGTTTTATAAAAAGTGTGCTACAAAGATTTCAGATAAAGTCTAAGTAATTGGACTATCTGCCGCTAGGAACGCTGCAAGCTGCAAGTAAATGGGAGGAGACGTTTGAGGAAATAGACAGTACTATTATCAATTTAACTGTAGTTGAGTACACTGTCACCAGATGCCACTAGCATCGAGCGCTCACAAATTTCTCAGAAGGGTTATCCTTCTAGTACATTTATATCCAATTATCACAGTCACATATACAGTTCAACGACTAAACTGCAAAAACAGTTACACAGGTATTTAAGTAAATCACTTATTTTCACTGTGGGCATATACTCGTACACAATTTCGCTACCACGATATTTCTTTCGTAAAAGACGTTCAATAATTATGATGTTATCTCAATCGGACATTTTACTCAAAATCCACTGTTTTTTCACAAAAATAATTATATCTCCGAAACGGTTTGATCGGTTAAATCGAAACTCTGCACACAAACATTCAACGGATAAAGCTCTACTTTGAAAAAATAATCAGCTTGATCGATTGGTTCGTTTCAAAATGGCGGCCGTTTGAAATTTTTAATTTTGAATATCTCGAAAGCCATTAATTTTACTTAAAAAAGGACGAGTAACAAAAACTTTTTTTTTTTAAATAGAAAACAGTATATTTGAAATATTTCTGCAAGTCAAAGAAATATTGTCATTTATTCTCAAAAAAAAAAACTGAATATATAATTTCTTGGTAATTCTGTTATCTACAATACTTAAGATTAAGTTAGAAGTAATTTCTCATTTAGTTGTTTTTCAAATTATTCGATTATTATTCGTACCTTATGAGTAAAGCTGGAAAAGTCATTTTATTTAATTAGAAAATTAATTTTTTTTTCGTAAATTTTTGTAAAATTAACGGTTTTCAACATTGAAAATTTCAAACGCCTACCATTTTGAAATGAATCAATCACTAAATCTGATTTTTGTTCTAAAATAGGTCTTCACCTATTTTACACCAGTTCCAATTAAATCGATTAGCAGTTTTTGAGAATGAAAAAATTTTGTAAAAAAACAAGATAGCGGACACCTGGTTAACACTGATTTATTTTGTAAAATTAATGTCTTTTAAGATATTCAACATTAAAATATTTCAAACGATCACCGTTTTGAAATGACTCAATCACTAAAGCTGATTTTCGTTCTAAAATAGATCTTCGCTTATTAAATGTATACACAATTCCAATTAAATCGATCAAGCAGTTTTTGAGAATGAATTATTTTCGTAAAAGAAAACAATATGGCGGATAACACTTGCTGGATTATATCCTAAATAATTGCACCGCTTGCGGAACACCCTGTTTACTGTCTACTTTCTACAGCGGGAAAGTCTAAACAATAAAAATTTTACTGTTTTAATTAAAGCCAACAAATTAATTGACTAATCAATTGGTTGCTATGACGTCACGTCAACGAAGCTTGCAGAGTGACGCACATTCGCGTCACACGTTACGGGTTAGTTTGCTTACAGCTCGTGTTTCAAAGCGTTTTCTTTATCTCCGTTTTGCCGTTGTTACAACAAAGTGACTATTAAACTACAATACGCAGATGTTGGTCACGGTAGTTAACATTTATATTGGCAGATACAGGGTGTACCGAAGTTTTACAAAACTGTTTTTACACAAAATAAATAGTGCAAAAAAAACTCGGGGAGATACAGACAGAAGTGAAGCTTTTTGTTAATAATATCTTTGCTTAATATATAATTAGTTTCAAGATGTCTTTACAAATATTTTGTTGTTTTTTTTTTAATATATAAACAAGTTAACCTAGCTTAGATTATTTACTGTAGTTATAGTAAAAGTTCAGTTGTTTTATATTAATTCGTAACGATCAGCTGACTTCCTTAAACAGCTGATAGGCTATAATAAGTTTTATTTTATATTGTTAAAAATAAAAACTAGCAATAATAACAACAATTATTATAAACGTTTATATTCGAACGTATTATAAACGGTTACAACGTGCACTTGTTCTTAAACTAAGGAAACGTACCAAAACAAAAGCAAGAGATTTTCATATAATATGCGTGTACTGTTATCGAAAAAGAGGAAGAAAAAGAGAGACAGAAATAGAGAGAGACGGAATTCGTTTGTTCGTTTCCGTTTCATATTTCCGTTACATTAAAAAGGTTCGGGACATTTTTTTCTATGCACTCCTCTCGCCAAAGTTTCGCTTCGAAATTACGCAAACTTTTACACTTTCAATTATTTTTTTTAAGAAATCAATTTATAAAGCTACCGAATGAAAACACGAGAACGGCGTAATTCGTCAAAAATGGTGCATCGGTTTTCGTTCAAATTTTGGTAATTTTAAGATGTCCAAATAATTGTAACAAATTTTTAAAAAAGGACATAGTTCGGGAGTAAACGCGAAGAAATTGTGCTTTGTGCACAATACAGTTTTTATTATCTGCAATTATTATAATAAAATTATTCACCACGTTGAAATTAAACTATTAAAACATTCGTAATCGTCTCGCAAACTTTCAATAAATTCAATTTATTTCATTTAAACAACACTCAAAAGCAAGGACGTAACTAAAAAAATAAATCACATTAATGTAGCCATAAATCAAATCATATTTGATAGCCTACATGTATTTCGCCTACTTTTTTAAGTCCATGTTACTAATGTGAATTAACAGAAAAATATGCAAAATATCTCTTAATCCATAAAACTGTTCACAAAAGGCTTTTACCAAGACTTACCTTAGAACGTTTCTCTTCAACACAGTGTGCACCACTCTATAAAAAACAGCCGCCATGGTGGCCTAGTTGATAGCGTACTGGGCTTTCACCCCGAGGACCCGGGTTCGATTCCCGGTCAGGGCTTGGCATTTTCATACGCTATAAATCATTCCATCGTCTGCATTAGCCCAAGTGTGCACAATAGTCGGACCTTAAATACAAAAAAAATCTATAAAAACAGAAATATTAAACAATTAAACACTAAACATGTAGAACATGAGCAAAATACTTCATAATTTCTTTAACAAGATAACATAAACATACTGTTTAATTCCTAACAACATATGTAGAAATAACAATTTATTACGTACAGCATAAAAACAATCTGTTTAAAGTTTAATAAAATCAGGTGACTTTAATTAATGTGACTTTATGCTGTTATTTAAAATATGATCTTGTAGCTTTTGTAAAAGAAAGATTGCAGAAACTTGCATGTGTTCCAACCTCTGCAGAAATATTGGTTTTTTAATCTACTCGTGAAAACACCATTAAGTCTGCTCAACCAATTTCGCTAAAATTTTGACGGTAAAATGAAGTCATAACTCAAATCATTGTTGAAATAAAAATTTACAGATTGACATAAAAAATAAACCTAAATGGTAGTTAAGAGTTTATTTTAGTGCTTCCCCCTCCCGACCACAAATTTCTTTTACTTTAAATATTTGACATTGCATTCAATTATAAATATTTATATGATCAAAATTTTAACACAATCTGACTACACAATTTTTTGTTGATAGGTTTCAAATCGGGTATTTGGACGAGATATTACGTCTCTTCTAGTTTATTTAGGTACCTAAGGACTACGTTTCATAAAAATCATTAAAGCTGATTTTAATAAAATCCCATTTTCATTATCATTAAAGCAATATTAATAAAAAAAAGTTTGAAAAATTAAATTATGGTATTTAATTAAAAAAATAAAGAAACCAGAAAGAATAGCGAAAAGAGTGCTGACTTTCCAGGGAAACAGGAAAACACAAATTCCTTGGCTCAAGGAAGTCCATCAGGATCTGACTAGATGTGGAATGAGCGCTGAAGAGGTACAAAATAGGGACACGTGTGGGAGGAAGATTGCTGCTGAGTTGAAAGACATCTCTGAAGAGAATCCAAGAGGAAGGAGGCGAGTGGTTTCGGAGGTAGAACGTCATAGAATGAGCCAGAGAATGAAGGAGTACTGGAGTAGGAGGAAACAGGGGTTAACAAGGAAGAAAGTTGTGCATGGTAGTCCATAGATAGATGTATAAAATAAAAATAAATAAATAAAATAAAACATACAAGCCGTTTGCGGAATAAAAATTCCTGTTTAACCAAAATCCGATTTGTAGAAAAGTTTTGGGAAATCTCATAGCTCAAAATTAGCTTAACTGAATTACAAGATAAATAATTCGTGGCGATTTACCAAATTTAAAAGAAATAAAATTACTAGTAAAGTTTTAATTGAAAATGAAACAGAAACCGGCGACGGTCAGGGTTTATTTTTAGTTTTTCCAATTTACACCCGAACAATGAATTTCATTTATTTATAATTTGCTTCACTTTATCAGTTATTCAAATATGACCAGTTTTATCAAAACAGATTTATTATCATATATAGTATATTCAAATATGACCAGTTTTATCATAAACAGATTTATATATATATATATATATATATATATATATATATATATCAGAAGAAGGAGGCTTCGGTTCTATAGAGACAAGTGTCAAATTAAGAGAGAGATTTGAATTTTACGGATACAGGAAAGATGCTCGGTTGGAAGGTTCCAGAGAATGAAATCCCAAAGAGAGCAGGGGTAAAATGGACGGAGGAGCGGAAGAGGATCCTTGGGGACAGGATGAAAAACACCAAATAATATATATATATATATATATATATATATATATATATATATATATATATATATATATATAGAGAGAGAAAGAGAGAGAGAGATTTGAATTTTGCGGATGAAAAACATGAAAGGTTATCATCGCATAATGTAGTTATCATATATATATATATATATGTATATATATATATATATATATATATATATATATATGTGTGTGTGTGTGTGTGAGAGAGAGAGAGAGAGAGAGATTTGAATTTTGCTGATGAAAATACTGAAAGGTTAAGGTTATATCACACATTATATATATATATATAATATATAATATAAATATATATATATATATTTTAATAAAGTATTATTATATATATATAAAATAATATATATATATATATTTTATTTATATTATATATAAAATAATATATATATATTGTTATTTTAAGGCGAAAAGCACATTGAGGCTACTATCGCCGCCGTAAATGTAAATGTAAGTGTGAGTGTAAAGTGTTAAAGTCGTAAGTGTAGTGTTGCAAGTGTAAGTGTGTTAGACTCGGGTACCGCGAGGGACGTCTAAATCCTATGAATAGGTGCAGCTAGTCTTCATCCCCTGTGGGGTATATATATTCTGAGAAAGATTGATATTTTTTGCGATATAGCGGTTTATTACTTTTTGATTCTGTACTTATAACAATAAAATTTGAGTAAAATTTAAACAAAAATATTTAGAAAATTTGAGAAACGCTGATTTTGCAGAGAATTTGAGAAATACAGTTTTACTAGCAAAAAAGATCTTCAATAAATTTTTTTGCCGAGCGAAGCGAAGTCTCTTTCAATTCGATCGTTAGGCACTTGGTTCGTGTGTTTTTTTTTTAGGCAAAAACCTAAACCTCCTTCGCATTTGTTTTCTATACCTTCTCACCTTAAAGTAATTTTCCTTAATTTCAAATTTTGCGATATTTCGTATGACGATAATTGGAAATATGTGATGCACTGATTTTGAAAAAAATTTCTACATTTCGGCTTCGTTTTGTTGTAGTTTTTTTGTAATATTGTAATTAAATGTAAAATAGTGTGGTCATCATTTATTAACAGTTTTCTATTGGAGAAATAAGTTATCGCTTTTTGAAATGGAGTCGTTAAAATTTGTGTGCGCGCGTGTGTATGTGTGCGTTTGTGTATGTGTTTCTTTTAGCACGCTTACGTTCGCAATATTGGTCCGATTTGATCAAAAGGCATGGTAATAGCTTGAACAAGTTCGTTAACCAGCGAAATCCGTTCTAAAGTTTCAAAATGGCGGCCATTTCAAATCATTAAAAATTCACAACATTTGTCTTAATTTTTTTAATGTGATTCCACTATCGTAATCAGACTGCACAAATTAGCATTTTTAATTTTCAAAATACGTTTAAATTTTTAAAACATTTTCTGACGTCTGTCAGGGTTCGTTTTTGTATTTTTTGTGTAATTTCAAAGTTTAAAATTCTAATACACGCAGATTTTAATGCTGATAATTGATGCGGAAATCAAAATTTTAAAAAGGTTAAGGTAAAGAAAAATACTTCCGGAAGTTCGCGTCTATCACTACAGCGAGACAGCTGCGTGTCTCTTCACAAAAATAGCGAATTTCCGTCGGAGCCGCCACAATAGTACGAGCCGCTCTTGACCTTCTCTTTATCTTATTGTAAAGATAAGACTACTAACAGTAAAGATATCATTATAAAGATAACTACTTTTGAAGAACAATTAAAATAGCAATTTCGGATCCATTTCATTCAAATCTAGCAACGTAAAATTCGTTTTTGGAAACAGCTCAGTCAAGTTCGTTACGCAGGAAAATCCGTTCAACCGTTTCAAAATGGCGGTCTTTCCAAATCTTAAAATCATACACATATTTTGAAAGTCTGATTCCATCACCGCAATTAGCGTTTTGATCTCAACAAATTGGCATTTAAAATTTTTAATTTTCATTGATAATACGGAAATGAACCTGACGGCGATCAGGGTTTTAATTGCGTAAATGTAATTTTAAAAAATTGTTATTGTGATAGTGAAATTTTCAAAAAAAAACGTTTCAAGGTACATTTTTTTTTAAATATGATTTTGTTTTTTGAGAATACTTTCCATCACGTCAGCCACACAGTTGCGTGCCGTTAATGCCCAGTAGACGTGAGGCTTCCCATAGATCGGCATGCGCACAGAGAAAGTATACGCCAACAAACACTGCCTCTATGATTAAGGTAATTAAATTTCGTACACAAAAATGGCACGGCATTTGTTTTCTACTGATTGCAGTCAAGGCTGCCACCTGTACAACGACACAACTAAGGTGTAACTTGCAGCGTGTTTAGTGTTAGTAGTGTGCCAGCTGTACGATGGAGGACATCGCGCTTCGTTTGTTTAGGTTGGCAGACCTGGAACAGAAAGGCTTCATAGGCAAAAGAGATATGCAGGTATGTCACAAACGGCTTTATTTAGTTAAACACGAACTGTAGAAAGGTTTTAGATATTTCCATTTTTAGGTTTTTGTGTGAAACTAAAGTGGTTATTTACCAGAACAGTCTGTGTATATCGCGGGAGAATATACTCTATGAAATTTGGCAAAGTGCTAATTACAAAATTTTCGTTTTAAGGTATCCTTTTAAAAAAATTGGCCTAAACGATTTTTGATCAAATCTTGTCAAAATGCTGTATGGAAAAAAATCATTAAAAAAAACAGTTCATATTTGTGCGTTTTGATCATACATATTCGATTATGATTTGAGTTTATGTTCAAAATTCTTTTTAAAAAATAAAAAATTACTGTTAGAGATTAAATAAAAAAAGTATTTAGCGGTAAAGTTCTTTCGTTTCAAATTTTGTACACTGGCTTGAAATAAAATCTACATATCCGATTAAAGTTTGAACAAAATCTGGTTACACGATTTTGAAAAATTAAATTTTTTTACGATAGCCTACGAAACAATTATTATTCGTCAAATTCGATTCCTTAATAATTAGTGAAATAAATGAAAGTAAACCAGTTTTACACCAGTAAACCATTTTGTACACTGGCTTGAAATAAAATCTACATATCCGATTAAAGTTTGAACAAAATCTGGTTACACGATTTTAAGAAATTAAATTTTTTTTACGATAGCCTACGAAACAACTATTATTCGTCAAATTCGATTCCTTAATAATTAGTGAAATAAATGAAATTAAAAGTAAACCATTCCTTAATAATTAGTTTTAAACCAGTTTTACACCAGTAAACCATTTTGTACACTGGCTTGAAATAAAATCTACATATCCGATTAAAGTTTGAACAAAATCTGGTTACACGATTTTGAGAAATTAAATTTTTTTTTTACGATAGCCTAAGAAACAACTATTATTCGTCAAATTCGATTCCTTAATAATTAGTGAAATAAATGAAAATAAACCAGTTTTTGTAAGTTTTTGAAGGCATGTTCATTTGTGTAAAATATTTTCATTCTTACAACTTTATTTTCGTGTTCTCAAAAATTTTTGAACGGTAATTTATTACAACTTTAACGCCGATTACGATGATGAAATATGATTTTGGGGAAAAATGTAAGATAAAAAAGTAACGATGTTTTTTCTGTAAGAGGCACACATTTTGAAACCGTTAATCAGATTGCGCTGCGTTTCGATTACCCACTTATACAAAATCGATTTTTGTGTCGTGTTTATATCTAATCGGACAAAAATTGGAAATGATAGAGTTCTAATGATCACGTATCTGCATAAAAATTTTAATGACTTCAAAAATTATCTAGAAATTAGCTTCAGCGATCATTTCAAAGGTGGTCGCGTCAAATAGCTCATTTTTTTAATAAAAATTCGGAAATAAAAAAACCTAAAATATGTTTACAATAAGCTCCATGTTTACAATAAGCTTTTTACACTAGTTTCCTACGTATTTAAGCTCTATGCTTATAATAAGCTGTTAACAATAAGCTCCATGTTTATAATAAGCTGTTTACAATAAGCTTTTACATAAGTTTTGTACGTATTTAAGCTTTATGTTTATAATAAGCTGTTAACGATAAGCTCCGTGTTTATAATAAGCTGTTTACAATACGCTCCATGTTTACAATAAGATTTTTTACATTAGTTTTCTACGTATTTAAGCTCTATATTTATAATAAGCTGTTTACAATAAGCTCCGTGTTTATAATAAGCTTTTTACATACGTTTTGTACGTATTTAAGCTCTATGTTTATAATAAGCTGTTAACGATAAGCTCTATGTTTATAATAAGCTGTTTACAATAAGCTCCGTGTTTATAATAAGCCTTTTACATACGTTTTGTACGTATTTAGGCTGTATGTTTATAATAAGCTGTTAACGATAAGCTCCATGTTTATAATAAGCTGTTTACAATAAGCTCCATGTTTACAATAAGTTTTGTAACGCTAGTTTGGTACCTATTTAAGGTTTGTGTTTATAATAAGCTGTTTACAATAAGCTCCGTGTTTATAATAAGCTGTTTACAATAAGCTCCATGTTTATAATAAGCTGTTTACAATAAGCTCCATGTTTACAATAAGTTTTGTAACGCTAGTTTGGTACCTATTTAAGGTTTGTGTTTATAATAAGCTGTTTACAATAAGCTCCGTGTTTATAATAAGCTGTTTACAATAAGCTCCATGTTTATAATAAGCTGTTTACAATAAGCTCCGTGTTTATAATAAGCTGTTTACAATAAGCTCCATGTTTATAATAAGCTGTTTACAATAAGCTTCACGTTTACAATAAGTTTTGTAACGCTAGTTTGGTACCTATTTAAGGTTTGTGTTTATAATAAGCTGTTTACAATAAGCTCCGTGTTTATAATAAGCTGTTTACAATAAGCTCCATGTTTATAATAAGCTGTTTACAATAAGCTCCGTGTTTATAATAAGCTGTTTACAATAAGCTCCATGTTTATAATAAGCTGTTTACAATAAGCTTCACGTTTACAATAAGTTTTGTAACGCTAGTTTGGTACCTATTTAAGGTTTGTGTTTATAATAAGCTGTTTACAATAAGCTCCGTGTTTATAATAAGCTGTTTACAATAAGCTCCGTGTTTATAATAAGCTGTTTACAATAAGCTCCATGTTTATAATAAGCTGTTTACAATAAGCTCCGTGTTTATAATAAGCTGTTTACAATAAGCTCCATGTTTATAATAAGCTGTTTACAATAAGCTTCACGTTTACAATAAGTTTTGTAACGCTAGTTTGGTACCTATTTAAGGTTTGTGTTTATAATAAGCTGTTTACAATAAGCTCCGTGTTTATAATAAGCTGTTTACAATAAGCTCCATGTTTATAATAAGCTGTTTACAATAAGCTCCATGTTTACAATAAGTTTTGTAACGCTAGTTTGGTACCTATTTAAGGTTTGTGTTTATAATAAGCTGTTTACAATAAGCTCCGTGTTTATAATAAGCTGTTTACAATAAGCTCCATGTTTATAATAAGCTGTTTACAATAAGCTCCATGTTTATAATAAGCTGTTTACAATAAGCTTCACGTTTACAATAAGTTTTGTAACGCTAGTTTGGTACCTATTTAAGGTTTGTGTTTATAATAAGCTGTTTACAATAAGCTCCGTGTTTATAATAAGCTGTTTACAATAAGCTTCACGTTTACAATAAGTTTTGTAACGCTAGTTTGGTACCTATTTAAGGTTTGTGTTTATAATAAGCTGTTTACAATAAGCTCCGTGTTTATAATAAGCTGTTTACAATAAGCTCCATGTTTATAATAAGCTGTTTACAATAAGCTTCATGTTTACAATAAGTTTTGTAACGCTAGTTTGGTACCTATTTAAGGTTTGTGTTTATAATAAGCTGTTTACAATAAGCTCCGTGTTTATAATAAGCTGTTTACAATAAGCTCCATGTTTATAATAAGCTGTTTACAATAAGCTCCATGTTTATAATAAGCTGTTTACAATAAGCTTCACGTTTACAATAAGTTTTGTAACGCTAGTTTGGTACCTATTTAAGGTTTGTGATTATAATAAGCTGTTTACAATAAGCTCCGTGTTTATAATAACTGTTTACAATAAACTCAATGTTTACAATAAGCAATTTTTTTTAAATCAGTGAATTGTGTATTTAGTTGCTAAATCTATTGTCTTATGAAAACAAATTCTAAAACTGCCTGTTTTTATAAAACAGGTCTTAGACAGACGTCAACGAGATTTGAATTTTATGTGATTCCCAT
Source organism: Callitettix versicolor (assembly GCA_022606455.1). Taxonomy (NCBI): domain Eukaryota; kingdom Metazoa; phylum Arthropoda; class Insecta; order Hemiptera; family Cercopidae; genus Callitettix; species Callitettix versicolor. The sequence goes on from CM040183.1 coordinate 77,823,527, forward strand.
TAACCTGCTCCTCTGTTGGCCCAAGTATGATGTCACTGCTTTTATAACAACCTGTGACATCATTCTTTACCTGTTGAGAAACTGAACCCAATGTGTGAGCTTTGTCCTTTGACAAGAACAAGTGAATACACTGATTAGCGGCTTTCCATTTGAAAATTAACGATTGGAGCGACAACGTGGTTGTGAATGCCGATCCCGGCGGCGGTCATTGTTTTTTCCTCGTTTCCTTTCCCGGACCGAATTTTCCGGGTGTGTAGCGAACCATACGACTTGAATGGTAGTTATTATTATGAGCCAAATTTGATAATCATTAGAGCCGAATTTCGGAAAAACGTATTTTCAGTCTGTAACTAAAAGAGGCTTCAGAAAAATTGTATACGAAATTTAAGAACGGGTCCCGAGAAATTGATCAAATCGTCTCCAGTGATGAAGCTTACACGCCAAAATAAGCCTACCCAGAGGGTTTTGGGAGTTGTAACACCATTTGACAAAAAAAATTAAGATTTTTTTGAACGCGTGTTTTAATAATCCAACTAAATCGCACAGTTCAGTTTAGTAAATTTTTGTTTGTTTTTTTAGGCAACAAACAAACAGACAACTAATTAACTACTACACAAACGCTTTGATAGTTCAGTCTAGATAGATAATATACGCTTGGTAGACTATGAAATGTCTACAAGACTTATACCATTGAATATAAACGGACTAGAAGTACAGCCATCATTATAAAAAGTATGCTCAATATTAGCGGCTAAAGTCCCAGTAGTTGGACTATCTGCCGCTACGAACGCTGCAAGGACATTTGGGAGACGTTTGAAAAAATATACAGTACTATTATCTATTTAACTGTAGTTGAACATTCTGCCGCAAGATGCCACTAGCAGCGAGCGTTTAGAAGGGTTATCATTCTATGTTCAATATTAGCGGCTAAAGTCCCAGTAGTTGGACTATCTGCCGCTACGAACGCTGCAAGGACATTTGGGAGACGTTTGATAAAATATACAGTACTATTATCTATTTAACTGTAGTTGAACATTCTGCCGCAAGATGCCACTAGCAGCGAGCGTTTAGAAGGGTTATCATTCTACGCTCAATATTAGCGGCTAAAGTCCAAGTAATTGGACTATCTGCCGCTACGAACGCTGCAAGGACATTTGGGAGACGTTTGAAAAAATATACAGTACTATTATCTATTTAACTGTAGTTGAACAATCTGCCGCAAGATGCCACTAGCAGCGAGCGTTTAGAACGGTTATCATTCTATGCTCAATATTAGCGGCTAAAGTCCCAGTAGTTGGACTATCTGCCGCTACGAACGCTGCAAGGACATTTGGGAGACGTTTGAAAAAATATACAGTACTATTATCTATTTAACTGTAGTTGAACATTCTGCCTCAAGATGCCATTAGCAGCGAGCGTTTAGAACGGTTATCATTCTATGCTCAATATTAGCGGCTAAAGTCCCAGTAGTTGGACTATCTGCCGCTACGAACGCTGCAAGGACATTTGGGAGATGTTTGAAAAAATATACAGTACTATTATCTATTTAACTGTAGTTGAACATTCTGCCGCAAGATGCCACTAGCAGCGAGCGTTTAGAAGGGTTATCATTCTATGCTCAATATTAGCGGCTAAAGTCTCAGTAGTTGGACTATCTGCCGCTACGAACGCTGCAAGGACATTTGGGAGACTACAGTACTATTATCAAGGACATTTGCCGCAAGGGAGACGTTTGAAAAAATATACAGTACTATTATCTATTTAACTGTAGTTGAACATTCTGCCGCAAGATGCCACTAGCAGCGAGCGTTTAGAAGGGGTTATCATTCTATGCTCAATATTAGCGGCTAAAGTCCAGTAGTTGGACTATCTGCCGCTACGAACGCTGCAAGGACATTTGGGAGACGTTTGAAAAAATATACAGTACTATTATCTATTTAACTGTAGTTGAACATTCTGCCGCAAGATGCCACTAGCAGCGAGCGTTTAGAACGGTTATCATTCTATGCTCAATATTAGCGGCTAAAGTCCCAGTAGTTGGACTATCTGCCGCTACGAACGCTGCAAGGACATTTGGGAGACGTTTGAAAAAATATACAGTACTATTATCTATTTAACTGTAGTTGAACATTCTGCCGCAAGATGCCACTAGCAGCGAGCGTTTAGAAGGGTTATCATTCTATGCTCAATATTAGCGGCTAAAGTCTCAGTAGTTGGACTATCTGCCGCTACGAACGCTGCAAGGACATTTGGGAGACGTTTGAAAAAATATACAGTACTATTATCTATTTAACTGTAGTTGAACATTCTGCCGCAAGATGCCACTAGCAGCGAGCGTTTAGAAGGGTTATCATTCTAGTACTTTTATGTTCAGTGCCCAAAGTGTGTGCGCGTTTGACACTTACAAATATAACGTAAAATGAGATTTAGTATTTTTTTGCAGGCCAAGTTTTATCCTAAAAATATTTTTTAAACATCGTTATTTCTCACTGATTAGTAAATTATAGCAGTTTTCCTGGAACATAACAGAAGAATAATGTTGCTCTCAGAAGGCCTTTAAACTCACTGCTTTTATTCTGTTTAAAAAATTCCCCCTCCGATAGTGGTGACATCATACCGCATTTGAACCTTCTGGATACGCCTACGCCAAA
>CM040183.1:77831177-77856177 GCA_022606455.1 Callitettix versicolor
AATAGCAATAACAGTTAGAACTATTAGCATAAAATCACGACTAAACGTAACAGATAGTCTTAGGGAGCAATAACAGTTAGAACTTTGTGCATAAAATCCCAAATGAAAGTATCATGTAGTCTTGGGTATCAATAATAAAACTTCGGGACAAAATCGCAACTAGAAGTAAAAGATAGTCTTAAATAGCAATAACAGTTAGAACTGTTAGCGTAAAATCACAATTTTAAGTAACAGGTAGTCTTAGGGAGCAATAACAGTTAGAACTTTTTGCATACAATCATAACTGAAAGTATCATGTAGTCTTCGGTATCAATAATAGAACTATCGGGATAAAATCGCAACTAAAAATAACAGGTAGTATTGTTGCACAATAGGTCTGTCAATCACTGTATATAGGGTTTTATAATCCCTTCCTCTAGTATATATTAGAGTTAATCTTAGGGGCCAATTAGAACTGTTAGCATAAAATAACAATTAAAGTAGCATGTAGTCTTAGATTGAGCATAAAATCATAAATAAAAGTAAGAGTTGGACTTACTAGTCAGAACCGTTATCATAAAATCTCAACTAAAAGTAAAAGGTAGTCTTAGAAAGTGCAGTAGTTAAAACTGTTATCGTAAAATCACAATTAAAAGTAACAGGAAGTATTCTAAAGCAATAACAATTAGAACTTTTACCGTAAAATCACAACTTTACTAACAATATCTCTAGTAAGATTTTTCCCATTTATTTCCGTTTCAAGATGGCGGTCTTCTATTTAGCAATAACGAATGTACACAGTTTTGACCGAACGCACTGACCCATTGTTTTTATATTCGGTAAGAAGATACACTGTATGAAGCCCGAACGTAGTATGTGTAAGATTTCCCTCCCCCCCATTCACTTCCGTTTCAATGATGTGATCTCTAGGAAAATTAGAACACTAAAATAATTTCACGAAATTGTTTTATTTAGTGAAACTATATATGTATCTAATTTCCCTTGATATAACGGAGTTTCACCAAGTACCGACCGTGTGTTCAATAAACAACGTGGTTTCTAATTTAACAATGACTTATAAATTATAAACTTATTTATAAACTTTTTGACCGAGCGAAGCGAGCTCTCTTGTTTCAACTCGACCGTTCGGCATTTAATTTGAGTGTTCGTTACGCAGTTTTGGCCAAACGCATTGACCGATTGTTTTCAAATTTGGTACAAAATACCTTGTATAAAACCCGAAGACGTATGTGTAAAATTGTTCTCCATTCAATTCCGTTTCAAGATGGCGGCCTCTGATTTACAATAACGAGTGTACGCTGTTTTAGTCAAACGCATTGACCGATTGTTTTTAAAAGTTGATACGAAGGTACCTTGTATAAAACCCAAACGATGTATGTGTACGATTTTTTCCCGTTTACTTCTGTTTCAAAATGGCGGATTCCTTGATTTAACGTTGACGAGTGTACGCAGTTTTGTCAAACGCATTGGCCGGATTGGTTAAACAATTTGGTACAAAGATATCTTGTACGTAGTCCAAATGACGTATGTGTAACATTTTTTCCTATTTACTTCCGTTTCAAAATGGCGACCTGCGATTTAAAGATGACGAGTGCACGCAGTTTTAATCAAACGCACTAACCGATTATTTTGAAATTTGGTACGAAGGTATAAAACCCGAAAGATTATGTGAATTTGTTTTTATTTACTTTCGTTTCAAGATGGTGGGATCTGATTCAATGTTGAGAGTGTATTTGCTGTATTTCCTGTAATACAGGCCGAATGGTAAAAGATATAATTTTGACAGTTTCGTGGAGAAAGAACATAAAAGTTCCAATAAAGTTGGTCCATTGATGATATTTTACCGCGTCAGTGCGGCGGCCAAGCAAGGAGTATACTTAGAGGTCTACTGTTCTTTGAACTACTAATTATAACTTTCACACATACAACAGTTATAGTTTCAAATTTTTCTGACCATTTCGTATCACGACTAAACTTTCAAAGGAAAGTTAAGAATACAGACGAAAAAAAGGTAACTAAAGGCCCATTTGCACGCATGCCAGTTGAGAAAAAACTGGAAGGTCACTGTCGTGCGGCGACTTGAATGCGCCTTACTCATCGCTCACTGACACTTTACCGTTTACACGTTGCCAGTGGCTGGCATGCCAGTTGAGAAACGACTGGAAGGTCACTGTCGTGCGGCGACTTGAATGCGCCTTACTCATCGCTCACTGGCGCTTTACCGTTTATACGTTGCCAGTGGCTGGCATGCCAGTTGAGAAACGACTGGAAGGTCACTGTCGTGCGGCGACTTGAATGCTCCTTACTCATCGCTCACTGGCGCTTTACCGTTTACACGTTGCCAGTGGCTGGCATGCCAGTTCAGAAACGACTGGAAGGTCACTGTCGTGTGGCGACTTGAATGAGCCTTACTCATCGCTCACTGACACTTTACCGTTTACACGTTGCCAGTGGCTGGCATGCCAGTTGAGAAACGACTGGCACTGTCGTGCGGCGACTTGAATGCGCCTTACTCATCGCTCACTGACACTTTACCGTTTACACGTTGCTAGTGGCTGGCATGCCAGTTGAGAAACGACTGGAAGGTCACTGTCATGCGGCGACTGGAATGCGCCTTACTTATCGCTCACTGGCGCTTTACCGTTTACACGTTGCCAGTGGCTGGCATGCCAGTTGAGAAACGACTGGAAGGTCACTGTCATGCGGCGACTGGAATGCGCCTTACTTATCGCTCACTGGCGCTTTACCGTTTACACGTTGCCAGTGGCTGGCATGCCAGTTGAGAAACGACTGGAAGGTCACTGTCATGCGGCGACTGGAATGCGCCTTACTTATCGCTCACTGGCGCTTTACCGTTTACACGTTGCCAGTGGCTGGCATGCCAGTTGAGAAACGACTAGAAGGTCACTGTCATGCGGCGACTGGAATGCGCCTTACTTATCGCTCACTGGCGCTTTACCGTTTACACGTTGCCAGTGGCTGGCATGCCAGTTGAGAAACGACTGGAAGGTCACTGTCATGCGGCGACTGGAATGCGCCTTACTTATCGCTCACTGGCGCTTTACCGTTTACACGTTGCCAGTGGCTGGCATGCCAGTTGAGAAACGACTGGAAGGTCACTGTCATGCGGCGACTGGAATGCGCCTTACTCATCGCTCACTGGCGCTTTACCGTTTACACGTTGCCAGTGGCTGGCATGCCAGTTGAGAAACGACTGGAAGGTCACTGTCATGCGACGACTGGAATGCGCCTTACTTATCGCTCACTGGCGCTTTACCGTTTACACGTTGCCAGTGGCTGGCATGCCAGTTCAGAAACGACTGGAAAGTCACTGTCATGCGGCGACTGGAATGCGCCTTACTTATCGCTCACTGGCGCTTTACCGTTTACATGTTGCTAGTGGCTGGCATGCCAGTTGAGAAACGACTGGAAGGTCACTGTCATGCGGCGACTGGAATGCGCCTTACTTATCGCTCACTGGCGCTTTACCGTTTACACGTTGCCAGTGGCTGGCATGCCAGTTGAGAAACGACTGGAAGGTCACTGTCATGCGGCGACTGGAATGCGCCTTACTTATCGCTCACTGGCGCTTTACCGTTTACACGTTGCCAGTGGCTGGCATGCCAGTTGAGAAACGACTGGAAGGTCACTGTCATGCGGCGACTGGAATGCGCCTTACTCATCGCTCACTGACACTTTACCGTTTACACGTTGCCAGTGGCTGGCATGCCAGTTGAGAAACGACTGGAAGGTCACTGTCATGCGGTTTACTAGATGGGGCACGCCTCAGTTGTAATTAATATAAAATAAAAAAAAAAAAAAATGCGGCGACTGGAATGCGCCTTACTTATCGCTCACTGGCGCTTTACCGTTTACACGTTGCTAGTGGCTGGCATGCCAGTTGAGAAACTACTTGAAGGTCACTAGCATGCCAGCTCACTGGCCGGCCATTGTTTGTTGAAGTCGTACAATGTGGATGATTTGTTTTATTTGCTTTAAAATGGCTGACACATCAGAAGGAATTTCTAAATAATATGTAGATCTTTTTTGCGCATCTCTCACTGTAAAATTTGGCACATTCATGTCATCAACGATGGCTTGCATCGAGGCATTCCTAGAGTTTACTATACATGTTCCACAAGTTTTCGTGGTCACGGTACAAGTGTATAAATGTCAAAGTGTTTTTCTCACTCCAAAGAATAGACATTTTTGTTTTTCTTTTACTACTTAAACAGAACCTGGTAAACGTAATCCGCTTGGTTGAATGTGTCCAGCGACTGGCGGACGGCAGTTGTCGTTTTACACGGTGCCAGTCGGCTGGTGCCAGTGCGGTAGAGTGGTGGAGGGGGAAGCTGGATTTTTTTTTTTTTTTTTGTTATTTTAAGGCGAAAAGCACATTGAGGCTATTATCGCCTCCTAAATGTAAGTGTGAGTGTAAAGTGTTAAAGTCATAAGTGTAGTGTTGTAAGAGTAACTGTGTGTTAGACTTGGGTGCCGCGAGGGACGTTTAAATCCTCTCAATAGGTGCAGCTAGTCTGCACCCCCCCCCTGCGGGGAGGGGAAAGCTGGAGCCCTATGAAATCAAAAACATTTGTTTTGCTGTAGCTGCCAGCGACTGGCGTGCCTGTGGCTTTCTAGCCTCTCCAGTGACTAGCATGGAACGTTTACAAGGTGCTAGTTGCAACTGACAACTGAGCAACTGACAAGCTCAACTGGAACGCCGAATGGCATCGTGTAAATAGGCCTTGAAAATGAGCAGTCAGGAAATATCAAGGCCATTGCAGTTCTCATTTTTGCATTTTTTCCAAACACACTACAGTATTTATATTCCTGCCAGACTTTGAATGCAAGGCTTGTGTACACACGGTAAATATTTGTTTCACTTTGTGTAAATATTTATTTGGTGTTCGCGGGAATACAATTCTGTTCAAGTGTTACACAACCGTAAGAATCACGTAACGTGTGAGCTAATGATGGGCAAAACGGTTCCGGCAAGATCCGGCTGTCAGAAAATGATCCGGTTCAATACCCGGATCTGCAGATCATTCGGCTCACTGACGCAAACGGCTCAGCTCAGTGACGTTGCAAGTCGATACTTATAGCTGAGCTTTGTGAACTGAAAAGTCAGAAAATGATCCGGTTCAATACCCGGATCTGCAGATCATTCGGCTCACTGACGCACACGGCTCAGCTCAGTGACGTTGCAAGTCGATACTTATAGCTGAGCTTTGTGAACTGAAAAGTCAGAAAATGATCCGGTTCAATACCCGGATCTGCAGATCATTCGGCTCACTGACGCACACGGCTCAGCTCAGTGACGTTGCAAGTCGATACTTATAGCTGAGCTTTGTGAACTGAAAAGTCAGAAAATTTGCAGATATATGAGGAAAGTTGTCCTTTTTCGTCTATGCCTATGGTTGTCTGTTTTCAAGTTTGTGATGCAGTACGGGTTTATAATATTGTTTTGTTACTAAATATATTGTTGTGAGCTAATTTAATGTTTTCACCTTTTCATAAGTTAACTGCTAACCAATTCGCTTTATTATTTGTATTATGTGTACATTTTTCTGCATTTGCACAGGTTTTTTTACTTAAATTTTTCTAATTTCACAGTAGACCTACGTCATTGATTTTTTAAAACTGAATTATTCCGAAACAAGTAAAAAAAAATAATAAATAAAAAAGTCTTTTTGCATGCTCTAACATCCCTAACGCAGCAAATGAGTTAACAATATACGTATTTATGTTCATTAACATTAATTTATTTATTTATTGCCAAACTTTCCTTCATATAAAAATTTTAGTTACAGAGGGCATAGAATGCCCGTACATAGGTTGGTCCTGGATATACATATATTCATGGACACGGTCTCACACACACACACACACACACACACACACACACACACACACACACACACACACACACACACACACACACACACACACACACACACACACACACACACACACACACACGTGCACGCCCATGCATAGATACACATACATACAATTACACACACGCACGCGCGCACACACGCACGCACACACACACACACACACACACACACACACACACACAAATGCACATACATACAATACACACACACACACACACACAAATGCGCGAACACACGCACACACATAAATGCACGAACACCCCACACACACACACACACACACACACACACACACACACACACACACACACACACACACACACACACACACACACACACACACACACACACACACACACACACACACACACACACACACACACACACACACACATACACACATACACACACAAATGCGCAAACACACACCGCGCGCTCGCGCACACACACACACACATGAGCGAACACACACGCGCGCTCACACACACACACACACAAATGCGCGAATACACGCACACACACTCACACAAATGCGCGAACACACACACACACACACACACACACACACACACACACACACACACACACACACACACAAATGTGCAAACACTCGCGCGCGCGCGCACGCACACACACACACACTCACACACACACACGCACGCACGCACACACACACAAATGCGTGAACACACACACCACACTACACACACACACACAAACAAATGAACACACACACACACACAAATGCGTGAACATACACACCACACTACACACACACACACACACACACACACACACACACACACACACACACACACACACACAAACACACACACACACACACACACACACACAAATGCAGATATATATATCACATATTCAACAGATCCAGGAGTGAGACAAACCTCACCAAAATTATTCATATATTGAATAATTGTTATAATAACATTGTTTGGATAATTTCATTGCCTTAAAACTGCAATTAATTTAAATATTATTGTTTTATTTAGACAAAAAATTCGATTCGTATACACGTGATTGGTTCATATCTATACATAACCAGTCTTAACACCGTATTGACACAAAATATCAATTTTAACAGATCACAGATCTAAATGATCTGAATATCTCAACTGAGCTGTCTCGGTTCAGCCGTGACGGTCTGATCTGTCCGACGATAGCCGTGACGAATTCGGCGCAATAAGCTAGCAGATCTCAGATCAGTCAGCTCACCTAGGCGATCCGTTCAGTAAGCCGCTCATTTATCGCCCGTCACTAGTGCAAGCTTAAATGTAATGTTACACACTCGCACACGAAAAGGAAGGGGTCGAGAGCATCGTAGTTGAAACAAACGCGAAACACAGCTTTCGCTGACGCGATTAAAGCAGATTAAAAAAAATTGTAACTTTTACGAGAATATTTTTGTTTTCTACACTATTGACTATTGAAAACACAGTTGACTATTTTTCATTAAAATTGCTTTTTCGTGATTTAATTTTAGAAAAAGTATCTACAAGATCGTTAAAAGATCGTTAGATCTATAAGATCTATATTTCTCGTTACGTCCGATTCATTTTTTTAAATAATCATTTTTTTAGCCGCCCTGGGCTATAGTCCCTGTAAATACGCCGTAGTAACCTTCCGGTTCAATAAGACGGTTCATTTATGACTTACAGACTAGCCTATAATCGGATCTAATCTGCCAAAGGGAACCACGTACGCATTAACCTTAACTGGTATAAAGTACATGTAATACGCTAAACCATAAAAAAATCCAATCAAACTGCGTCTCAATGTTTTCGCGTGCACATTTCATAAAACAGAGCGCACATTAATGGCACAGTTAACTTTATCTCGGCATTGTTTCCTAACTTAATTATTTAAAACAATTTTATCAGTCACCAAGCCAGCAAAACAATGGTCTCCCTTAATGGGCCGTTAAATTAATAATTAAATTTCTCATAGAATATTTCCTTTGCAAATGATTTGCACAATATGTGGATTCCTCAGCTTATCAGTTACCTTGCTGGAATCAAATACCTTGCGGTAACCTTACTGGAAGCAGAGTGATTCAGTTCTGGATGAATGAGAGACAAGGATATTATTTTACAAGGACATATACGTAATAAAGGAGTATGTAAAAATGGTAGATCTTGGGAAATTGATAACGATCAGATGACAATATATTCTTTTGTGATCTTAGAGTAAATTGCAGGGTAATTGGTGAATAATGATAACAGAGACTATTGAAGATTGATCGGATAGTAAGAAATAATCAATGATTATATAATAAATTACTGAACAACAATAAATTACGGAACAACAATAAATTACAGAACAACAATAAATTACGGAACAACAATAAATTACGGAACAACAATATATTACGGAACAACAATAAATTACAGAACAACAATAAATTACGGAACAACAATAAATTACGGAACAACAATAAATTACGGAACAACAATAAATTACGGAACAACAATAAATTACAGAACAACAATAAATTACGGAACAACAATAAATTACGGAACAACAATAAATTACGTAACAACAATAAATTATGGAACAACAATAAATTACGGAACAACGATAAATTATGGAACAACAATAAATTACTGAACAACAATAAATTACTGAACAACAATAAATTACTGAACAACAATAAATTACTGAACAACAATAAATTACGGAACAACAATAAATTACTGAACAACAAAAAATTACGGAACAACGATAAATTACGGAACAACAATAAATTACGGAACAACAATAAATTATGGAACAACAATAAATTACTGAACAACAATAAATTACGGAACAACGATAAATTACGGAACAACAATAAATTACGGAACAACAATAAATTACGGAACAACAATAAATTACTGAACAACAATAAATTACGGAACAACAATAAATTACGGAACAACAATAAATTACGGAACAACAATAAATTACGGAACAACAATAAATTATGAACAACAATAAATTAAACAACAATAAATTACGGAACAACAACGAAATTACGGAACAACAATAAATTACGGAACAACAATAAATTACGGAACAACAATAAATTACGGAACAACAATAAATTACGGAACAACAATAAACAATAAATTACGGAACAACAATAAATTACGGAACAACAATAAATTATGAAACAACAATAAATTACTGAACAACAATAAATTACGGAACAACAATAAATTACGGAACAACAATAAATTACGTAACAACAATAAATTATGAAACAACAATAAATTACTGAACAACAATAAATTACGGAACAACAATAAATTACGGAACAACAATAAATTACGGAACAACAATAAATTACGTAACAACAATAAATTATGAAACAACAATAAATTACTGAACAACAATAAATTACGGAACAACAATAAATTACGGAACAACAATAAATTACGGAACAACAATAAATTACGGAACAACAATAAATTACTGAACAACAATAAATTACGGAACAACAATAAATTACGGAACAACAATAAATTACGGAACAACAATAAATTACGGAACAACAATAAATTACGGAACAACAATAAATTACTGAACAACAATAAATTACGGAACAACAATAAATTACGGAACAACAATAAATTACGGAACAACAATAAATTACGGAACAACAATAAATTACGGAACAACAATAAATTACGGAACAACAATAAATTACGTAACAACAATAAATTATGAAACAACAATAAATTACGGAACAACGATAAATTATGGAACAACAATAAATTACTGAACAACAATAAATTACTGAACAACAATAAATTACTGAACAACAATAAATTACGGAACAACAATAAATTACTGAACAACAAAAAATTACGGAACAACGATAAATTACGGAACAACAATAAATTACGGAACAACAATAAATTATGGAACAACAATAAATTACTGAACAACAATAAATTACGGAACAACAATAAATTATGAAACAACAATAAATTACGGAACAACGATAAATTATGGAACAACAATAAATTACAGAACAACAATAAATTACGGAACAACAATAAATTACGGAACAACAATAAATTACGGAACAACAATAAATTACGATGGAAGAAATGGTTGCGTTGCGATCGGATGATAAAAAATGGCTGGTGATCATAGAAGAAAAGCTGATATTCTTTGGAGAAGTTTATGGAAAACGATCGGATGACAATAAGCAATTGATGATCTTAGACTAGAGTACAGGAACTGATCAGATATTAAACGGTTGATAATCATAGAAGAATTGACGTTCATAGAAGGAATTGCTGAGTAATGATAACATGACAATATGACGTAAATAAATATTTTTTTTTATTTTGAAAGTAATAACATATAGTTAATTGTCAGGTAAGAATGTTTGGGATCCCACCATACATTTAGCTCATACTACTAGCTCATACTACTACTCATTCGTTTACTCGAGACACATTCACTACTCTACATAGAGTACTCTAAAGTTATGCTAATAAAGAAATTAACACCACAATTGAAAACTCACATAATTGCATAATGAACCTTATTATTACGAGACTGCTATTGATGTCAACAAAATTACATGACATAGGCGTACGAAAGTGATTTATCGAACTGCTTTTATACACTTTTAACTACATATTTGAAATAAACAGTAATAGCTACACTCAGGTGTCTTGCTCACAAGATGGAAGCTAATTTTCAAACAATAACAACATATAATAACATCATGTACACAAACATTTTTATATTTCTTGTATTTAACAAAAAAAAATACTTATTAAATAAATATTTTTAAACGAACTGTTGAAATTTCATAAATTATTTTTTTATTTTTTAAAATACCACAAACGAAAAAGTTTCCAGGAATATAGTAATACTGCAGGATGAGGCAGCTGATGGGTTTAGCGATCCCACCATAGCACATGCTACTCTCAATCATCTACTTGTGACACACATTGACCTGGCTAACTCTAAAGTGTAAAGCGACCAGTGGGTTAGCCTGGGGCTTTGTATTGGCGGACGGATAGCCGCCTCGGTGGTCTAGTGGATAGCGTACTAGGCTTTCACCCCGAGGACCCGGGTTCGATTCCCGGCGAGGGCCTGGCATTTTCATACGCTATAAATCATCCCATCGTCTGCATTAGTCCAAGTGTGCACAATAGTCGGACGTTAAACACCAAAAAAAAAAAAAAAAAATGTATTGGCGGACATAATTTCGCTAGCTACTGATGTTCCCATGAGTAACAATGTAAATAGAACGAGCGGGAACTCACCACACAACAAAAAGTTGATCAAATGGTGCACAACCTCCGTGATAAGGGTCAAGAGTAAGGGGAAGAAATCAGCAGAGGAAGCATTTACAAGTAAACCAATAATAAATTGGGAACTCACCAATTAGAAGTTGGGGATTTTTTTTTGTGTTTAACGTCTGACTATTGTCACACGTACTATGCACACTTGGGCTAATGCAGACGATGGGATGATTTATAGCGTATGAAAATGCCAAGTCCTGGTCGGAATCGAACCCGGGTCCTCGGGGTGAAAGCCTAGTACGCTATCCACTAGGCCACCGAGACGGCGAGAATCCTCACACCAACTACCCACCTTAAATCCTCACCAAATCCTAGACTTAATGAAGAGACTTTAGTCTCTCTCCGCCTTTAGCGGAGATGGCACTGTAACTGACCATCTCGGCGCACAATAGATACACAAGGTCGTAATGCAAAAGTAAACCTAGAAAGTCATTCATTCATTCAATTAAAATGGACAATTATAAATGGTAAATGATGGTATAATGAAATATTGTACAATGATAGAGTGATAATAAATGGTTAATAATCACATGTAATAATTGGCAAATGTTTAGTGATAAAATGGAAAATTTTCAGCCAGTGATAGGATGATAAGAAATGATTGATGATATTTGTTCGAATTCTTTAGGAGATGATTGATACTTTATGAGGTTCTGTGGCTCCTGGAACCTGTGCAACTAAACCTCTTGGATTCTAGTTCGGTAGACTTCTTCCTACAATGAGCTCTAGTAGGTCGTTGACTAACTCATACTGCTGGAGCTCCTTCAAATTCTGAAAGCCAAACTCCCTTTGCCTCCTGCTGCAACAGCATCTATATCTTTTTTACTTAAGTACGGGTTCTCCGTGGTATAATTTTTTTGGCCTTGAATATGAAGAATTTTACAATGCGGATAAGCTGTGCTCGATTTCTAGAAATAGAGATTCCGTAACCTTTCGGGGGATGACGGGGCCTGAAAGAAATCTTTGATTATACAAAAACTTGAACATTTTATTTAATTCCAAATTTTATTTTTGCAAGAGAAGTAAAAAAATGTGTTGTATTAAAGTAATAAAAAAGCACAGTTTCATGATTGCTCAAGTTGTCTGCACTACCTAAAATATTGTCCAAAACTTCAACATTTTTCCATCACACTTCTTGTCTTTTGACGGCTAATGCTAAAAGTCAGGAGTCAACATACTAAGCTGTGTTAAAGAATTAAAGATGAGATCCAGTAATCTTCACAAACAACAGTCCTCCATCTTGTAAAACGGTTACCGTCAACCCTATAAGAGTTATATTTCTCGCACCCGATGTTCGATCCCTCTGAGGTTTTCTGATGCTGTTTAATAAGAAGTCCTTTAACTTAACGTTTCTTCTTTTTCCATTTACGCTTCAGCGCTCCTGTTAAACGTTTCTACAAACGTTTACCTGATGTGAGTTAAGTTTTACCAATTTGAGATTAACGCTCCTTTGTTTCGCTGCTCGGTAGATCCGGTAGATCCGCATAGCGCCCCTACAGTATTGCAATGTTCCATAGAATTAGGTACAGTCATAGTTTCCACTGCATCAATTTTCTAGGGTTCTATAGGTTTTGATGGTTTTTCCGGCCATCAATGTCCCACAAGTAGCTACGAAAACATGTCTATCCATGGCGACATGCGTAAATAATGCCACATTAAAACTGCAAGTTATCCAGTATCCAGAGTTTATATACTTTTTTTCATTTATTTATTTATTACAATCTTAATCTTACAGATTAAATGAGTAATACATATCATTGATTTAACATGTATTGGACTTGGTGAACTAAATCATGCGGCTTATGACGCTTAAGTCGTCTGTTGTCCAAGTCCACATCTAAGAGTTGGATGGCTTCGACGTTCGTATGTTGATGTAGTCTCTTCTCTTGCCGAGAGGCGCAGTCTTGTTTTATCTCCTTTACACAATTCATTTTTTTTTTTTAACGTCCGACTATTGTGCACACTTGGGCTAATACAGACAATGGGATGATTTATAGCGTATGAAAATGCCAAGCCCTGGCCGGGAATCTAATCCGAGTCCTCGGGGTGAAAGCCTAGTACGCTATAAATTAGGCCACCGAGGCGGCCTTTTTACATACTTCAAGTCTAGGTCTGCACGAAGGTCATCATTCCTCTGGTACCATCTTGCATTTGTCATTGCACGAATAAGATTTTGTACTCGCTGGATAATCTGTTGATTTGAGGGTTTTGTACACCCCCAAAGTTCAGCACCGTATGTCCAAATAGGCCTAATTACTGATATGTACAATAATCTCTTGTGGTACAAGGCCAACTGAGATTTTCGTCCCATCAGCCAATACAAATCACGCAGTTTTTGTTTGCTTTGCTCTGCTTTCTTACACACATGATGCTTCCACGTAAGGCGTTCATCAAGATGCACTCCAAGATATTTAGCATATTTACTCTGTGGAATTCGTTTGTTATTAAGATACACCCCATAACTTGGATCTATGTACCGCAATGAAAACGTCACTTGAGTAGACTTTAGTTCGTTGACTTTAATTTTCCAGTCTTTTGTCCACTGTGTTATGTGATTTAATGCTGACTGAAGATTTCCTGTCGCTTCATCTTGGGATTTATTTATATACTTAAACTAAGCTCCCTTTTAGCCGCTCAATCTTCGGCGTACGCTGATTCACCTTGGCTTGGGATGCAGGGATTTAACAAAAGCAGATAGATGAAGAAAGGGTTTTTGAACCTGTACTCACAAAGTGCAGGCTGAGGATTGGTCGTCATAGAAGAAATTCAGATGATTAGAAATGGGTTGAAGAAAGGTCAACAAGGTTTTTTGAACTTATACTCACAAAGTGCAGACTCCTGAGGATTGGTCGTCATAGAAGAAGTTCAGATGATTAGAAATGGGATGAAGAAAGGTTAGATCCAGCTAGGTCAAAAAGGTTTTTTTGAACTTGTACTCACAAAGTGCAGGCTCCTGAGGATTGGTCGTCATAGAAGAAGTTCAGAAGATTAGAAATGGGATGAAGAAAGGTTAGATCCAGCTAGGTCAACAAGGTTTTTTGAACTTGTACTCACAAAGTGCAGGCTTCTGAGGATTGGTCGTCATAGAAGAAGTTCAGATGGTTAGAAGTGGGATGAGGAAAGGTTAAATCCAGCTAGGTCAACACGGGTTTTTTTAACCTGTACTCACAAAGTGCAGGCTCCTGAGAATTGGTCATCATAGAAGAAGTTCAGATGGTTAGAAGTGGGATAAGGAAAGGTTAGATTCAGCTAGGTCAACAAGGTTTTTTGAACTTGTACTTACAAGGTGCAGGCTCCTGAGGATTGGTGGTCATAGAAGAAGTTCAGATGATTAGAAGTGTGATAACGAAAGGTTAGATCCAGTTAGATCAACACGGGTTTTTTGAACTTGTACTCACAAATTGCAAGCTCCTGAGGATTGGTGGGCATAGAAAAAATTCACATGGTTAGAAGTGGGATGACGAAAGGTTAAATCCAGCTAGGTCAACACGGGTTTTTTTAACCTGTACTCACAAAGTGCAGGCTCCTGAGAATTGGTCATCATAGAAGAAGTTCAGATGGTTAGAAGTGGGATAAGGAAAGGTTAAATCCAGCTAGGTCAACACGGGTTTCTTTAACCTGTACTCACAAAGTGCAGGCTCCTGAGAATTGGTGGTCATAGAAGAAGTTCAAATGATTAGAAGTGGGATAACGAAAGGTTAGATCCAGCTAGGTCAAAAGGTTTTTTTGAAATTGTACTCACAAGGTGCAGGCTCCTGAGGATTGGTGGTCATAGAAGAAGTTCAGATGATTAGAAGTGTGATAACGAAAGGTTAGATCTAGTTAGATCAACACGGGTTTTTTGAACTTGTACTCACAAATTGCAAGCTCCTGAGGATTGGTGGGCATAGAAGAAATTCACATGGTTAGAAGTGGGATGACGAAAGGTTAAATCCAGCTAGGTCAACACGGGTTTTTTGAACCAGTACTCACAAATTGCTGGCTCCTGAGGATTTGTCGTCATAGAAGAAGTTCAGGTGGTTAGAAGTGGGATGAGGAAAGGTTAAATCCAGCTAGGTCAACACGGGTTTTTTTAACCTGTACTCACAAATTGCAGGCTCCTGAGAATTGGTTGTCATAAAAGTTCAGATGATTAGAAGTGGGATAACGAAAGGTTAGATCCAGTTAGATCAACACGGGTTTTTTGAACCAGTACTCACAAATTGCAGGCTCCTGAGGATTGGTGCTCATAGAAGAAGTTCAGACGATTAGAAGTGGTTAAACTACAGGATAATGTTGAGCTATTTCTTACTTTTATAATGGATAACATAACAGAATTAAATAACATGGCGTGCTAACGTAATCGGATAGAACTTTACAAATAGAAAGTTTCCAAATAAATATGACTGGTTTATAATTCCAAAGTACTTTTAAACATTGTGTTTCCGTACTGGTCGTCTTAGTTATTCTCTTGGCAACGACAAGACGACCTGAATTGACAAGTTTTTATCACAGTCGAAGACAGAATTGTGGCAGTTTTAATTTTATGCAAGAATCATAAAATGAATTCTGCACGGTAATGATATTGTTCCTGGAATTAAATTTTCGATGTATCGCTATATTAACTAAATTTATGCATATAACGTGCTGTTAGCACGTAACAGTTCGTGACTTCACAGTGCTCGTGATATCGTGTTCTGGTTTGGAGGTCTTACTTTTGCATCCGACAGAGTGTCGTGATTTTTAAAGCTCTATGAAGTACAGTTTGTGTTGAAGTTGCAGAAAAATTATTGCGCGCGGATCTCTCTCGCTGACATGATGGAAGCGAATTTATCTATATTTTTTTTAACTTATAATCATTCAAAAATTTAGTATCGTTATCGTCAATAAAATCTGCACATGTTAGTCTTTTAAACTTTAAAATTAAAATTCATTTTCTTATTTTCAAAAAAAAATGTAAATACTAATTTATGCATATCTTGTGGCTGATTATGATGGTAAGATCGGATTTTCGAAAACGTAACATGAAAAGGTCAGGGTGAATTCCAATAGCTCATGTTCTAATGGAAGAACATGAGAACATAGAAGAACATGGTATTCGAACGCTAAATACCCTGGTTGCAATACCTTCAGGGTTTACGACTACTTAACCAAAAGTTTTTGTCTAGGTCAAGGGTTCCCAACCGGTGGTACGCGGGAACGTTTCAGGTGGTACGCGTTGAAGAAGACTTAAGAGTGAAGTCTTACTCCTAATGTTGATATTTTAATCAAAGGCAAACAACAACAAATTTCGCACTAAAGACTATAAAAATATATGTTGTATGATGATTAATTTTTGCTGAGTTTTACTAATTTTTCATTTGTATGTTTTTAGACCTATGGGTATAATAAATAAAGCTATAAATTAATACCATTTTCATCTTTTTATTTCTCCTTTATTATAAGCATGTTATAAATAAACAAATATCTAACTATTAAATATGAAGTTTTCCCAGGAATTTAATTCAAAAAGCCTTTGAACACTTTTAGAAGAGTAATATTTATTAAAATATTTAGGTCTGGTGGTACGCCAAAATTTCTCAAAAAGTCAAGTGGTACGCAGGTGCAAAAAGGTTGGGAACCCCTGGTCTAGGTGTTACATTTTTTTTGGATCCGCACAAACTTTTAAATCATAAACCTTGAATGCGATGAACTTTACAATACGGATAAGCAGTGCTACATTTCTAGAAATAGATATACCGGAACTATAACCTTCCGGGAGTCGTCGAGGGTATTTTTGGCCTGAAAACAATCTTTTGTTATACAAAACCGAACATTTTATTTAATTCCAAATTTTATTTTGCAAAAAAATTTAAAAAATGTGTTTTATTAAAGTAGTAAAAACTCAGTAAAAAAAGCACAGTTTTATGATTGTTTAAGTTCCCTGTCAGTTCTGCTAAAAGATTGTCCAAAACCTCGACATGTTTCCATCATACTTCTTGTCTTTTGACGGCTAAAGCTGTCCAGACAAAAGCCAAGAGTCAACATACTAAGCTGTGTTAAACAGCCAAAGAGGAGATCCATTGATCTTCACAACAACAGGCAAGATTCAATAGCGTGATTTGTGAGGAACCTCTTTGACATTTATTTGACGATGCGGGAAATGAGTGACTGTCTCAACGGGGTGAGACTTTCCGGGAACACTCTCGGAATCCTGTAATTAGTTGCCTTCATTGAGTTTGAACTTAAGACACAAATATTCTCATTTAATTTCCCCAAGCCGCCTCGGTGGCCTAGTGGATAGCGTACTAGGCTTTCACCCCGAGGACCCGGGTTCGATTCCCGGCGAGGGCTTGGCATTTTCATACGCTATAAATCATCCCATCGTCTGCATTAGCCCAAGTGTGCACAATAGTCGGACGTTAAACACAAAAAAATAATAATTTCCCCAAAAACGTTATTGGGACGTTTTGTGGCCACTTTGTTTCATCCATTACTTCGAAGGTGTCAGGAGGCTCGAAATTTTTTTCACTGAGCAGTCTTATTTCAATAAACTTTCTAAGTCTTTGTAAGTCAGGGGAAGGGCGAACTACCACACTACCAACCTTTACAGTGAAGTAGTCGCAAATTGCAGTTAATAGTAACGCACTACAAACTACCCTAACCTGACATCATAATCGATCATTACGTCCTGCGAATGGTTCTCTTACGTGAAGTGTAACAAGCAGTAAGCCAGGCCCACTCACTAACAACAGAGTAATATGTGATTAAATACATGTTTAACTACCGTATTTGTTTCCTAAAGAGAGGTATTGGAACACCGTTCCGCCTGTCCTAGTCGATGTTTTCACACCACCTCACGAATCATAAATGTTGACTTTAAAATTGACACTCTTTCCCATCAATAAAACTTTTTCAAACACCGATGTTTCACATAGTAATGTTTTATATAATAAAATATCGAAGTAGGCTATATATTATTCCAAGTATCTGTAAAATCTGTGGATTTTTAACGATATTTAACTTTCCCGTCAATAAAACTTTTTCAAACACCGATGTTTCACATAATAATGTTTTATATAATAAAATATCGAAGTAGGCTATATATTATTACAAGTATCTGTAAAATCTGTGGATTTTTAACGATATTTAACTTTCCTGTCAATAAAACTTTTTCAAACACCGATGTTTCATATAATAATGTTTTATATAATAAAATATCGAAGTAGGCTATATATTATTCCAAGTATCTGTAAAATCTGTGGATTTTTAACGATATTTAACTTTCCCGTCAATAAAACTTTTTCAAACACCGATGTTTCATATAATAATGTTTTATATAATAAAATATCGAAGTAGGCTATATATTATTCCAAGTATCTGTAAAATCTGTGGATTTTTAACGATATTTAACTTTCCCGTCAATAAAACTTTTTCAAACACCAATGTTTCATATAATAATGTTTTACATAATAAAATATCGAAGTAGGCTATATATTATTCCAAGTATCTGTAAAATCTGTGGATTTTTAACGATATTTAACTTTCCCGTCAATAAAACTTTTTCAAACACCGATGTTTCATATAATAATGTTTTATATAATAAAATATCGAAGTAGGCTATATATTATTCCAAGTATCTGTAAAATCTGTGGATTTTTAACGATATTTAACGTGTTTTCTGTCTTAGCCATTTTAAACTTGACTAAGTAGTGCACACTTCAGTTACGAGTTAAAATGAGTACAGTACTAAGATGGCGCCTTGAATAGACGAACCGTAGCGTTGGCCGAATAAAAATACATTACTATAGGTCAAGTGCAGTGCAGAGCAAGTCAAGGCTTGCCCTGAGGTCGTTACAAGCATGCATACGTATTATACACAAACTCTGATTCTTTATAATCTGTAAAACTAATATTTCAAAGAACACTAGACTTGGCAGTGTATATTTGTATATTGTGTACTTTATATTGTATATTGTATATTTTTAATTAATATACAAAGCGCTCCAAGACAGCGCTCGTAATTAAATCGGTTTTTAAAAAGTGTAAAAATACACAAAAAAACAGGCAGTGCGAGACTGGCCGACAGAAGTGACTACTTAATTTTGGCAAGCCTGACTGTATACTTTTTCACAATTATGATTTAATTATTTTTATACAAATTTAAATGCATGCAGGAAGGGGCAACTCTTGAAATTTTTTTTCGTATTAAATTTCGCGTGTGTGTAGGTACACAACTTAAAAATTAACTGAAACTATCACAGACTATGAATTTGAGTATCTTAGGCTATATAAGGGACTTTAAAATTAATAATTTTATAACCTTACTTTTGACAGTTACACATGACAGTTATACTTTCTAAACACAATAATAACTATAATATTTGTGATTCTGGCATTCAAAAATTGATACATTAAATAATTTATCTACACAAATTTAGAAAATACACATTTTTTAAATTAACAAGAACAATGAACATAACCTCAATTGAAATGATATTGAAGCTATTGTGCGAAATCAGCTGTTTAGAAGTAGTCACTTCCAGTCTAGATATATACAATAACAATATATACTGTGAGGTATGCATTACGGATTCAATCGTGACGCGAATGCAAATATTTATACCCATGTTTTGTCAACCGCGAACATACTAGTTTTCACTTCAAAAATACTTTTTATTAATCACTAAACAAAAAATAATAATATTGTGTTGTAATAATGTTTGTAATAATAATAATGTTCACTAGAATGCGCGTATCGATGTGTTAGAGCGTTCCGTGACAGTAGAGCGTTCCGTGACGATAGAGCGTTCCGTGACGGTAAACTGAATTTTCCCCGTGCAAAACAAACACCCATACCCCACGATAAGAAGTAGTAACTTCAGAATCATTGCGATATTGTTATTTTCACGTTAGAGAGACAGCTTCAGATTTTTCTTTTTTTTTTTAAGGCGAAAAGTACTTTGAGGCTATTATCGCCTCCATAAATGTAAGTGTGAGAGTAAAGTGTTAAAGTCGTAAGTGTAGTGTTGCAAGTGTAAGTGTATGTTAGACTCGGGTACTGTGAGGTACTGTGTGTGTTAAATCCTCTCAATAGATGCAGCTAGTCTGCAACCCCCCCCTAATTAAGTGCTAATTTACGCAGATTTTAATTTTTATCCGGTGGTTCAGTTTTTTCACAAAAAAAAAAAAGTGCAACATAAGTGCAAACACTGCGAAATTTTTACTTTCACAGACAGCGATATTGTTACTGTTAGCGAGACAGCTGCGTGCCGCAATTATTTTCGAACTTATTTCACTAAAACTGTGAAAATCTGCATAAATTTGCACTTTTAAATTATTCGCCTTGTTAACAAAACGTGCTGTGTATTTCCCCATATACGCAATAAGCTTGTATAAAGCCAGCCAATTACGAGCAGAAAATGTAAAAACATACTTTTAAATTTCTGACGTCTATTATTCCACACTTAGTTTCCCCCACTCACGAATAAGTAGACCTACAATGTTCTGACCAAACCATAAATCATATGTTGGTACGTGAGTACGTGAAAATCGACCTTGAGATAAAATTATACAGAATGAGTGACAGACAGTCGTCATGCGAATAGAGGCACCAGCACGTACATGCGATGGCCTCGTCACAAAACAGATATTTTATTTTAATGAATTTATTAGGGAATTTCCAGTGGGAAACGAGCTGTTATCATGGTAAGTCCCAGACCCGTGACCTTGAAGTGAGCACTTACAGGTCAGTTTTTGAAAGGGCGTTAAATTTTCCAAACAAGACTTTTTGCGCGCTTATATGTGCATCAGCACTCATAGTGTTCGCATGTTTGTTCGATATGTATCGAATTTGGTACGAATATCGATTTTTTATAATAGCTAGGACCAGTGCCGGAGTTAGGAACAGGCAAACATAGGCGCTGCCTATATGCCCCCACCACATGAACAAAATTTTTAATTTTTCAAAAAGAAAATTGAAAAAATGTTACAAGATGACCTACGTTATTTTTATTTTATTGAAGTGAATATTTCTTATGCGGGGTATGGATGTATGTTTTGCACGGAAAAAAATTCAGTTTGTCGTCACGCATCACGCATCACGCTCTTATATATATATATATATATATATATATATATATATATATATATATATATATATATATATATACTACTTATATACTTCTTATGGCGGGTATGGATGTATGTTTTTGGGGAAAAATTCAGTTTGCCGTCACGCATCACGCATCTAATATATATATATATATATATATATATATATATATATATATATATATATATAAAATCTACATGACGCAGAAATAGACTCAACAGACGTTGAAGACAGGCACGCATACAGGAGAAAGATGCTCGGTTGGAAGGTCCCAGAGAATGAAATCCCAAAAAGAGCAGGGGTAAAATGGACGGAGGAGCAGAAGAGGATCCATGGGGACAGGATGAGGGAGGTGTGGAGGATTAGAAGGAACAAAACATGAGTCGGAGTGCTTTGTGTGATCCAACAGGGTCTATGCGCAATTTAAATTTATTTTTGAAGTGAAAACTTGTATGTTCGCTCCATTAAATTACTTACCCAGTCCAACTCAATTATTTAGTTTTGTGTCAAGTGTTAACTGTGTAACAGTGAAGTTTTATACGTTTATTATATATTGGTAGGTGTGAATAATAAATATTTAAATTATTTTAAACGCCATTATACTACTTAACCAGTCCAACTTTATTTAGTATTTAGTTCGAAGACAAGTGTTATCTGTGTAACAATTTTTAATTCCAAACAATCTTATAATTCCAAACAACCTGCCTTTCCAAATTAAAATATTGCAGTTTCCATTGAAGTTGGCATTTACAATGACAATTAATAAGTCACAGTCAGATATTAAGTGTAGCAGGAATACATTTGGACTCCGTACTTTTCCCATGGACAGTTATAGCCTATTCTAGTGTCGAATACTATTATTTAAATTGTATGGCGGGTGGGTAGAGAAAATAAGTGTTTAATTATTTATCTGCAATTGAAATATTGGCCGCCATCAAGTCTACCTATGTTGTCAAATTTTATAAATCCGGCAGTGGCTAGGACAAGTCGTTACCCTAAAAATTTGTTCAACTGATTTAAAATTAACATTTACCTCATACATTTTTTTTAAATCTGGATTTTACCATCGTAATTAGCTAAAAATCTGAGTAAAATAGAGTTTTAATTTCAAAATACAAAAATAATCTGATGACGGTAGAAGTTCATTTTCAATAGAATTACAAATTTTAAATTAACTATACACTTGGGCAGGTTTTAACGCTGCAATTTAAAAGTTAAAATGCTATTTTTAATCATCTTTTTCCGCTAGGAACGTTGTTATTTTAATGAGTACAACTGCTTTTCCTAGTTTCAAACATTTATATTTCTGGACGCGTTTCGAAATACTTCCATTATCAAAATGTTTGCTGTACTGCTCTCCCAAATCTAGGTTCGTTTTTTATACTGTCTTAATCCATTCACCCCTTACTTCTACCTCTATTTTTTAAGAAAGGTGGAGTTCTTCTATCTTCTACTATCTACTATCTTCTACTATCTTTTAAGATAGTATAAAAAACGAACCAAGATAGTTGCCAGATTGGGGTTAAAACGTATCATGTTTTAAGGCTGGTTGTGATTTTTAATTTTGCATGATGCTAATGCACAAATTTATATTGATATATAACAGTATATTTTACGCGTATTAAATTAATTGTAATTAAAATTTCTTGTTTTTTCGCTTGGAATCGAACCGGGGACCTTGAGCGTATGAGGCGTACTTGATAACCTCTGTACTACGGAAACTACGAAGATGTTTGACCGATGTAAATACATAAAATGAATCGTTAATTTAATTTTGATAAATATGTCAACGATCAGCTGATTTCATTAAACAGCTGATAGGCTATTTAAGTTTCAGGTTATGTTGTTAAAAACTAGCTGTGTTAATTTGTCTTGTTTCGAACAAATGATCGTAATTAAAAGGCAAAGGAAGAGAAAACATGGTACACGATTTTTATTTTTGGTTCAGTAACAGAAATTCTTTGTGGAAGAACCTTTAAATCTGTCCTTGAAAAGAGGTGATAAATTAGTTTACCCCCTCTTTCCCATTTTCCGTTGACTTTAATAAATACTGTAAAATCAAAAAACAACATAATTCCAGTTTCTCTAATACAACATTGCGATGTGCCCAACATAAACCTAACAAAAAGCTCATATATCTACCAGTAATTAAGTAGATTAGTTAAATATTTCTATAATTGTAAACTTCGATGTGATATTTGAACAATTTAAAACAATATTTAACATTTAAGTTCTGTACGCAACCATCCTGATTTAACCGACCAAACTATTCCATTCTAAATTCTTTCAACAAAGGAAAAATAGCCAAATTATTCTCTTACTTCTTCTTCGTTTTGTTTCACCCTCTTTGGGGTACGCTGAATCAATCATTTCTTGCGCGCTGTACTTTTCTTTGTTCCCAGTAGCTCTTCATTCTTTCTGATCTTCTTTTCCTCTCCTCTTCTGAAATGATAGGTTTAGGTTTTATTTTGGTTTTATCTTGGAATCTTATTCTTTCGTCTTTGGTAATTATCTTAGCAGTTTGGTCAAGCAGTGAATTTTCTGTAATTTTTAATTCTATTAGGTCTTTTTCAATTTCTTTAAACCAGTTCGGTTTTGTTTTACGATTATGGAAAAAATCAAACACCTGTTTCGTCAATCTATTGGAGTTCATTCTAAGAAGATGGCCGTAAAAATTTATTCTCCTTTTTCTCATAGTATCTGACAGTTTTTCAATTTTCTTGTAGAGAGCTTCATTTCTTATATATACTACCTTATTATCCTGAAATTTTGTTCCTATAATTTTTCTTAAGATTTTCCTTTCCGTTATTTCAAGCTTTTTTATCTGGCCTATGCGATTCATGGTTAATGTTTCTACTGCGTACAGTGCTTCCGGCTTGATCACTGTTTTATAATGTTTAATTTTGGACCCCCATGAAAGGGATTTCTTATTGTATGTTTCTTTCGTCAATTGGAAGGCCAATTCAAGTTTGTTTCTCCTGGATTCCATTGCCTTGCCCTCATCTACATTCCAACTAATCCATTCACCAAGATATTTGAACTCTTTTACAACTTCTATTTTCTGTTCTTGGATTTTAATGTATTTATTTGGGTATTTGTTGTTTGTCATGATTTTGGTCTTTTCAAAATTCTCTTACTATTAAAAGCAAAAATAATGTTTGATGGTCGACAAAAAATCCATCTTGAGATTTTGATATAGTTCCAGATCACTTCAGTTCAAAAGAGGGTTTTTCTGATCGTCCGTACACTTTTTGTCGGCGGAGACTTAACCAATTGACGGTTTATTGAAAATTTGGCCTATAGTTCTGGTTTACCTATATTTCGGAAACATTTTTTAATGTTTAAAAAAAAATAACAATTTTTTGTAAGAACTATTAAAAATCGGATTTTTTCAAAAATGGCTCTAAAAATGTTGATCGAAATTTTGCTAAACGTAATTTACGCATTTAAACAAAACGTATTTTTCGCTCTAACCCCGAAAAATCCAGTTCAGGAGTTGTAGGAAAACTGAAAAAACTGACATTATTTTTCAAAATCCGTTTATAGGATTTCGCTAAAACCTTGGTCTTTCATAACTCTGTGTAGCAAATTTAAAGTATAAAAAGTATATACATGCACTCATACTCATTTCAATGTCCGGGTCTGAGTCGTACTATGATGGCAGCTCTACAAGCAACATTTCAAGGTCATCTGGTAACAAA
>CM040183.1:77861177-77963677 GCA_022606455.1 Callitettix versicolor
GGGACAAGGACAAGAACAGATAAAAAGTTTGAGATAAGGGCAAAGGCAAGAGAAGAGGCAGGTGTAAGAGCAAAGGTTAAGTGGGCACAGGCAATGGCAGGGGTAAGGCCGGAACAAGAGCAAGGTCAAAAGCAAGAGCAGGAGCAGGAGCAGGGGTAGGGACAATAGTAACGGTTGGGACACTAAGACAGAGGCACAAGCAAAGGCAAATGCATGAGTAGAGGAAGGGACAAAGGCAAGAGCAGACGAAAGGTTTGGGATAAGAGCAAAGGCAAGAGAAGGGACAGGTGTAAGAGCAAATGTTGAAACTTGGACGCAGGCAAAGGCAATAGCAGGGGTACGAGCCAAGCAAGGGCAAAGGCAAGGGCAGGACAAGGGTAGGGACAAGGGCAATGTGTGGGACACAATGGCAGAGGTACAATCAAAGGCAAGGGCATGAACAGAGGAAGGGAAAAGGACAAGAGCAGATAAAAAGTTTGAGATAAAGGCAAAGGCAAGAGAAGAGGCAGGTGTAAGAGCAAAGGTTAAGTGGGCACAGGCAATGGCAAGGGTAAGGCTGGAACAAGAGCAAGGTCAAAATCAAGAGCAGGAGCAGGGGTAGGGACAAGAATAACGGTTGGGACACTAAGGCAGAGGCACAAGCAAAGGCAAATGCATGAGCAGAGGAAGGGACAAAGACAAGAGCAGACGAAAGGTTTGAGACAAGGGCACAGGCAAGAAAAGGGTCAGGTGTAAGGGAAAAGTTTGAAACTTGAACACAGGCAAATGCAATGAAAGGGGTATGGCCAGAGTAAGGGCAGAGGCAAGGGTAAAAGCAAGGGTAGGAACAAGGACAAGGGTTAGGACACAAGAACAGAGGCATAAGCAAAGGAAAGGCATGAGTAAAGGAAATGACAAAGATAAGAGCAGACAAAAGTTTTGAGACAAGGGCAATGGTAAGAGAAAGGGCAGGTGTAAGAGCAAAGGTTGAGAATTGGGCACAAATAAAAGCAAAGGCTTAGGTAAGGTCGAAACAAGGCCCTTGTCTGCAGAAGCAGGGGTAGGAACAAGGACAACAGTAGGCAAAAGGTTTAAGATAAGGGCAAGGGCAAGAGAAAGGGTAGGTGTAAGAGCAAAAGATATTTGGACAAGGCAAATGCATTGGTAAGATTAAATCTGAAGCAAGAGTAGGTAGGGATGTAGGCGAGAGCAAGAGCAGAGGAAGGAACAAGGGCAAGAGCAAACGAAAGATTTGAGGGAAGGGCAAAGACAAGAGAAGGAGCAGGTGTAAAAACGAAGGTTGAGACTTTGGCACAAGGGTAAGGCTGGAGTAAGGACAGGAACAGAGCCAAGAACAAGAATCAAGACAATAGAAGGCCAAATGTAGGGGCAAGTACAGTGTAAGAGAGGGGTAGGGGCACAAAACAAATTTTTGTCAGGAATGTTTACATTTACTTCAAGATCACAAATTTCTTTAATTTCAAATTAGGTGCACTAACGTGAATTAGGCTATCTGTCTTCTTATATGACAAAACATTTGATTATTTTAATGCCTTGCTAAAAGTATGCAATGCAAGGCAATATAGTATGTTTGCTGATCTTCTGTCTAACATCTATTAATAATTTAGGATGAGGTATACAATTCAAAATAAAACCTCAGGGGAGAAGGATAAACATAAAGAGATTGAATCAAGCAGGAGTAGCAGTATTATCTAAACACATGCATTGAGACGAACATCTTGCTTCTGTGGATGAAGATTTGTTTGAACAGACAAACTAAAATGTTTTCTCTCTATTTTTTTCAAATTAAACCTCTTGACGGCAAGTTTTATTTTTTATTATTTTATTTTTTTATATTCCATACTTTAGACTAATGAAGACAAAGAATGAGTATTTACGAAAAGGTTAAAGCTTACAACAATAAATGAAAGCCTCGAATCCACGACCTAGAGGTGCACTGTACAGAGGCACAATAACTAACTGGTGTCTTCGCCACATTGACTATCAATCCCTTTACATATTCTCAATGTAATTTGAAAATTTTAAATGCTAATTTTAATATATTTGAATCCTGATTATAACAGTGTACTAATCTTACAAAAATCTTAACATAACAAAATCGTTGTGATGTTACTTTTTAGAAATACTCTTCAATAATGTCAGCAAGACAGTGTGATACAATTATTGTTAATTTATGTAATAAATAAATTTTTCCGGAATCTTAAATTTTTTACAATTATTTCAGCTAGTATTTATAACTTACTCAAATAAGTTCAGTGGAGACTAACATTCTCAGCCGTTCATTCAAAAACAGTGTAATTATTCAGTTGTAGGCCTGCCCCAGGTTAACACTATTTACTTATGAATATGCAAATCAAACATTTGAATAAATTAACTTGCAGCCTATCCAAATACTTGACAGGTTATACTGTAGCCTATATTTTGTTACAGACAGTTTTAAAAACAGCATTTACAGTTCGGAAATGGACGGAAATGGAAAGCCCCATGGCACAGTCATCCACAGGACCAACAGTATGGATGAGGGTGAGATAGTCCTGCAGAAAATGCTGAGCCTCAAGGTCTTCAATAAGTAAGTGTAACAATAATAATAACGTCATGCAACTATCTTCGCCAACATAACAGAAACAAATTTCTAAAAAGTAATAAAAC
Organism: Callitettix versicolor; assembly: GCA_022606455.1. NCBI lineage: Eukaryota > Metazoa > Arthropoda > Insecta > Hemiptera > Cercopidae > Callitettix > Callitettix versicolor. The sequence goes on from CM040183.1 coordinate 77,863,827, forward strand.
CAAAAACATTTTAATATGCCAACATTTTTGTGCAGACAAAAATAAACCCAAACCTGACCTAAAATTTGACTTTTTTTACTTTTTACATTTTGAGAAATTTCAAAATTTTAAATGCTAATTAATATAATTTTTAATTCTGATTATGTTGGTCAAACCAGATTTTCAAAAAATTATAAAGTAAAAGCATGATATTTTTATTTTTTTAATTACTGCCATTTTGAAACTGTTGAATGCACTTTTCTGGGTAACGAACTTGTCTAAGCAATAATCAAAATCAAATTTATGCAAAATTTGAATCAAATTGAACCTAAATTTCAAACAATAGAATGCACACACACACACAGGTGCAGAAAATTTCCCAAACTATCAACAGTATCTTTATCGCCATGACTACCATGCACTAATTAGCATTTACATTCAAGATAAAACTAAAGTTATGCTAATAAGAAATTTACACCACAATTGAAAACTCACATAATTGCATAATGAACCTTATTATTACAAGAGTGTTATTAATGGCTAACAAATTACATGTTGCTGGTGTACAACAGTGATTTATCGAACTGTTTTTATACACTTTTAACTACATATTTGAAAAAAACAATAATAGTTACACTCAGGTGTCTCGCTGATAAAATGGAAGCTAATTTTCAAACAATAACAACATATAATAACATCATGTATTTTGTACCATGTAATATTTGTATACAAAAAAAATTATTAAATAAATTAAAAAGTTTCCAGTAATATAGTAACATTGAAGGATGAGGCAGCTGAAATGAGCAGCTGTGGGTTTAGCGATCCCACTATACCTCTAGCTCATACTACTCTCATTCATCTACTTGAGACACACATACACTTACATTAACTACTCTACATAACCTGGCTAACTCTAAAGTTTAAAGCGACCTGTGCTGATGGAGTGTATTACACCAGCCTAATGGTGTATCACACGAAGTCCTGGGATACCTGGCAACCTCTCAGTTGTCCTTAGCCTTATCCATGCATGCAGGACTCTGTGTAGGCAGACATAATTGCCCTAGCTACTCATGTTCCCACGAGTAAGATTGTAAGTACAATAAGCGAGAACTCATCACACAACTAAAAGCTGTCTAAATGAGGCTCACCTCCATGATAAGGGTAAGGAGAATAAATTGAAAATCAATTACAAAGCAATCATCTGTAAAAACCTCAATAATGAATTGGGAAGTCACCAATTAGTAGTGGGGAAGTTACCCACCTTGAATATTCTCTAAATCGTAGACTTTATAAAGAGACTAGAACTAGAGAAGGTCCTATAACTGAACATCTCAGGAATATAGAAAGAGGGCACAATAGATACACAAGGCTGCAGTGCAATAGTAATCATATAAAGTCAGTCATTCAGTTTTCAGTCTGTTCTAACATTTTTGAAGTTTTAGAGCTCAAAACTATTTGCTTTAAAAATGTTATTATTGTCAATTAAAAGTTGCGGGTTGGTAATTTTCCACTTGTTATGTAAGTGATCTAATGTTTTCCATTTTGGAGGATACCATTAATTTTGGAGAATTGAGACTTGTATTAGGATTTTTTTTTTTTTTAATGTCCGACTATTGTGCTCACTTGGGCTAACGCAGACAATGGGATGATTTATAGCGTATGAAAATGCCGAGCCCTGGCCGGGAATCGAACCCGGGTCCTCGGTGTTAAAGCCCAGTACGCTATCAACTAGGTTGTATGACCCATAATATTTGCTCCTTTTTCCAATGGAAATTCAATAATAAAAGAAATTCACATTTCAGAAATAAATTGAAAAAAACCCTGAATAAGTTGAGTTTATTTTGTTATTTTTGTTAACCCTTAAACGGTAATTATTTTATTTCTTTAATTACTTACTGTTTAGTTAGGTACACAGTAATTAATTACCAAAATGTTTTGAGAAACCAGGTCGATTTTCAGGATGGTTTTGTCATAGAATTATAGAGCTGATATTTTGAGGGAATATAAATGAATTTGAGGAAATTTTAAGCACCGTTTATTTTCTTCAGATTAACTGTAATATACGAGTTATTGTGAATTACTGGATCGAAATGACAACAGAATGTAGGCTATTATACGTGAGAATTAGTTTCAAATATCAATTCATAGAATGTAACCACACTTACTAGATGATTAATTTACATAACTTAATCTGAGACACTTAACTTATCTTCCAATCTTCCTAGAAAGGGTAACTAGTCCTAATCTACCACAAACATCCTCTTTTTTACCACAACATATATCTAACTTAACCTAAACAATGTATCCTCAGTGTGTCAACGTCTCTTCTCTTCCAATCACAGGTAATGTATATTGTATATATTACTAACTGTACTACCTGGCGTTACCCAACGGGAGGGATAATAAAGAGTTTTATTTTACACATTTATATACTCTAAATATTATTTTGAGTATACAGTATTCATATAGATTGCTACTGCTAGATATGAGTATTAAAATACACCTTCACTTTATAAAAGTCAAAATGTAAATAACTGTCAAAACAACAGCACTACCTAATAGATTTAATTCAAACTAGTCTCTAAACACAGTAGTAGGAGGAAAATAACTTTTTATATTTTCAGTAGCAGGTATTTTTCATTGTATGGGCAACCACCAAAGTTGACTTTTTTATTAAAAAGAAATATAGAATAATTTGAAATTATCTTTGGCGTTAGTAAATAGTTTCCTTTTGCTTCACTTTATATGTCAGAATGTAATTAAATTTAACTGTCAAAATAACAGGACTACCTACCAGATTTAATTTAAACCATTCTTTTAATAGTTTTTGCATCTAGAATATACACAAGGTTGCTAACAGAGAGTCATTGGAACTTTTCATTTAATTTTGATGTGGGGAATCACGCCCTGAATTCTTGGAACCTTTTTTTCTAAACAAAGTGTGTGTGTGTATATATATATATATATATATATATATATATATATATATATATATATATATATTAGGGTTTCTTGAATTATTTTGATTCAACAGTCCGCATGGCCATATATCATATTAGTCTTCACTACCTCATAAAGTAACAGATCTTTAGCTGGATCTGGAATTTCAAAACACAAATTTATCTATCATATCAGGCATGATTCAATTTTCTAACCACAATAGTATGTGAACATGTGGCAAACCTCGCTTTTGCCATTCAACTGAATACATACGGCAGCAAACTCTCCCAAGTAATTGTCGTTTTAGCAAAAGGTTCACTAACTCCTTTACTTTAATATTGAAAACTTTTGCAATAATACCTGGGTGATGATAATGCAGTTGTCCAGGTAGTAATGCTTCTTCAATTTGGGATTACATGTTTATGTTATAATGTTATTAAAAAATCTGAACTTCTATACTGTTGGACGTAAGTCATCCCATCTTAAAATCATTCATACATATACCGAGGACCTTCTGTAAAGATGACGGCAACAACACTAATTTTCCAAGTTGATTAACATCAATGCTTTGCCTTCTTATAGCGTCTTTTAAATGAATATAGTTATCTGCCCTAAGTCTTTCTTCATGAAATGTGATATAATTTAATTTTTCAATCTATTTTTGCACACATATCAACCAAGAATTGAATAAATAGAGCACCATAACAAAGTCAAAAAATTACTTTCTCTTTCCCTCATCATGACTCTGTAGGCATAAAAACTAACTGCAGATACAGTTTTGTTCAATGGCTATTTTGTAGGCGGATCACATTGTGAAATATCCATGGCATATTCACCTTCTCCATGAAAAAACAGAAGTGGATATTGCAATGCATTGTTAGATCAATGGAGTTCACCAATATGCTAACAATATCTTGTCAACAATATCTTGCTTTTCGAACTGCTGCCCACTTATCATCAAAGCTACCTCATTAGATGTAGGGGCATTATAACATCCTATATGATCTTTGGCAGGCTTCCAGTCTAAGTAAATGATTTGAATTTTTTTTTGCAATTTGTTGGTACTTTATCTATTGTGGTTTTTAAATCTCTGATGTACTTATTTGCTCTATGAAGCATTTCTTGAAGCTGCTTTAAGAAGATTTTCATGACATCAGGATAGTTACAGCTTCTAAACTAAGCATATTTTTCGTCTTCCCCCACAAAATATATTTGTAATAATTGAACATTTTGTTTAGAATCTTGAAGCAATCTGGAAAAATGGTAAACATCGCCTTATATTTTAAAATGTTGGCATGAAACCATCTTCAATTATTTGTTTAGCACCAAAAGATGTCATTTGAAAGCAATCATTGTAGTTTCTTATACGATCGATGAAATGGTGATACTCAGGGTGATTACCAGTGAGTAAATTATAAAACGGCTTTGAAGGAGGCTGCAAAGGTGCAAGTTGCACTTTACTAGAATTACAGCACATTCTAGGTATCTCACCCTTCTATTGAAGAGAGTTACAAAATTTACATTTTTCACTCATAACACCAACATAATTTTCATAAGCGATTTTTGGATTGTATGCCAAACCTGAGAATGCTTTACTTTTCAAAATGCATAAACGAATTTCAGTATGTATTCCTGGATTTTTACACTCATATCGACTTTGAGATGCTCTATGCACTTTGGTAGATATCCCTCGCGGTACCCGAGTCTAACACACACTTACACTTATAACACTATACTTACGACTTTAACACTTTACACTCACACTAACATTTAGGGAGGCGATAATAAGCCTTAATGTGCTTTTTGCCTTAAAATAACCAAAAAAAAATCTATGAACTTCGGGATGGTTTTGTTGATATTTTCCTACAGCTATTTGATTGCCTTTTGGGTTACTCAAAGCATATTTTTTGCAGCTTGCACATTTTGATTTTTATGAATGCGATTTATTTGTGTACCTGCACGATGCTTTTTAAGGTTTTTTGATTATTTCTAGAAGTAGATAGAAGTGAATGTTGGGACAAATTTTCTTGAAGAATGGGCAAATATACGTCAAAATGATAGCTGTTAATATTTCCAGTAAAGCACAATCTTTTTGCTAGAAATGTTTCTATAACAAATATTGCATAAAGTTCATTGTTGTAATATATTTTAAAGAAAAAAGAAAAAATCTTACTAGCGGCTGCCAATTCGCAAGTTCCAGCGTAAACACTATGCTGAGACATTTTGTAAACGTACTCTTCTAGAGTTGAAAAATTGTCACCATTAGAATCATAGGTCTTCTCAGCAAAGTCAAGCCAATTTGCAGCTAATTGCATGTATGTAACAACTGTTTTTTTTTTTCAAATTTCCTGACACCTTTCTTTGGTATTGAAGAGTAGGAAAGAAAGTGATCGAAAAAGGCAGTCACCATTTCCAATCATAGGTATAACAGTTTGGAATATCAACATTTTGTTGACTTTAATCTGCTCTATGGACACGACTTCACTTTTTTTAAAGTAAGTCTAATTACACAGTGAAAATGTCACTAATATTATTACTACTGATTAACACTGAAGCAGTAAAAAATGTTAACATAAAATCACTGGTAATAATAAGCTGGACCATGATTTTAAATTTTACGATGTACAAAAATCGTAAATTAAATACCTAAATATTTAAATTTAATTTGAACATAGCCTAGTCATGCCCTTAATAATCATCCAGTTACAATATTAAATATTTTTTCAACAATATAGCAAGGAACTTGCTAGTAGTTTCACTACTCCCTGCTAGGTACCAGCACTCATGAGTTATATTTGCAGCTTGTTATTCTATTTCTTTCATTTGTACATAATGACAATTTTATTTCATTTACTGATTTGATTTAATCAACATTTAATAAATATTAATTTCAAATGAACAATTCCCAAATATTTATTTACATACATGGTTATAATTTTGCGCATGCATGTTTTTTGTATGTTCCAATGAAACCTTGGCCTAAGGTAATGCTGAAATCGCTGATCTCAACATTTTTTAAAGCAGGGTTGCTTGTTATGATTACATAATAATACTGTTGTATTTAACTTAAACTTTTTCTCTTGTAAGTTTGTAAGTACATAACATAAATTAAGTTATAGACTTAACCTATTTTTAATAATTATAATTCACACCTACCAATCTCTAGCTATAATAGTTTCAGTTGTACATTTATTATTAAAGTTGGACTGAGTAAGTAGTTTATTTGCATTAAAATCAAAATTTGGCAAAATCCTTTCTTAGTGCATACATAAACGATGAAACAAAGGTTCCTTCCAAATTTCAAGTCTGTAGCGTTTATAGTTATAAACAAAAAGGTAATTTTACAGTTTAATTATGCTACAATAAGTCTGTAATAATGTAAATATAATATGATGGTACATGCACTTTCAATCACTTGCTTGATGTCAGGAGAAATCAGGCCTACATTATAACAGCAGCCCCCTCTAACCCATAGTTAAACAATTTGCTTTTTGCATTAAATATATATATGGATATCTGTATTCAATGCTTTTAGTAAACAAGGAAGACTAAGCTGGCGTTATTAGTAACTGTGTGCTTCACTAAATGAACTACTTGTTTGAGAAATTCTTTTACCATTCACGTATACAAATAGCCAATAAACCCTGTGAAGAAAAAGTTATGTTTCTTTGCATTCATTAATAGCCTACCTAATGAGTTTTCATACTATAATTTGTACATGAATATCGTGACAAATTAAAATTAATTATTTATTCTTTAACTATTCAAATAAATTCAAACTATTTATTCAAAGAAAATGTAACACCTAAAACGTTCAAAGAAATTTTTTAGCGAAATTTATAAATATTATTAAGGCATTATTTTTCTAAGTTGCTACTTGGACTACAATTTATAGCAATCATTAAATTTTATCCTAAATAAGAATTTGTACTGACAATATTTTTTTCTGATATGTCACCAGTTGATTATAGCACAAAATTTACTTACCAGTATACATTAAACTATGAGACAGTTCGAAATAATTTATAACAGCACTTTAAACTGAAATACTATCAAAACCTATTAACTTATTTTACAATCCAACACTAAAACCACTATATAATCTGTGCCACTGATTTAATATTAATTTTTAAATTTAAATTTTAAAATGGCAGCCAGACAAAAGTCATATTAATTGCATAGTTAGCAAATGCTATAAGCTACTAATTTTTTCAGTCATAATCATAGATAAACTACCTTGGGCAGTCGTAACCAATGATGACTTTTTCATTGCAACGTAACATCTAGTTTGGTATAGTATAAGAAATTATTATTGGTCCAGGCAATATATCTTATAAGCTGTCCAAGACAACTGTAGCAGATATAATATCTTCTAAAACTATTATATAAAAATACATTAACCTGATTGATTAAAGAGGTGTTCAGTTTAACATATCTAAAGTTAATGGTCACGTTTTAATGTATGTATGTATGTATATATATATATATATATATATATATATATATATATATATATATATATATCGTTATCGAAACTTGTAAAGTTGTGTAAATAAAATTTGTATGTACAGATTTGTATGTATACTGGAAGTAAACTGATAAGTTTACAGTTATATGTAAACTGATATACTGGAAGTAAAAATGATAAGCCTTAATAATATTTATCCTTACAAATATTTATAAATTTCGCTAAAATATTTCTTTGAAAGTTTTAGGAGTTACATTTACTTTGAATACATAATATATATTTCATGTATATATGGAAGTAAACTGATCTGTGGGTGTGAGACATTGAGACTGTATTTTGTAATGCTGATGCTGTAGCTGTAGTGTTGGAAGTTGTGTAAGTTGGAATTGACTACTGGATGGAAGTGTGATGTTTTAAAACTTTGAAAGTAGAAACAGAAACACAAACTACAATGGAACTGTTAGTTGGAAGCAGGAAGTGTTATATTTCGCTTTTGCAATATTTTTTTATTTCCTCATTTAGATAATAACTAATAATTATACAGATGCCAGTTATTGGTTTTCTCGTGGTCGAGCTTTGGTTGAAGTCCTAATTGTTTCAGGATGAATTCTACAGAAAACATCTTTTACAAAAAAAAAGTTATTCAAAGGAGCAGAAATGCCCTAATCATATTTCAAAACCAGTTCAGTTAAGAGAGCAAAATGCCTGTTACAAAAACATTCCAGTGGAAGGATGTAGGTTAATGATGCTGGACAGATAATTTACAATTGATTAAATATTGTTTTCCATACACTTTCAGGAAATGGATACAACCTTTTCTCTTAAAAATGAAGGACTAAGGCTAAAAACAGAATTTGGGTACACTATTGAGGTAGGCTAAATGAGGTGATAGGAATCTATAATGTTATCTCAAAGTATTTGAGTAATTTTAAAGTTACAATTTATTGCACATAATTTAGTAAGATTTAGCTTAATATTAGGCCAGTTGGCCACCAAATGTAGTAGTTGGGACTAACACAAAATTTTAACTTCAAATACAAAAACTGGTACTGGAATAAGTATTTATTTAAACTTTATTAATGTTGGCATTAGACTGTGATTCTCTGAATTGGAGAAACAATAAAACACCTATATTAGATTATGATTTTTTTATTCTAATACTTTGATGAATTGTCTTCCAAGCATTTTATATTTTGTGTTTTCAGTATTAGTTGTGCCATTATTTATTTAATGTTGTATAATTAATTCTTGTTCTTATCTACAACAGCCAGCACAACTCTAATTGTAAGGCAGTATTTAGAACTCAACCTAAAAGGTGGTAAAATCCTCTCCCATTCTGTGCTCAGTATAAAAGTGTTTTATCTAAGATCTATAGGTTGAAAAAAAAATATTTATGTTTATACCTATGACTTCTGCGTCATCAGAAATATTATTTTCCATAGCAATTATATTAATTATGGTCAGATAGCTAATGATAGACTGAAGCCAAAAATCTGAATAATATATTATTTTTACATTCAAATATGAAATAATCGGTACCATTATATATAATTAATTGAACCTCATCAGTAAATAAAAGTGAATAGCCTATTCTCTCCATATTGAAACAATCAAGATAAAACAATGAATTATGAATATTCATAAATTAATTTGATCTTTTTATTTATTTTTTTTTCCGGCGAAACCATTAAGGTTAACATCGCCGTTTGATCTTTTTAATATTGTATTAATAGTGCATTATTAATATACACTAGTATTTTTGTTTTCTTTCCCCAAAAAGCTTTATTTAATGTAGGCTATATATATAAGGGAAAGTGCAGATCAAACAATGGGAAGTAACAAAAAAAGTGAAAATAAAATGACAAGTATAACTTCAGAATGACTACCACGTAAAAGTAGGTGACATATTCTTTATTGCAAAAATGATGAATGCATATAATTAATAATGAAAAGAATATTTTTTTTTAAAGAACTTGATAACCTAATGACTTAGCTGTTTGGTGTTTAAGCTGTTTGGTGTTTAACCTAACTCGACTTGGCTGTTAGGTGTTCAACTCAGTTATTGGGTATGTAAGTAGTATTCTGTAAAATACAAATATGATCCTTTAAAGATGCCGTGATTAATAAGAAAATCAACATTACCATAATTCCAACCAATACAGGAAAAAAAGGCAAATCACAAACTTTACAAATAACTACAGCCATTTTTTTAACTATGTTTTAACAACAAGAACTGTCAAGTTAATAAATGACTTGTTATAAAGTGTTAATGTGCATGCCTCGAAAGTACCTCGATTGGTGACTTTCGTGTAATAACATAGTGAAATAAATTTAGCATGTTTTATACAAAGTGAACATTAATGATGTCAGAAAATTGTTCAATTATAAATGGCTAAAAATCTTCCACGGTTTCATATCTCCGTGAAGTAATATAGCACACAATAAAACCAAACAAAATTGTTAAAATCGTTACTTTTGCAAAAGTCCTGAAAAGAAAAGTACATAAACTTTTATGTAGATAAACTTTTAAATAGATAAACAAAGAAAAGTCCTAAAAACTACATAATCTCAAAATCACAAAAGCGTGAAAATAGGTAACATGTTTTTTATCCCGAAAAAATTAATTAAATGTGTGTTATTTAAGGAAAACAATAGAAACTGTTTTAAAAAAATAACTAACACAACACAATTCAGTTTAATATTTATTATGCTAAAGCTTGAATAATAATATAATTTAATTTAACAGGAGTGGAGATTTGTTACAAGATATGTACAGCATGATGCGAAGTAATGGAAATGAACAACTAAAACAAGCGTGGAGTCAGTTTCAGTCGTGTTTGTGTATTGATGTGTCACATTTACATAAGCAACTTATAGAACTGGAAGACAGGCTAAGACTTCGAGAACAACAACATCAAATACAGGTAATTAATAAAAAAAAAAAATAGGTCTAATTATTGCAAATAAATAGCTATAAATTGTAAAATTCCATGATATAAGCACGGTAAATAGAATACACAGTGGGTATGCGCAATAGACTACCGCGTGCGTAACGTTATTGGATCAAACTCTTCACTGCTACTATATGTAGTTTCCCACTAAACAATTTGATGTTCTGTAAATGTAGTTGGAGATTCGGTGTGTTTATTTAATCTATAGGTGTTGTGTTTTAAATAAAAGGTGTCAACAACAATACTGCTTGATAATTTTTTTTTGTGTTCGAGGTTTAATAAATATAAGAAAAGATTTAAGTATGTTTTGAATCCTAAGAAATACATAATGTATTTTGTTTAGTGTTGTATAATTGTGCATGCATAACAATGCCTGGTTGCGCTATTGCCAATTGCTATAATAATGATAAGTATTGTATAGGAAAGGAATTACATTTCATAGAATTCCTAAAGATGAAGGCCTGAGAAAAGTGTGGGTTCAAGATTGTAAACGAGCAGATAATTTTAATTTTGATAATGTTAAAGTCTGTTCACTTCATTTTAATGACGATGATTTCAAAAGGGATTTTAAATCCTAATTATTTAATACAACACCTGTGAAATCCAGTGCCATTCCACGTTTTGACATTTCCACCGTTGAAAATAAATGTGTTTATTCTGAACGAGCGATAAAGATTAAAAAACACGAAAACCAAGAAACATTAAAAAAACTTATTGACGAGTCCGATGGAAATCTACCAGAAAAATCACCTGTAAACTGAAATGACGGTGCAATTCTGTAAATGAAACCCACTTTCCGTAGTCAGTAATTTTAATACAAATATCGTTGTAAATAATGCCTCTGTAGAAGAAATGAAATATTTAATAAATGAAGGAACAAATTCAACTTGCATTACAAGAACTGGCCTCGGTTAAAAATAAAAATGTGGTTTTACAAAGCAATGATATTAAGTTTAAGAATATTTTTTTCTGATAATCCGACGAAGAGGAGGAGCTTTAAATGATTTGCAAGCTAGTGAAGTATGATCTATAGGAGAACTCTGATCTACTGAAGATGATGGCTGGCTATATAGCGTATAGAGTCAAGAAAAAAAAAATCTTATCAACTTTTGTATACGGTCATCCAACAAACGAAGTGCCATAATAACCAAGGGATTGGTTATCAATTTTGTCAATGTGCTATTTATTTACTACCAAATTCCTATTATATATAAAAATATATACAAAAAAGGTCCTAAAGAGGGCATAAAAGCCTGTACATTTGTTGGTCCTTTGTAATTTAATTTATTGCTAATTTTTTATTCCAGATGTATGTTTTCACAGTCAACCAAATAATTGTCAAGGAACATCCTCAGATACGTAATTCTTAGTGTAATGTGCTTTTAACTTTCAAATAAAATATAACTCTTGAATTTTTCAAGCTATGGACCTATAATTTACTTTAATATTATGTAATATTGTATAAAATAAAAAGTTTCTGTTTTGACAATGAGCGAATTCAGTAAGTTAAGTAATTAATAGCGCTAATAACGTTATACAAAAAGAATTATTATTGTAATTACTATAATACAGTTACAAAAACTAACATTATAAACTGTTTTCTACTAAACACTACGTCTGAGTTTGACCCGATGACGCGCCATAGCCGGCAAGTGGTGGGGAGGACATGCGTGGCCCATACCTTGTTTTCTATTTATCTTGGGTATAAGTATAGAAAAGTGAAACCACCATCATCCCAATAATGTGACCATCAGTACACCTCCAACTTTTTTTTAATATTTGTTTTGTCAGTATATGTGTGAAGAGTGAGTGTATATAATAACATACATACCAAGTGTGATAAAAGTGAAACAATGTTCTCACCATCATTGAATAATGACACAGATTCATTTGCAACTAGAATATTAATTTTGAGTCGAAGGAAAAGAAGGTACAGTGTATTTCCTTTGAACACCTCTGCTATGATTACTTTAACAAATTCTACCAGCAGCCCAAAAATTATACAGATGTCTAAACTTATAATTATATTTTAAAATTATTGAATGAAAAGTTATGAAGAAGTTAAATACACAACCGAAAGTAGTCAGCAATCTGTTAAAGAGCAACTTGTACTTATCTTTAGTTAAAAAATGTTTTTAGAAGTAAACAAAATCAATATTTGGATTTATTTTCTGAGTTTTAGTTTTAAAAACTGTACATTTTAACTGACTGACTTGTCAGAAAACCTATCACATAGCAGAGAGCCGCCTCGGTGGCCTAGTGGATAGCGTACTAGGCTTTCACTCCGAGGACCCGGGTTCGATTCCCGGCGAGGGCTTGGCATTTTCATACGCTATAAATCATCCCTTTGTCTGCATTAGCCGAAGTGTGCACAATAGTCGGACATTAAACACCAAAAAAAAAAAAAAAAAACTTATCACAGCAAGTTTGAAGATGCTAGGCAGTGATCAGGCTCGAAAATTAAGTTTGTTGTCATTGCTACGCAAAGATTGAACAGCAAGTAACGTGATCACTGTTGAATTGAATGACATGGGTTGGCTTTATCGTCGCTCCATGTGAGAAGAGTGGTGATGTGCCAGCAGCGAGGCTGCAGCAGAAACTTACCTTTAGGTCACTGTAATCAAGATCGACCAATATATATATATATATATATATATAATACTTAAACACACCTACACAATTTATTTATTAATAGTTTTACTTATATATATACTATTTATTTTATAGATTGGAAAGCTGTTTGAAGAATTTGAAACACAAGTTTGTGATGAAAGAGAGAAATTAGCAAAAGAGGTATGCTTACATTTAATTATATATTTGACTAAAAATCTGTTGACTTGATTGTGATCGATGATCAGTTTCAGTAAATGTTCTGAAACATTGCTGAAATGTTTTTTGTACATTCTCTTAAAAAATGATTAAAAAGAAGTTCAAATCAAGCAATTCAACAAAACATTGTTATTATTCCCTTTAAAAAAAATTGGTTTCATATAAATAAAGTATTTATAACACAAGTTAATATATAATTGAAAAAAATTTTAGTTCATGAGTAAATCAAACGAATAAAAACATGCTTACAACAGCTGCCAAAATTTATTTTATCGTTACATTAATTTATGTCCTGCTCCTCAAATTTTAAATTTAGTATTCAGACTTCATGACCAAAATCTGTTTCACAGTACATGAAGCCAATTTTCAAGTATATTTATAGCTCCTGAACTGGTTTTTTCCGAGATAATCTGTATGTTTCAATAAGGTATTTCAACAAAATTTTATTTATCCATCAAAATTGATTTTTGTACATAATTATCACAATGAGAAAACCACATACTTTCACAATTTTTACTACTTTTTAGTAATTTTTGTACAAGTAATATACTGTATGGGTTATTAGATATAATTAGATTATATACTTAATTATATATAATTAGATTAATTTCATTTCATTATTAGTAAATTAGTTTGAAAAATTACTAATTTTGGAGAGGCCTTCTTGAGAAGACAATGAGCACTGATCCATATTTGTAGAATATGTTTTGACAGTCATTTCAATATCATATATTCAACGCTTATATGATTATAATAGCTTGAGTAAGTTCGTTAATTAACAAAATTCGTTAACAGTCTCAAAATGGCGGTCATTTAATTGTTTACAAATTCATAACTTATTATCGTAAATTTTTTTGAAAATCTGATTTCACCATCGTTAATTAGTGTTAAAAACTGCATATATTATCATTCTGAATTTTCAAATCCGTTGAGATTCAAAAAAATTTTGACAGCTGTCAAGGTTTGTGTTCTTATTTTCAATGTAATTTGTTAAAGTGTTAGTATATGCAGATTTTGATGCCGATTATGATGGTCAGATGAGAATTTCAAAAAAAGTAAGATAAAGAAAAATACCTTTGGAAATTCGCTTCTATCATGTCAGCAATACAGTTGCATGCCACAATTATTTAATTATGCGTGAGTTTTTTATGTGTGAGTACATAATTGTTTTTAAGTAGTTAAATTAAACAGTAACCGGACTAAATTGTATTTTAATCTAATTTTAAATGAATAAAAATTTGTAATATTGCTACCTTCCCAGCAGACATTCTCTAGAATTGTGATAAAGCAGTGTGTGCAATAAAGTTTTCTTTAATTTTTTATTTATTTTGTAAAGTTGTTTTTTTATGTGTAGCGTTTGCAATTTGTTTTTTGTTTTGCATATTTTGGTCACAATATAGGGCTGTTTTATTACTATAATTATTACTTAGCAATTACAGTAAATATACTGTAATATAATACAATAATTGAGAAAAAATTATACAATATCAATAAAAAAATAGGTTGCAGTTAACTTTACTAAATAGTGAATACTGATGCCCAGTTAAAGACAAGGAAAATATTGCTCTAAAAGTATAGTCAGCAATCAGCTGTTTGGAACCATTGCCCTGACAATTGTCAACAATCATCAAACATCGATTGTTTAACCCGACTGCTATTCAGTGGTTGATTCGATTGTTTTGTTATATGATGGTTGATTGTCTCTCTCATAAAAACATCTTGCAATCATGCATCACTATATACAATGACCCTTCAAACTCATCTAACAAGATTGTGTGTGAAGACATTGACATTGTGAAAATGCGCACAAGTGCTATCTTTGTCTATGACCTTGGTGTAATAAATGTATCATGTTCCATGTCAAGTAAATAAATTATAAAATATATGTATATGTGTGTGTGTATGTATGTATGTATATATGTGTATATTGCATGTATATTTTATACACACACAAACACACTGATTATCCAGGATAATTAAGAGGAGTGAGGATTTGGATAACTGAAATCACAGTTAAGCCATTAATAAAATAGGCAAAAACTATTGTAACTACAATAATGGGGTATGCATTTTATTAATATGTACTGTCTCTACATATATTTGTATGTGTTACATTTATTATATATGCACTTAATTCAATGTTCGTTCTCCAAAAATAAATAAAAATAATAAATTATGAAATTTTAAAAAAATTAATAAACAAAATATGTAGTATTTATATGAAAAAGAAATATACTCTACATGCAAGAGCCTTGCAAAAGTCTTTTTTTTAATCCTCTTCTCGATTTACAATTTCATGTTCACGTTTAATGTGTGTTTGTGTGTGTGTGTGTGTATATATGTGTAATATATATTCGGTAAAGCCAGATGCTTGAGCATGTCATAATAATTATTTGTTAAGTGCAAATTGTCTCTAAACTAATTTAAAACCTTTTTTACTAGGTTTTAGATTAGATAAACATAATCATTTACACAAATTGTTTGAGATAAAATTAATTATATTTTAGGGGCTTTATTCGTGCATAATGGAGCCACAGGTAAGAGATGGCATTTTGTGAAAATAGACCTAAACATTGTAATTGGGTTTTTTACCATAATTGATTTGCTTTAGCTTGCGAGATTAAAGATGGTTTTTTTTTTTTCATGAAAAAATTAGCTTGGGTTCTTTTACACAATAATTAACAATTAGGTCAAAGTTAATCTTTAGAATTATTATAGTGGAGCATCACAACTTTAGAATAATTGAATCTTATACCAATTCAGATTGACAATTTTTCCTGGATTTTCAAACATGATCAAACTAGAATATGTAATATATTAACATTTAATGGATAATAAAAATATTTTCGTATGCAGATCATTTAAATTTAAATAAACTCAGAGTAATTAGACTTGCAGTATAAAAACTTTAGAATATATGAGTTTAACATCTCGAATTTAAAAAATAATAATAATTGAATCATACAGTTGTCTTGCTGACATTATTAAAGCAAATCCTCAACAAGAATTTGTTCTTACACTTCTGTAAAATTCTGTTTTTGGCAACATAATCGGCAATAAATTTATTATTGTATCATAGCCACCGGACCACATATTCAAATGATTAGGATTATGACCTATTCTTCCCGTCAGTGGTCTATCCACTCACCTCATAAAGGCTACCGTGGTTTTGAAACTATCGTTTCATCTTCTAGGCCATTATACAAAATGTTAAATCCCTCTGTCGAGGTCGTCACAAAGTCAAACAAAACATTAAAACACTGAGCACAATTACACGTTTAAAATATTCGTTATGAAATTCGGCTTGGCCAAGCTAAAATAAAATTTAAATAAATTTTTAACTGCACTTAAAAATTTAATCTCACAGCCGACTGGTTCATTTTCAATAAAATGCTGCTTTATACAGATTGTTACTGTGATTCTGATGGAAAAGTAAGATTTTCAAAAAAAAATTAATATGTTTAATGGCTGTCATTTTGAAATAGTTCAATGCAAGTTGCTGGGTAACAAACATGTCTGAGATGTTTTAGACCTACTGTAATCATGTTTTGTGCTAAGTTTGAATCAGTTTAAAGAGTACTTACAAAGTACATGAAATATATTTTGATAAAATTTGTAACAATGCTGAAATTAAAATATTTATAAAATTGTAACAACCCCTCAAAAAATGTTTTAGAGGACAGGATTGACGCTCATTTCAAAGTCTAGTTCTTACCGTGATGGTTGTTTCAATAAACATTGATATTATTTATTGAACACATAGTCAGAGCTTAGTGAAACTCCATGTTATTAAATTAGAACACATCCCAAATTAGCTTCCAAGATTTTTTTTTATCCTTTGATATGTGTTTTGCTGTGCAGCATCTTCAGACATAGTAAAACTAAAACTTTTTGAAATATGCTTATATACTAACTAATACAGTTGATGTTGAGAGATGGAAGATGTTTACTGGAAGAGAGATGGTAACGAAGTAAAGGACCTTTGTAAGGTCAGTGACCAGCAGTTTGGGAAAATCCCTTAATATTAGGCTTCAGTAAATGAAAGTGGTTGATGTTAGTCTGTACATTTAAATTAAAATTTCAGTTTTTAGAAATAGATCTATAAATAACCAGAATTTCTAAATTACTTCCTTTTATACCTTTTTTGTTTTTATGGATTACAGACATTGGTATTGTTCAAATTAAAAGAATGACCAGGTTCTAATAAATGATTTGTGGAGTATGAAAAAATGACTCAAATTTTGTGAATCATTTATTAGAATCTGACCTTTTTTAAATTTGAACAATATCATTGTAATCCATAAAAACCAAAAAGGTATAAAACTAAATAATTTAGAAATTCTGTGTGTGTGTGTGTGTGTGTATATATATATATATATATATATATATATATATATATATATATATATAGAGAGAGAGAGAGAGAGAGAGAGAGAGAACTTTTACCTATGTGTAAAAGCTGAAATTTTAGTTTAAATGTACAGACTAACTTGAACACTTTCCTTTACTCAAGCCTAATATTTAGGGATTTTCCCAACCTGCTGGTCACTGACCTTCTTACATTGTCAATTCTTCATTTCTGTACCTTCTCTCTTCCAGTTTGAACATAATCTGTAATTAATGTAGTATATAAGCATACTTTGAAATTGTTAGTTTCACTGTGTCTGAAGATGCCTCTAGTGGCAAAACATATGTCTCTTCATAAAGAATGTTGTGAAGCTATATAAGTGTTATAATTTTCCTGGAAAACATTGATGTGTTTGAACATTGTATTTTAAAGTTTGTAACTGTACTTGATTTATTTCATATAATACTGACAAATGTTAATTTTCAGGGAAATAAAATCGAATCGATTCTTCGATCTCAGTTGTCTTCAGAGTTAAGTGAAAAAGACCAACAGATCACAGATTTAATCGAACAACGGAATGAACTGTTTGAACAGATAACTGTTATACAAGCGAGAGAAAATATTGCCAAAGAGAAAAATGCAAAGCTTATGAAAGGGAAGGTGAGTTTTGTGTTCATTGACATTATAAATTTATTTAACTCTGTTGGTCCAGGACTCTGAACTGAAATAACATTTTAAAAATTACTCAAAGTGCAAATCACAGTAATCGCAGCACGCAGCTATCTCGCTAACATAATTGAAGGAAATTTTTAAAAGTAATAATAAATATCACTGAGCATAAACAAACATTTTATTATGTGAAAATTTGCAATTAAAAAAAATGTAACCCTGACCTCCATAAGCAGTTTTCTAATAATAGTCTGTGTTAGAAGTGTCTGCAATTGATGCTGATAAAGCACATACATGCTGCAGGCAATTTTGTTTTGGTAACATCACTAGGCTAGGTATGAACATCAATAGAAAAACACTGAATAAAATGCATTGATGTTTTGGAAAAAAGAGTGGGTGTTTTATTCGTATAACAGAGGGTGAAAATCAAGTCAACATTGATGATACCCGAGAGGTTAGCGGAAAACTGCTACAAACTTACTACTTAGTTCAGCCCCAATGCTATGTTCTTGGCAGTTTGACTTAAAAAGGTGAAAAAACAATATTTTGAAATCAATAATTTTAAAATATTCATTATAAAACACTTGAAGCTACACAAAAGACAGAAAAAATTTAAAACATATCATCAGGTCCACTTTCAGTAAAATTTAAAATGCTAATTTATATAAATGTCAATACTGATATGATTGCAATATATCACATCACAAGAATTAAGAATTTGAGAATTAACAATTCTCAAAAAATGTTCTAGAGGCATTCATTTTATGATTGCTGGATAAGATCCAATGATTATAACATAAAACAGCTGTTCACAAACTGAATTTTGTAAAGAAATCAATTGTTATGAGGACTTTCAATTTTTTTTCCATATTTACTAATAACCATACACAAATTAAATTTCATGTAAAATTCATATAAGCCTATTAACATTAATTCTTTTAGTCATGATTTATTCAGTTTCTCTTTAAATAACCACGGCACACAGTGTCTCGCTGGTATGATGGAAGCGAATTTATATTTATTTATTTATATATAACTCATTTTGTACATAGCCCCCATTCAGGTATAGGTATTTATGTAATGATAAACAAGTTTACAAATTCCATTGTCATAAAAATTTGCAACCTGTGACTTCAACCATTGCTTGAATTTTGCATCAGCAGCAAACGTGTGAGGAAACAAAATGTCCTTTGGTGTGGGAAACCTTCCATCCAAAGCCGTCTAGGAGGTCCTAAATCAAATGGCCAAGTTGGTGTGGTCATTGTCATGAAATTGTAGGACTGGACTTTTGTACAAATGGACAACATTTGTAATGTTTTATAGTATTTTTCAGAATATAATGTTAAACAATGTTACGAAATGTCAATGACCAATTCACATTCCTATCTCATAAATCGTAACCATGAGTTTTTTTGCAGAAAATATTGCAGTGAATCAAAACAATTGAGATGGGAATCACTGGCTTTATCCATAGGTCTTAAGAAATGTCACAAAGGCTGTCATTTACTGAATTTTGTATTCTTCCGTCAATATTTTCAGAACCCATCTTGAACAAAACGTTTGTTTTGTGCCTAAATTATAAGTCGTAATTTTCACTAAGCTCTATGAAATTTCATTGAGGTTAATTAAGAGTAACTTTATTATGAAATGTTTTTCATGAATTTTATTTATTTTCTCATCCAATTCTTTGTATATTCTTCTTCTTTTCTGCTAGGATTATTATCACTATGTTCAGTATAATGATCTGCCTTCCCCAGCTTCGTCAGTTCTACTTTCGTTGATGCGTTTCGGAGAACCTCCATCTTCAAAAACTCTATCTATACTGGTCACCAATATTATGGCCCGTCCTATTTATAATTTTCTATCTCTGCCTCGTACCCCTCCTCTGTTCAACACGTGTACAGGTTTAATGTACACGTGTAGAGGAGGGGTACGATGTGGAGATAGAAAATTATAAATAGGACAGGCCATACGGTTCGATTCCCGGCCAGGGCTTGGCATTTTCATACGCTATAAATCATCCCATCATCTGCATTAGCCCAAGTGTGCACAATAGTCGGACGTTAAACACCAAAAATAATAATATTGGTGACCAGTGGATAGAGTTGGATATAGATAGAGTTTTTGAAGATGGAGGTTCTCTGAAATGCGTCAAACGAAGCTAGGGAAGGCAAATCATTATACTGAACATAGTTTCTCATCCAGTTCAGCTATCAAAATGCTTGATAGGCTACTTTAGTCTTTATTATAAATACACATTTGCAACCATTTTAAACAATCACTTCACCCCATTTTCAATCAACGTATCTTTACCATATTTCACATAGTTGTCAATGAATGACAATCGACTTAGTTTTTCTTACCAACAAAAATCATATGACCAATCGTACTTCAAAGCTAGCATGGTTTTGAATTGCGACAAACATTTTAAAAATCTTCTGAACAAATCATCAGCAACAACAGCAGCAAACAATCTGAAGACAAAGGTCCAATGATTATAACATAAAACAGCTGTTCACAAACTGAGTTCTGTGAAGAAATAATTTCTTATGAGGACCTGTGCTACTTGTTGGCAAATTTACAAATAACTTTATTAGTAAATTCAGTTTTTAATTGCAGCACATATTTAGAAATATTATGAATAGAGCAAAAACAGTAATAACATCAAACTTAATGAGATACGCACTGCCAAAGCATGCATGTGTGTGTGTAATAATTAATACTCCCAAAATAGATATCACTGTCAGCACTCATTTCATGGTTCCTGGCATGGGTCTTATTACTTCAATAGCTCATTTTCTAATGAAATTCACTAATGTACAAATTTTGGTCAGTTATTAAATACAGTATATAGCTTTACTTAATATTTTTTTATATCAGAAATTAAATTAATCTGAAGACTAAGGTCCAATGATTATAACATAAAACAGCTGTTCACAAACTGAATGTTTTGAAGAAATAAATTATTATGAGGACCTTAGTTACTTGTTGACATACTAATTCAATTCCGATATTCAAATTATAACTGTAATATTCTTTTGATTCTGTCAGTTTCATTTCAAATAAAAGTGTTTATGTATTCCTTAATCCTGTTAATTTTTTTATAAAAATTATGTGCTATTTTAAAACTAAATAAATTATTTCAGGAGAGATATGATTTGGAATTGGAAAACCAAAAACAATTGGTTTCCGAATTGAAACTCAGTCTTGAAAAACACAAACGAGATGCAGTAGCAGAAAGAGAAAGGAGTTTCCAAGAGGGGTTCAGGCAGGCACAAAGGCTAGCCATCATTGAGGAAGAAGGTAATGGAAGTTAATAGTTTTCTTTTTAACTGTAGTTTTGGCCTTTCAGTCTCTTTTTTTAATGGTTGAAAGTAGGATATTGGATAACTAGGCTATGTCACAAATCAACAATAATAATTATTGTTATTAAAATTATTACTGATGATGGACGGATTATTAAAAAATTACAGAATGTTTTATTTTAAGATAATTGCTATCGTTTTTACATATAGAATGGTTTGAGACATGCAGTCAACTCTTATTCTTAAAAGTACCTAACCTAAAACTTAAGCCAAAGCTTGTGTTAAAGTATCAAAACTTAAAACCGCTATTACTGAAACTGTTATTCTGAGCGTTCAAAAGTAAAAACTGAAATTTACATTTGATCAGCGAAAGTACAAATTACAGTATTATATTTCTGAAGTTTTTCTGTTTTTAAAAATTTAAATGTGATCATCTGAAATGTTTTGGTTATTCAATGCTTGTCTCTTTTTTCTGTATTCATAGTGTTATCATGTATCATTTAAATCGATTAATAAATCTAACAAAATCAATAAGTAGTGAATTGATAACTAAAAATTTGAACTGAACATGCACATATGGCAGTCTTGCGTTCACAATTTCGATTGGATTTCATTCAAACACAAAAATCAATTTTGGTGATAGTTTGAACGAGTTTGTTTGGTAGCAAATTGTTCAAATTTTTGAAAATAAGACAAATTTAAGATAAAAAAT
The DNA here is from genome assembly GCA_022606455.1 of Callitettix versicolor. Lineage (NCBI taxonomy): Eukaryota > Metazoa > Arthropoda > Insecta > Hemiptera > Cercopidae > Callitettix > Callitettix versicolor. The sequence goes on from CM040183.1 coordinate 77,886,028, forward strand.
AATTGATATTTTTAAATTTTGAAAATTCAATTTAAAATTTAAATCAGCACGACAGCTGTGTCTTACAATAATTTTCTGAGCCGCCTCGGTGGCCTAGTGGATAGTGTACTAGGCTTTCATCCCGTCGTCTGCATTAGCCCAAGTGTGCACAATAATTGGATGTTAACCAAAAAACAAAAAAAAAAATATAATAATGTTCTTTTTATAGTGTGTTGAAAGTCGTGATTGTGTTGAAAGAATAAAAACAAATCAAAAAAGTAGCCTACTTGTGTCTGTAAATGATTAAATGGAATTTTTATACAGTATTTACCGTCAAAAATTCAATTTAAACTATGAGATCAATTTACATCTAAGGTTAAGACAAGTTTTTTACACCTTAAAACATATCCAAAAACTTGCCGGTACTTTTCTAACACCCTGTAAAGTGTGATGTGATCCTGAATTCTGTAATAACCACTAAGCCAATAAACTTCTTCAACACATTATAATGAAACTGCCAGTGAGACGTCACAAAAAGGTTACCGACTGACTGGGTGACCAATAACAAGTAGAGGAAAAGTCTAAATAGTTACGGTAAGGAATCCTGTTTTGTGGTTGAGGTTAAGCGCTTGAGAACAAAAATCACTTCATCTCTCAAAACATTGTGTATTGTTTCATACACAGTTATAGCAAATATGTGTTACTATATACTCAGTTGTGTCAAACGTCAAAATAATATGATAATAACTAGACTGGAGCAGTTGTGCCCATTATTCTACTGAATAATCCACAGTACTCGTATTTTACAAGTAAATTTAACCACTTTAGTTTCTGCATCTTGATCAATATACTCTTCAAGCTCAAGAATCCTGACTGCACCGTTGTTCCTATATCTTTCACTCGATATCTTCCTAGCACTGATTCCTAAATGTACCTCTTGTTCTTGTATCCAGTCAATACATGTTCCTCGCCGTAGAGAAGTTTAAATAACGTAAATTACATAATTTATTTATCATTACAGGATTGGTACAACAGCTGAAGCTCATCAAAGAAATGCAAACAACTCTTTTGTCTGGTCTGAAAATTGAGAACAATAAAAAATACCCAGAATTTGATAACATATGATTCATAATTCTCCGACTGATTTTACTCGTCGCTATTAGTACCTGAATCGTTGTAAGACTATTTAATTGTATAGTGTATAATAAATGTTTTTGTTCGAATTGCTGTTTACTTTTTGAAAAGAAAATACCGTATAGAACATGGAATGAGTTTACTTTCCTTTTTTCATATTTATTGGCACACCTGTACATAAAAACGATAATTTTGTGCAAATATTATCTCATAAATAATGAACGATGTTGAAAACTTAAATACTTTTATCGCATTATTTCGAAAGAAGTCCAGTTTGTAATCTACTGACAAAACAAAGTTACTTAATTTGTAATTAAAGGAAAAATGGTTCAATAATAAATCGACAAATGCAAAAATATCTACAGCAGGCAGTTCTCAAATTTTTCTAATTGTACCATAAATTTATTTTATTAACTTCCAAAATGTGGGTGAACTATGCGTACCAAATTTCATTGAAATGTATCAATTCACATAATATATTCAACGATATAGAAGGACATTGACCAAGTTACATTGTTTTTCCTAAAACTATGAATATCTTTAGGTTAATTTTTCCATGATTGACGTATAGAGAAAATAAATTAATTGTCCAAAATTGTTTTTGACATTGTGTGAAAGTAATATTTCTTTATTAACTTATTGCGTATAAGTATTTATGGCTAGACTGAATACATGAAGATATGTGGGTCTGGACTTCTCTAATAAAAGTCAACATTTATCTACTCTCAAACGAAGTAGTGCCAATTATTTGTGCTAAAATTGATGCTCCTACTCTTCAAGAACATGTTCTGTTTGGGGAGGAATTATTTTAAAAATTCAGAAAATCTGCAGTGAGCCGAGACATTTTTTTCTTTCTGAAACAAAATATACAACAGAGGTGCTCCAGCATATATTGTAGCTCGTTTACTGTTTTGTTAAAATCTTAACACTAGTTATGATGATGAAATCTTTCTTTTTTAAGTTATAATAAGTTACAGCAGATAGGTTTCACTTTTGTGTTTTCAATATGAAACTTTTTTGCATATTAAAAACGTTCCTTTTTATGTGTTATAAAAGTTTCATCTACATCTGTGTGCTGTTATGTGCGATTGTCCATTGGAGCAGCTATCATGATGTGATCCAGATTCGGGAAATGAAATAAGCACAAAACCTGACCTCTAGATCCCTTTTTAAAATGTTAAAATATATATTATACTATATTTGTTTATACTGTGCATTTGCAATTTTTGGTCACATTTGATTTCAATTTGGCACAAAAATCATATTTGGTTAAAGCTTAGGCCTATTCCTTATCTAGCAATATTTTAAAATGGCAACCATTCCAAATCTTAACACATTAACTTTTTATCTTACACTTTTTTTGAAAATGTGATTTCACCATCATCCCTGATCAGTATTAAAATCTGATTAAACTAAATTGCGATCAAGGTTTATTTTTGTATTTTTTATGTAATTTAAAAAATTACATTCGAGTACTTATTGCTTATATATTGCCGGAAGACCACAGAGAAGATATTGAACCTGGCGTCAGATATTAGAAGAAGGAGGTTTCAGTTCTATGGACACATCAGTAGATTCCCAACAACGAGACTTGCCAACAGATTCCTTAAGTATATACAAGGTGTCAAATCAACAACGTCATGGATCGCACAAGTCAAAATAGACCTACATGACGCAGAAATAGACTCAACAGACGTTGAAGACAGGAACGCATACAGGAGAAAGATGCTCGGTTGGAAGGTCCCAGAGAATGAAATCCCAAAGAGAGCAGGGGTAAAATGGACGGAGGAGCGGAAGAGGATCCATGGGGACATGATGAGGGAGGTGTGGAGGATTAGAAGGAGCAAGACATGAGTCGGAGTGCTTTGCATGATCCAACAGGGTCTATATGCAGATAATAATAATATTATATTATATAATCCTTCTAATCCTCCACACCTCCCTCATCCTGTCCCCATGTATCCTCTTCCGCTCCTCCGTCCATTTTACCCCTCCTCTCTTTGGGATTTCATTCTTTTATATATATATATATATATGTATATAAGGTGCTGGTGAAATCTGATTTCAAAAAAGTACAAGACAAATTGTAATATTTTCCATTTTTCCATTTTGTAAAGTCGCTTCCATCACTTCAGCGGGACAACTGTGTACCACAATTACTTTTATTACTGACATTGGTGGCATTAAAAGTTAAAACTAACTTTTAAAATTGTGTAGAAAATTTAATTAAAACAATAATACATAAAACTCTTACAATATACATTATACACAAAATTAAATTATACCTTTATAAAATAACCATAAATACAATAAATAATAATAAAATTTAATGCCGTAACAGTAAATTTTGAGAATAATGTAACTAAGTCATCAAAAATTTTTAGCCGTGAAAATGTATTTGAAAAATGCTTTAAATATTTTGTTGTTAAATATACCTTGTTGAAAACTTAATTTTAAACTTGCTTTACACAGATTTAATTAAAATTTGCGGTTAGAAAATCCTTAAACATTAAACCAAAATCGTTAAATTTTTATCGTAGATATATTAAATGTACCTGTAAAGGCTAAATAAATATATTTCAAAATATTGTTTTTTGTTAATTATTTTAACATTATTCACAGTGTTTATATAACGTCTTGCAAAAATTTGGTAGATAAAAAAAGAAATGTTCATTAGAATATGTAAAGATTACTAAAGGTACCATCAAGTTTTCTAGGTACAAAAATTTTGTTGGATCTTTAGATCATACGCACAGGTCATAAAAACAACTATTGAATACTTTCGTATGGGTTAAAATAATGTTATTTTCCAATAGATATATTGTACGGAAAAAAATATTTGAAAAACAATGTTTATGAAAAATTTTCCTTCAATTTAAACATAATCGGGCAAGATTTCTTGAACATCCTGTGCATTAATTCTTTAGTAAAAACTTTTCTGCCAAATTAATTCTTATAATACAGCTTCAACTTAATAAATGCTTATCTACTAAGAAAGAAATAATTTGTGTAAAAAGCGGAATTTATTAGAAAATTGTAGGCTAATACGTTTTCAAAATAATTTCAAATGTATTTGGAAAAAAAATGTTTTTTGTTTTGATAATTTTTATTCTTTAGAAAGTAAAAATTAACTAAAATAAAAACCAATGTCCTTCAAAAAAGAGCCATAACTTCAGTACTCTCCCCAAACAAACTTGTTATATTTTGTGTTTTTTGTTCCTTAAAAAACAGTTTTCAATAAAATTTTTAAATGTTACTCGTCTAATGACAAGTTTTTAGAACAAGTCGTAGAAAAGTTTTAATGTTTTTGCAAAATTTTTAAAAAAGTTAGGTAGGTACAATAAATTTGTATTCGTTCAGGCAATGAGGACACAAAACTGGAAGACTTTTATATGTTTAGAATATTTGTGGAAAAAGGTACTTTATATTATAAATTAATCAGCAATTTTCAAAATATGTTTTAAACCATTGTATATGAATATATTTCATAAGTAATTAAATCTCACAAACACCCCTAAATTGTAATTGAGGGGAGTAATGCAAATTAATTAGGGCAAAATGAATTAAACTGAGATTTGGCGTCACACGCCCATATTTGGGCAGGTGCCACCCTGTGCCTGAGCTCAGTGCAGCAAAGTTTTGCATTTTTTTTTACATTCACAATAATGTAAGTGTTATTTATGTAGAATGTACTTAAACCATTATTTACAACAAATAATATTGGCAATTAATTTTCTTATCGCCAATAATAACATTTGGACATCCATTGAATCAAATATTCAAATAATGTAACTGCAACGATTTATGAAATCAATGCTGTTCGTGTAGGTTGTTACTAGCAGTGTATAATGATCAAAAAGCAAACACGCATCTGTATAACTAGGTTTTTTACGCTAAAAGTCTATATTGTAAAAAAAACATTACCTATGTTTTGAATCCATGTTATTGCAGTAAGATGGATGTTCGAGTCATTCAATACAATAAATGAAAATGTAGCTTAAGCAATAACCAAGTGGTATAAAATCAAATTCTCATCTACAATTAAGAATAAAATTATTTGCTGTATTCCGACAGTTTAGGATGCACATTTTTAGTTGTTGACTCTCTCTCTTTATATATGTATCGTAATTCGTAAACTAAACATTTCGCAGTTTAAGCAGAATTAAAAATACCATGACAAATTGATTTATAAATAATTATATTTAACAAATATAATGTTTACTCTGCGTGAAAATGTATTTAGCTCACTGTTTTACTGCCAATATTTCTCTTTTGGTTCCTAGTTCCTATCCTTACAGTCCCCTTCCTTCTCTGTATTATTTTTGTATCATAACCTCATAATTTGACATATCTTAACATAATCGAAATCCTAATGAAATTCGATCATATTTCAGGTGAAATTATGAAATATTAAAAATGAACTGAATTATTAACTAAAACTGCGTTTTCAGTAGACAGTACATTACACTACATGAATAAATTAGGCCTATGTGGAGAGAATTACAACAATTAAAATTAGGCTACATTGTAACACAATACCAAAAACGCTACCATACTGTTATTTGTTATAATGTACTCAACTTGAGCTGGTAAATCATGACTTGTTTCATTGTTTGAGATGTAACTTTGTACTGTTTAAATATGGCCTGCTCTTAGGTATTATGATTGTTGTGTATTTTCACTGTAGTTTAAGATATAAAAAGCATGAGGTTAAAATAGTTTAAAAGTACCAAGTCTTTATTTTAAAATTTAAAAATGAGTTATGAATTCCTGTATTTTTCAGAACAATATTGAAACTTTTGTGACAAACTATTTGGAAAAAACAGTTTTTTGTTAATTCTGTAACTGCGTCATAAAATAAAAATTATTTCATCATTCCCATATTTTACTGGCTATATATTTTGTGTTCTTGAAATCATTTGGTTTTTATTTTATTATAAATCCTTTTTGGATTTTTTTTTGGTTTTTTTTTAATTTCAATTTACAATGTTACAAACCTGACTAGCCTACACTTGTTACATAAATTATACATTAGGCAGTGGAATATTAAAAATAGTTTGCTCAAAAATAAAACATGATCATTTCACCAGTAATGTCGCACAAAATTACTTCTTCACTTAAAATTAAAAACATTTTAATAAAACTTACTCTAATAATTTAAGTTTAACTTTAATAAATAAATTCTTAAAACAAAATAAACTTAACCTAAATAATCTGTATTTCAAGAGAATAATAATAAATTAGTAATAATAATCATAAAATTAAACAGAAAATGGAAATGCTTAGAAGAATATTACTGTGCTTTTGATACTGCCAATGTTAATTTTAACATATAATAAAAAATTCAGATATTGTAAAGTTTTTAAATAAATGTGGACGGTCTTCGTTTCCTTGTGGTTGCAAGATTTCATTTTGATGGTTTTTTTTCTGTATAAGGTACTGAAGTAGGCTTCCAAGTTTCCATTTTCATTTTACGGTGGCAGGTTGGTGATCTGAAACATACAGAAAACATTTTATTTATTTCATACAAAACTGGTACATTTTAAAATTTTAATATCGTTTCCTTTACATTAAGAATCAAGGTGGCTAAGACTCCAGGCAGTATGATGCCTCTCTGAACTGCTTACCTGAAAGGTCATAGGTTTGAGGTTGCATTTATTGCTAGAAGCAATTTTACCCTCTCCATTAACGACGATCTCTCGTCCTTATTAGTCTAATTTGCATATACGGAAAAAATACATGTAGCCTTGTCAAGCCTCTACATGAAAATTTCAGGCCCGGAACCCAAAATCTGAAGCGGGCCCCTTATTATGGTTGTTTTATTTATTGGTTGATGTTAGTTTGTTATTCAGTTAAATATTTTTCAAAGTTGTTACCTCCAGTTGCACTTAGACCCCCCCTTTGTGGGAGCCATGAGTTTTAGGCCTATTTGCTTTAAAACTCGCTAACTTTTTTAGGCCTGTTTGGGAAAACATATTTTTAGTTCCTTGTTTGTCAGCAGTTTCTATAAACAAGCATATATATTCATGAATGCTCATACAATGGTGGCCAGGCCCTTCTATTGTACAATCGTATAATACTATTTCAAATCTGACGGCGGTCAGGGTTCATTTCCGTATTTTCAATGCAATTTAGGAAATTTAAAATCCAAATATATGCAGACTTTAATGCTGATTATTGTGATAAAACAAGATTTTTTTAACGTTAAGATAATTTGAATAAAATTTTAAGTTGTGTAGTCCTTAATTTTTGTGACTGATTTATAAAACCAATGTATATTTTTCTTTCCACCAATAATTATAACATTTAGTCAACTGTTGTCGGAATCAGTTGTTAAAACAATTTAGGCTAATAACTGTGATTATTAAATAATTAGTTGTAAATAACTGTTAGTTTATTAAATAATCAGTTATAAATTAGTGTAACATTAAAACAATTTAATAACTGTTAAAGTCATTAACTGTTTAAATGTAGTAACTGTTAGTTTATTAAATAATCAGTTGTAAATTAGTGTAACATTAAAACAATTTAATAACTGTTAAAGTCATTAACTGTTTAAATGTAATAACTGTTAGTTTATTAAATAATCAGTTGTAAATTAGTGTAACATTAAAACAATTTAATAACTGTTAAAGTCATTAACTGTTTAAATGTAATAACTGTTAGTTTATTAAATAATCAGTTGTAAATTAGTGTAACATTAAAACAATTTAATAACTGTTAAAGTCATTAACTGTTTAAATGTAATAACTGTTAGTTTATCAAATAATCAGTTGTAAATTAGTGTTGCAACGGTTAATTAGAAAATATATTAAAAAGTAAACATAAGGTTTTATTTATGTTTTTATAAATAGTTGAAACTATTTATCAAACATAATCAACCACAAACAGTCCAATAGTGAAAAATAATCTTGCTCTTATAAAGTATGCATGTAAGAACACGGTTATTAAAAATTCGCTTCCATCACACCAGCGTGAAATCCGTTTACATAATTTGTGCTGCCCGATGATCAGTTCTTGTAATTTAGTCCAGTATTTTCTAGATACTCTATAAATACTGAAAGTGAGGGCAGTCTCGGTCTGGGGCTCTTACCATGATAGCTTATTAGCGGCGATACAAGTGGGGCTACCGAACACGGATGTTCGGTTTGCTTTGTAATCACCCTGTAACAAGCCTTTGTAAATCAACAGCAGTATTATCTAATCAGAGGTCAGCTGATATCACCAATCTGTAAACCCGGCCTAAATAAATAAATTTATCGGCAGGCTGTACTTATTTTACAAGATTCTATTATTCGTTTGTAATGTACTGTATTTCTTTTATAATGTAGGCACGCAGCTGTCTCGCTGATATGATGAAAGCGAATTATTATTTTTTTTTTTAATTTTGATTACACTATTAAAATATGCACTTATTAACGTTTTCAATTTTAAAATTACATTACTTTCAAACCCCAAAAACGAACGCAGACCACCTTTAAATTCAGTTTTCTTGTAACGGATTTCTAAAATTAAAAATGACAATTTACGTCATTTTAACGTTCAGTAGTTAACGTTCAATACGACGGAGAATTCAGATTTTCAAGACAAAAAAGTCGCGCATTTTTAAAGAATTTAAAATGACCGCCATTTTTGAATTTGTTGTACGGATTTTCCTGGATAACGAACTTGTGAAAGACAGAACGTGTGAACATTAATAAACAATGTTTCCCTTTCCTCTTGTACAAGGTCAATAAAACGCAAAAGTGGCAAATGTAAACGATTCCGCATACACGTGCTCTCTCTCTCTCTCTCTCTCCCTCTCTCTCTCTCTCTCTCTCTCTCTCTCTTATTATACATCACAATAATACATACGTCTTCTTGCATATACAGCACTTCTTCCACCGTTCGTACAATTGAAAAATACAACAGAAATATTTTTTCGCTAAGCATTCAAATCGATTTTGTACCAAAAATAAGGACTTACTTGAAACTATATACATAGGGTACCTACAGGTTTGTCAGAACAGCAGGGAAGCCTCTTGCCTGATACTAATCCATTTTAAGGCTTTACAGTAAAAACAAAACAGACTTAAAACCGATAAAACGTTTGTAATCAAAATTCCAGGAACAGTATAAAGTAACCCCGTGAGAGTTCATCACAATTCAGGCATCCGTGACAAATAATTGTGTGTGTACCAAAACAGCTGATGGCTAAAAAAAATACATTGTTGAAAGTAATATTTTAATTATTACTGTATCCAAAGCTGAAATAATTATTGACAATCTGTTTTGAAAGTAGAATCGCTAAGACAATCTAGGCTGGTTCTAATACTTATATATTATTAAATGAACGACTGTATTTAGTAAACGACTGTATTTAATACTGTAGCCTAATTTAGGTATGTAATGTAAAATCGGTCATAGTAGGTTTCATTTGTAAATATTTCAGTCATTAATGTTGTCATAATTTTAAAAACGAAACCTAAATGTAATAAATGACATTGCTTTATTAATTAACAGGTCATACAAGTATTGAATGTATAACGTCTATTCATAATAAGTCATTAATAGACTTTCATATTGACAAGAAATAGTAGACCAACATGGTTTGAAACGTTTTTAGTAAGAAAGATCATGTACGGAAATCTTAAAATGCAAGTGCTGAATTAAAGAGTAGTTTATTACAGTAATTAAATACCAGTCAATGGTATTATTTGAATTATTTTATTTACAGAATGCATGTTGTTTTACGTTCAATTACGTATAATGATTTCGTAAACTTCCTAACCTCTTCCTTTTCTTTCATGTACCAAAAGAAAAGTTATTCGTGTCACATAGTTCGTAGGTCATATATAGGCCTATTTCATAGTTTATAAAGAGGTGTTATTACCATTACTCAACGTCTTGTATATTATTTGTTTATTTTTCCAATTAACTATACGAAAGGTCGCACGGGCCTACTAGTTACTATTTTAGTTTTTTTTCCATCTGATATTTATTTATTTGAAACTAAAACTTTCATTTGGACCCTGATTAATTCCAAGCCTGGCGGGTCGACGGTAGAGGGTCAGTTTATGTTCGTGCACAAAGCCCATTGAATTCTCCAAAAAGGAACGAATTAGCGAAATTGGATCGTTGCCTCAATCAATTCCGGAGCACCAATGAAAGCGCTGAAGAACCCCAAGAAGGTCGCAAATTGCGTCAAGGGTTCCCGACCCTTTGTTCTCCGAATTCGCACCTGAAGGATGTGTTTTTGTCGACGGTTAGGGTCTGTGGTCCTTTCCTTTCCCTTTCCTTAAGAATTCGGTAATTAGACAAACCGACAAAGAAGGGTTCAAAACAACTTGCAAAAAAGAAAACAAAAAAAAATGTAGCCCGCACTTTCTTTTAAGTAATTGTTTTGAATTTAGACAAAGGTTTTTAAAATGTGAAGGTAGAAACCCCAAAAGGAAGCCTTGAGCAACAATGTCTTGCCAATTCAGTAATTGTATTTTAAGTGTGTGCGTGTGCACGCGCGTGCGTGCGTGTCACAAAAATCGATTATGGTAATACTTTTGGATAAATTCGATAAACAGTTTCAAAATGACGGTCATTTCAAATCTTTAAAAATTCATAATTTTTTGTCAGTTTCTTTTTAGTCTACTTTCACCGTCGAAACCGCCTTAAAATGCATAAACTAGTATTTTGCATTTCCAAAATCCGTTTGGTATTAAAAATATTTTTTACGGCGGTCAGGGTTCATTTTAGTATTTTCAGTGTAATTTGTAAGTTGAAAACGCTAATGTATGCAGATTGTAATGCTGATTATAACAGTGAAATCAGGATCTCAAATAGGGCAAGATGAAGAAAACACCAGAATTCGCTTCTATCACGTTACCGAGACCGTTGCGTGCCGTGGTTTTCTTTTTTATAATTATTAAAATTCTCTTTCTCGGTTTATTTTCTAGAACTTCTTTGGGAGAGTTAAACTGTTTATTGTCCCTATTACACAGCTCACGCAGTAGCTACGAACTAAAAAAAAGCAGTATCTATCAAATATAAATGTGCATTATGTGTGAAATATAAATATGTAGGCCTACTGTGTGTGAAATATAAATACGCACTGTGTGTGAAATATAAATACGCACTGTGTGTGAAGTTTAATACGCACTATGTGTGAAATATAAATACGCACTGTGTGTGAAATATAAATACGCACTGTGTGTGAAGTTTAATACGCACTATGTGTGAAATATAAATACGCACTGTGTGTGAAATATAAATACGCACTGTGTGTGAAGTTTAATACGCACTATGTGTGAAATATAAATACGCACTGTGTGTGAAATATAAATACGCACTGTGTGTGAAGTTTAATACGCACTATGTGTGAAATATAAATACGCACTGTGTGTGAAATATAAATACGCACTGTGTGTGAAATATAAATACGCACTGTGTGTGAAGTTTAATACGCACTATGTGTGAAATATAAATACGCACTGTGTGTGAAATATAAATACGCACTGTGTGTGAAGTTTAATACGCACTATGTGTGAAATATAAATACGCACTGTGTGTGAAGTATAAATACGCACTACGTGTAAAAGATAAATACGCACTATGTGTGAAATATAAATACGCACTGTGTGTGAAATATAAATACGCACTGTGTGTGAAGTATAAATACGCACTGTGTGTGAAATATAAATACGCACTGTGTGTGAAGTATAAATACGCACTGTGTGTGAAGTATAAATACGCACTGTGTGTGAAAGATAAATACGCACTGTGTGTGAAATATAAATACGCACTATGTGTGAAATATAAATACGCACTATGTGTGAAATATAAATACGCACTGTGTGTGAAATATAAATACGCACTGTGTGTGAAGTATAAATACGCACTGTGTGTGAAGTATAAATACGCATTATGTGTGAAATATAAATACGCACTAACTAGGCCTATGTGTGAAATATAAATACGCACTGTGTGTGAAATATAAATACGCACTGTGTGTGAAGTTTAATACGCACTATGTGTGAAATATAAATACGCACTGTGTGTGAAGTATAAATACGCACTGTGTGTGAAATATAAATACGCACTGTGTGTGAAGTATAAATACGCACTGTGTGTGAAGTATAAATACGCACTGTGTGTGAAGTATAAATACGCATTATGTGTGAAATATAAATACGCACTAACTAGGCCTATGTGTGAAATATAAATACGCACTGTGTGTGAAATATAAATACGCACTGTGTGTGAAGTTTAATACGCACTATGTGTGAAATATAAATACGCACTGTGTGTGAAATATAAATACGCACTGTGTGTGAAGTTTAATACGCACTATGTGTGAAATATAAATACGCACTGTGTGTGAAGTATAAATACGCACTACGTGTAAAGGATAAATACGCACTATGTGTGAAATATAAATACGCACTGTGTGTGAAATATAAATACGCACTGTGTGTGAAGTATAAATACGCACTGTGTGTGAAATATAAATACGCACTGTGTGTGAAGTATAAATACGCACTGTGTGTGAAGTATAAATACGCACTGTGTGTGAAAGATAAATACGCACTGTGTGTGAAATATAAATACGCACTATGTGTGAAATATAAATACGCACTATGTGTGAAATATAAATACGCACTGTGTGTGAAATATAAATACGCACTGTGTGTGAAGTATAAATACGCACTGTGTGTGAAGTATAAATACGCACTGTGTGTGAAAGATAAATACGCACTGTGTGTGAAATATAAATACGCACTATGTGTGAAATATAAATATGCACTGTGTGTGAAATATAAATACGCACTGTGTGTGAAGTTTAATACGCACTGTGTGTGAAAGATAAATACGCACTATGTGTGAAATATAAATATGCACTGTGTGTGAAATATAAATACGCACTGTGTGTGAAGTATAAATACGCACTGTGTGTGAAAGATAAATACGCACTGTGTGTGAAAGATAAATACGCACTATGTGTGAAATATAAATATGCACTGTGTGTGAAATATAAATACGCACTGTGTGTGAAATATAAATACGCACTGTGTGTGAAATATAAATACGCACTGTGTGTGAAATATAAATACGCACTATGTGTGAAATATAAATACGCACTGTGTGTGAAATATAAATACGCACTGTGTGTGAAATATAAATACGCACTGTGTGTGAAATATAAATACGCACTGTGTGTGAAATATAAATACGCACTGTGTGTGAAATATAAATACGCACTGTGTGTGAAATATAAATACGCACTGTGTGTGAAATATAAATACGCACTGTGTGTGAAATATAAATACGCACTGTGTGTGAAATATAAATACGCACTATGTGTGAAATATAAATACGCACTATGTGTGAAATATAAATATGCACTGTGTATGAAATATAAATACGCACTATGTGTGAAATATAAATACGCACTATGTGTGAAATATAAATACGCACTGTGTATGAAATATAAATACGCACTGTGTATGAAATATAAATACGCACTGTGTATGAAATATAAATACGCACTGTGTGTGAAATATAAATACGCACTGTGTGTGAAATATAAATACGCACTATGTGTGAAATATAAATACGCACTATGTGTGAAATATAAATACGCACTATGTGTGAAATATAAATACGCACTATGTGTGAAATATAAATACGCACTAGGCCTATGTGTAAAATATAATACGCACTACGTGTGAAAGATAAATACTTACTATGTGTGAAATATAAATACGCACTAACTGCCTCTGTAGTAGTTTTACTACGTAATAAAATTATCTTACTACGTTACAGTTTCTACAATATAACCGATATTACCTATTATTTATAATGTAGTTTTTCTTTAAGTATGATTTAAAGTTTACCAAATTATAGTATGTTCTGTATTTGCCTTTCAAACTACATATTTTCAAATATAAATAAATAAATTTTTTAAATATATTTGTTTAAACGAAAACTTGAATTCATGTTTAACAAAATGTCTATAAGCTGAGTAATTCAATTAAGTACTGCACAAAACGTTGCAGTAACGTAAAATAACATTTATATTTGTGCAACTTGTCGCGTTTAAAGCAGGCGTAAGCAGTTATTGACGATGAGTAAGCACCGAGTGTTCGAAATGGGTTTAACATAACTGTTTGTCTCCGTAACTGTTTCCAAGAAACATTAACTTAGTACATCTCTGGACTATGAAATATGCTGAATACTGAGCAATTATTGTTGTCTACAAGTGCAAATGTGCACTGAGTGCACTGTGATTATTGAAGAATCTGTACGATGTACATCACACACAAGCGCGCGCGTACACACACACCATATAATCAGCAATTGACTGAACAAAAATCCGTATTAGTTTTCTCGTTTTCTGGTTTTATTCAATTGCCGAAAAAGAAAACCCGTGTTAAAATTTTCACGTATTATGATTTTTACGTCGGTGTTCTTAAAAAAAAAAGCATTTAGTAATCCGTCGGTGTTATTTGTGTTCAAAAAAAAAAAAAATCTAGTAATTCCTCGGTTTTATTTGTGTTCTTCAAAAAAAAAAAACATCTAATAATCTCTCGGTGTTATTTGTGGTCTTAAAAAAAACATCTAATAATCCCTCGGTGTTAAAAAAAAAAAAAACCAAGCATCTAGTAATCCCTCGGTTTTATTTGTGTTCTTCAAAAAAAAAACATCTAAATAATCTCTCGGTGTTATTTGTGTTCTTCAAAAAAAAAAAACCAAGCATCTAGTAATCCCTCGGTGTTATTTGTGTTCTTCAAAAAAAAACATCTAAATAATCTCTCGGTGTTATTTGTGTTCTTCAAAAAAAAACGTCTAATAATCCCTCAAAAAAAAAAAAAAAAAACAAGCATTAGTAATTGTGTTCTTCAAAAAAAAAAAAAAAAAAAAAAAACATCTAATAATCCCTCGGTGTTATTTGTTTTTTTCAAAAAAAAACATCTAATAATCCCTCGGTGTTATTTGTGTTCTCAAAAAAAAAAACCAAGCATCTAGTAATCCCTCGGTTTTATTTGTGTTCTTCCAAAAAATAACATCTAATAATCTCTCGGTGTTATTTGTGTTCTTCAAAAAAAAAACAAGCATCTAGTAATCCCTCGGTTTTATTTGTGGTCTTAAAAAAAATCTAGTAATTCCTCGGCGTTATTTGGTTTTTTTTCAAAACATCTAATAATCCCTCGGTGTTATTTGTGTTCTTCAAAAAAAAAAAAAAAAAAAAACAAACATCTAGTAATCCCTCGGTTTTATTTGTGGTCTTAAAAAAAAATCTAGCAATTCCTCGGTGTTATTTGGTTTTTTTCAAAAAAAAACATCCAATAATCCCTCGGTGTTATTTGTGTTCTTAATACAATAATAATCCCTCGGTGTTATTTGTGTTCAAAAAAAAAAAAAAAAACAAGCATCTAGTAATCCCTCGGTTTTATTTGTGGTCTTAAAAAAAAATCTAGTAATCCCTCGATGTTATTTGTTTTTTTTCAAAAAAAACATCCAATAATCCCTCCGTGTTATTTGTGTTCTTCAAAAAAAAGAAGCATCTAATACTCCCTCGGTGTTAAAAATCTAGTAATCCGTCGGTGTTATTTGTGTTCTTTAAAAAAAAAGCAACTAGTAATCCGTCAGTGTTATATGTGTACTAAAAAAAAAGTCAACAACCCTGAGTTAATGTGTCAAAACAAATGGAAAAAAAATGAAATTCGGCAAATTTCCGGAGATCGAAAAGCGCTTTTTTGCTTTTTACAAAAAAGATAAATTTCTGCGTAGATGCGTGAGAAGCAAAAGGTTTTGTAAAAAAAATTACGGACAAAGATGACTGTGAAGACAATGTCGGGGGGAGGAGGGCTCGGTAAATTTAACAAACAATATAGAATCCATTTTTTGTCCGTTTCTTAAAAAAAACTACCGTGCGATGTTAATGTCGTTGCTCCGTTCATACAGAAGTTTAAAGAAACAGTAAATAGTTTAGGTTTAGTTCCGAATCAAATTTATAATGCGGACGAAAGCAGTTTATTGTAGAAGATGCTTCTACAAAAAAAAACTTTCTTTTATATGTACTGTGTACTGTAATGTGCATAGAGAAGTTTAATGTTTTTACACTGTTTTTACGACTTTTTCCGATTGTTTTTATGTTTTTTCAATAATAATTCTATTTTAAACTTAAGTTATTAAAATAAAAAGTTTTTACGAGTTTTCCCGATTGTTTTTGTTTTTTTTCAATAATAATTCAATTTTAAACTAAGTTATTAAAATACAAAGTTTTTACGAGTTTTCCCGATTGTTTTTGTTTCTTTTCAATAATAATTCTATTTTAAACTAAGTTATTAAAATACAAAGTTTTTACGAGTTTTCCCGATTGTTTTTGTTTTTTTTCAATAATAATTCTATTTTAAACTTAAGTTATTAAAATAAAAAGTTTTTACGAGTTTTCCCGATTGTTTTTGTTTTTTTTCAATAATAATTCTATTTTAAACTTAAGTTATTAAAATAAAAAGTTTTTACGAGTTTTCCCGATTGTTTTTGTTTTTTTTTCAATAATAATTCTATTTTAAACTAAGTTATTAAAATACAAAGTTTTTACGAGTTTTCCCGATTGTTTTGTTTTTTTTCAATAATAATTCTATTTTAAACTAAGTTATTAAAATACAAAGTTTTTACGAGTTTTCCCGATTGTTTTTGTTTTTTTTTCAATAATAATTCTATTTTAAACTAAGTTATTAAAATACAAAGTTTTTACGAGTTTTCCCGATTGTTTTTGTTTTTTTTTCAATAATAATTCAATTTTAAACTAAGTTATTAAAATTCAAAGTTTTTTCGAGTTTTACCGATTGTTTTGTTTTTTTTTCAATAATAATTCTATTTTAAACTAAGTTATTAAAATACAAAGTTTTTACGAGTTTTCCCGATTGTTTTTGTTTTTTTTTCAATAATAATTCTATTTTAAACTTAAGTTATTAAAATAAAAAGTTTTTACGAGTTTTCCCGATTGTTTTTGTTTTTTTTTTCAATAATAATTCTATTTTAAACTTAAGTTATTAAAATAAAAAGTTTTTACTAGTTTTCCCGATTGTTTTTGTTTTCAATAATAATTCTATTTTAAACTAAGTTATTAAAATACAAAGTTTTTACGAGTTTTCCCGATTGTTTTTGTTTTTTTTCAATAATAATTCTATTTTAAACTAAGTTATTAAAATACAAAGTTTTTACGAGTTTTCCTGATTGTTTTTGTTTTTTTTTCAATAATAATTCTATTTTAAACTAAGTTATTAAAATACAAAGTTTTTACGAGTTTTCCCGATTGTTTTTGTTTTTTTTCAATAATAATTCTATTTTAAACTAAGTTATTAAAATAAAAAGTTTTCCCGATTGTTTTTGTTTTTTTTACAATAATAATTCTATTTTAAACTAAGTTATTAAAATACAAAGTTTTTACGAGTTTTCCCGATTGTTTTTGTTTTTTTTCAATAATAATTCTATTTTAAACTAAGTTATTAAAATACAAAGTTTTTACGAGTTTTTCCAATTTTTTTTTTTTTTCAATAGCGATTCAATTTTAAACTAAGTTATTAAAATACAAGGTTTTTACGAGTTTTCCCGATTGTTTTTTTGTTTTTTTCAATAGTGATTCAATTTTAAACTAAGTTATTAAAATACAAAGTTTTTACGAGTTTTCCGATTTTTTTTTTGTTTTTTTCAATAGTAATTAAATTTTTAACTAAGTTATTAAAATACAAGGTTTTTACGAGTTTTCCGATTGTTTTTGTGTTTATTTTCAATAATAATTCAATTTTAAACTAAATTATTAAAATAAAAATGTTTTATTGTGTAATTATTTTTTTTCAGTTTGCATACTAATTTGCTGTCTGTCATTTTTCTTCCTTTCCAATAATTCGTTATTATCGGTTATCCGGCAATAGCGACGTCCGATATACGCCGTATTATCTACTGTAATAACAATAACAATAGTAATAACAAAATAAAAACTGATTTTAAAAAATTGTAGGCGGATTCGAATTGACGACAGCGTTATACGTATTAAAAGTATACCTTTAAAAAGTAAAAGTGTTTTACCTTGATGCCAGAACCACGTGTTATGTCAGCCATGTTGCTCCGAGGGTCACTCAAAAACTGGCTAGCTGGTGGCTCAGGGGCGAAATATAAACCCCTCGACCGAGCCACCCCCTTACTTCACCTTGACCTAGTTTCTTTACTAGAAAAAAAAGAAGATAGACCTATGTAACGGGGTAAGGTTAGGTTAGGGCTGCGACAATGGTATTTCAATGCTTTCTAACCTCACTTTTTATACTTTACTCTTTTTCTGTTGGAAGAAATGAGGGTGTTTTTTTAGGCTTGTCGAGGGGTGGCAACCCCTTACTTTGGCGAAAGTTGCTATAAAAACTATCAGCCTAGGGAATTTGAATTTAGAAGGGTCTTTTTTGTATTTTGTTTGGTTTTGTATTCCTTTTTACGATTAGGAAAGCGATGCATTGCTATAGGCAATAAAAACAATGATGTAAACAGATTGGACTTTGTAAAAAGGTTTCTTTCATTGAATAGAAATAATTGTTTTTAGCCTGCGGGGTTGAAATTCGGGTTCTGTAAGAAGTTCGGAAATTATCAGTTTGCAACAAGCAGCTGCCTCGATCATGAGACGGAAGCAATATCCCAACAATATTTTGTTTATTTTACACTTTAAAAAAAATTAATTTCTCCATCATAATCAGCGTTAAAATCTGCATAAATGAAAGTTAAATTTTAATTGCTAATTAGTGCAGATTTTAACTGATTGCAGTAGTGAAATAATGGTACTGTATTTTCAAAAACGTATGTTGACAAGTTAAGTTTGTTTAACGTTTTGTTTTGAGCTGAATTTGAATAAAATCGGACTAAAATTGCAAACGATTGTGCTAAAACACGAGCTCGCGCGTGCGAGAACGCACGCACACAAGCAAGCATGCACACATACACAAACGCGCACACGCACTGAAACCCACGTGCGCGCACACACACACGAACACAAACGCACATACACAAGCGCCCGAACACCTACACGCACACCTACATGAACGCGCACACGCACGTAAACATATGTACGTAAACACACACACACACACACACACACACACACACACACACACACACACACACACACACACACACACACACACACAACCGGCCACGCGTTGCTGTGGCACAGTTTGATTCAATTTAACAATGCATTCGGAAACATTGAAATAGAATCGTAAAATTGGAAATTTGGAAATCGTAAATCTGAAACATTTAAATGAAATCGTAAAAGTCGAAATTTGGAAATCGTAAATCTGAAACATTGAAATGAAATCGTAAAACTGGAAATTTGGAAATCGTAAATCTGAAACATTGAAATGGAATCGTAAAATTGGAAATTTGGAAATCGTAAATCTGAAACATTGAAATAGAATCGTAAAATTGGAAATTTGGAAATCGTAAATCTGAAACATTTAAATGAAATCGTAAAAGTCGAAATTTGGAAATCGTAAATCTGAAACATTGAAATAGAATCGTAAAATTGGAAATTTGGAAATCGTAAATCTGAAACATTTAAATGGAATCGTAAAATTGGAAATTTGGAAATTGTAAATCTGAAACATTTAAATGAAATCGTAAAAGTCGAAATTTGGAAATCGTAAATCTGAAACATTGAAATGAAATCGTAAAAGTCGAAATTTGGAAATCGTAAATCTGAAACATTGAAATAGAATCGTAAAATTGGAAATTTGGAAATCGTAAATCTGAAACATTTAAATGAAATCGTAAAAGTCGAAATTTGGAAATCGTAAATCTGAAACATTGAAATGAAATCGTAAAAGTCGAAATTTGGAAATCGTAAATCTGAAACATTTAAATGGAATCGTAAAATTGGAAATTTGGAAATTGTAAATCTGAAACATTTAAATGAAATCGTAAAAGTCGAAATTTGGAAATCGTAAATCTGAAACATTGAAATGAAATCGTAAAAGTCGAAATTTGGAAATCGTAAATCTGAAACATTTAAATGAAATCGTAAAATTGGAAATTTGGAAATTGTAAATCTGAAACATTTAAATGAAATCGTAAAAGTCGAAATTTGGAAATCGTAAATCTGAAACATTGAAATGAAATCGTAAAAGTCGAAATTTGGAAATCGTAAATCTGAAACATTTAAATGAAATCGTAAAGAAATCGAAATTTGGAAATTGTAAATCTGAAACATTTAAATGAAATCGTAAAAGTCGAAATTTGGAAATCGTAAATCTGAAACATTGAAATGAAATCGTAAAAGTCGAAATTTGGAAATCTTAAATCTGAAACATTTAAATGGAATCGTAAAATTGAAAATTTGGAAATCGTAAATCTGAAACATTGAAATGGAATCGTAAAATTGAAAATTTCGAAATCGTAAATCTGAAACATTGAAATGAAATCGTAAAAGTCGAAATTTGGAAATCTTAAATCTGAAACATTTAAATGGAATCGTAAAATTGGAAATTTGGAAATCGTAAATCAGAAACATTGAAATGAAATCGTAAAAGTCGAAATTTGGAAATCTTAAATCTAAATGGAATCGTAAAATTGAAAATTTGGAAATCGTAAATCTGAAACATTGAAATGGAATCGTAAAATATGCAATATAGCGTGTACTGCTTTTACGTCCAACACAGGGCGCTATTTAAAAAAGAAAAATTTTACCTGTCACAGTTGTGGCATTTATATAATAACAGGTATATAAAAAATCGCGCGTATTCCAGTACAGTGTTGTATCAAAACGTCAAAGCAATCGGTGAAGAATTTTTGGAGTTTTAAGATTTTTAACAAACAAACATTTACGTCTTTACTTATATAGATATAAACAAATTTAACTCTTCCTCAAAAAGTGATCTAGAGGTTAAAATCAATTATCATTTCCTGATCCTTGGTCTGAGTCTTACCATGATTGCCGCTCAAATAGTTCATTTTCCAACGGAAAGTCGACAGAAACCGAAAATGGCTCATTTAACAAAATGATTTATCAAAATCGGCTGGTTATAAATTGCTCAATTTCTACTCATGAAGCTCATTTTGCAAAGGGGAATTTGTCAAAAAAATCGAAAATCGGATAATTTAAAATCAAAGTACGAAAATTAGATTTTGAAAGATTGCTGTTCAGAACTGTGTTTCGTGAACTTCAAAACGGTCACGGTGTATGACATTTTCCACGAACGCTTATGGTTCGTTTCGGAACGAATCTCATATTGTTCGACTTTCCGCGAACTACATGGTTGTTTCAATCAGTGTTGATTCGGTTTCAAGTTCTGCGAACGCTCTTTGACACAGAGCAACTACAGAAACTATGTGAACTATGTTTCACGACAATATTTGGTATCGATACTATCGGGAAAAAACATTTATATTTCGATAATAGCGTTTGAAAAGTATCGATACACATAGAATAACCTTTGTTTTGTTTAAATAAAATATTTAATCTAATACAAACTTGAGCAGTGTGATACTGGACGACAGAAGTGACTACTTGTTTTGGCATGCCTGACTGTACTTTTTCACTGTTATGATTTAATTATTTTTATAAAAATGTGGATGCATGCAGGAAGGAGCAACTCTTGAAAATTATTTTCGTATTAAATTTCGCGTGCGTGTAGGTACACAACTTAAAAATTGTTACAGACTATGAATTTGAGTATCTTAGGCTATATAAGGGACTTTAATAATTAATCAGTTTATAACACTACTTTTTGACAGTTATACATGACGTTATTCTGTCTAAGTATAATAATAAACATAATATTTGTAATTCTGGCTGTCAAAAATAATACATACATACATACATTAAAAAAATACATACATACAAAAATACATGTAATAGGCTATATACATTAAATAATTTAACTACACAAATTTAGAAAAAACACTTTTTTTTAAATTAACAAGAACAATGAACATAACCTCAATTGAAATGATATTGAAGCTATTGTACGAAATCATCTGTTTATAAGTAGTCACTTCCAGTCTAGATATATACAAGAACAATTTATGCTGTGAGGTATGCATTACGGATTCAAGCGTGACGCGAAAGCAAATGTTTATATCCATGTTTTGTCAACCGCGACCATTAGTTTTCACTTAAAAAAATACATTTTATTAATCACTAAACAAACCACGTCACTAGAGTGCGCACATGGATGTGCTAGAGCGTTCCGTGACGGCAAACTAAATTTTCCCCGTGCAACACATACACCCCGCGATAAGACGTAGTCCTTTCAAAAATTACCAACTAAATTTACACACCATTTACATATATCAACGTTATATTTATACAACGTATATACTTTTCAATCAACGAGAGTTTTACAATTTAAGGGACTAAGTTTTTGTGTCACGTAAAATATACCGTAGTTGGCAATACTTCGGTCATTTACGTTGCGCGATTTTTAATTCTGAAATCCGAAATTCCGTCGGAAATTTCCAAAGGCAACGTAATCATCGTAAATAATTTTTAGTAAACAACTGTGGTTCACGATCATTTTTCAAGAAAATAACCGCGATAAGAAGCAGTTACTTCAAAAAAAAAAAAGCCTAGTTGATAGCGTACTAGGCTTTCACCCCGAGGATCCGGGTTCGATTCCCGGCCAGGGCTTAGCATTTTCGTACGCTATAAATCATCCCATTGTCTGCATTAGCCCAAGAGTGCACAATAGTCGGACATACTATTGGATAGCGTACTAGGCTTTCACCCCGAGGACCCGGGTTCGATTCCCGGCCAGGGCTTGGCATTTTCATACGCTATAAATTATCCCATCGTCTGCATTAGCCCAAGTGTGCACAATAGTCGGACGTTAAACATACAAAAAAAAAACTCTTTTTACTAGTGTAGAGTAACTGCATACTATTGGATAGCGTACTAGGCTTTCACCCCGAGGACCCGGGTTCGATTCCCGGCCAGGGCTTGACATTTTCATACGCTATAAATTATCCCATCGTCTGCATTAGCCCAAGTGTGCACAATAGTCGGACGTTAAACATACCAAAAAAAAACTCTTTTTACTAGTGTAGAGTAACTGCATACTATTGGATAGTGTACTAGGCTTTCATCCCGAGGACCCGGGTTCGATTCCCGGCCAGGGCTTGGCATTTTCATACGCTATAAATCATCCCATCGTCTGCATTAGCCCAAGAGTGCACAATAGTCGGACGTTAAACATACCAAAAAAACTCTTTTTACTAGTGTAGAGTAACTGCATACTATTGGATAGCGTACTAGGCTTTCATCCCGAGGACCCGGGTTCGATTCCCGGCCAGGGCTTGGCATTTTCATACGCTATAAATCATCCCATCGTCTGCATTAGCCCAAGAGTGCACAATAGTCGGACGTTAAACATACCAAAACTCTTTTTACTAGTGTAGAGTAACTGCATACTATTGGATAGCGTACTAGGCTTTCACCCCGTGGACCCGGGTTCGATTCCCGGCCAGGGCTTGGCATTTTCATACGCTATAAATCATCCCATCGTCTGCATTAGCCCAAGAGTGCACAATAGTCGGACGTTAAACATACCAAAAAAAACTCTTTTTACTAGTGTAGAGTAACTGCATACTATTGGATAGCGTACTAGGCTTTCACCCCGAGGACCCGGGTTCGATTCCCGGCCAGGGCTTGGCATTTTCATACGCTATAAATCATCCCATCGTCTGCATTAGCCCAAGTGTGCACAATAGTCGGACGTTAAACATACCAAAAAAAAACTCTTTTTACTAGTGTAGAGTAACTGCATACTATTGGATAGCGTACTAGGCTTTCATCCCGAGGACCCGGGTTCGATTCCCGGCCAGGGCTTGGCATTTTCATACGCTATAAATTATCCCATCGTCTGCATTAGCCCAAGAGTGCACAATAGTCGGACGTTAAACATACCAAAAAAAACTCTTTTTACTAGTGTAGAGTAACTGCATACTATTGGATAGCGTACTAGGCTTTCACCCCGTGGACCCGGGTTCGATTCCCGGCCAGGGCTTGGCATTTTCATACGCTATAAATCATCCCATCGTCTGCATTAGCCCAAGAGTGCACAATAGTCGGACGTTAAACATACCAAAAAAAAACTCGTTTTACTAGTGTAGAGTAACTGCATACTATTGGATAGCGTACTATGCTTTCACCCCGAGGACCCGGGTTCGATTCCCGGCCAGGGCTTAGCATTCTCATACGCTATAAATCATCCCATCGTCTGCATTAGCCCAAGTGTGCACAATAGTCGGACGTTAAACATACCAAAAAAAACTCTTTTTACTAGTGTAGAGTAACTACATACTATTGGATAGCGTACTATTCTTTCACCCCGAGGACCCGGGTTCGATTCCCGGCCAGGGCTTGGCATTTTCATACGCTATAAATCATCCCATCGTCTGCATTAGCCCAAGAGTGCACAATAGTCGGACGTTAAACATACCAAAAAAATACTCTTTTTACTAGTGTAGAGTAACTGCATACTATTGGATAGCGTACTAGGCTTTCACCCCGAGGACCCGGGTTCGATTCCCGGCCAGGGCTTGGCATTTTCATACGCTATAAATCATCCCATCCTCTGCATTAGCTCAAGAGTGCACAATAGTCGGACGTTAAACATACCAAAAAAAAAACTCTTTTTACTAGTGTAGAGTAACTGCATACTATTGGATAGCGTACTAGGCTTTCACCCCGAGGACCCGGGTTCGATTCCCGGCCAGGGCTTGGCATTTTCATACGCTATAAATCATCCCATCCTCTGCATTAGCCCAAGTGTGCACAATAGTCGGACGTTAAACACCAAAAAAAAAATAATTCTGGAGACCGTTCCCGAGCGCCTAATGAATATTTTTTTTACAAACAATTCATGATTATTTTATCAATTTGTTATAATTTCATTTAACAACCTATTATTACCTTAAATTAAAAAAAAAATATTATCATTGAAAAAATCATTAAAAGCTCCAAAAACATGTGCTCAATCGACTATGGAGGGAGAGGGGTGCAAAAAAAACCAAAAGGGTTTCTGGTAACATCCTAAATATTAATCCACAAGCTTTTCTGAGCATGTATCAACTGACAATGCAGTCCTCATGTTTTGCATACTCAAGTACTTTTGGCGCCTAAACTAAGCAATACAGCAGATGTGCCACGTAGGCTAGAGTGACTAAAGGAAGGAAATGGACGAATAAGGCTTACAGATGTTCAGCAGGTGTATTTGTTAAGGAGGGGAGGGAGTCGACGCAATATGTTGGCCGGTCTTGGACAATGACAACCTAAGAACGGAAAAAACCGTACATTTATGGCCTTTCCGCTCATATCGGTTTTCATAAAAACCTTTGCGGTCAAGTTAGCAAAGGTTGTGAAAAGGACGATTATAGAGAAAGAGAGCGGGGAGAGAGAGAGAAAGAAAGGTGGAAATGAGAGGAAACCGGCGAGTTTCCCACGGAACACAATTATTTTTCTAGTTAAGTATCACATTGTGTTTGCAAAAACTTTCTGCAATGTTGTCAAGGTTTTTATACCATTTATTTGGATTAGAATCCATAGTTACACAATTCTTGTACATCAAGGACTGATACGTTTTATCACATTGTGCTTGCACAAAGTTTCTGCAATGTTTCCAAGGTTTTTGTTCCATTTATTAGGATTAGGATCCATAGTTACACAATACTTGTACATCAAGGACTGATAAGTTTTGTCACATTGTGCTTGCACAAAGTTTCTGCAATTTTGTCAAGGTTTTTATACCATTTATTAGGATTAGGATCCATAGTTACACAATGCTTGTACAATCAAGGACTGATACGTTTTGTCACATTGTGCTTGCACAAAGTTTCTGCAATGTTTCCAAGGTTTTTGTTCCATTTATTAGGATTAGGATCCATAGTTACATAATACTTGTACATCAAGGACTGATAAGTTTTGTCACATTGTGCTTGCACAAAGTGCAATTTTGTCAAGGTTTTTATACCATTTATTAGGATTAGGATCCATAGTTACACAATGCTTGTACATCAAGGACTGATAAGTTTTTATCACATTGTGCTTGCACAAAGTTTCTGCAATAGTTACACAATGCTTGTACAATCAAGGACTAATACGTTTTGTCACATTGTGTTTACACAATCTTTCGGCAATGTTGCCAAGGTTCTTGTGCAAAAGGTTCTAAGCAAAAATTGTTTATTAAGATCATGTTCATGCACACAGGATGTGCACATCGCTGGAGGATAAGAATGAGAAATTTCGAATGAATTTGGCAAGCATTCATGCACACAGGATGTGCACATCGCTGGAGGATAAGAATGAGAAATTTCGAATGAATTTGGCAAGCATTCATGCACACAGGATGTGCACATCGCTGGATGATAAGAATGAGAAATTTCGAATGAATTTGGCAAGCATTCATGCACACAGGATGTGCACATCGCTGGAGGATAAGAATGAGAAATTTCGAATGAATTTGGCAAGCATTCATGCACACAGGATGTGCACATCGCTGGAGGATAAGAATGAGAAATTTCTGGAGGATAAGAATGAAATTTCGAATGAATTTGGCAAGCATTCATGCACACAGGATGTGCACATCGCTGGAGGATAAGAATGAGAAATTTCGAATGAATTTGGCAAGCATTCATGCACACAGGATGTGCACATCGCTGGAGGATAAGAATGAGAAATTTCGAATGAATTTGGCAAGCATTCATGCACACAGGATGTGCACATCGCTGGAGGATAAGAATGAGAAATTTCGAATGAATTTGGCAAGCATTCATGCACACAGGATGTGCACATCGCTGGAGGATAAGAATGAGAAATTTCGAATGAATTTGGCAAGCATTCATGCACACAGGATGTGCACATCGCTGGAGGATAAGAATGAGAAATTTCGAATGAATTTGGCAAGCATTCATGCACACAGGATGTGCACATCGCTGGAGGATAAGAATGAGAAATTTCGAATGAATTTGGCAAGCATTCATGCACACAGGATGTGCACATCGCTGGAGGATAAGAATGAGAAATTTCGAATGAATTTGGCAAGCATTCATGCACACAGGATGTGCACATCGCTGGAGGATAAGAATGAGAAATTTCGAATGAATTGGCAAGCATTCATTCATGCACACAGGATGTGCACATCGCTGGAGGATAAGAATGAGAAATTTCGAATGAATTTGGCAAGCATTCATGCACACAGGATGTGCACATCGCTGGAGGATAAGAATGAGAAATTTCGAATGAATTTGGCAAGCATTCATGCACACAGGATGTGCACATCGCTGGAGGATAAGAATGAGAAATTTCGAATGAATTTGGCAAGCATTCATGCACACAGGATGTGCACATCGCTGGAGGATAAGAATGAGAAATTTCGAATGAATTCGGCAAGTATTCATGCACACAGGATGTGCACATCGCTGGAGGATAAGAATGAGAAATTTCGAATGAATTTGGCAAGCATTCATGCACACAGGATGTGCACATCGCTGGAGGATAAGAATGAGAAATTTCGAATGAATTTGGCAAGCATTCATGCACACAGGATGTGTACATCGCTGGAGGATAAGAATGAGAAATTTCGAATGAATTTGGCAAGCATTCATGCACACAGGATGTGCACATCGCTGGAGGATAAGAATGAGAAATTTCGAATGAATTTGGCAAGCAGGTCTTGGGTACTCATATCTTAGACCGTTTCTTAGTTCTAAAAAAATTGGTAAACAGTCGGATTTAACAATTTTGGTAAAATTTTTCTGAAATGTAGTCTGTAACCACCCAATCAAAAACATTGGTCACCATTTCAAAACATCCTGTTAAGGAGTTATCAATAAGAAACTGGAAAATTGGTAGGCTATGTTTATGAAAACGTTCTTCATATTTTATTCAAATTTTGAGCACCGAAAAGGGTTTTTTCGTGTTTTGATTTCCTATCAGTCCGTAAATTTACAGTAATTTAATTTCAGATTTAGTACACTGACAACTAAAATTCAAGAGAAATCTAATGCACTGATCTTGAGAAATTAGGTCGATTTTTTGTTTTTGTTTTTATTAGCTTCCGAGTCTGAACGTGACAAAGTTTGTTTAATATGTCTGCACCATTTATTACATTGTTTATATTTATATTTCTGCTATAGAGCTATAGAGCATCGTCCGTTTCTGCCGTCATAGCTCAGTCTCTGGTCCATAAGTCTGTCTAAAGTTATACAGTGTACAGCACGGTACAATATAATCATTATACGTGTTAATAAAAATACAATTAATTAATTATAATACTCACTGTGTTCAGTTAATGATCGGCCTTACCTATCTTCGTCAATTCTACTTTCGGTGACGTGTTTCGGAGAACCTCCATCTTCAAAAACTATATCTATCATAGATATAGATTTTTAAAAATCTCTTGTTAATTTTTGAAAATTTTTAAATTTTTAAAAATTAACAAGAGGGACGACCGTTGAAGAGAAAGTTTGAAAGGAGCCAATCAGAAGCGAGCGAAAACGTATGATTTTGAAGAGCCAATCAGAAGCGAACACGTCAGGTTTAATGTACACGTGTTGAATAAAGGAGGGGTACGAGGTGGAGATAGAAAATTATAAATAGGACGGGCCATAATATTGGTGACCAGTATAGATATAGTTTTTGAAGATGGAGGTTCTCCGAAACGCGTCAACGAAAGTAGAATTAACGAAGCTAGGGAAGGCAGATCATTATACTGAACACAGTGATAATAATCCTAGCAGAAAAGAAGAAGACTGTAAAAAGAATTATAATACTCCTTTTAGTTATTATTAACTAGACCCGTTAATAATAAATCCGTTTAGTTATTAGTACATATCGATATTAACAATTAATAACGATTTATTTGTTATTACTTATATTCATCGTGAACAATACAAATAAACTAATAAATTCAAACTCAGTTGAAATAGCTTCATCGAAGGAATAGGGGTGGTTCAAAATCAGCTGTTTAGGTGAAAATTCCTCCAATTCGCGCAACAAAATTGCATAAAAATTGAATTTTATTGAAAGAAGGGAGGTTTCTGTTTTAACTCGGCCGTTCGGTATTTGCTTTGTGTGTTTGTTTTGGCCAAACGCATTAATCGATTTTGACCGAAATTTGATACGAATGTACCTTGTATAAAGCCCGAATAACTTACGAGTAAGTTGTTTTCCAATTCTCTTCCGTTTCAATATGGCGGTCTCTGGTTTAAAATAACGAGTGTACGTAGTTTTAACCAAACGCATTAACCGATTGTTTTCAAATTTGATACAAATGTACCTTGTATAAAGCCCGAATAACTTATGTGTAAGATTTCTTCCCACTCACTTACGTTTCAATATGGCGGTCTCTGGTTTACAATAACGAGTGTACGTAGTTTTAGCCAAACGCTTTGACCGATTGTTTTGAAATTTAATACGAATGTACCTTGTATAAAGCCCGACTAACTTATGTGTAAGATTTCTTCCCACTCACTTACGTTTCAATATGGCGGTCTCTGGTTTACAATAACGATTATATGTAGTTTTAGACAAACGCATTGGCCGATTGTTTTGAAATTTAATACAATGTAACTTGTATAAAGCCCGAATAACTCATGTGTAAGATTTCTTCCCACTCACTTACGTTTCAATATGGCGGTCTCTGGTTTACAATAACGAGTGTACGCAGTTTTAGCCAAACGCTTTGACCGATTGTTTTGAAATTTAATACAAAGTACCTTGTATAAAGCCCGACTAACTTATGTGTAAGATTTCTTCCCACTCACTTACGTTTCAATATGGCGGTCTCTGGTTTACAATAACGAATGTACGCAGTTTTAGCCAAACGCATTGACCGATTGTTTTCAAATTTAATACAAAGTACCTTGTATAAAGCCCGAATAACTTATGTGTAAGATTTTTTCCCACTCACTTACGATTCAATATGGCGGTATCTGGTTTACAATAACGAGTGTATGCAGTTTTAGCCAAACGTATTGACCGATTGTTTTGAAATTTAATACAATTTACCTTGTATAAAGCCCGAATAACTTATGTGTAAGATTTTTTCCCACTCACTTACGATTCAATATGGCGGTATCTGGTTTACAATAACGAGTGTATGCAGTTTTAGCCAAACGTATTGACCGATTGTTTTGAAATTTAATACAATGTACCCTGTATAAAGCCCGATTAACTTATGTGTAAGATTTTCTCCTACTCACTTACGTTTCAATATGGCGGTCTCTGGTTTACAATAACGAGTGTACGCTGTTTTAACCAAACTCTTTGACCGATTGTTTTGAAATTTAATACAATGTACCTTGTATAACGCCCGAATAACTTATGTGTAAGATTTCTTCCTACTCACTTACGTTTCAATATGGCGGTCTCTGGTTTACAATAACGAGTGTATGCAATTTTAGCCAAACGCATTAACCAATTGTTTTGTAGTTTTATAAGAAGCTTTCTTGTATAAAGTCCGAATGACATATTGTAAGACGTTTCTGAATTTACTACCGTTTTCAAGATGGCTGCCTCTGGTTTAACGATGACGACTGTACGCAGTTTTGGCCAAACGTATTTACTGATTGTTTTAAAATTTAGTACGAAGGTGTAAATCCTGACTGACATCTGTGTAAGATTTTTCCCAATTAACTTTCTTTTGAAGATGGTGGGATCTGATTTAACGTAGAAGATATAACCAGCAACGTAGATGAAGTTGCTGGTTATTTCTTGTAATACTGGTTGAACTGCAAGACTTATCATAATTTTGACAGCTTCGTGGAGAAAGGGCATAAAACTTCCAGTAAAATTGTCCAGTAACATTTTCCGTAAATATTACGGTCACCTGTTAAATTGGCGGAAACTGTTATGAGCGTTGTCGTGGAGGTTTATTTCTCTTTGAACTACTGGTATTTATAGAATAGATGAGGTAAAATTTACATTGTAGTAACTACAACTAAATTTACATGTGGCCTACCCGAAACGGAAAGGTTAGGTTCGTTCACATTCACAAAAGTCCATTTTACAATTCGTAACGCCTAGATGCGTCACGGTGCTTTATTTGTGACCCAACAATGTTGAGAACTAAACGACTTCGAATTCTGAACGCCCAACCCGTTTAGTTTTGTTTTGTCCTAGGTAGCACGCCTTTTGCACAACCCATAATTCTTCTTTATACTTGGACGTTTTTATTTGTAGGCCTCGTTTTAAGGTTAGGTTCCTTTCCAAGGATAAATCATAATAAACTGTTTAAATTTATTACCGGACCCTTCACTCTTTCGAAAAAGGGCTAAAACCGTACGCTTCTTTTATAATTGCAACTTATAACGGTTTGGAAATTTATGGGTGAAAGTGAACGTCAACCTTCAAGGAGTGAATTATTTAGGTCTTCAAAAACATCGTAAATTTGCGTTACGAGAATGCGGACTTGGGTTATGAACCTTCGTTATAACCAAAAATTTGATGAACCAATTTTTAGAAATTATGCCCATTTTTCAGTTGTATTCGATTTCTCGCGAACCGGACTTTAGGGGATATAAAATACGTTTTGTTCGGGTAGTTATGAACTATTGTACATGCAAAACTTAATCAAAATCGTTAGAGCTGATTTTAAAAATATACCATTTTGTAACAGTTTTTTAACAAAAAAAAAAATCATCTCCAGTTATGGGTAAGCCAAACCTACGTGCATAATATAAAACACATCTAGACACACGCGCGCACACACACACACCACACAGGAAACGCGAGGGGAGGGGAGGGAGGGGAAGAGAAAAAGTTCGTTACTTAGTAAAATCCGTTCAACAGTTTCAAAATGGCAGCCATTTAAAATTCGTATTTTTTCTTACATTTTCATTTTAAAACTATTTCACCATCGTAATCAGCTTTAAAATCTACATAAATTAAAATTTTGAATTTTCAAAATTCATTGTAATTAAAAAAAAAACAATTTTACGGCAGTCAGGGTTGATTTTTATTTTGAATGTAATTTGATATTTTAAAGCGCTTATTTAAGCATACGTTAATTTTGATTTTGACTGTGAAATCAGATTTTCGAGAACGACATGACAAAATCGCTTCCATCACGTCAGTGAGACAGCTGCGTACCGCGATTCTTTTGAGTCAGGGGTTCTAAAACGATTGTGTACTTTTCAAAATACTTTCAGAACAAAATACAGTAGTTTCTATAGTTTCAGGGGTCCGCGGAGAATTTTTGAATTTACGATTAAAAATTTTTTTAGGTTATTTTGAATATACATTTTGAAATTTGTATTTTAAAAATTATTGTTCTTGCCTTTCATTTTGATCTCTAAAATCAGAGGCATGTGATAAATAGAATATAAAGTAACTTGTAAAGTAGGCGTTTCTACAATGTCCTTTTTTTGCTCAAAATGGAGGAATGCGAGTAAAGTAACTTTTTTGTAACTTTGTATATCTCGGTGAGACCAAAATTTCTGCTTTTCTACCATTACCCTCATCACTACCCGTAAGCCTCAAAGTTACCCCCAAATCGAGTAATTACCCGTCAATTGGCAACCGTGAATGAAACAGAGCACATGGATTCATAAAATGGACTCTGCGCATGTCTGTAACCTCTAGCAAGGTACTACTACGAAGTGCTGTAGCCTCAAACACAGGTTCCATGCGTAAACCTCAAGTGTTACAAATGTGCATAAAATATAAAGTTGAGCATCAGGGCAGTAGTGATGGGCAAAAGCGCTATTTTTGTTTAGCAGCTAATTCTGTTAATGCTAATTAATTAGCAGTTAAAAATAACAGGTACAACTGCTAATTTTCTAGACTGCTAACAACGACCTTAGCAGGAAAACGCAGCTTAAGTATTATTGTCACATTACTTTATTCTTTATTCCTTATCTTGGCAGCTGAGATAAGCAAATACAGTGAGGATGCAGTTGGCACGTTTTGTCCTACCCTTACTGCACTATTAATTTGTCTATAGGATTTGTGAATAAAAATCTCTGACGATAATGAGAAATACAATGAACACGCTAAGTTCAAAGATGCAGTTAATTGTATTCGGTTTGTCTCTCAAGCACTGTCAAGTAATATGAAATATATTTTGTAGCACCCTTTTCTAAACCTATGATACAATAATAATTTTAATTTAAAAAAATTAAATTAAATTAATTTTAATTTGATTAGGGTCATGTTCGATGTTTGTAATTAATTAAAATGCTATTTAAAAAATATTATTGTATTTTAATACATGTAGGCTATCTATGGAGGCCTATCTTTTTTTTAGATTTTTACTTATTTATTCATGTTCCTAATAAATTAAAATGTTCTTGTTAGGTATTATTTCAAGTATTTTATTATAGTGGTATTTTATCATAATGGTTCTGATAATGTTTATTTTTGTTATAATCACATTATTTAAAATAATATTGTCATTTATTATATACTATATATAATTGTGTGAAAAATCGAAAAATAAGTGTTTGAAGGACAAATAATTACTAGTTAATCTATAATTCTTATGTTTTAAAATATAATTTTAAGCTAAATATTTTTATAATGTTAAAAGTACAAATTCGACTTGTGTTACATTTATTATTTATAAAAAAACACCCTCTTTTAAATTTACAGTTCACAAAGAAAAATATGATACTACTATGCAATCTGAATCTCAGGACAGTAGCCAACAACAATTAATGGAAAGAAACACTGACAATGTTTCCTGTTTAGCAGTTACGTTAAACAGGTTCAGCAGTTAGCAGTTGGCAGGTCGGTAACAGTCGAAACAGTGTGCCATGACTCTGCTATTAAACAGTTAGATTAGCAGCTTCAAAGTTTAACAGGTTCAACAGTTAGCAGCTGCAGTTACGTTAGCAGTTAGTACCGTAGCAGTTCGGAAGCAGTGTGCTCTAACCCTGTTATTTAACAGTTTGTTTATTATCTGTTATTTTTAAGTGTGATTAGCAGTCTGCTAATGCTAAAACCATTTAGCAGTTAAAAAATAACAGATTGTTAAATAGCAACCCATCACTACAGGGCAGCCAACTTCGACGGGAGGGTGTAAAGGGCAAACGCCCTTCCATAGTCCACCCCTGTATAGTCGTGTAGAAAAGTAAAATGTACAGAAAGTTTGTTTTTCTTAAATATTTTCAAGGTTAAACCCCCCACCCCGCTGCCCATCTGCTCTACAGCCCTGCACGCTTCGTTTCACCCATTCTGTAGATATTGTGTTACAAAATCAGGAGATTTTCAGCGGAACCGCGTAAACACATTGCAAATGACGTTGACATCCGGTTCCGGTCCATTGTCGCTATTCGACACCGGTGCTGTGATCCCAGAGAGCAAAATATTTGTTTGTGTTGCACTTTAAGATGAGCAACACTGTCGTAGCTATCGTCTATCTGTAATGAAGTGAGATACTGGAGCGCATTCACGGTAAGTCCCAGAGCCGGGACCTTGGAAGAAGCGCCATCCTGATCTGTAGATCACTTTTGAGTGGTTGTTAAAATTGTTTATGTGTACTCGTATGTATGACACGTGTTTACGCATTACAGTGTAAGCTTTTTGAACCGATTTGGTTCAAACTTTGCACAAAAATGATTCTGGTAAAAGATTGCTTAGTATTCAACAAGCAAAATCCGTTCAGCTGTATCCAAATGGCGGGTTTCAATTTAATATTTTTCAAATTCTAACGAAAAAAACGAGATCCTGACGGCAATCAGGGTTTATTTTCAAGGTATTTTGAAAATTAAAAATGCTAATTTAGGCAGAATTTAACGCTGATTACGTTGCCGAAATAACATCAGTTTAGGCAAAAGTTATTGTTATGTGCTGTTATAGCGTTAATTTTTAGAAATTAATTTCGACGCGTCTCGAGACATCTCCATTCTCTATTTGCTGCCTGAGCTCTTCAAATACGTTTTTATTACTTACAGAACTTTATCTAAATTATAGCGAGAAAGTAAAATATACGCGGGACGCAGCTGTCTCGCTGACGTGATAGAAGCGAATTTCCAAAAAAAATATTTTTCTGTACTTTTTTGTAATTCTGATTTCACCATCGCCATAATCAGCTGCACGCGTACATTAGGGTTTAAAACTTCCAAATTACGTTGAAAATACGAAAATAAACCCTGACAGCCGTCAAAAAATGTCTTAATTTCGACGGATTTTGAAAAATCAAAGTGCTGATTTATTCAGTTTTTAACGCTGATTGTGGTGGTGAAATCGGTATTTTAAAAAATTAAGAAAAAAGTTATTAATTTTTTAAAAAATTGAAATGATTTTTGAACGAATTGTGCTGGTTAACGAAGTTGTCCGAGTTACTACATGCTTTTTGTGCCAAGTATAAACCAAAACTGTGAAATTGTGCTCTTCTCTCTCTCTCTCTCTCTCTCTCTCTCTATATATATATATATATATATATATATATATATATATATATATATATAGAGAGAGAGAGAGAGAGAGAGAGAGAGAGAGAGAGAGAGAGAGAGAGAGAGAGAGAGAGAGAGAGAGAGAGAGAGAGAGAGAGACTTCGTGGATCGCACAAGTCAGAATAGACCTACATGACGCAGAAATAGACTCAACAGACGTTGAAGACAGGCACGCATACAGGAGAAAGATGCTCGGTTGGAAGGTCCCAGAGAATGAAATCCCAGAGAGAGCAGGGGTAAAATGGACGGAGGAGCGGAAGAGGATCTATGGGGACAGGATGAGGGAGGTGTGGAGGATTAGAAGGAACAAGACATGAGTCGGAGTGCTTTGCGTGATCCAACAGGGTCTATACGCAAATAATATATATATATATATATATATATATATATATATATATATATATATATAGCGTACTGGGCTTTCACCCCGAGGACCCGGGTTCGATTCCCGGCCAGGGCTTGGCATTTTCATACGCTATAAATCATCCCATCGTCTGCATTAGCCCAAGTGTGCACAATAGTCGTTAAACACACACACAAAAAGTGTATATGTGTGTATATATATATTTCACTCCCTCACGCGCACACGCACACGCATGCACGCACTCATACACGCGCGCGCACGCACACATACAAAATGGCCAGGATCGTGTTAATTTCAAGGTTCTGAGTCTGGATCTTACTATGATGGTGCTCCAGTGGAAATCTGCTAAAAAGGGGAGGGTATCTGAAGGGGTACAATAGCGGTGCTTTGAACAAAACATTGTACTGTATTGATTTTATTTTAGCTCTATAGAGGGACAGCTGGGCAAGATGCGCGCGCACGCCGGAAACAAGGGTTGGTAGACTATAAAAAAACTTTTTGTCTCAGGAAGCTGTGGTCGTGAATATCCGTTTGGTTAAAACATTTCTTTATTTCTTGTTTATAATGGGAGCAACAGCATTCCACAAACCTTCTTACAATGATTATATTCAAAAGAAATTCGTTTCCGAAGACATCAAGTGAATGGTGTTAACAAATATTAGATCAATTTTCCTAAAGAAAGACTGCGTTGGCTAAGTGTAACAGCTATCGAATAAAAAAATACTTTTTTAAAAGTTTTCTAAAAATACGGTTGCCATAACTTGTCAGAGTCAAATACGGACACCACACTTACTGGGGAGTGTAGGAAGTACAGAGGTATGGACGCCCCAGTAAAAGCGCGCCCACATGAAACAAATTTTAAAACAATTTTTTTAAAGATATGCCATTTTTTATCACTTTTAAGTGATAACCATTGTAAAAACCTGTACAATTTCAGTGCAATAATTTGAAATTTTCAACACAGTTGAGTTGAGTAACTTAATGAATACGAGGTGTGTTCAGAAAGTAACGAGAATTTTAAATGTTTGAACAAAATATTTATTTATTCTTCTACATTGATGTTGTCACCTTCAAAATAGTCCCCATTGGAGATTATGCACTTGTGCCAGCGCTTCTTCAAATCCTCGAAACACTTCTCAAACTCGATCTTTGAGATAGCCTTTAGTTCTTTCAGCGATGCACTTTTAATGTCATCTACGGCTGTAAAACGACGACCCTTTAAGTTTCTCTTTATTTTTTGAAATAGGAAAAAGTCACACGGAGCCATGTCTGGCGAATATGGAGGCTGGGGCATCGTTAAAGTATTGTTTTTGGCCAAAAATTCACGAACAAGCAATGAAGTCACACTTCATAATGCTGGTGCATTATCGTGGTGCAAAAGCCATGAATTGTTTTTCCACAGATCCGGGCTTTTTTTCGGATTGCTTCACGCAAACGGCGTTGAATTTGTAGATAGTACTCCTTATTGACTCCTGGTGGCAGGAATTCATGATGCACTATGCCATTAATATCGAAGAACACAGTGAGCATAACCTTCACATTCGACCGCACTTGTCGAGCCTTTTTCGGTCTTGGCGAGCCAGAATGCCTCCACTGGGATGATTGAGCCTGAATTTCGACGTCATATCCGTAAACCCATGTTTCGGCACCTGTTATAATACGTTTCAGTAATTCTGCATCGTCGTTGACTTCATTTAGTGACTCCTGAGCAACTTCCATTCGCAGCTGTTTTTGTTCAAAATTTGTTCAACAATTTTGGAACGAATTTTGCTTCCACGCTTTTCATACACAAAATATTGGAAACAATGTCATGACATGATCCCATCGATAAGCCAACATCATCAGTAATCTCTCTAATTGTGATTCGGCGATTGTTCATAACCATTTCTTTCACTTTTTCCACGTTTTTATCGGTTGTTGATGTGCTGGGCGTCCAGGGCGTTCGTCATCTTCAACGTCTTCACGGCCTTCTTGGAAACGCTTATACCACTCGTAAACTCTTGCTTTACTGATAGCAGACTCACCATAGGCCTTTGTTAACATTTCACACACTTTTTTACACTTTATTCCATTTTTTACGCAAAATTTGATACAAATTCTTTGATCTATTTCTTTTAACAAACGAAAATCGCCGAGCTCATAAAAACACGTCTAACTTTAGTAGCTGTCACAAAGTCAACAATGAAAACAGGTGAAAGTTTTATCATACTTCAAGGGCATGTATACCAACATAATAAAAAAAATGTTCGACATCGGACTCCCCAAACCCGCAAAATTTAAAAATTCTCGTTACTTTCTCGTATTTATGTATTTTGGTGGTTTAGTACTTTAAATTAACACCATTATAGAGGTACATTTTCAACATTTGGACCTTTAGTAATTAGATTAGGTTAAGTAATTTAAGTTGTGTTAGCTTAGGTTAAGTTAATTTTTAATTATTCAATCACAAAAATAAGTTGTATTAAGTTAAAAAAAATGTAGCACAAAAAGCAACTTTAACTTAGCTGATAACAAACTAAACTTAAGATAAAATTAATATTGACGCCTTTGAATGTAGCCTATAATATTATAAGTATAACTGCATTTTAAAGCAAGATTTCAGAATAATACAATATTCACAAAAAGTATTTATTTTTACTTGAAAAAATGTCATGAAGTTCAGAAGTTGGCAGAACTGAATAAATTTCCATAAATTTCATTTTAAAAAATTCAGGCATCACTGGTACTGGCTGAAAGCTAAAACCAGTTGTATTTTTCTGAAGAGATTACTTTATAACCCTTCCGAAATTTGAATCAAATTAAATATAATAAATTAGTAACAAAACGGAAAAAGACGGACATACCTTTTTTCCTCTGTACGGCACGGACAAGGACTGAAAAATACAAACTGTCCGTTCAGAATACGGACGTATGACAACCCTATCTAAAAATACATTTTTTAGTAACAATTTTAAAAAAATTCCGGGGTAAACCACCACGATATTTTTACCTAGTTGTTCGCATAAGTCTTTTGTCCCGGTTTTACACTTTGAAAATACGGCAAGCCTAACTGTGGGGAAATTTTAGATCTCACGAAGATCATTGTCATTGTTAAAAATCGCGAACAAATGTATTTCCGAAATGAGGGAAATAGCGAATTTAGGAATTTAGCGAATTTCAAAAAATTGTAAGGTAAAAGGCTTGAGATTTAATTTAAAAAAAATCTTCCATTTTGAAACTGTTGAATGTACTTTTTTGGTTAACGAACTTGTCTAAGCAATAACAAAAATCGAATTTATATAAAGTTTGAATCAAATCGAACCTAAATTTCAAACAATAGAGTGAGCGCGCGCGCACGCGCACACACACAATATTTTTTTTTTTTTTTTTTTTTGTTTAACGTCCGACTATTGTGCACTCTTGGGCTAATGCAGACGATTGGAAGATTTATAGCGTATGAAAATGCCAAGTCCTCGCCGGGAATCGAACCCGGGTCCTCGGGGTGAAAGCCTCAATATTCAGAGTGATCAAAACTACTCAGCAATCTGTCGGGAACTGATTCTATACTTAAAAATATGAAAAAGAAATTCATATAAACATACTTCCTATAACGCAATCTTCCCTCTTAATTTAAAACTCTAAATTTAAATACAGTATATTTACACTTCTATATATAAGCTGTACAATCTAAAACCAGTGGATGTTTTACTGGATTCCCCCCCACCATGTCTCAAGGTTATTGTACGAGACAGTAGACATACAAAGGTAGGTCATTGTCACATTGAACACAAGTGCAGCGGAAACAAAGATAGCTTTGGGTTATTACAGAAAACCTAAAGTCTAAACACACGATTCTATACTTTCCTTATTGTCTATATACAACAGAATACAATATAACGGTTATTAAGGACTTTGCTCTTTGCTGACCCACATCAAATTGTTATTCATTGTTTCAACTGTCACAATGACCTTTTGTTCTCTGATAAGCTTCCAGACCTTTAGCCTGCAGTTGAAAATCGTTTGAAACAATTCGAACTCCACTTGTAGACCGCCGTGTCGAATTGATTAAAATTATAATGTTTTACTTAAAAAGCCGATATCGTAATAGCAGCGCTCAGCTGTATCGCTGACGTAATGGAAGCGAATATTTAAAAAACAAAACAATATTACATCACACACCAATAACGTTTTCATTTTACGCTAGTTTTGAAAACATTTTCCCACAGTCACGATCAGCGTTAAGATATACATAAATTTACATTTTAAAATTTCAAATTGAATATTTAAAATGCTAATATTAACGCTGTTTACGATGGTGAAATCATTTTTTTATGAATTTCCGGTAAAAGAAGCGATGAATTATGATTTGTAAAGACGGTTAGCGGATTTTGCTGGGCAAAGAACTTGTCAAAGCTATTAAAACAAATCCGTTTTTGTGCTAAATTTGAATCATATTGGACAAAAATGGATAGAATGCTAATACACACGCACCCCCACACAATATACAGAGTGATTAAACAGTAGGCCTACATAGCAATTTGTCGGGAGCTGATTCTATAATTAAAAATACGAAAAAGAAATTAATATAAACATACGTTTTAAAATTCTTAATTTTCCCACTAGCGGCCATTTTGTGTTTTTATAAAATATTTTATACCTCTGGAATAGGCTCTGGTAGACTAATTTGCGTAGCTTTGCTGTTTTACTTCCTGCATAGTTTTGATAGTTACACAGATTCGATTGTAAATTAAAACAGCCGCAAAGAAGGTATCACGCCATTAAAATTTACCGTTCCCCCGCAGGGGGGTGCAGATTAGCTGCACCTATTGAGAGTATTTAGACGTCCCTCGCGGTACCCGAGTCTAACACACACTTACACTTACACTACTACACTTGCGACTTAAACACTTTACACTCACACTTACATTTAGGGAGGCGATAATAGCCTTAATGTGCTTTTCACCTTAAAATAACAAAAACAAAAATAAAATAAAATAAAATTTCCCGTTACTAATTTATTATATTCTAAAAATTTAACAACCGCCATTTGAAAACGTGTCGACATATGTAATTTTTCCCAACTAAGCCTCTATCAGGTAATTTTTAATTTTACTGATCGTACTAGAATTACAATATATTAAAAAACAAAACAAAATGGCGGCTAGTGAGAAAATGAAGGGTTTTCGGATATATATTTATATGGACTTTTTTTCATATTTTTAAGTAGAGAATCAGCTCCTGAGAGTTTAATATTGAATCACCTGTATGTATACTGTGTATAGCCTATATACTGGGAGGACCAAAACGTCCCATAAATCCCAAACTTTTAAAAAATACAAATAAAAATGTTTACTTTGGAACATGTTCAGAAGTCATAGGAGGTAATAAATTGGCTCTATAGCAAAATTTGGAAGAGGTAGATCGGTTGCCAGAATAGGACCCGAAAGCACTTTCATTGGCCCAGAACCTGCATGTGAAGTATCTTATACTCTAGCACGCAGGCATGTCTCCTAATTGGTTTCTAAGGAACACTAGAGTCTTTGGAGAGAATGGACAGTCTTGTACCTTAAAGAGGATGCTTGTGGGTCCAACTAGGTCCCTCACAGGCGAGGACGAATCTACGGGGTTTCTGACGGGTCACTGGATATTTCACAGTCTACTATTCAAAATGGGCTTTCATAAGAGAAATTTTTGAGTCGGAAATGTGGTACAGCTGAGGAAACAGCTCAACACATACCTTTTGACTGTCCAGTATTGGACAGGAAATGTTTTGAATCCCTAAGCACTGCCTGGAGTGGGGAACAGTATAACAGGGCAACACCATTAGAAGTATCTCACGGTTTTTTAAAGACCTGAGATTAGATTGGGAAGGTTGAACCTATAAACGAGGGTGCACAATGAGCTACATAGCTGAGCGGCCAAACCAGGTTCAACGGAAGTCTTGGCCTTTTATTAATAAAAAAAAGTATGTTAGTAGCATCATTACTTCTTGAGGTAAGCTAGATTAAAGTTAAACCACTGAAGCGAATTACTATTAAAAAAAATGAGCTATTGGAGCAACCATCGTGGCAAGGCTTGAAAAAGCAGCCACCCAGGACCTTGAACTGCCACTTTTTGAGGGGTCGTTAAAATTTTTTTAAGTATTATATCTTAGCAAGCAATTTTGGTCCGATTTGATTCAAACGTGACACAAAAATCGATTATGAAAATAACTCAGAAAAGCTCTTTAACAAGCAAAATTAGTTCAACAATTTCAAAATGACCATTTTAAATTTTTTAAAATTCATTAATTTTTTTGTCTTATTTTTTAAAACTGATTTCACCATCGTAATCACCATTAAAAACTGCATAAATTATCATTTTGAATTTTAAAAATCTGTTGAAATTAGGAAATTTTTTGATGGCTGTCAAGGTTTATTTTCGTATTTTCAACGTAATTTGAAAATTGAAAACTGTAGCAGATTTTAATAGTGATTATGGTGATGAAATAAGAATTTCAAAAAGGGTGAGTTGAAGAATTTTTTTTGAAATTTGCTTATATCACGTCAGCGAAACAGCTGCGTGCCGCGATTATTTTTTTAATGTAATGGTCTAATTTATAATACAAAAGTAAGATTGTTTTGTTATGATAATTTTTTAATTAACAAAATGACGATATTTATGTAAATATAACGGAAGTTGTGTAAAATAACAAAAGTTTAACCTGAAGTTAAAAGTAATTTAAAAATGTTTATTATAATAATAATTTGAATTTCCTTCTTTTTCCCACTCTTTTTTCATTTTCCCGGTTAAACTGAACGGCTTGGCTCCTGATTGGTTAAAATGTTGGCGTCACTTTCCTGGCATTGAATATCCCTCGATAGGGGGGGTCAATATAATTTGTGAACCTTGCCAGCTCAGCTTGGAAGCCTATTGGTTGAGAGCTTTCCCACAATTCCTTGTTCTACCGCATCACGCTTAGTGCGCAGAAACATCGCGTCCATCTCTTGCTCGCCAGTGATTCTTGAGTATAGACGTGTTAGTTTTTCAGTCTTCAAGTATCGACATTGAAAATGGCAGATAATCAAGAGTATGATATGGGCAACGGTGAATTTACACAAGACGGCAATGGTGAGGATTATACACAAGACGACCAAATGAATGGAACTGTAAATGAAAATTCTGCAGAAGCTGGCGATAGTGGCAGTGCGGAAGCTCCCGGCCGGGATGACGACAGGTATGTAATTTTCTTAAAACAGAGTTAGTGAGTTATTCATTTTTAAAACGTGGATATAGGTGTTTCAGTTATCGTAATTTTGTTATATAACGTAAATTTTTGACGGAATAATGATAGTTGAATGGAAATAGGCAGATATTATTTTGCATCGGCTTTTGGTTAAGACGACCACGCTAAAGTTTACCCAAGCCAAGGGAATTTTATCTTTTCATATCAAAGCCATCGTTTTATAAACCTCAATTAGTTGTAAATGACTGGGTAGCTTTAATGTTGACATGAGTTCTAGTTGTAAGTTGTGAAATGATTTTTTTCCAAATTAAAGGTTTTCTTTGTTTGTAAAAATTTAAAACGGCAGTTCCAAAATGGCGTCAACCTTTCTAATTTTGCCTAGTCTGTAAGCCTACATAATATTTTTACACGCCAATTGTATGCAGTTAAGTGTTTTAATCATTTTTCTCGATTCATTTTGACGAAACCGGGTGTTTTCTGTTGTGTGGTTTTTTTAACCTCGAAATACAGTAGGTACAATGATACAACTAGGCCAATGATGAAAAGAACGGAAAATGTTGGAGATATATAAATTTCAGTTTTAATAGTTCTTCCTAAATTTCGTTTATTACGAATCTATGGCCTAGTTAGGATAGTATATGTGTAGTTTAGTTATATAAATTAAAATACCTGTTTACTGTATGATGGTGTTTTCATTTTCTTTAATTTGGCCTTCATGTACAAGTTGTAGCTAGGGCAGGTGGTATAAACTTGTTAATTACAATTAACAGTAAATTATTTATAAAAATCTTTCAAATATATATTGCAACTCCTAACAATGTATAGGATAGGCCTAGCCTTTATTTGTATGACCTAAAATATCTAATAGGTAAGGGAAGTCAGTAGGCTAATTTCTAAGTTTAGTTTTTTAGCCTAACTATTAATGTCACTAAGCTGTTTTAATGAATACTTTAACCTGTTTCCTGAAATGTGATTCACTGTTTAACTTTAGGCTATATGTTTAACTTTAGGCTATATCTATAACATTAACAATTTGT
Organism: Callitettix versicolor; assembly: GCA_022606455.1. Classification (NCBI taxonomy): domain Eukaryota; kingdom Metazoa; phylum Arthropoda; class Insecta; order Hemiptera; family Cercopidae; genus Callitettix; species Callitettix versicolor. The sequence goes on from CM040183.1 coordinate 77,930,156, forward strand.
ACAGGGTCATGGAACTTGAGGCCTAGAATAGTTGATTTGGAAAATTTTGAAAATAATTTTCTGGTGCAAGTTTTTATTGTGTATAAATCTTTTGGATTGTTTTTCCTAAGAACGTGTTACTTTAGTTCACAAGGCAAGACCATGGAGGCTTTAGTGCTAGGTTAGGCAACATGGCATAGTTTGATATGATCAGATACAGGTATGATAGGTGGTTAGAGGTTTTTGATACTAGTCTTAATTTTGGTACAAACAACAAAACTATAGATATACCGTGGTATCAGAGAATATGATTCTGTTGCGTCTCCCATATAATTTGTTAAATTTGTGAATTATCTACTTTGTGTGCGCTTGCATGCTCGTGTGTGTTTTGTATAGGTACAATTAATTCGGATCATAGCTTAATTTCTTTTGTGATTAATTTTTTGTGAACAAATTGATGACTGGTTTTATTGAAAGGTATTTGGCTTCTAATTTGTTTGTAGTAATGATTTTTAAATATTTTTTCTTTTATTAAATTAAGAAATATTACCTGTGGAAAAAGTGTTGAGTACTTATTGTTTTAAATATAATTATGAAGCTCTCTGGTTTGCCATATTTTACATTCATAACAATTTATAATGGTTTTGAATCTGTATTCCTCCCTGCTCAGTGTAACATCGATCTGTATTAGGTAATCATACGGCTTAAATCATTTTTATCTACGTGACTAACATGTTTTTGTTTAGACTATATTGCACTGTATGCATGTATCTAATATTTTTTTATCTGATTTACCAGTTTGTAGTAAGACTTGGATTTGCTTTGTTGGCTAAAATAAATGTTATAACTGGCATCCACTGTACATATTACTGAAAGTTTTTGTTTTATTGAAAATATTTTTATTCTGTTATATGAAAAATGAGTAATGTATAAAAAATAATTAAAATTTCTTGATTAAAAAATTATGCGCGAGTCACTTTTTTAAAAAAGTCACTGTGGCCCACATTTGATTTGTATTATTGTTGATGAATTAGGTAATGTAATAGATATGCAGGTGTAATAGTTACTAAAAAATATATAATTAAATGTATAGTAATGGATAATATACTTTTTAATAAGAAATGAAAATATTTTGTGAAAACTATGGAAAGGCAAACTAGCGTAACCAATTTTACGAATACCGTACTAGTTAGCGGTCCAACAGCAGAGATAATACAGCTTTAAACTGAATATACAATACGATAAAACTGGCATTTTTAAAGTTTACTCACCGACCTCAATTTGAGAGTACATAGTGTTATTTCTGTAAGGTACACTACTTAAGTTTAAAGTCTTATCACTACAATTTCCTAACAGGTTAGGTTAGGTTTTTTTTTATGCTGTTACAGTTTACAACTCCCTTTATTCTAAGGTGTTTTTTGTTCATTTTATATGGTTTTATTGTTACCTAATTTTAAATAAATCTTTAGGCTCTTTAGGCTACATTGGACTTCAATTAGGTCTAAAGATTTGTGGGAAAAAAGATTTGTTTAGCTATCTGGCATGGTGTTTGTGTGTAATGTAGATTTGTATAATACAATCATGGATTAAAAAAAAAACGAACTATTTTTCCTTAGACTTGTTTAGAAGAAAGGCTACATTTTTAATTAAATTAAGTTTTGGATAAGCCCTATTGTTTATCATACTATTCTACATTAGTATTGAGTTTGGAATAAATATGATTCTTCTGTTTGAAGAAGTTACTTCACTGCTTACCTTTTTCTCTAAAGTTATGGTTCCGTTATAAACCTGTACTATATTTTGTGAGTAAAATTTCTATAACAAATTGTTTTTTTTTGTTTTTTTTTTATAAGTAAAACTTAACAAATACTGAATTTAATAGGTGGGTGGTATGTAGCTCCATGTGTCCACTATAAATAAATTTTTTTTTGTAAATGGATTTTTTTTATGCTCTGCTCTCTTGATAGCTACATGCTATTTACAGTATTGTAAAATCATATTATTAGTAAACATGATTTTTTTTACTTTGGAATCCGTATGAACTGTGTATGAATCCCTAGGAATCAGTGTGGTTCAACTGAAAAATCTTGCTGTATGTAAGTGGGTGTTAAGCATTCTCGGTGTTTTTGCTAATCTCTACACACTTATATTAATATTTATCCTTTTTTTAAATGCAGAAAATTGAAGTACTTTCAAAGTAACATTGAAACAAAATTTTTTAAAAATTTCATTGTAGATAATAATGATCATACTGATTTTATGTTGCGTAGATTAGAAAATTAAAAAAACTTAGTAACCCAATTGCATTTTAAAATATGTATTACAATTTAATATTTTTATTGTTATAAAAAACGCGTTAGCTTTTTTGTACAATATTTTCTTTTAAATAAATAAAATTGTTAATTTCATACATTCTGTTCCATTTTGAGGTGTATTTTCATTTTTGTGGTAGCTGTCTTATTCGAAGATTCATCCTCCATTCCTGTTAAAAAATTATTTTGACTGGAATTTATAAAAAAATTCCAAATGTTTTTAGATTTAGAAATAAAAATGTTAGTATAAAAAAATTGTTTATATGTATATAAGAAGTAATGATTTTCAGTTTTGTTACTTAACAGATTTAATAAAAAATGGATGTTAGACTCCAAAAAATGCTATACTGTCGGTAATAAAGAGCTAAATTTTTTTCTCAGTTTTAGAAAAGGAGGTAATTCCAGTGGTAAAAATAGATTTCAGATATTGGTTGTCATATTGTTCTAAAGTAATAATACCGATTGTATAATATAGATTATAAATACTTAATGTCCCCAGAAGTTGGTGAAGTATAGTAAAATATTTTTCAAACGAGTAATGCTTAGAAAATGAAATTTTATTAATGAAAATAAAATTTACTGAAGGTTTTGTTTGAAAATCTGGTCTGTAATTTTTGAATTTGCTACATTGAATGCAATTTTTTTAAATATAAAGTGGTAACCTATCAAATATATTGGTGAAATTTGTTCACCTATAATATTTTTTTGGTTTGAAGATAGACCCCAGCAAACTTTGAAACAAAGTGAAAGTAGCTTAAAAGATGTTAGTGGTAACAATAAGCATTAATATAAGTATTGATATAATAATATAATAGTGAGAATATGTCTTAACATAAGTAAATTCATAATAACAATTAACATGTGATTTAATGAAAAAAATATTTCAAAAATTGAAAACTGCTGATTTTTACTTGCTCATAAAAAAAAAACTTAGCTGCAAATTAAGAGCCAATTATATTCTATGTAATTTAATATTACAGAAAACTAACTATTATGTTAATTTGGAAATAAATTAAATTTAGCACAACTAAATTCAGATATTGAAAAACTAATGCTCTTGAAAATGTTTGTATTGATTTGTTCAAATCAACTATATTTTCATCATAATTTTTTATCCCAACCAGGCCATTTTGACAGTGTTCCAAAGTTTGGTGTATTGTAACCTCAGACCAAAAAGAGATCTTTTAGAATGAATTTCACTAGTAATTTTTCACAATTTTACAGAACATGATGCGTCATGTATGACTTGCTTCGTATTAAAAACAGTTGCATTCAAACTGACTACCAAATTTTCAAGTAGATTTAATTTTCATTGCCCTTTTGTATTAAAAACAAGTTGCATACAAAATGACACCATATTTTAAGAAACAAATTTCAATAGATTTTTCTTCTGTTGGTGAGATTTAATTTTGTTCTGAAGAAAAACATCACTCCTTCGTGATATTGTGCCATATTCAGAGTTCTGGGGCACCAATATATATGAGTGTATAAATGTAATTTAACTTAAGGTAGGCCTGTTACTGAAGCTGGAAAGAAATTTCAGAATAGGCTATTTAGGTAAATGTAGTAACTCTTTAATGATACTTAATTTCTCTCAGTCTGAACAAAGTTTGTGCAGAATTTGTTTAAAAAGACTAGGCAATTCATTAATTTTTTCAAAATATTTTTTTCATGCATTTAAAGACTGGTAAAATAACTTCTGTGTAACCTAAATACAGGTCATGTTCAAATTAATTTCCAATTATCCTAGCAACTGACCTATGAATACTCCCCAAATTTAGTTGATAAGTCATAAAATTAAAGTTTGAAAAAAATTTCAAATTCAGAATTTTGTTTACAGATAGATATATTGGATGTTATATTGTGCATGTAAATAAGATTGTAATCATAATTTATGAAAAAAGTGTAAATAGATTTCCATATTTTATGAATTAACATGCAGTTCTTTTGATGTTTGTGTAACAAAATAATTTTTAATTTTCAACAATATGAATTTAAATAAATGAAAACACCATTATACATAACCAAGGTTAATGCAGCAGAATTTGGATGTTTGAATCTGTAAATCGTTTATTTCGTCATTATTTTTAATCATAAACAATGCTGTACATTGTAATTGTCAAGAACATTAGGTTTTTGAGAAATTAATAATTTTTCTGCTGCATAAACCTGAAATTGTATTTATATTTAAATGCTTATATACAAAGTTCTTGGAAGTGTATGATTTTTGTGTGAAGTTTTGAATATTTCAAATTAATACTTCATGATCAATGAAATGTTCCTAAGAATATTTGAGTATTTTCTTTGATGAAGTTTTAGTCACTACAACTCTGATCAGCCACACAATATTTCTATCATTAATCTATTACAGCTTAACTCTGTTCGATGTATTAGTATATTTTTATATGTGTAAACATTGGGGAAAATTAACAAATAACTGTTCGATTAATTAGCATATTTTTGTCTATAAACATTGGGGGGGTTTCTGAATAAGAATTATTCATTAATGGGCTAAATAAGTACAAGCAAATTTGATTGTAGTTACTCTGAACTGGGTATACTGCAGTACTTATTATATTTATCCAGTATAAAAATGGTTTATTGAAAGCTGCCTCCGTGGCCTAGTTGATAGCATACTAGGCTTTCACCCGGAGGACCCGGGTTCGATTCTCGGCCAGGGCTTGGCATTTTCATATGCTATAAATCAATCCCATCGTCTGCATTAGCCCAAGTGTGCACAATTGTTGGATGTTAAAAAAAAAAAGGATTATTGAAAGCCCTTGATGACTTTAAAGCTTATTTATTGAAATAAGTGTAAGAACAATTTGAAATAAGTTCTTGTTGTTTAGCTTCCAAGAACTTTGATAACATTGTATTCAATGTAATGTTTGATGTTAGTGTATGCCCTTTATGCTTTATGTCTCTCTCTTTACAAAATTAAATGTAAATAACCACTAAACTTGTCCCAATCTGTCTTGCTATGTTAAAAACGTTAAGTAATTTTAATCTTTGTTAATATTAAACTTTTTTTGAGCTTCTTATAAATTTTTGTAATTGTAAATTTTGAATTTTTTGATAACTTGTTTTGGCAGTTCTTTTTAGCTTTTGAAGTCATTGATATTTCAGTTAGAAACTGTATTTTGTGGAGCTGTTTGCAGTAAAATTCACTTCAGACGATTGGGCTAAATCCCCTGTTAGGGTATATTGTAGTGTTGTATTTCAGTGCACTAACCCAGGTGTATTCCTTTCTCCAGGTGACCCGCAGGATGTCCGATGGTGACTGCGGCGGACCGGCCCATGGTATTTATTCCTGGGAAACTTTAGTTTTAAGTAAAGTTCTTGTGGCCGTAAACAGTTAATGAGCTTTTTTCTTAGAAATTAGATATACTGTCATAACTATAGTCTGGCCACAAGCTAAAGATTTAATCTTAACGTAATTGTTGTTGATCTCTTTAAATTTTGTCTTGTAGATTGTTGATGCATTGCAGCTAATCGATTTGATCTGTCAATTTCTTTGCAATTATACATTTTACTTACAGATAATGGATTCACTTTGTTTCTGGTGCCGATTGATGATGCAAAATAACTTTCAAATATTGTTTGTACACTTTAAATTAATAAAAATTTATAATTATTACTTTACTAATTGCTATTGTAAATCAAACAAAACAAAGCTAATTAAAGTAAATTATTTATACTTTTAATTAGTACATTTTTTAAAGCTCTCAATTTGGCTCAGAGTTTGAGGAGGACTGACTTTGTATTTTTATTTTTTCAGAAAATTATTTGTTGGCGGTCTTAGCTGGGAAACATCAGAAAGTAAGTAGATTAAATGAATTATTCTGTAGTGTACTTTTCATTGTGGTTTTATACCATAGTAGTAGTTCCATCAGATTTTAAAACTCACATAAGTTAGCTTAAATATGCTTTAGTCAGACATGTGAATATTTTTGTTTTTTTGCTAACACTTTATTCCATGCTCATTTGTAATAATAAAAAAATATATAAGGGAGGAAAATTTAAAGTATTTCTATAACTTTTTATAACAATTATTATTGCGTGAAAGTTGCATGTTTTTTCTCGTGTAAACACTAGCCTATTTAATGTGTATAAGTAATTTAAACAGTAATTAGGAATTAAACAATTGTTTTATAAATATTACCTCAATTACAATTGCATGAAAATGTATAATCTTGTAATTATTGTTATGGTGGATATAAAGCAGCCTCTGTTGATATATGAAATAGTACACGCTCCATGCAGTGTAAAATAATGGTCACAAAATAGTTCCATTAAAAATTATTTACAATTGTGTATGTAAGTTATAGTAAGAAATTAAATATTCCATGGGATAGTATCTCAATTAAAAAGTAAGTTAATAATTTGAGAAAAATATTTAAAGATCATTAATTTTCTAAGTATCTCGCTTTTATATAAATACCTAAAAAAAAGTTAGGTATTTACAAAAAAATGTATTTTTAGGTATTATATCATCAATTCCATTAATATTCACTATTATTGGACTCTGCTGATTACGACATACAAATTTGCCAGGTCTTTATTTTGGATGGTGACATTCATATTTTGAACATAATCTCCAATGTTCTGTATTTGCAATTATTTTCCTCACCAAAACATTTAGGTAATTACTTTGGGTTGTTCTGCTATATGTATTTTCTTCTTTAATTTGTTCGTATTTTATGCTGCTGCACATTGTTGCATTACAAGCAGTCTAAATAGATTCATTGTTAATCAACCACTTGGCATCATTGGTAAAGCAATACTTCGAGCTGAAAACGGTCGGACTTAAATGAATTTCATATTTGAAAAAATAATTCGAAATAAAAATCAGCTGAGCAGAATTGTTTTTTGTTGGGGACATCTAAAAACAGTAATTTCAGATCTCGGGTCACTAGAATAATATCAGATATTTATTATTTTTATTATTTTATATGAATGGACTTGTCATTCATATGAAATACTTGTTTCGAAATCTTTCTTCAAGATTCTGTATTTGTATGCAATATGAAAGGATGTAATAAATGGAATAATGTTAATAGTATTTTTATATTTGGAATCCGCGAGTATTCTTAATCTGCAGATCACTTGTCTGAATTACACAGTGTTGTCTCAATAACTTCGTCAAGTTTTGTGTAAAGAAAGTTTCATTATTAAAGGGTTGATAATCATTGTTTAATATAATTGCCGTGTCTAAAATGTGATTGGTTTTTATACAGAAAAACATCAAAACAAAATGGTTTTTATACAGAAAAACATCAAAACAAAAAAAAGTTTTGCCAGTACCAAGCAGATTGCTATTTTACGCCTTAGACAATAATTACTCTTATTAGTAGTTCTGAAACAAATTCTTGTGCTAGCATGAAAATGACTGCTACAGCCTAATTTAAAACAATTTCAATTGTGATTAAAAATCACAATTTTTGGGATAATTTACATTGTTGTTAAGTAAATATCGATTTAATAATAGTATTATTTTTGGTATTTGTACAGGTGTTTTTCTAATAGTGATTTTTGGAAGTTTTTTCTTATTATATACTTTATTATCCAATTAAATTCTGCTGAGGCAAATAATTTTGTTAAAGGTAACTTAACAATTTTAGGCTTTTTAACGGAATTGTGATGTTTACATTGAATGAAACTTGTTTTCCTATACAGACTTAAATGTTCATGCACATTATCACATTTGCATTACGTAATACATATTACTTTTTTCATTCTTGTAGTGAAAACGTTAAAATGACATCCATTAATTTTTTCATCAAATAACTGTATGAGGTTCTTTACTCAACATCTGTCCGTGTCAGATTCTCCATCCAACATGCTTCTCTTTTAGGTAAAAAAAAGTCATTTTAGCGATCAGAAATATATTTAACCTACTTTCGGGTCACTTATTTTCGATTTTTATCATACTTTCTGTAAATTTCGGATTATTGCTTTTGGGCACGTAATAGTTTTAACCAAAAAATTACCAGAAAATCTAAAACAGTTTAAACTGCATGTATCACATATGTGTATAGACATATTTATATATTTTGAAACAATATAGTCTATATTTATAAATTACCAGAAAATCTAAACACTGAATGTATACCATATTTGTATGAACATATTTATATATTTTAAAAACAATATAGTCTATATTATACTATTGTTACATGTTTAATTGACTGTAGCTCATTTGTCATAAAGGATTATTATGATTCAAAGAAATTGTATTTGTAAAAATTCAGAGGTGGCAAGTCTGCCTATAGATGTGATAAAAATAAAATTGTAGTATTTATATCCCACATAAAGATTTAATTATTAGACCTCATAGTTTTATATTTATAATTTTAGAGGTAGACTGATTGTGCAGTTACATGTTGCAGGAAGGTGTTAATTATAATTATTTCTTCACTTGTTTTAAAAACATTCCCGTTTTGTTTTCAGAGGAACTTAGGGAACACTTTGGCTCTTATGGGGAAATAGAAAGTATTAACGTCAAGACAGATCCAAATACAGGGAGGTCGAGAGGATTTGCATTTATAGTTTTTAAGGCTTCAGATTCTATTGACAAAGTAAGAAATAACATTTTTAATTGTTAGAATGTATTGAATTATTTTTGAAAAAAAAAATTAGCTAGACTGTTGATAGACATTGAGAAATTAAGAATATGCTGTAACTCCATTTACTGTCAGATTTGTTTTTTAAGCAAAAATTTAACAGTTGTAGTTTTGTATTTCTTTCAATTAATGATTTGTTAATAATCTTCAATTGATACGCCATATGTATAATTTGTTTTTAAAATAATTACAAAGTTAAAATTAAATTAAAAATTTAGGGATACATATTTTTTAAGATAAAAGGCTGATCTCATTTTTTTTGTTTTTAAGGTTCTATCATCAGGTGACCATGTTATTAACAACAAGAAAATCGATCCAAAGAAGGCCAAAGCAAGGCATGGCAAAATCTTTGTGGGAGGTCTCTCAACAGAATTATCAGACGATGATATAAAAAATTATTTTTCACAGTATGGAACAGTAAGTAACACTTCTTTTCAGTAGAAATACAATTATTCATCTTGTCTATCAATTAATAAACTACTTGAAATTTTTCCTGATGTGCGTTCTAAAAAATATTTTATGAATTTTGGTTTTTTCCATACCTAAAATTATTCTTTAAACCATGATTTTATATAATTTCTTCAGCTCACAATGTTTCAATTTGTTCTAGATTTTAGTTATTTCGAAACTTGCATGATCCCATCGAGTTTGTGTAAGCATAGATTGCATTATTTTATGTGCTGATTGAAAGTTAATGTTTCATTACAGATCGTAGATGTTGAAATGCCATTTGACAAGACAAAGAACCAAAGGAAAGGGTTTTGCTTCATCACATTTGATTCAGAACAAGTAGTTACAGAACTTTTAAAGACACCAAAGCAACAAATCAATGGAAAAGATGTAAGTGGATTAGCTTATTTTTTTCTTTTTTTTTAAATACAGTACAATCTTAATTGTCAGTTCGAGTTCGTCATTAAAAGTTAATTATATGTGAAGTTCTGTGAAAAACTGGGTTTACTCATAAATATAGTAGAGTACTATATTCATGTAAAGTACTACATATTGGTTAGTCTGTCGGTTTAGGCGGTTTTGCTGCATGTCCTAGAATATATATCTTATCTTTATTATTTTTCTTCATTAATTCTTGTCTTTGTTCAAAAGTAAACATAAGCTCCAGTACAGCACTGTACTGTAGGGTACTTGACTTAAACTAATAAACAGCAGATAAATAGTTCCTTTAATACAGTACCAATATTTGTAAATAGTTATTTTTCATATATTGTTTCGTATAAACAGTTGATCAAAATGTTATGGTGTATGGATTGTTAACACTTCATAGGAACTCAGGGAATGTGAAGTACTGTAATTCAGTGTAATTATTGGGTCTGTTATACATTTTCAGTCTATAAACTTGCACTTTTAAACCAAGATGGGTCAGTTTGAATTCATGACAGTTAATTGATGTTTTCACTCGCTGTTGATTAAAAATTTTTTTGATTAAAATTTTTTGTTGGTGTATTAAGGTAACCCAGTTGCTACGGAAATGCCTGAGACAGGGCATCAGGGTTGTACATGTTAAAAACTGTATAGTGCGAATTTATGACTACTGACTACATAACTTACTAACATCTTGCACGACTACCACACATTTTCATTAGTTGCATTTTTCTTGAAAAAATTAATAACATCCTTTTTTTGATTGGGAAAGCCATTTGTAAATATAAATTGTTTATCAAAGAGCTGTGATTTTGTTTAACATAATTTAATCCAAACCATCAAGTGGTAGTGAAATTGGCTAACCTAACAACAAAGTAAGTTGGAGACATACCAAACTTTTTTTCATCTCTGTGCAGCCAAAATAAACTATTACAAATCTTTGCGCACCACACACATGCGTAGAACTTGTTTAACTTGCATTTGTTATACAAGCTTGTTCTTTTTCCTGAATCTGCCTAAAGAAGCGTGTGATAGAACTTGAAAATAACGACAAATTATAATGATACCATGCACGTTAGTGTATGCAATACTGTACAATGTGCACACGTTTGTTTCAAAAATGCCATTTTGTAATTACGTTATCTGACTTGTTTTAAGAAATTACAACGCTAGGGATAGTTCTGCATCTTTTACCTGTTTGCTTCCTGGTTTCTTGATACTGCTTCATGGTTTCTAAATAAATCATTTCCATCCACAATTTAATACGAAGTGTGTGTAAACTTCAGAATATAAATGTTATCAAACACTAACCGTTCACTAATCATGGTTAATATAAATTTGTATTTTAACTAAGAATTTGTTTCAATAAATAATGGTAACATAACCTTATTTTGAAATAGTTTTATCAAAGGAAGGATCACTGCTGTAGTTAACAATAAACAATTGTTTATTCATTGGGTCCAAATGTTTAATACATTTATAAAATAGATGTGGTTATTAAATTAAAAAATTGAGTCAAGTTTTAATGATGATAAATATTCAGTTCTGCTTCCGAATATTTTTGAGGAACCTCCACACTGACAAGACTTGATCTACAATTTAATTAATAATCCAATAGAAAAATGTTTTCCAGTTATATTTTATCAACACTAAATAAATTACAATTTCTAAAACAATGATCCAAACCTTTGAGATGTCTATACTTTCTGAATCTAGTTGGGGCTTCTTTTTACTTGCACATAATTTATATGGTACCATACATTTATTAGTATTTACTCCAGTAAAATTTAGTTTCGTGTACTGTTCATTATAAAAAGGAAAGAAGAGTGCTAAGTGTAATAACTTTACACTTTTAATTAGCCTGTTCTAAGTTTTGTAACAATCTTTAAAAAGGCTATTATATTAAATATCACTTTTTATTACAGAAACTAATAAAATGTCTGGAATCGGAACTATGATAGTTGTAAACGGTTATTTCAAGTAATACATTTTTTTGGAGAAAGATCTAGTTTTTTCCTCTTTTGAACCTTTTGTTGCAACTTTAGTTCTTAATTATTAACAAACTATTTTGCCCACCTTAAAAACAATTATGTCTTTCTATTTGTAATGCTCAAAGTGCCTAAGGCGTATTTTTACTGAAAAACAAAAATAATATAAAATGTATTGTATTTGATAATTTAAATTAAATATTTATAAAGAATATATTTTTTAAATTCTAAAATTTAGAAAAAAACTTCTGATTTTAAAGTCTAAAAAGTTAACTGATTTTAAAGTCTAAAAAGTTAAAACTAGGATCGTCCATTTAGTGAAAATTGTGGTTCTCTTTACAAGAGAAGAGAGGGAATAAATGTAGCTAGAAAGTTTTATTATATGAGGGAAAACATCTTTAAAGCCTCAAGTTTATGATGAACAAATAATCAGTTCTGCTACTGATCTTGTTGAAGAAATTCCACTTCTGATCAAACTTGAAGTTTTTGCAAGTATTTGTTTCCAGAATTAGTGTACACTAAGTAAAATTATATGAACTATCACTATTATCACTATTTAAAGGTATTACCAGTAAAACTAAAGTATGATTTTATTGTTTGGTCAATGAAGGACATTCAGGTAAAGCAGTCATGTATTTGTATAGGCATTCTTCACTTCGATACTTAGTAGCCTGATATCATTTTCAATGCAAGGCCTTCTTAAAAAAGTAATTTTTTTTAACTTGACTTTGTGCACACTTGGGCTAATGTCATTTTCAATGCAAGGCCTTCTTAAAGAAGTAATTTTTTTTTAACTGACTTTGTGCACACTTGAGCTAATGCAGATGATGGGATGATTTTATAGTGTATGAAAATGCCAAGCCCTGGCTGGTAATCGAACCCGGGTCCTCGGGATGAAAGCCCAGTATGCTATCAACTAGGCTACTGAGGCAGCTAAATGAAGTAATATATGCAGCAGTAAATTCAGTGAATTAAAAGTATAATTGAATCATTTTTTAGCTATTCGGCCAATTGTAAGCATAAGATTAGTAATGTTTAACAAAATTTGATAACCCAATTTGAAAACAAAATTTACTCCCCCCTCCATTAGCTCCTGAACCTAATTTTTGATTATCTACTTCCAGATTCATTTTACAAAAATAGTTGGAAAATATTTTAATTTTAACCTTTTTTTAGCGAAAGGTTTTTATTTTTATTTATTTAATTAAAAAAAAATATTTTGAGCGAATGAGACTTCGTCTTACATGCCACCTTTTAAAAGTTAAATTTATTATTATGAGTGTATACAAACGGGCATGCGCAAGAACACAAGCGAACATGCCTTACTTTATTTGTTTAGGTTATGTAAAACAGTTTTTAGACCTGTTTTTACCATCTATTTCAGGTTGATGTTAAGAAGGCCACACCTAAACCAGATGGCATGGGAGGTACCCGTGGTGCCAGAGGTGGTAGGGGAGCTCGAGGTGGAAGAGGGAGAGGAGGTAACTTAACAATTTTTTGTTGTAAAAATAATTGAAATATTACAAAATACAAAGTTAATCATCAGTAAAAAAAAAGTAGGCCCTTAAGCAAATTTCTTTTTATAAAATTGGTTTTTTTTTGTTTTAGGTTATGGGCAAGGAGGCTATGGACAGAGTTATGGTGGTGGTGGTGGATATGGTGCGTAATTTTGTTTTTGTTTGGGGTGGAATTAGTTTTATTTTAGTTTATTTGCTTATGGGGATATTAAAAAATAACGCGACTTGAGAACTTGTGAAAATTTTAAAAATTTCCTCTAAAATTATTTTTTGATATTTGAACGCGACTGTTGTGAATTTCGGAAGTTTTTTAGTTTCCCCCAACATTATTTTTTTCAGATTTGAAAATGTTGAAGATTATTCTATAAAACAAAATTAATTTAAGTGAAATTAAAATTTAATTTTTTAGTAGGTAATTTCATTTACAGAAATGTTACATTTTTATTCTTCCAATTTTTAACAATATCATGTATTAAAACTTGCTATTTATTTTACAGGTTATGGCGGTGGTTATGGTGATTATTATGGAGGTGGTTATGGAAATTATGGTGGTTATGGAGCACCTGGATACGATTACTCAGGCTACAGCGGATACGGAGGTTACGGTAAGCATTCTTAATTATTTCTTGCTGATTTGTCTGTTAGCAGTTGGTTCTTGCAAACTGTTTCTTTTCCTGGGGGTGTAAATAAAGCATGAGGTAAATTTCATCGAGTCCTAAATTTTTTAAATGTAGTATGTATCAATTCTCCATAGTTCAGCGGGAGACTTGCTTATTATTATACTTCCTATCGCACTTGTTGTGTTGAACATGATACATCTCATGCTTTTTTAGAAAAAAATTCTGTACATCAATTGTGGATAATTTATTATTTTTTCTACAAAAGTGACTTGATGATAGTGTTTATGATGATAGTGTTTATAAACAATAAGAAGTACGTTATGGTCTTTGCACAGATTTACAGTGATTGGTTTCAATTCATTTGGATGTATAGTTGGTATCTGATGCATAGTTAGGCCTATCACTTGCACAACAGAGTTTTTAAAAATTTAGTTTACCGTAGTAATTAAATTGTAAAACAAACTCGTGAATAATCAATTAGTTGCTAATTCGTTGTCACTCAGCCTGGTCTTGAGCAATTGTTGCAGCAAGCAGGCCAGAACATTGCCTCTGCTCCTCCTCCCACCTATACACATATGCTTCAGTATATATAGATATATGAAATGACTAGTATAGAGTAGTCATTTCTTGTCAAGTCTCGGCTCTTCAAGTGTAATAAATAAATTTTTTTATCCATTGATTCCAGTAAAGAAACAGTAAATTTTTGTGTGCAAAAAAGTATGGTCCTGAAAAGACATTGTTCTTAGGTTTCAATGAACGCCAATTAAGAATACAGTAAAATGTTTTGGAAACAATAATAAATATCTGCCTTCTAATTTATTGAAATTGGTAGTTAGATTTCGCTTATTTAAGAAAAGCCCCCAACTCGAACCATTGTAGCGAATCTTTAAAAAAAAGGACATTTTTAAAGTAGAACCAATGACTTTTTTGTATTGTTTTTCACTTGTATTGTAAATGTCGTCTTTTAAATAGTAAATCTGATAAAACGCTTTCTCGTAATATTTTCAGTTTCATTTTACAAAATAATTATAAAGGTGAAAGCAATTTTGCAGTTCACTTGTTTTTTTGTTTGATTTTAAATATTTTGAATAAGATACGGCTTGTTTGCTAAAATAAATTTTTTGCTATAGTAGTTCAAAAGTGATTCAAATTTTTAAAAATTCTGGCCATAAAATAATGTAAATTTAATAAAACCTGTTGATCATTTAACTTCTCAAAATGTTTTATGCTTTTTGACAAGTTTAAATGTAACCACCCCAATATTTGGTAATCCCAATATTGGTAAATATGTGTGGGTTATAATTATGAACTTGTTTTTTTTAAATAGCTTTACTTTGTTAGATTAAGAATGTGTAATCATTAGGGGTAACTAATAAGTAGGTGTTTTGTTTTCAGTTCTTGTACTATGAGTGATCACATTTTTGTTTTGTATTTCGTTTGTTGCATTTTTTGTAATTAATACAAGGTACCTGATTTTTTTTCTAAAGATTTGTTGTGTGGTCTATAACCTAAGCTAATAAGTATGTATGGAATAATTTTGTTTTGGTTAATTGGGTTAGCTTGAAGGTGTGATTTTCATTTCGCCTCATATGATCAGTTAAACAAATTACTTTCACAGTATGTCTAAAATGAAGGTAAGGTTAGGTTCTTTAATTTCAGTTCAATAAAGGATTTTTTTAAAGCACATTTGGAGATGAAGTAAACTTACCTGTAAACAGGTCCTTTTCCAAAAAATGATTGTTCATTATTAAGGTAGAATTAAGTAAATGGTTTAAAGTATTAAATGTTAACAGTAAATAGGTTTACAAAATTCATTTTTTTAAAACTGTAACAGATGTGGATTTAGATGTTTCACATTGGATCTCTGAACCTTTTAAATTTTCAGAACCAGAAGTTTTTTTGATGGTTAAAAAATTCCAATTTGCTTAAACTAAATGTTTGGGTTGATACATATCTTAACAGACTCAGTTCAGAAGTATAGAAATACAGTACTTTTTTTAATATAACTAGCCTGTATAGCAAGTTAATAAAATTTTAGACATGAAGTAGGTTTTTCAAAGTCAGTCACAAGAAATATTGAGAATAATAAAAACTTGCAACAGTCATATAATACCTCCATTATTATAATAATCCACCTGACTTCTTTTTCTGTCTTAGATTGTTTGGTTTTAAATTAAAAAAAATAATCCTGTATATTAACTATTATTTAACAATAAAGACATTATTAGTATGTCACGTAAAACATACTCTTCATGTAAAATTATTAATTGTGTTAAGGGGTGAGAGTACTATTGTGTGGCCTTCCTCTGGATAGTACAGTTAGTATTTAAAAAATGTATTTGTTAAAACAATCATAAATTTGAGGTGGTTAGTGTGTCAGATAAGTAAACCAGATTTGTGGTTTGTTTTGGGTTTCAAGATGGCTACGGTGGATATAGCAATAATTATGAAGGCGGCTATGGTGGTGGTGGCGGCGGCGGTGGTGGCGCACGAGGTGGCCGCGGAAAAGGTACTTAACCTCAAATTTAAAACCTCAAATTTTGTTAACTACAATAATGATAATAGCATGCATGTTTGTGGTGGTTTGTTTTATATCAGCTCTTTAATGATTAAAATTTTTGTTTTCTTTTGAATTTTTTTTATTTGCTAGATTTTTTTATTGGTGCTAAAATATGTAATGCATGTTGGGAAATGCTGGGAAAAGGCATTGTGTGATGTGTTCACGTACGAATGTTCGAGTGTATGTTCGTTGATCTGTAAAAAGTGCTTATGGCAACTTTTATTGAGGTTAATTCGCTTAGTTTAATTTAACACATGTTAAAAATCAAAATTTTATACGTTTAATTAATTTTCTATTAAATTCTGATAACCTCCACCTCTCCGCTTTTCATCCAATATGATTTTACTAATTTTCTACAATTTACCTAGCGTGTTCTCTTGCATGTTTATACTTTTTATTCAATTTTATTTTAAAAAGTAGCAGTAGTTGATGATAGGGGAAATGATAATTGGGGAGATTATAATACCTTTAGAAAATTAAAAATGGTCGTGGGTTTGGCTGTTGTAGCAGCTGGTGGATACGGTGGTGGCAAGCAGAGGGGCGGTGGCCGAGGGCAGAGACATACGCCCTATTAGGACGTCAGACCTCGCTCCTACATGTCTAGATGTGTCCCCTAAGTGTCTGGGTGAGTAGTTTTTGCCTGAGTTAACTGTAGACATAGAGAATACAGTACAGTATAAAAGCGAGAACAGACAGACAAGGTAAATTAAGTAAAATGTACATGTGGTGGTGTATGGCTGTGATTCTGTTAACTAAGAGCTGGTTAGGAAATCACCCAAACATCTAAAATCATTATTTTTGTTAACAATATTTTATTTGTTTTAGTGTAATTTTATTTTTGCTTGTCTACTAAATGTTGTTGAAGACAAAGAATGGAACTTCTTTTTTTTTAGTTACGAGCAAGATAAATATTTATGTACGTAAAAATGTTTTAAAAGAAAGTTTTCTAGCCTGTACCAAAATTTTTTAAAGTTTTGTCTGTCTGTTTCAAAGCTTTTAATTAGTTTATCATTGAATAAAAAACCAATCTTGAAGAATATTACTTATTTTTGGTAGAAAGTTTTTTTCAAATTTTTGAATGAAGTTTTGTTCTTTCCATATAATGTATTAGATTCAGTTACAAAATTGTCATTTGAAATTCAGTTAATGTTCAGTCATATCTTCAGACAGTCGGCAAAGAATACATATTCACAGATCTTTTCTTAATCTGATCTCAGAATCGAATTTAGCTCCGATTCTGAAACATTTTGATTCTACTGCACTCAATCCACGTATGCGAGTCATACAATTCCGAGCAATTTTATCACCAAAGTTTGGTACTGTGTACAACTGATAACTGTAGGTTGCATGTGTATACTTACCTGGTAGCTGTGTCAAAATAACTTTGCTCTTGGCTTGTACTTTACAATAGATTGTCTTCTGTTACGCCGGTGCTTGTTTCAAAGTAAAATATGAACATTTTGCCTATTTTCAGTCAAGTAATTGGCAGTTTTCCATTGATTTTTTCCAAGGAAGTGTTAAAATTTAACAGTGGTAAAATTTTAATATTTGTTAAATGGTAAATTTTGTAATTAGCAAACAAAAAAAAGAAAATTAAAAAACTGACTGTATTCTATTATAAAATTCAAGCAGTAAATATTTTACTTTTAATTACCATTTAAAAATAAATAAGATTGTTAGCACAATATTACAAAAAGGTGTTTATTAATGTCTTAATTTTTTTTTGTTTCAGTTTAGACCATATTTTGTCCTGAAACTGTCAAAACATGACACATACATCATATTCGTTCGTATTCATGATCCACATCGAATCATTCCATACAACTCGTGAAGATGTGGTTGCTTATATCATTTATTTGATATACTTTTTTTACTTTGTGCATTGCAAAGTAAATGTGTATTTATATTATACTTTATTATAAAATAACGTTTATGCTCGTGTTTTTTTTTAGTTTTATTTACTAAAATTTAGAATTACTTTATCATGGATACAAACTTTTACGGTTTCTCGAAACAAAATCATGTTTCAGTGAATTTATATAAAAACTAAAAGTGTGAAAAACTTGATGTTTTTTATTATACTCTGCTATATTATCCATTAAAATAAGTGTAATTTTCAATTAATATAGTTTCAGGAAAGTAAAATTTAAAGCAATTTACGTATTTTTTTCCTTCACCTCTTAGATACAGTAATTGTATTTTATGTTTTTGTACATGTAAATATATATCTTTTTTTACAATAAAACGACTGCCATTTTCAATGAATTTTCCCAGTTTATTATGAAACCCTTTGCAGGTTTGTTGGCTGCTTTGTTCATATCAGCATATTTTGTAGAAACATTTTCATCTTCAGGAACTTCAATAAATCAGAAATACTTATGAAATAAAACTTTTATTAAACTACTGTACTTGCCAGCCAGGTCTCCTTATTTAAGACAGACCCTAGTATTTGGAATACATTCTCATTTTCTATATTTGCAATCAGTTTCTCTGTACTTGAATACAATTTGGGCTTCAACAATAAATGTGATGTTTGTAGACTTTTTCTGTAAACAATTTTAAGTTTTATAAACACTTCATGGAAAATTTGTTTTTACTGCAGGCCTGTATGCATTATTGCATTACAAACAATCTTAAGTAGGTGTCATCCAGCCACTTGCTGTTGATTCCTTCGATGTTTTCACTGTTGTAGTCATAAGCTCTGTAACAACAGACTGAACTAGTGGTAATGACTGATATTGTAATATGAGTGGAAGGGAATCGAATGACAGCATATTCATTGTTTTGCATATTCAGATATCAAATGCATGTCTTTTGGTAATGGGGGGGGGGACAATCTGTGCTTGCACATATGCAGTGGGGCATAATCATTTCAGCTGTTCAAGTCCAAAAGTAAAATTACTTTTTAACGTATAACTGTTCACTTATTTAAATAAGCTACAATAAACTCTTTTAACAAATCTGAACATTGTCACAGTTCCTAATGTATGATTACTGTGAAATGAACTGAACTGGTTGTTCATATGGTGTTTCAAATTCTTTGCTTCTGATTTATGATGTGAGTAGATTAATTAATAAAACATTCAGTATTTTTATTCAGAATGAATTTGTTCAGGTTTCATAGATAACTGAACGAAATAACGAAGGGGATTCAGTCAGTTGTCTCTTACATTGTCATTTTTCTGTAAAGAAAGTTTTAATTATTGTGTACATTTGGTAATGTAGGTTTTTGTTTAGTTGGATTGTCTTAAAAAAAAAAAAATCCTTTGGTTTCATTTTCATGCGCTATAAAATCATCCCACCGTCTGCATTAGCCCAAGTGTGCAAAATAGTCTGACATTAAACAAAAAAAAAACATGAATTTTAGAATCAAGAAAAATACATTTTGCCTTTTACAGGGATTGGCTGGTATTATTTTACAAGCTTACATGTAGACCGACAGGAAATGGTAAAACATTTGTATATGGAAGTTATGTATCAGTGCCATTGAACAGAACATAATTTTTTTTGTTACAAAATAAAAAAACTGATGTAAAAGCACCAATACTTTACACAATTGGTTTTAGAACATATTATCCCTTTTCTGATCATGTGGATACACTTTTTTTTGCAACACATTTCCTGTGAATATTAAGAAATTATGTTTGTATAAAATGATTACTCTAGTTTATTTTGGGAATACTCATTTAGAAATGTCAATACAATTTTACTTGTGAATAAAAAAGACATTGTATTTTTGGCTCAGTTCATAAAGGGAAGCAAATGCTTTAAAATATTAAATGGCTTAGTTGTGTATTTTAATGTAAAATAGTCTATACCAAGGGTTTCATTTGTCCTTGGATCTACCTTAAGCCTGGACTTGTGATCATAGCGATGACCTGCCCCTCATGTTAAACAGAATAAGTGTCCTTGTCAATACAGGGTGTAGTCCTGAGAGTACGTTCACCCAATCTTTAGGCATGAAATTGCTTCCATTGCTTGATGTCCTTTCCTTAGCCCATTTTCTTACTGTTCCTCTCGCAGTTGTGTGGCTAGAATGCATGCATGCTTTAGTTCCACTAGTTGGATCTGCAATCCTAGTTTCACCATATTAGCATTTGACAGGACACTGAGGGAGTGGACAGAATCCCATACCAAATTTGATGAGATTTCTACAGAGTTGATAGACTGTAATGCCACCTGGCTATCCGAATGATATTATAGGCCATTATAGAATGTCATTACCTGCAAGTTCTTCTCCTCTAATACTCTATAAACACATACTGAGATTGCACAGATCTCAGTTTGGAATACTGTGCAAAACTTTCCTAGGCCAGCAATAAATGCAGCGCCAGTGGTTTTGCAGCATCTATCTTTCATATCCAGACTGTTAATCATGCAATGATCTGTCTGTACCAAACAAGGGTATCTGGATGTACCTACTGGTTGATTGCCGCCTTCCTAATCTTGTGAATAGAGAACTGTGAAAGGTTGAGTAAAGACATACTGAGTGTTACATGCTATTACATAGCATGTCTTTTAGAACTTTTTTGATGCTTTCAGAGTGCCCCCCTCTACATTTGGCAAGGTTACAAAGCATATAGGGGATAGTACATTTCTTTCTGTTACAGTCCTCCTAGGTTTACAGATAAAGGAACAGTAGTTTCTGCTGTTATTACCAATAGCCATTAACAAGGCAATAATTTAGAAGTCTAGGGTCTTATAGAAGTAGATTTTGAAAAAAATACCACCATACCATAAGTTCTTGAAAAAAGTACAAGTTTTCACTGCCACAAAACAAAAATTTCAGAAACATTACATATACTACCTTACATTCAAAAATGATTTTAAGAAATTGATTTTCATCGAAACTCCTGAAATCCATATATATTTTTTAGAATATGCCTGTTCTACTATATATATAGTGTTGCATAATACAGGGTAGTCTGGAAAAAATTCCTGGAATTTGATAAATTGCTATTTAGAAACTATTAAAGGTAATGTTGTTGTTTTCCAATGGCTTCCTCTGGCTCACGCCATCTTTGATCTCACTTCCCAGTAGAGGCCTGGGAGGTCTCTTCTCTGCTTCTCTTCATCTAATTTTCTGCAGACCAGGAGGTGGTCCTTGTTCATGATGGTGTCTGGGCATTCACACAATGTGCAGTTGTCATAGTTTAATATCTTAATTTTCTTCAGGTGTTCATTCAGTCGTGTCCAGTTGTCAGCCGAAAGACCGCGACAGATGTCCTCTGGAGATCCTTGACCTTCCCATACAAGTTGAATACATTCTCATAATACTTGTTCTTTATGTCTTCCTTGACTTTGTTTGTAAATTCAAGATAAGATGTTCGCTTCAATGCACTAATCCTAGCCTCCAGTGTGAGCATTCTTTTTGGTTTCTGCACTATAAGGGTTCCTTGTTTGGCCAGCTTGTCTGCCTGCTCATTCCCTTATATGCCTACATGTGACGGGATCCACTGCAGAACCAATTCCTTGGTAATGTGTTTAACTATTTTGTATTTCTTCTGGATCGATTCTATCATAGAGCCTGCAGATATGTTGTCAGCAATTGCTTGTAAATGCCGATTTAGAGTCAACTAATATCACTATGTTATTATTCAACCATGGCCTCGTTATTACTTGCCTCAATGCCTCATCGATTGCAAATAACAGACGACTGGTTGTGAATATTAAAGGTAATGTAATGGTTTTTGCTTTAAAATGTGTACAAAATATCAAGTTTGTTTTTATACCTTGTTAATTTTCAATGGGATATCCGTTGTTGCCCTGCAACCTGTATTCAACTTCTCGCCACATATCAGGTGTAACAGTCAAGATGGCGGTAGAAATTTGCTTCTGAAGATGCCCCAAATTATGGATTTTTTCCATCAACAGTGTTTTTATATATCACCATAAATCAAACCAAAAAGGTAAGGTCTGCGAGAAGGTAGAGAAACACAGCTTTCCTTGCAAAATGATAGTGTTCAGTTACTTGGCATTCACAATTTATGCAAGTTAGACTAATGAGGACAAGGAATCAGCCTTAACGGAAATGGAGTAACTGCATCTCAAACCCACAACCTTGAGATAGGCAGTTTATAGACGCAGCAAATAATAATGACACACTGTCTATTATTGTTCGATCTCTTAAATTTGACAGAACACAAACAGTTCAAGCATGTTTGGGTAGGTATGTCTGTAATTGTTCTTTTGGCAAAAAGTATAGGCCCAATAACTTGATCATGGAATAACCTGGGCATTAACTTCAGGAAAATCATGAACACACTCGTGGACTACGTTAGGCTGTTCCAATCTCCATATCATACAATTGTAAGGATCATTTATGTGAAATGTTGCTTCTTCAGTAAAAAACACTGTTTAGAAAATTGGCATTGTCATCAATTTCATTTAGTACAAAACTAACAAAATCAGTCTGATTAGCCTACATAGTGAGTATCAAATGAAACTAACCAGTTAAACCTTACAGTAAAAGAAAAATTTCTTTAAAGCAAACAGTTTTGGTTTAATAATTTTTTAAAATCCCAGCATTCCTTTCTGATGACCTATATGAGGTGTGTTCAGAAAGTAACGAGAATTTTTAAATTTTGCAGGCTTGGAGAGTCCGATTGTCAAACATTTTTTTTTATTATGTTGGTATACATGCCCTTGTATGATAAAACTTGTATGAGAAATCTTTCAGCTGGTTTCATTGTTGACTTTGTCTGTGACAGCCACTAAGGTTAGACGTGTTTTTATGAGCTCGGCGATTTTCGTTTGTTAAAACCTGAATAGTTGAGTAAATAGATCAAAGGATTTTATCAAATTTTGAGTAAAAAATGGAATAAAGTGTGTGAAAAGTTAACAAAGGCCTATAGTGAGTTTGCTATGAGTAAAGCAAGAGTTTATGAGTGGTATAAGCATTTCCAAGAAGACCGTGAAGACGTTGAAGATGACGAATGCCCTAGACGCCCCAGCACATCAACAACCGATGAAAACGTGGAAAAAGTGAAAGATATGGTTATGAACAATCGCCGAATCACAATTAGAGAGGTCGCTGATGATGTTGGTATATCGATTGGATCATGTCATGACATTGTTTCCAATGTTTTGTGTATGAAACGCGTGGCAGCAAAATTCGTTCCAAAATTGTTGAATTTTGAACAAAAACAGCGGTGAATGGAAGTTGCTCAGGAGTCACTAAATGAAGTCAACGACGATGCAGAATTACTGAAACGTATTATGACAGGTGCCGAAACATGGATTTACAGATATAACGTCGAAACTAAGGATATATCATCCCAGTGGAGGCATTCTGGCTCACCAATACCGAAAAAGGCTTGACAAGTGCGGTCGAATGTGAAGGTTATGCTCACTGTGTTCTTCGATATTAATGGCATAGTGCATCATAAATTCCTGCCACCAGGTGAAACGGTCAATAAGGAGTACTATCTACAAGTTCAATGCAGTTTGCGTGAAGCAATCCGAAAAAAATGCCCGGATCTGTCGAAAAACAGTTCATGGCTTTTGCACTACGATAATGCACCAGCTCATACTTCATCGTTTATTCGTGAATTTTTGGCCAAAAACAGTACTGTAACGATGCCCCAGCCTCCATATTCGCCAGACATAGCTCCGTGTGACTTTTTCCTATTTCCAAAAATAAAGAAAACCTTAAAGGGCCGTCGTTTTACAGCTGTAGATGACATTAAAAGCACATCGCTGAAAGAACTAAAGGCTATCTTAAAGATCGAGTTTGAGAAGTGTTTCGAGGATTGGAAGAAGCGCTGGCATAAGTATATAATCTCCAATAGGTACTATTTTGAAGGCGACAACATCAATGTAGAAGAATAAATAAATATTTTGTTCAAAAAATTAAAATTCTCGTTACTTTTTGAGCACACCTCATATATCATTTACTAAGAGAAAAATGACCAACATGATCAGCTGACATAACCACATGTTGTATGGTTCTAAAATATTAGTATACAATAGTTTATTTTGTACCATGCATTGATATGGACTGATTGTTACTAAGTAGAATCCATTTCAAAATGATAGCCATTCAATGCTGTAGACTGTCTATTATAAATTAACTAACTGTTTATCCTGCATTTTTTTTGAAAATCTAACTACATGAAAATGAAATTGCTTCAATTGGCATTTAAAATTTTCTGATTTCATTTGGAAATAAAATTATTGTGGTATGCAACTGTCTCTCTGCTATAGACGTATTTTTCTTTTATCTTACTTTCCGAAATTCTGATTTCACCATTAAAATCTGCACATAATTAGATTTGAAATTTTCAGATCATGAAAATGAACCCTGACCGCTAAGAAATTTGAAAATTCAAAATGCTAACTTATGCAGTTTTAACTTTTAATCATGCTTGTAAAATTAGATTTTGAAAAACATTAGAATTTGTAAATATTTTAAATGGCCGCCATTTTGAAACTGTTGAATGAATTTTGCCGATTAATAAACTTGTCCAAGCTACTGCCAAAATTCATTTTTGCTTGAATAAAATTAGACAAAAATTGCAAACATGAGTGTGCTAACACACTAACTCATACACATACATACACACACACACACACACACAAACAGATTTTAACAAAACCTCAAAAAGTGATTTAAAGGTCAGAATTGACCATTTCAAGGTCTTACAATGAGGGCTGCTACAATAGCTCATTTTTCCAATGGAAATTCATTAATAAAAAAAACATTTTTAGTTAATACAGTATTTGTTAGGAAAATGTTTTAAGAACTTATGTATTGAAAAAAACATAATTTAATACCTGTATATATACAAATCTATACACATAACTTTATGAGAGACTTATGGTCTATATATTTTTTTACATGTTTTATTAACTAAAATAATTAGAAGATCCATTTTCCGCTGATTTTTATCACAAATAATTAACAACTTTAGTTTTGAAACAAAGTTTTTGTAACATAACCTATTTTTTTAAAGATTACAACAAAGGGAAATTGTTCTGAAATATAATTATCAATAGTAAAGTTACAGTTTAATTTCAAAAGGCAATTTGAAATAACATCAAACTAAAGCATAAAATAGTAAATTTGAAAACATACAAAATTGTATTTTACACCATGAGACCCCAAGATTGAATTGAAATTGTGTCTTAATTATCATACATCATTCAATCTGACTTTGGTTGTATCAAAATCAATCAAATCTTTGGTTGTAATCAAAATTTGCCTTCAAACAGTCGAAATTCTCATCACAATTACATTTTGAGATTGCATACCACTGAGACCAGCAATGTTTGCTTTTTCTGATCGGGTTTCTTCAGTTTTTCTGGGTTCTGTTTGAGAACTACATTTAGGACGTTTTTGGATACAGAATATCAGGAAAATGGCAGACACGATGGTGGATATTAACGTAATCCACTTGAGACAGTATTGAATCACTTCCACAGTGTATGATGAGTGGTAGATCAGCTTGAACAGATCTTCTGGAAGTCTGTCTGCCGTCTGTAACAAATACAAAATAATTAATATTTGACTTTTCCATTAATCAAAGTATAAAGGAAGAATGGTGATTGTAATAAAAGTTGATCTTAAGATTTTGATAGACATTTTCACCATGCATGCACTCTTTAGAACCTAAACTATTTGAAAGATTTGTACGAAATTTTTGGCTCGCATCTCGGATCCAGTTTTTTTAGCAAAAACTTTCTGAAGTTCCATTTTGATAAAAAAGACTTAAACATCAAATTTTCTCGAAATTTAATTTTAATCGAATTTTTCCTCATATGTAGGTTGTAAGTATCCAAACAAAACTTATGAATTGGGAAAATCATATTCCCAAAGAATCAACTTCAAAACTTTAAAAAATTGAAAAATCAACATAATTTCTCAACATCAGTTAAAGGCTTTGACCAAATTTTTTTTTTTTTTTTTTTTAAATTTAAGTCCACATTTGAGCACACACAGTCAATTTAATTAAGTCTTTTGGTTATTCTGCATTTTTCCCAGTATTTTTTTAATCTTATTGTTCTCTGAAGTCTGAGTTCTTCCGAATATACTACGTTTCGTGGATGTTTTTCCCTAAACTGTAATTGAGTTTCCTGACTTTTTAAGATCGTTTTTTTCCTTCTTCCTGCCAATTGCTCCTTGGTTATTCCTAGTTCCTCCAAGTCCTGTTCCACCTCCTGCAACCAGTTGTTCTTAACTTTACACTTCAGTTGGTAGTCCAATAATCTCCTCGTAAGTCTACTCTCTGGTAATTGAGTTAGGTATCCAAAGAAGGCCAATCTTCTCTTCCTAAAAATATTAGTGAGCTGCTCGTTGTTCCGATAGAAGACCGCATTCGGCAATAGTCTGTTCTGTCCCCCCACCAAATGTTTCTTATTAATAATTGTTCGGAGTACTCTCCTTTCCATTCTCTGGAGCTCCTCTGTTCTATTTTGGCTCTTTAGATTAAATAGGGTCTCCGAGGCGTAAGTTACGTTTGCCCTTATGACCGTGTTATAATGCCTAAGTTTAGATTTTATAGAAAGCGATTTTTTTTGTAGGTGTTCTGGGTCAAATAGAAGGCAGATCTTAATTTAGCTACTCTGTTAAGTATTGCTGGTTTTTCTCTGAGGTTTCTGGTAATAGTTTCTCCCAAGTACTTAAATTTATCGGTAATCTTTAACCGGTCGTTACCGATTTTTACGAACTTTTGTTCTGTCTTTCTTATTGGCATTATCTCTGTTTTCCTGAAGGGTATTTGGAGGCCAACTTTTCCTGCGATGTCTCTTAGTGATTCAATTTGTTGTGTTGTGCCTTCCCAGCTGTTCGATAAGAGTGCCAAATCGTCCGCAAAGGCTAAACAATTTAACCCTATCTTTGTTCCAATTTTGATTTGCCCATTAACCTTGTTCCACTCTCTAATAACTTTTTCCAAAACACAGTTAAATAAGAGGGGGGGGGAAGACCATCTCCCTGCCGTAATCCTGTTTTCATCTCAAAAGGTTCTGAGACTTCTCGGAACCTCACTTTAGATATAGTGTTCAAATTTTGGTTATATATATATAAAAATTCATAATTCAAATTATTGTGTCAAGTTTGAAATAAAGGAAATTTATGGTTAATGATTAAATTGAAAAAACCCAAAATAATCCCGACTGCTGTTTTTTTTAAAAATTACTCTAGAACCATACATTTTTTCTTTTTCAAATTTAATTTAAAAAAATCAGTATTAAAAATTAACCTTAATTTTTTCCATTCTGTTTTCTTATAGTAGGTAGGTAATTGAAATTATTGTAAAAATACTGACCATTATTTAATTTTTTACTAGTTCATTTTTTATGAACAATTTTTATAAAACATTTTAAAATTTCTCAAATAAAAAACTTTTCACACATTCAGTTTATTATGGTTATAATAAGAATACTTTTAAGCGATAGATTTAATTTATGTACTTACAACTTCTAGCCAAAACACTGGCAGGATCATTTTATTTGGAAATTCTTCCAAAATCAAATCATTTTCAGCTTTTTGTATTTGAACATTAATCTGTAACCTTGAAACTGTTCCTAATGTGAAACCCAGGATCTGAAACAAACATGTTTGTTTTTACAAGTGAAATAGTTAAAATAATCAAAAAAGCAAATTTCTAGAAAGTAACAATTATTACTTTTATATTATAATCACATATTAACATTCAAGTATTACTATATTTATTTATTTTTAGTATGGTATATATAATTAAAAAAATATTATTTCTGTTACGTGTATTTCTTTTTTTCTCAACAGTTTTTAGAGATTTTCAGGACACTAGCAACACATGTTTTGTTTAGAAACTAAAATGTTTAATTTAAATATCTTTAAATTAATTAAATTAAACAGAGAAAGTTTGTATAATGTCTAAAGCACTATTTATTTAGAAAGTATTATTTTTTTCCAAAACGTGTTTTTTGCATATGTGTTGCACCTCCTAGTCTAAATTCAGCTGTGACATTCTACTTACCGGTTGGATGTCAAGATAAAAGTCATGCTTCATTGGATCCGGATGGAGTCCTTCGATATATCTGGTTAGGTTTGGATCAGCATTCATAAAGTGCGGAAAGGATGTCATGATTGGCGCCCCTGTAAGTCAAGAAAATATTTAATAGCCTTAGGATATTCTGAAAAATATTGTAGAACAAGAATTTTTCTACAGGCATGGCAAAACAGATTGAATTAGCGGCAGAGCAAATTAGTGGTTTTTAATTAGTATAAAAAATTAATACAAAGGAAAGTAAGTTATATTTTTTTTTAATGTTTTCTGTAAGTCAAAGGAAAATAAAATTTCTTGGTAGTTGCTTCAAACACCTAAAATCAGGACAGAATTTCAGTTTTTTTTTGAATACCTCAATTATCTTTTGACTTTACAGGGAAACCTGGAAACATAATTTTATTTGTTAAAAGAGGGAACTTGTTTTTCTGTTGCAATTTTTGTGTAAAATTACTGGTTTTTGAGATAATCAACATTAAACAGTAAACTTTGAAAATTATACAACTAAAGTCTTTATTTACTTCTTTGCACACTTTTAAAACATTGGATAAGAATTGTGTATGCCAAATCTGAACTCAAATATTTTATCAACTTTCATAGCTACAATTATTTCTAGTGAAAATGCAAAATGGTGGATTGAAAACAAAGCACTTTAGGACAAATGTTTATAGAAACATTTTTATTTACTTTAAAGAAAGAAACCCAGTCTGGAAGTTTGAACACTCTTTTCATTTCATCAACACACTGTATAAGGCCTTGGGTATTTTGACGAGTTTATCTACAATAATTGTTGTAATTCTTTGGCTCATGTTTACTGCATGTGTAGGTATGTTTAATAAAATGATTGAATCTTAATATTCCTTCTCTGTTATACCTTCTGCACAAGGCGACACATCGAACACGCCCTGGGGAGGACACGTATCCTGACAGTAGCAAGTGCCTTTAGTATTATAAACATCTGGTGGCATGTGGTACCTCATAGCCATAACACCATCCTGAAACTGAACAATTTACTTGTCAAATGGTAACTTTGCAAGGAAAATACCTGCCTGCTTAATGGACCATCATTGTATTAATTGTTTTGGATAATTTTTCTTCACTTGGTAAGTTTTTTAGTCATATATTTTACTTTTTTTCATTCGTCACAATTACCTGATTGTCCATAAACTGCATGTGTTTAAGGAAATGTCCATATTACCAGGTATTACCACTCTATTGTCTATTAAAGACCACTCTCAGGTATTAAAGACGCCATCTATGAACAAAGCATTGCAATAATGCGTAAATAATAGTGGCACACAGCTGTCTCGCTGATATGATGGAAACAAATTTCCAAAAATCCAAAATTTGATAATAAGATTAATCAAATTCTCAAAATTAATTTGTATAACAATAATCTTACTTTTTTTATAACTTATATATGGCATTGAGAAAGAAATTCTTGTGTGTCCAATCTTTATGTATTCTAGTTCCCAAACCCTGCAGGGGGGTGCAGACTAGCTGCACCTATTGAGATGATTTAGACGTCCCTCGCGGTACCCAAATCTAACACACACTTACGACTTTAACACTTTACACTCACATTTACATTTAGGAAGGCAATAATAGCTTAATGTGCTTTTTATCTTAAAAAAAAATCTAGTTTCCAAATGATAAAAAACCTTTAAAGACAAGGTCAAGAGATTAAGTATTTGAATTAAAGGCAAGGTCAGGAGATCCAAGAGAGTCAGCTCTGGGGTGAGCATCTGATGGGATTAGCAATCCTATCGTACCTCATACTATTTTCCTTATCTACTCTAGAAGAGTTGGCAAACAATTCTGAAGCAACTTGTCAACTCTAGGTTTACTAAATTTTAGACAATTTTGAAAAGTCTATGGCAGTTAGCAGTCAGCACACTGCTCTGACAGATGTTGAAGCTAAATCAGTACACAACATCCATGGAACTTTGGTCTAGAAAGCAGTGGGGTGCGCAGTGTGGATTCCGTGGCACCTCCAAATACCCCGAAGAGCCAAAAGAAAGGAGGAAAAAGAGAAAAGAAAAAAAAAAAAAAATAGCTCGCCATGAGGAGAAAAAAAATAAATACTCAATTTTCAAACAAATTTTGTGGGACTTGAATGGGGGGTTATCTAGGAAAACAAAAAAGTACCATTTTTAGTGTTTTCACCCACAAATTCAAAATCCTGTTCACGCCACTGTTGGAAAGTCAAAATTTACAAGGGCCGAAGATAATAAATACTTTTGAATAATAAGACAAAAAAATTGAACAAACTACAATCCCCTTCTTAGGGTAAAAAAAGGGGGAAATTGATTATAAAATTTTCACTTTTGCTCGTGATAAACACAGGGATTCTTATGTAGTACTCAGACAAAAACCTCTAAGCATAGAAGGAAGGCGAATTTATGAGACTATGTGGCTGGTTAGTTGTTTTCATATAAAACGTTTTAGGTGTAATGCTGGAAGGTTAGGAGATGTGTCTGGTGGACAGTTGGAAAGTGAACAGGTTGTTTACACCTAAATACACTGTGATACTCTCGTGTCTATAGAAATAGCTGTTGTTTCCTGTTGAAATTCAGAGGCTGGATTTATGGAGAAACAGTTTGTGATATTCAAGAGTGAGCATGTCACAATGTTTGTTCGAGTTAGAAGTAAAGAATGTACCTTCTGTGAGTATTTAGGTGAAGGCAAATCAACAGAAATAGTGGAGCCTGTATTCAGGTTGGTCGGAGAACTAAAGGTGGGTTCTTTCTCTCGCTCTCTCTTTATTTTTTTAAATATTTTTTTTTAGCCCTCAATGGAGCACATTTAGTCAATTTTGGTTCTTTTGGGCTTTCAACTTTGGTTCTTTTAGGTTTTTGAGATTCTCCCAATACTTTTTCAGTCTTATAGATCTCTGTGAACTAACTTCCTCCGAGTAAAAGGCAACTCTTTCTGTTCTTTCTTTAAATTTTAATCTAATGTTTTTATTCCTAAGAATTTGTTTTTCCCTTCCTTCCTTTAGACGTTCCTCCGTTATCCCTAATTCTTTTAGGTCCTGTTCCACTTCCTTAAGCCACTCATTCTTTAATTTCATCTTGAGTTTGTAATTTAGGAGTTTCTTCGTCAGTCTTTCTTCTGGTAGCCTTATTAGGTGTACATAGAAAGCCAGTCTTCTCTTTCTAATATTATCTAACAGATGTTCATTATCCTGATAGATGGCTGAACTTGGCAGCAGTTTGTATGTTCCTTCTACCATGTGTTTTTTGTTGATAATGGTTCTCAATATTTTTCTTTCCACTTTTTGAAGCTCCTCTGTTCTGTTTCGGCTTCTTAGATTAAATAAAGTTTCCATAGCATAAGTCACTTCCGGTCTTGTGACCGTATTATAATATCTGATTTTCGACTTTATGGAAAGCGACTTTTTCTTATATGTTCCCCAAGTTAACTTTAGGGCCTTCTTTAATTTGTTCGTTCTATTTTTTACTGCCAGTTTTTCGGCTATGTTTCTAGTGATATTTTCTCCCAAATACTTAAAATTATCCACTATCTTTATTCGTTTGCCTTCTATTTTTATAGACATTTGTTCCGACTTTTTAGTCGGAATTATTTCTGTCTTTTCGAAGGATATCTGTAAGCTGACCTTTCCTGCTATGTTTTTCAGCGATTTGATTTGCTGTTTTGTTTCTTCCCAACTATTTGAGAGGAGCTCTCTTTATATATTATATATATATATATATATATATATATATATATATATATATATATATATATATAAATAATTAGAAATACAACCACCATAAGGTCCTTAGTAAAATTAAGTCTCTTGGTGAAAGTAATTCCAATTAGAATGGTTTGAACATCTAAACAGGATAAGATGAAAATATGATTCCAAGATTGGTGTATGAAACTCAGAACAAGAAGAAGAACAATGTGAGAGACAGAGAACATAGGCTTGTGGATAAAGGAATTGTTTGGAGTCAACAAAGGACACCAGTCTGTTGCAGTTTGTTATAACGTTTAACGAAACATTATAAGTAGAAACTTTTACTGAGAAACATCGCTTCACCCGATCTCTTGACAATGTAATTTTCAAAGTCAGACAAGTGTAAGTAAGAATTATGAATTACTATAGCGGAACATACTCACTGTTACTTTTGAGCGGAATACTTACATCAACGTCTTTCAGGTACACCATGGGCACTTTCCGGCACATATCCTTGTGGAAGAGGTACAGAGTGTTAGAAGTGTTTATCAGATGTCGAGGGAAGAATGCACCATCGCTTCCATCGATTCCATTACAGGAGTCATTGGCCCAAGCCGTCATCTTACTCTGCCCATTCATACCTGTGACAATGCCTATGCGATCTAGATCATTCGAACCTGTTCTCACAGTAATCCGTTCCTTGGTCTCTGCTGCTCTCTGCAATAAAGATAGTTTGATTATACCGAAACAAGCCTTTTACTCCTTCGCCATTGGTTACCAAGCTGCACTGTACAGTGTCGTTGTATACCTTTGAAATAGTTGAACGATTGTGGGATCTGTTTTATTCAATTTTTAAGGTCAAAATCATGTAAAAACAAACCAAATTTAACAATTAATTTTAGTGTTTGTAATTTCAGTAGGACTTAATTCATCCATTTTGCAGCTGAAATCGTGTTAAAAACATGAAGAAACTGCTTTGCTAACAAAACATTTTTGGATCTACATTTATTTGGTATATTTTCATTATATTATAGAGAGGAATATGTCAGTGAATAGTGGCAGATTCTTTCTGAAACACCTTGTATGTACAGACTTAAGTAAGTTATGTAATTGTGAAATAAAAGAACATCACACAAGTACGGAAGTAAGAACGGAAGTAAGTAAGAAAAAAAACAAAATGTGCTATATACGTAGGTTCATTCACAGAATAAAAAATCCATTATGCAACTAAATACAGGCCAAAAAAACGGAGCAGTTTTAAAGTAAATACTGTTTGGAGATAAATAGAAAAAAACAATGATAATAATACCTTCAATTGGAAACACACACACACACACACACACACACACACACACACACACAAACTCTTTGGAGGTAA
>CM040183.1:77968677-77988677 GCA_022606455.1 Callitettix versicolor
AAAATGTATCCGGGCACTGAAAATCACGTGTAACGGTTGTAATGGGTAATAAAAAGTAACAGGTTAGCACACTTCTACATTAAACATAACAGGTTCGATTTTGAATGCGTAGGCCACCGGGCCATAGTCCAAGCATAAAAACGTTAAACCACACAAAAAACGTGTTATATGTCAGGATCGTTGCTAATTCCATAACAGGATCAAACCGTAATAGCTACTCAAATAGCTTAGTTTTTTTATTATTGAAATTAAGAAATCTTCTTCTTATCTACTTAAAACTTTCTCTTCCGATTCTTAGCATCAATTTCCCCCTGTTATTCCACAGATCTTGATCCAATCTCCTCTCTGTTCCTTCCTTATCATTTCCTTCTCTCCAAATAAGTCTCAGTCTTCCTTTTTTTGCGACCATATAGTTTACATTTTAAAGTCTGTTGGGAAATCAGTTTTCGTCCATCCTTTTGGACATGACCAAACCATCGAAGTTGATTTTGCCTTGATGTCTACAGTGGTGTGCTTCATATCCATGATTTCAAGGATTCTAACATTTTTTATGTTTTCCCGTTTGGACCAACCTGAGGCTCTTCCCCAATAGTCCATTTCTATAGCTTTAAGACATTTTTCTGTTTTTCGTTTCAGTGGCTATAATTAGCTTGCATACGAGATTATACTTTTTATAATTGTATCATATATCCTGTGTGTATTTATTTTCGATATCAGTTGATCCAATAAGGTCCTGTTCAGTATCTTTATTGCTCTTATTCCCAAGGTGTTCCGTTCTTTTATCGCTGTGTCCAAGAGTCCATTTCTAGTAACTCTCATTCCCAAATACGTTTAAGTTGTACACGCCTTGATTTTTGTGTTGTGTTCCAATAGAGGATTCCTGCTCTGCCCTCCAATGCACATGTACTCCGTTTTGTTTAGGTTTAACTCAAGACCGCAAATATCTAATTCATCTATTAATTTCCTACTCATGTATTCTAGATCCTCATAATCCTGCGCTATAACTATTTTGTCATTTCCGTTTCTTTAGCTTGAGTCGTCTTCCTTTAATCCTGCTGAGTCCTTTAATTAGCTTGAGTCGTCTTCCTTTAATCCAGCTGAGTCCTTTAATTAGCTTGAGTCGTCTTCCTTTAATCCAGCTGAGTCCTTTAATTAGCTTGAGTCGTCTTCCTTTAATCCTGCTGAGTCCTTTAATTAGCTTGAGTCGTCTTCCTTTAATCCAGCTGAGTCCTTTAATTAGCTTGAGTCGTCTTCCTTTAATCCTGCTGAGTCCTTTAATTAGCTTGAGTTGTCTTCCTTTAATCCTGCTGAGTCCTTTAATCAGCTTGAGTCGTCTTCCAGGCTGGTCACTAGATTTTTCAACAATAAAATTTAAGGAAGTTTATGAAATAAAGAAATAATTTACGTAAAAACACAAAGAAACTTACCTTACCTATAGCAATACGGTCCGACCTCGTCTAATTTGAGTTTCTTGTCCAACTTGGCGGCAAACCTTTCCACGTTGGTGTAGTTGAAGACGCGTGCACATATCAGTGGTTTGATGGGGGGACTCCGCCACGCTTCGAATATGTCGTTACCCTCTTTAATTGTCATTTGCTGAAACCAGGAACATCATCGTTTATACCAATCTGTACGTCTGCTGTTTGTCAACGCAAATATGTCATATTCTATCCGAGTGTTATGAAATTTATACTGTATAGCTTGTGTAACGTGCTAAGAAAATCACCTCAGTGTTCAGGTTAACATCGTCTACTGTATCCTTTAACTGCTTCTGTTCGGTACCTCTCAGAAGGTGGTACATCAGAGTAAGACTAAGTGGCCACCAAATGCGGAGCGAACTAAGCAGTTTCGCTGGGTTCCGCTTCACTTTCAGTGGCCGCATTTATATTTAAAACAACAATTTCGGTTTTGAATGCATTTTCGCTTCGCTCAACATCACTCCGCACTTGGTGACTATCCGGCCTAAAGTTCAGCTTATGTTCTCATTATATGAAGTAAAAAGGAGGTTTGACGGTCTCGAAATTCGGATGGATTTGCACGTTTCAGGTTCCTGTGTGTGTGTGTGTGTGTGTGTGTGTGTGTGTGTGTGTGTGTGTGTGTGTGTGTGTGTGTGTGTGTGTGTGTGTGTGTGTGTGTGTGTGTGTGTGTGTGTGTGTGTGTGTGTGTGTGTGTGTGTGTGTGTGTGTGTGTGTGTAGCACTTTATCATATGCAATGGTGATCTGTTTTAATCAAAAACTTCTAAAAAAAAACCTCAGGAAAATTCCTTCATCGATTTCAAAATGGCTTCTATTCCAAATCATATAATTCATATGTTTTTCATCGCACTTTTTTAAATATGATTTCAACACTGTAAATTAGCATCGAAATATGTGTTAATTAACACTTCTCTTTTCGATGAAAATACAAAAATGACAGTAACTGGGAATTTTTAATATAATTTAAAAGTTTTAAATGTCAAGAATTTTGCACGCAGGCTGAATTTCCAATATTTCGGAGACGGTTTTTAAACTTGTTTTGGTCAACAAAAATCGTTAAAAATCAAAATTCCTCAAAATCAGTTCTAACGATTTTTGTCAAAAACAAAGTGCCTAACAAAATATATGGGTCGTTATATCAACCAAAATTACGATGTGAAAACTTTCGAAAAAGTTGAGGCCATCATGGAAACACCCGGACCCAGAATTATGACCATTTGACCAATTTTTTGATAAACAGTAAGCACGTATACGACATTTTTATTACATGTTTATATACATCGTCCGCATGTGAATTGGATGCGAGTGATATCGTATTTTTGAAAACATTGGCGAATAAATTATTCAGAATATTGAAAAGAGATATTGTGGAGCAAATCGTCATCTTCAACGTCTTCAAGGCCTTTTGGAAACACTTATACCACTCGTAAACTCTTGCTTTACTCATAGCAGACTCACCATAGGCCTTTATTAACATTTCACACACTAAGTTATACTTTATTCCATTTTTTACACAAAAATTTGATACAAATTCTTTGATCCACTAACTTTTTAAAAAACGAAAAATCGCCGACTGATAGTAAAACGTCTAACCTTAGTATGTAAGAAAAGGCTTTTAGATAACGGGTGACCTAAGGCTTTATATATATATATATATACCCTGACTGCGTGAAAACGTTTGTGCAACTTTTACTTTCTATTTGGTGAGAGGTTTTATTAATTGCAATATTTATAATAACTTCATTTTAAAATAGGCTACTTACTTCTAATATCGATGACAGATAAATGTCTGTGAACCACATTATGACGCACCCTGTACAGCTGAAAACGAATATTATAATAAGGCCGAATATACCTGAAAATCAAAACAATATTTGTAAAAAAACATTTATATAGCCTTGGTACGTCGTACCAGTTAGACTAATGAATATTCGCGGTACGCAGCTGTATCGCTGACACACACACACACACACGCACGCATGCACGCACGCAACAAAACGGTTTTGTAACAAATCGGAAAAATGAAACCCTGGCCGCCGTTAACTTAGAATGAGTGAATAAGTCTGAAGGGTTATGGCACTGCTACCTTTGTAGCTCTATTGTGCTCCCTTTCTATGTTCCTGAGATGCTTAGTTATATGCCTTCTTCAGTCCTACTCTCTTCCTAACGTCTAGGTTTTGGAGGGGATTCAAGGTAGGTAGCTCCTCCACTTATAATTGGTGACTTCCCCAGTTCCTTTTTAAGGTGCTTGCTCTGCTTATTCTCTTTTAACTTTTCTTTGCCTTCACCCTTATTACGGAGGTTTTGCGGAGAAGCCATTACATATAATACTCGACTGTAATGGTTTCCAAAATATGTGGTTTGGGAAATAGCTTGCAGACGATGCTGGGAGATAGTGTTTCGGACATTGATATGATTCTCAAATTCTTCCATCGTCTGGTTTTTTTAAATCAAATTTAATTAATATAATATTGTTGTAGAGCCCCTTTACAACCCTAGGACAATCTGTTTATATTTTGATATTTATTTATTTCGTTTAAAGTTTTTGTTTCCTTGTTAATTTAACTGCGTTAATATTGTAGACCAATATACGGCTTTACAATAAAATGTGTATTTTTGTTGTTTTTAATTTATGCATTGTTAACTAGTTTTAAGTAGATATTTATAATTATTACATTTTGTTTGTTTTTACTATTTAATTATTTTTTTTAGTACCTCTAATTTTTTTTTCTTGTTTTGACTCTAATTTCAATATCGCGCCACGGCAATCCTAATGGTTTCTCGCCGAAAAACAAATCCACAAACTTTATTAGAAATGGACTGTACTTTCTCCACGCAGCGGTCAAGGTTACGATTGGTCTTGCCGTTCAACCAGTGTAACAAGAAATATCCAGCAACTACACTCGTTAAATCAGAGGCTGCCATTTAGAAACGGAAGTGAATAAAAAAAAAAAACATTACACATACGTCGTTTAGGCTTTATTCAAGGTACCTTCGTAACAAATTTCAAAACAATCGGTCAATACATTTGGCTAAAACTGCGTGCATTGGTCGTCGTTAAAACAGAGGCCGCCATCTTGAAATGGAAGAAAATGGGGGAAAATATTACACATTCGTCGTGTGGGCTTTATACAAGGTACCTTCGTCACAAATTTCAAGACAATCGGTCAGTGCATTTGGCTAAAACTGCGTGCATTGGACGTCGTTAAAACAGAGACCGCCATCTTGAAATGGAAGAAAATGGGAAAAAATCATACACATACGTCGTGTGGGCTTTATACAAGGTACCTTCGTCACAAATTTCAAAACAATCGGTCAGTGCATTTGGCTGAATCTGCGTATATTCGTAATTGTTAAAACAGAGGCCGCCATCTTGAAATGGAAGAAAATGGGGAAAAATCATACACATACGTCGTGTGGGCTTTACACAAGGTACCTTCTTAACAAATTTCAAAACAATCGGTCAATGCATTTGGCTAAAACTGCGTGCATTGGTCGTCGTTAAAACAGAGGCCGCCATCTTGAAATGGAAGAAAATTGGAAAAAATCTTTCACATAAATCGTGTGGGCTTTATACAAGGTACCTTCGTCACAAATTTCAAAACAATCGGTCAATGCATTTGGCTAAAACTGCGTAACGAACACAAATCAAATGCCGAAAGGTCGCCTAAAGCAGAGACCTCGTTCACTCGGTCAATTCTGTTAGGCTAATGCACTGCCTATTCATCCACCGCCCTCCAACGACCTCAAAGATTTCTACGTCCGCATGTGAATTGGATGCGAGTGATATCGTATTTTTGAAAACATTGGCGAATAAATTATTCAGAATATTGAAAAGAGATATTTTGGAGCAAATTATGTAAGAAAAGGCTTTTAGATAACGGGTGACCCTAAGGCTTACGTTTTGAGGTGGTGACCTCTATTTGGAGCCAAGGACGATTGATCTTTTTATATCTAAAATTTTGTTATAATTAGCGGTCAAGAAGCTGTTAGTTGGTCTACTGTAAGCCAAATTTTATATTCGTGTCGAGACATGCAGCTGTTTCGCTGATGTCTCGAACAGGCTATTAGGTAGCCGCCTCGGTGGCCTAGTTGATAGTCGGGGATTTTACCCCGAGGACCCGGGTTCGATTCCCGGCCAGGGTTTGGCATTTTCATACGCTATAAATCATCCCATCGTCTGCATTAGCCCAAGTGTGCACAATAGTCGGACGTTAAATAAAAAAAAAAAAATGTTTCGCTGACCGATTGAAGCAAATTTTCAAAAAGTGTTAAAATTGAAGAACTTTACCAAGAGAAATATTTTTGTACTTTACTGCGAAAATACGAAAAAAAACTCCGGCAGTGAAAAAATATTTCAGAACAAATTTCGACACAAGGGAGTTTAGTTTTTGTTTACCCTGTGAATCGTTTAAAACTATTACATTCTTATAACCCTAAATATTAAATAAGAAGAAAGAATATTTTTTGCTCGTGATCCACTTAAAACCACAAACAACTGCCTTATCAAGTTTACAGCCTATATTATCTGGTTTACAAATATTAACCTAGTTCATCATGAAAACATTCCTTTTAGTCGGAAACATTGCATTGGACTTTTCACTTAGGCAACCGCGAACCTCTGACGTCATCAACACGAAGTTAACACGCAATATCTTCTGTACAGCTAAACTTGATTGTTATGTAGTCCATAAACTTATTTTCTCAATGTAACTTCCGAAATGAATTTTTAGAGCCTACATGAACTCATAATTTTTGTTTTGGTGCGGACTAAATTTGAGTAAAATTTCATTCGAATCGTTCTAGTGAATTTTGACAATATCCGACAGTTGTCTCCGCCGATGTGCACTTATGAGACCTGAAAACCGATATATCAGTCTAAATCACAAAATATATATTTTTTAATTGTATCACCGTCAAAATCAGCATTAAAATCTGCATATATTAGCATTTTAAAGTTTTACATTACACTGAAAATACGACAATGAACCCTGAACACCGTAAAATATAAATTTCCAAATTCCAATGGATTTTGAAAATTGAAAGCGCTAATTTGTGCAGTTCTTAACGTTTCAATTAATTTTATATTCTTCTTCTTTTCTGCTAGGATTATTATCACTGTGTTCAGTATAATGATCTGCCTTCCCTAGCTTCGTCAATTCTATTTTCGTTGACGCGTTTCGGAGAACCTCCATCTTCAAAACTATAATTATACTCACAAAATAGTACAGATATAGTTTCTGAAGATGGAGTTTCTCCGAAACGCGTCAACGAAAGTAGAATTGACGAAGCTAGGGAAGGCAGATCATACTGAACACAGTTCTTAACGTTTGTTTAAGACAAAAACGTTACGGATTTTAAAATTATTTGAAATGATCGCAGTTTTGAAGCTATTAAACGAATTTTTACGGTTAACAAATTTGTCTACCAATTACCATAAGCGATTTTTGTGCCAAATTTTGAATAAAATCGGACATACACGCGCATGCGCACGAACGTTGTCCGTCGCTATTATTAATATTTAGACTATTTACTGGTTCGTGTAAATTAGCTTATGCGTGCAGTGTATGATTCAATACGAGATAGATAATTAATGTTTAATAAACACTAACCACTAGCTAATTAAGTTAATATTATTTACTCGTGCAGCTAACAGCAAGCAAATACATTTTTTGTTCAAAGATTATCAGTAAACTTACACTTTGATCCAATCTAATCTGTAACTTGAAAATTAATTATGTAAGCTGTCGTTGTTAGTATATTCAGTGTCAGACGTATATAGTCTGAAAAAATTCTGTTTTAAGCTTTTTTATTACACGAGCGGCCATCATGGAAACACCCGGACCCGGAATTATGACCATTTGACCAATTTTCTGATAAATTGTTAACCAAATTTATTTTGTAAATACATGCAAATACTAAATGTACAGACACTTGATGGAAAAACTGATGTTTTGTGTTTATGGCTTACGTATTATATAACCATTATCGTGAGGGGCTCGGTGGTCGATGTGGCTAAAGCATCGGTCAGTCTGCTTCGTCTCTGAACTCACTTCAAGGGCATAAAGTATAGACGTTAAAAAAACCATTAAACTAGTTTGGAGTGTCTTATTTATGTTGGCTAACAATCCAACATACTGTATTCAGTTAAGTTAGCAAGTATTTCTCTCGTAAAAAACATTTTTGTAATTTTAATTTTTAAAAAAGTACTTGGAAATCTAAATAAATATAGTTTTATCGGGGCTTCAGTTCTCAGTAGGCGTAGATCAATGAACGCAGAAGCGTTCCGCCCCGCCAATCAAAATCAGTGTATATGTGTATCGGGAAGCGATAACTTCAAAATGAAAAGTTCTGTAGAATTGGCAGTATTACCTTAAGTAGTGGCAACAATTAAAAAAAAGGTTTAAATTTCTGTTGCTGAACCAAAAATAAAAATCATTTATCGCGTTTTCTTTTCTTTTTCGTTTTAATTACGATAATTTGTTGGAAAACACGACATAACCTAAAACTTATTACAGCCCATCAGCTGTTCAATGAAATCAGCTGATCGTTACGAATTAATATAAGACAACTGATGTTTTACTATAACTACAGATACACAAATTAAATTAACGATTCATTTCGTATATTTACATCGGTCAAACTTCTTCGTAGTTTCCGTAGTGTAGTCATCACGTGCGCCTCACACGTTCAATGTCTCCAGTTCGATCCCGGGCGGAAACATAGGACATTTTAATTATAATTAATTTAATATGAAACTTTCGACTCGCAAAATTACTATTTATATATCAATATAAATGTGTGCACTCGCATCACGCAAAATCCAACGTTAAGTAAAATAATAATAATAAAAATCACTTGAGTCAAAGTGTAGAAAAAACGATGTGAAAATAACACTTCTAAACATTTTTTTCTTCTAAAAATTTACGAGTCTATTGAAACGATTTTGATCAACGAAGACTTGTTTTATCGGATCTGTTTTCCGGATGTGTTTTTTGCATAAAAAATTCCAAAACTAAGTAAATCCAAATCTTATAGTTTTGTGTTTTATTAAAATCCTGTATTTATGTTTAGTGTTGTGAACTGTGTGTGAAGTGTGTCTGGTTCTTGGCGGAATTCAAAGGTGATTTAACAGATTTTTAAATTATAGACTTGGCGGGGAACCTTTTGTCTCTTAGTGGTTATTGTTTAGATAAATTAATTGTCTCATTTCAATTAAACCTTATTTGTCGAGTACACTCATGCCTTTCCTACCTTTGTTTATTTTTAATTTGTTGACATTTTTTATTCGTTTCGGATTACTTCCATTATCAAAACTCCCCCGCA
This sequence comes from Callitettix versicolor, assembly GCA_022606455.1. NCBI lineage: Eukaryota > Metazoa > Arthropoda > Insecta > Hemiptera > Cercopidae > Callitettix > Callitettix versicolor. Next base: position 77,977,480 of record CM040183.1, read on the forward strand.
GGGGGGTGCAGACTAGCTGCACCTACTGAGAGGATTTAGACGTCCCTCGCAGTACCCGAGTCTAACACACACTTACACTTATAACACTACGACTTTAACACTTTACACTCACACTTACATTTAGGAAAGCGATAATAGCCTCAATGTGCTTTTCACCTTAAAATTAATATATATATATATATAACAGGTTGCACTCCCGGAAGACCACAGAGAAGATATCGAACCTGGCAGCAGATATCAGAAGAAGGAGGCTTTGGTTCTGTGAACACATCAGTAGACTCCCAACAACGAGACTTGCCAACAGAATCCTTAAGTATATACAAGGTGTCAAATCAACAACGTCGTGGATCGCACAAGTCAGAATAGACCTACATGACGCAGAAATAGACTCAACAGATGTTGAAGACAGGAACGCATACAGGAGAAAGATGCTCGGTTGGAAGGTCCCAGAGAATGAAATCCCAAAGAGAGCAGGGGTAAAATGGACGGAGGAGCGGAAGAGGATCCATGGGGACAGGATGAGGGAGGTGTGGAGGATTAGAAGGAACAAGTCATGAGTCGGAGTGCTTTGCGTGATCCAACAGGGTCAATGCGAAAATAATAATAATAATAATAATAATAATAATAATAATAATAATAATAATAATAATAATAATAATAATAATAATAATAATAATAATAATAATAATAATAATAATAATAATAATAATAATAATAATAATAATAATAATAATAATAATAATAATAATAATAATAATAATAATAATAATAATAATATATATATATATATATATATATATATATATATCAAAACTCATTGTTGTACTGCTCATTGTTGTACGGATTCGTCCTTTTATATTATCTCTACTCTTTAGCCACTCTACTCTGCTACCTATATTTTAACTATCTGTTCGCTTCTGATCGTTTTCTTTCAAAATTTCTCTTAAAGGTCTACTTCCAACCCTCTTATTAGTAAAACTTCTCAAATTTCAAAAAAATTCTATATTTGAATTCATTTATTCGTTTACCCATATTTTCCCCTTTAATTTTAACTTATATATTTAACATTTTTTAAAATATTTTAAGTAGTATTTTTTACATTTTACATATGTTACATTTTTTACATATGTTAAGTAAACATTTTTAAAAGGGGTTTAAGAAGTATAAAATAAAGAATTCATGACTGGAGGAATAATACAGTAATAAGTTTTGATAATGGATGTAATTCAAACGCGTCAATAAATAAATAAATAAATAAAAACAAATCTAGGAAAGGCAGGTGAATGTACTCCATAAAATAATATTTCTACATGAAATAAAGAAATTAAATTAATAAATTAACAAGCCTACTACAAGTAATTCACTGCGGGTACTTTCAGTCTACGTGTTTTCCATCCAGAGCAAGTTAATTTAAATTAGTAAATATTTATTTCTTAAGAAAACATTTTATAATAAAAAAAAATTGTAATTGTATATCTAACCAAATATAGCTTTAATTGGAATCATAGTTCTTTGTATCCATAAAATACTAATGAAATGTTCAAGATTTTATATAAAAAACGTTTTATTAATGAAATAATAACACGTTTGTATATTTTTACAATTGTTTTATTTGAGTCTTGCCAACCAAGGTTTCACTCGTTAGGGGCTATTTAACAGGCGTCGTATTTGGTACGCCGAACTGAGTCGTGATACAAGGTAGAAATTTGAACAATATCTGATAAAAAGATTTTGAGAAATTATGCCGGTTCCGGTTTTTTTGTCACGATCATTCGAAAAGGATATTTTGGCTAAATAATTGAATTTAAAAATTTTGTTAAGTGGCCTTGAAAATGCTGTAACGAGTGAAACCATGGTTGGCAAGACTCGAATAATAAATCTGCGCAAATACACAAACGTGTTATTATTTAATTAATATAATGGATTTCCACCGATAAACGGTTCCAAGGCAAAGTCAAATCCAAGCGAACTATCCAAATCTCTGACGAAGAAAGAAAAGCAAAATCACAACGAATGAAGCAATCAGGGGCTACGAGGAAGGCACAGAACATTAAAAAGTGATTGATTTAGTGTACCCCAAAGTTGGGTGAAACAAAGAAGGATTTCCACCGAGTACCAACGGTTTTAAGTATAAAAAACATTTTGTCTTTTGGTGGTATAACGGAGATACCTCTTGTCATCCAGTCTGTGGAATTTGGTTTGCAAGTGTATTTGGCAGAACAGACAAATCCTAGTGCCGCCCAGTGAAAATCTGCAATTATCTTTTACGTCGTATTTAGTACACTGAATTGAGTTATTATTTTTCATATAAAATATTTGAACAATATCTGATAAACAGATTTTGAGAAATTATGCTGATTTTCCGGTATTTTTGTCAGGATCATTTGCACTGTATATGTAAGTAAATATTTAAATGTGAGAAAGTTTTTTTAATGTTTCTACGCTATTTATTAGTTATTAGGTCGTAGTTTTTTCACGCAGCATGCCTGTAAGGAAGTTATGTTGAGAGCCAAGTAACACGAATAACAATACTTTAAAGTTAGCAACAGAATTTTAGTAAAATCAATTGTTTAATCTAAACGACCGTTAGACCCTACAACTCGAGGAAAGATAGGCCTAGCTCGACTAGCTGATAAGTGGAGAATAGACAAAGGCATACATAACATCTTTTTGTAATGTGAATCAAAACTAACGCGGCACGCAACTGTCTCGCTGACGTGACGGAAGCGAGATTCGTAACATTATTAATTTTAACGTCATTTGAAAATATTATTTCGTCATCATAATCATCATTAAAATCAACACAAATTAAAATTTTAACATTCAAATTACATTGAAAATATGAAAGTTAAAACTAACCAAGTTCATTTTCTTAATTTCAATGTAATTACAAAATTTTAAACACTACTTCTAACGTTGATTACGATGATGAATTAGATTAAAAAAATTGTAAGATTAAAGTGTTACAGTTTTTTAAAGATTTGATTTTTTTTTTTGTTTAACGTCCGACTATTGTGCACATTTGGGTTAATGCAGACGATAAGATGATTTATAGCGCATGAAAATTCCAAGCCCTGGCCTGGAATCGAACCCGGGTCGTCGGGGTGAAAGCCCAGTACGCTATCAACTAGGCCACCGAGGCGGCTATTTTAAGATTTGAAATGGCCGCCATTTTGAAACTGTTGGACGGATATAGTAGGGAAACGAAATTGAGCAAGTTATCACCAAAGTCGATTTGTGTGAGATCGGATCAAAAATGCAAGGGCGGGAGTACTAAGACACACACACACACACACTGAAACATTTATGTTAATGACAAATTTCCATGGAACGCTACTTAGATTATGGAGCGGCCATTATGTTAAGATCCAAACCCATTACATTGAAAGGAGCACCTATCCTGGCCCTTATATAACTATGGAGTACACACACACACACACACACACGCAACAAACACACATACACACACATATACACATAAATATGTATAAATATGTGTATATAATATACTTGTGTGTGTGTGTGTGTGTGTGTGTGTGTGTGTGTGCGCGTGTGTGTGTGTGTGTATGTTTGTAAGCGCACATACGTTTTCCCCTTCAACCGTTTTGTAAATGTCACGAATGAATGAATGACTTTCTAGGATTACTATCGCACTGCGAGACCCCCTTTATATATTCCTAAGATGCTCAGTTACAGCGCCTTCTTCAGTACTAGTCTCTTCATAAAGTCAAAGATTTGGAGATAATTCAAGATGAATAATTCCTCCACTTCTAACTGTTGGCTTACTAATTCATTATCAAGATACTCGTAGTTGCTCTACTAATTGTCTTTAATTAGCCGCCTCGGTGGCCTAGTGTATAGCGTACTAGGCTTTCACCCCGAGGACCCGGGTTCGATTCCCGGCGAGTGCTTGGCATTTTCATACGCTATAAATCATCCCATAGTCTGCATTAGCCCAAGTGTGTACAATAGTCGGAGTTAAACACAAAAAAAAGTCTAAATTTCTTACCCTTATTTACCATTGAGTTTGTGCCCCCTTTGGCCAGCTTTTTGTTGTGCTGTGAGTTCCCGCTTGTTCTATTTACATTGTTGCTCATGGGAACATGAGTAGCTGGGGAATTACGTCCGCCCATACAGGTTATAGCTAAGATACACTGGGAGGTCGCCAGGTCTCCCATAGCTCCGTTTGATACACTATTAGGCCGGTGTAATACACTCCATCAGCAAGGGTCGCTTATGTAGAGTAGTGAATGTATATCTTGAGTAGATGAATGAGAGTATGAGCTAGAGATCCAGTGGGATCGCTAAGTCATCAGCTGCTCACTTCAGCTGCCTCTGCCGGATTTGTAAAGGTCATGATCGGTGCTCATTAAATAGTGTCGGGTACATAGTTCTAGTGTAATGGATTCTCTAATAGGCGGGAATTTACGAATAATTGCTAAATAAGGTTTTATTTCGTAAAAGGATAAGAAAAGATGCTAATAATAAGGAAGCGATATGTCTTTGAAGTGTGAATCCGATGACAAATCTTGAAAAATTTATTGACAATTTGACCTCGACTCGAGATAAGCTTTTAGTGTCCGACATAAACAAAAATTTGATCACTTATTTATACATAATAGTTTGTTATTATTTTACTGAATGATGTAAATATTACACCAAGTTTTACACTTTCACAAAACGTCCGGTACGTATGCCTTTGACAAAACACCGTAAAATCGGTTTATCTGATTTTTCTCAAATTTCAGTCATATATAGAAGATTCATTCATAGCCTAACTTAAATCTCTGTTTCAAGTTTGAAAAAAGTACTACCTTAGAACAAATCGATAAAAACAAAAACTACACAGTTCGGGGTGTCCTTTGGCACAAGGCTCAATGCGCCAACATTTATGGTACCGCTTCCCCCCAAATTTATATATTTTAGTCCCACACTAACTAATTTAAATCTTAAGAGCGGATTACATAAGTTTTTGCCTCTAAAGTTAATATTCCAATTGAAAATGTATATTTTTATTGGTAATAATAAAAATTTTAAAGCAGTTTTGAGCATTAAAACTGAAAAAAGTATTACTGTATCAATGGAAACTTTTTTTTGTGGCAGTAATACAATTATAAAAACAAAAACATAATTTAAATAAAATTTCAACAAAACATTAAAAAAATCTACGAATTCTTCTTCTTATAGTGACGTTAATTAGCCCTGTAAACAATACTCAGGCCAACATGCTTTCGAAATTTTATAGAATATTCAGTAAACCGTACTGTTAAAACGTTTTTTTTTAGAAAATCTCCCTCCAAAATTTTAAAAACTGCTTAAAATACAAAAAAATGTAACCTCAAGAAATCTTGCTGTGAACCCTGCTATTGGGCATCCCTGCATACAGTTACATTTTCTATACATTTTGAGATAAACTGACCCATACGTTTTGCTTACATTTGAGAAAAATTTTATCAAAATAGTTAGAACAGATTTTGAGAAAATACTATTTTACAATATAAATATATATTTTTGTATGTGTGTGTGTTAGCATCCTCACTTTCGCAATTTTAGTACGATTTTATTCAAACTTGGCATGAAATTCGATTATGCCAGGACAATTCGTTAACCAGTAGAATTGGTTCAACAGTTTCAAAATGGCGGCCACTTCGAGCTCTTCAAAAATTCATAACGTTTTTGCCTTCATTCTTTTTTAAACTCCGATTTCACCATCGTAATCAGCGTTGGTCAGTGTTCATTCAATGTAATTTTTAAGTTGAAAATGCTAATATATGCTAATGTAAATGCTGATTATGATGGTGAAATAAGAATTCCAAAAAGGTAAGTCGATAAATACTTTTGCTAATCCTCTTCTATCGCATCAGCGAGACAGCTGCGTGCCGCGATTATTTTACTTGATATTTCTTTTTATTTTTTCAAAATTGTTTTCACTTTGACACTTACTACGGCTACTTACGTAAGCTCTGTATAGGTTTTAATGTTTTGGCACAAAAATTGATTTTTGTAACAGCTTTACCACTTAAAACATCCGTTTCAATATGGCTTTATTCGGCATCGTAAATCTATAAGTTATAACGCTCATACACGTTTTGAAAATGTGATTTAATTATTGTTATCAGCGTTTACAAACTATCAGTGAATTTCCGATTGGAAAACGAGTTACTGGAATGGTAATCACAGTGAGACATTCTACTAGCGAATTCCCTTTTGAATAAAATATCTATTGGAGCAGATAAAATGTTGACCCAGATATTGAGCCTTGAATAGAACACTTTTTAAAAGGGTTGTTACAAATTTTATAAATGCAAACAAATATAAAGAAAATGTTTTCTAGCTTTCCCAAGTTTGTTTCGATGTGGTTAATTGCACAATAAAAGATTCTGGTAATTGCTTTTAAAAGTAGGTTACGCAACACAATTCGTTCAACCGTTTTTAAATGGCGTCCGTTCCAAATCATAAAGATCTTTTTCATAACGGTATTCAGATCGTATTTTCAATTTATTTTGAAAATTTGAAATGCTTATTTATTAAGTATTTAACGCTGGTTACGACGACGAAATCATATTGTTCTTTGAATATTAGATCAAACTTACTGTTATCTTGTTACGCTTTGACTGTATTAACTACATAACCTAAAAACTCACAGCCATAATTCCTGGAAGGCGCGTTACACTTTGTAGGCCCGTTTGGTTTTTTGCCGCACATAAAATAATTTTTCATTTTCGTGAGGAACGAATCGGTTTTGTACTCTTCTGTATCCATGACGACCGGGTACTTGAGGAAACGCGTATTTCTGTCCGTATCCATTATAGCCACTGCGCACTGTTGGACTGAGGCCCGTGGACTGAGACGAGATCAAGAAGGTCTAGCCTGGCCGGGTCACATTATCAGTGCTAAACCGGTGGGATCCGATGCTGACGTAAAATAGGCTTTTTTTGTTGTCGATTTTTTAACAATTAATCGAAGGATGTACAACACAAAGAAGATATCACACGACCCCGAACGACTCGAGATAAAAGCGAACCGTCCCGTTGCGCAGATTTGAATCGTGCACAACTGTCTCGCGAACGAATCGTGCGGACTCGAATCAACAAAGGGTACTCAAATATTCCATTCTTATATTTAATTAGGAGGCACTGAAATGAAGTACTTACGCATCTAAGCGAAAAGTTTTTCATATTTAGTAATCATCTCACGTATAGCATCTGTCTTGCTGACGTGATGGAAGCTTCAAACTATCATCTGCGGTCCCGTTTGCGCAGATTTAAATAGTGCGCAACTGTCTCGCGAACGAATCGTGCGGACTCGAATCAACAAAGGGTACTAAAATATTCCATTCTTATATTTAATTAGAAGGCACTGAAATGAATTACTTACGCATCTAAGCGAAAAGTTTTTCATATTTAGTAATCATCTCGCGTATAGCATCTGTCATGCTGGCGTGATGGAAGCTTCAAACTATCATCTTTTATCTTAAACGTTAAAAAAGTCTCCTTTTACTGTCTTAATCAGCGATAATCACTATCCTAATTACCATAAATTAAAATTTTAAATTTATAAAATTAACTCGACTATGTCTTCGTATTTCAATTTAATTTGATTATTTAAAATTTTGATTTTTGCATATTTTAACGTTGATTATGATAATGGAATCAAATTTAAAAGAAAAATTTGACATGGCGTTATTTTGAAACAATTTAATAACGTATTTTTACGGGCAACGATTTTATTTAGAATTTTAGAGTTCAGGATTAGCCCCGATTTCAAGGTCCCGCATCACGATCATACCACGATAGTCGTTTCGATAGCTTATAGCAGACTTTGTTATAGTTAGCCACAAATTTATTTTATTTTATTTTATTTATATATATATATATATATATATATATATATATATATTTTTTTTTTTTTTTTTTTTTTTTTTTTTTTTTGGTGTTTAACGTCCGACTATTATGCACACTTGGGCTAATGCAGATGATAGGATGATTTATAGCGTATGAAAATGCCAAGCCCTGACCGGGAATCGAACCCGGGTTCTCGGGATGAAAGCCTAGTACGCTATCAACTAGGCCACCGAGGCGGCTCATTATTAGTTAGCCACAAAAAATTCGTGATAAAATAAGAGTTCCGATTTTTCAAATTAATTTTGACAGACTTTTTCCTCCAAGTTTCAATCATATATGTTGGAACACGAATCAAGTCAATGGGTCAATGTTATTACTCTATTATTACTGTAATATTAGATCAAACTTACTGTTATCTTGTTACGTGGCCAATAATCCTAAAAGACCTGGTCCTGAACGGATTAAAAAAAATAAAAACGCACTGAAGCCTAGTAAAACATTGTTTATTTATTATGCAGATAACCTTAAAGTGATCGAAAACGTTTTTCTTCTGGACTACCATTTCGTATTCCCGTTGTTACTTTTTTGTGAAATTCGCTTCCATCACGTCAGCGAGACAACTGTACGATGCGTTTATTAATAAAATTTTAAACTGTTTCTCATACAGTAAATGGCCTACAGTAAAAGTTGTACCACGTCGATACTAAGAGCAGTGATCAAGGATGACCCATCACACCGCTAGACCGCTAGTCTGTCAGTAGGCCTACATAGTACCATTGTTGTCTAAAGACCGAGGGAACAAAGACACCACGTGATCTTTGTAAACGTCTTTACGAATTGTGTTTCATTATTTTTAAAAAGAAACAAGAAGTTTATAACATCCTATTATGAGATGAGTTAGTAGGATGTTAGATCTTATTTTTATAAAGGTGAGTTTAGTTTTAGTTCCTGTTTAGTTTTTCCTTAGTTTTAGTTTGATCTCAGTTCAGTTTCAGGTAAGTTTTATCTTGGTCTCAGTTGAGTATCGTTCAAGGTTTAGTTTCATTTCACTTCGGTTTCAGATTACTTTCACTAAATAAAATTTTATCGGTTTTTGTTAAATTTCAGTTTCAGTTTTACCTTACTTTCAATTTAGGCTCAGTTAAATTTTGGTTAGGTTTTAGTTAGATTTCAGTACTGTCTCAGTTGAGTTTTAGTTTAGTTTCACAGATTCAGTTATATTTAGTTTAGTTTTACCTTAGTTTCAGTTTAGGTTCAGTTAAATTTTGGTTACGTTTCAGTTCGGTCTCAGTTGAGTTTTAGTTTAGTTTCACAGATTCAGTTATGTTTAGTTCAGTTTTACCTTAGTTTTAGTTTAGGCTCAGTTAAATTTCGGTTAAGTTTTAGTTACATGTCAGTTCGGTCTCAGTTGAGTTTTATTTAGTTTCACAGATTCAGTTATGTTTAGTTCAGTTTTACCTTAGTTCTAGTTTAGGCTCAGTTAAATTTCGGTTAAGTTTTAGTTACATGTCAGTTCGGTCTCAGTTGAGTTTTATTTAGTTTTACAGATTCAGTTATGTTTAGTTCAGTTTTACCTTAGTTTTACTTTAGGCTCAGTTAAATTTCGGTTAAGTTTTAGTTACGTTTCAGTTCGGTCTCAGTTGAGTTTTAGTTTAGTTTCATAGATTCAGTTATATTTAGTTCAGTTTTACCTTAGTTCTAGTTTAGGCTCAGTTAAATTTCGGTTAAGTTTTAGTTACGTTTCAGTTCGGTCTCAGTTGAGTTTTAGTTTAGTTTCATAGATTCAGTTATATTTAGTTCAGTTTTACCTTAGTTCTAGTTTAGGCTCAGTTAAATTTCGGTTAAGTTTTAGTTACGTTTCAGTTCGGTCTCAGTTGAGTTTTAGTTTAGTTTCATAGATTCAGTTATATTTAGTTCAGTTTTACCTTAGTTCTAGTTTAGGCTCAGTTAAATTTCGGTTAAGTTTTAGTTACGTTTCAGTTCGGTCTCAGTTGAGTTTTAGTTTAGTTTCATAGATTCAGTTATATTTAGTTCAGTTTTACCTTAGTTCTAGTTTAGGCTCAGTTAAATTTCGGTTAAGTTTTAGTTATGTTTCAGTTCGGTCTCAGTTGAGTTTTAGTTTAGTTTCATAGATTCAGTTATATTTAGTTCAGTTTTACCTTAGTTCTAGTTTAGGCTCAGTTAAATTTCGGTTAAGTTTTAGTTACGTTTCAGTTCGGTCTCAGTTGAGTTTTAGTTTAGTTTCATAGATTCAGTTATATTTAGTTCAGTTTTACCTTAGTTCTAGTTTAGGCTCAGTTAAATTTCGGTTAAGTTTTAGTTACGTTTCAGTTCGGTCTCAGTTGAGTTTTAGTTTAGTTTCACAGATTCAGTTATGTTTAATTCAGTTTTAGTTGTACTAGGCCTATGCCCTATACACATTCTTAAGAGTTAACCAGGTTCTCAGTACAAAGCATGAACAAAAACAGAACACAGCCAAACTAGTTTTCGGATTGAAACGTAAGACTAGCATCCTAAGCAACTTTCTAACTTTTATTTGTTAACAGAATTTAGTACTCAATTTCATTTGATGGATTACATAATAACAAACCTACTAAGTTTGATAACACTTGGGAAGTGCTTTTTTTGTAGTATAAAGTCTTTATTCAATTTAGACTCTAAATTAATGAATACAGGGATCGATGTAATACATAAAAAACTCAAGAAAGTAACTAGATTCGAACCTGCGTAGGTCCGAGTTGTATCAAACTGCTCGCTATCCCAATGACTGAGCTGCTGCGATCCCTACAATGCGTTTTGTTTAAATGTAATAAACAGAAATATATTTTTATTTCCTCCAAAAATATGTTTGAAAAACTGTAAAATCATCAGATTTTGCAAAAGTTTTATATTTGAAGAATCATAGATGAAGTCAGTATATTTTGAAAAAACAAAAACCATAAGTTTGTGGTTAAATCGAGGAACAATTAGACAGTAGTAAGTACTTATTTTTTAGTATAAAAAGCCGCCTCGGTGGCCTAGTCGATAGCGTACTGCGCTTTCACTCCGAGAACCCGGGTTCGATTCTCGGCCAGGGCTTGGCATTCTCATACGCTATAAATCATCCCATCGCCTGCATTAGCCCAAGTGTGCACAATAGTCGGACGTTGAACACAAAAAAAGTTAAAAATTTAGTTTAATTATGAATTGAAAATTTATTTTTCATATTTAAAATTTACTACAGTGACTTTAAGTGACTTGTAAAAGCAATGAACTTAAGTATTAACATTTGTGACCAAATTTTGAACGAAATCGTAATAAACGATTTTGAAAAACAAGGTTGATTATTTTACTTTTTTCGATTATTCTAGAACA
>CM040183.1:77993677-78016177 GCA_022606455.1 Callitettix versicolor
ATAAGTTTGGCATCAAACGTCATACCAAGGATATTTGGCTGTATTCTCGTATGGAACCACTTTGATGAATTAAAAAACAGGTTTGTGTTCAATACACTTCTTGGTGAAATCAACATGCACACGCTTTTATTAACTTTGATTTGCCACTTCTTAGTCCAGGTTTGTATATCGTCTATAGTAGTTTGTAGTTTTTTTGGTGAACTCAATATTATTGTCGCTAACAGGTAAAATAGTTTTGTCGTCAGCAAATGTAGCAACGACATTTTGTTAAATGTTGGTTAAATCACTAGTTAGAGAAGATAAGAGGTTGGCCCGGACACACTACCCTGTTAAAAATAAATAAATAGATAATTTGTAAATCACATATCGCATCGGTTTTTCACAATTTATCAGCGTTAAAAGCTGCACAAATTAGATTTAAAATTTTTTAAATTCCTTTCCAGCGGTGATACATTTTCGTACTTGGTATTTAACGACCCTTTAAAAATTGATCTAGAGGTCAATATCGGTGCTCATTTCAATGTTCCACTACGGTCTCTTAACAACGATGGCCTCTAAAGTAGCTCATTTCCAATTCCTCATCCTTGGCGCTACAACTCATTTCTGAGTCCTAGCCTCCTTCAGAAGTCGTTGCCATCTGTCTGGATCCATTGCATCAGTCCACTATCCTCTAATATTGAATCCTCTGGCATCTCGATTCACTCCGTCGGCCGATCTTAGTCTCGACTCCATCTTGTTCTTTTCCCCTCCGGTGTCAAGGAATATATTTTCTTGACGATGTTCTCATCCATTCCGACAATGTGACCTGCCCAACGCAGTCTTGCCAACTTCATATACTTCCCTTCATATAGTGCATCCAGCTCGTCGTTGTGTCCTGATTCTCCATAAATCTCCATCCTTCACTGGACCATACATTCTTCTCAGTATTTTCCTTTCTAACAACAGCAGTTGTCTTTCAATTGTCTTTGTCATAGTCCATGTTACAGCACCATGAACAAGCGCTGGGAGCGTATTAATGTTTTGTACAATAATAACTTTTTAGCTGTTATTATTGTTAATAACTGTTATTATTGTTATTAGCTTCTGTTAATAAACGATTTTCGTTTCCTATTGGAATCCACTGATATGTTCCAAACAAGAAAATATATGCATGTAAAGTACACAAATTTTATGAAGAATACAATTAAATATTCCTATACAATTAATTACAATACAAATACAATTAATTAATGCAATTCGATTTAGTCAAATAGATGTGTATGTAAAGTGTACAAATTTTATGAGAAATACAATAGATTATTCCTATACAATTAATTACAATACAAAATACAAATACAATTAATTAATAAAATGCGATTTAATCCTAAGAAAATATAAATTGCACAAGTTTTATAAGGAATACAATTATTTATTTCTATACAATTAATTACAATATAAATACAAAAAAAATAATTAATACAATGCGATTTAGTCATAAGAAAATAGATAAATATGTAAAATGCACAAAATTTATGAGGAATACAATTAATTATTCCTATACAATTAATTACAATACAAATACAAATAAAATTAATTAATACTATGCGATTTTATCATAAGAAAATAGATATGTATGTAAAGTGCACAAATTTTATAAGGAATACAATTAATTGTTAGTATACAATTAATTACAATACAAATACAAATACAGTTAACTAATCAATTCGATTTAGTCCTAAGAAAATAGATATGTATGTAAAATGCACAAACTTTATGAGAAATACAATTAATTATTCTTGTACAATTAATTAATACAATGCGATTTAGTCCTAGACCGGTTAATGACACGTGTGACTGATATTGGATTTAGCGACAAAACAACAGCTGCTAGTACACACGTGGAGATAACAGTTTGTACCTCTCACGATGTCAATTAAAAACAAACTTGTAAACACTCGTTATCTCAAGTGCTGTAAGGTAGGCCCTACTACACATTATATTGGCGAATTTCCGTTGGAAAAATGAACTATTCGAGCTGCCATCATGGTAAGACCCACAGCCGAGACCTTGAAATGAGTGACTTCTGGATCACTTTTTGAAGAGTCGTTAATATATATATATATATATATATATATATATATATATATATATATATATATATATATATATATATATATGAATATTAAACAGTCAAATTGTAATTAAACAGTCAATGGTAGGGTGTTTACCGGGAGACGCATGCTTTTCAAAAAGCCACACATTTTCAAATTTTGAACCAAAAATTATTTTTTTTAACAATGTGTTCTACAAACTCGGAATTTTAAGAAAATGTTACAAAAATTAAATAGCAAAAATAACGTCGCGTATTGCTGTTAGGTTGATCACGTGTTTCAAGACGTTCCCTGAAGTTAAGCATTGAATCTTGTAACATTTCTCGAGGAATAGCTTGAATTTCTCTTCGGGTGGCTTCCTTCAACACTGGTCATGTGCGTGGTTTTTCAACGTGAACAGTGATTTCAAGAAACCCCAAAGGAAAATCCGGGATCGTCAGATCGGGGGGCCAAGGAACATCTTCAAAACGAGAGATTACGTTTCCCGGAAAAAATTTTCGGACACGTTCCATAGAAAATCAAGCAGTGTGGGCCTTATACGGATGGAACTTGAGGTCTTTAATAAAAATGCTATGCGGCACAAATGCGGAGGTTTGAGGCTCGCTTCCTCAGCAAACGGTTGGGGCTCTCCAACGTAGCGACGCGCACACGCTCAACATTATCAAGCGTACGAACGGTTTCTGCTGGCCTGGAGGTTTTCTCATCAATTATCGCGTTGTGTTCACATTATGCATCCACCTCAAAATTGTGTTACGATCCGGAATCGGCCCACGCGGCGGTACGTTGAAGTGCCGGCGAAAGTCTTGTTGGGACTCACCGTTAGCGTAATAGTCGTATCATAAAAAAAGGGCGATACTCAATGTCCCACATCTTGAACGTAACTGGAACTTCCAACTCCTCCTACACAATAGGACCTTTGAAACTGCCATCCCTCCACTACTTGCTGTGTACTACCCATTACAAAAACATGCGGTTCCCGGTAAACACCCTTTATATGTTCACATACTTGTGTGTGTGTGTGTGTGTGTGTGTGTGTGTGTGTGTGTGTGTGTGTGTGTGTGTGTGTGTGTGTGTGTGCGTGCGCATATGCGTGCTCGTGTGTGTGAGATATTATCATACTCGCTTTTGTAATATTGGTCCAGTTCGATTTTCAACGTTTTCAAAGTGAACGCGTCAACGGTTTCAAAATGGCGGTCATTTCAAATCTTTAAGAAACCAAAACTTTTTGCATTGAACTGTTTTTGAAAATCCAATTTCACAATCGTAATCAGCTTTAAAAACTGTATAAATTAGCATTTCAAGATTTTCAAGATTCGTTGAAATTAAACAATTTAATTTGACGGCGGCCACAGTTCATTTTCGTATTTTAAATGTAATTTGAAGTTTAAAACGTTAATATATGCAGATTTTAATGCTGATTGTTATGGTGAAATTAGAATTTCAAAAAGAGTAAAAAAAAATTAGTCACATCAAAGAGACATACTATGAAAATCTTATATGTCCAATCTAATATAGTAAGTCGATGGTCAGGGTTTGTTTTCGATTTTTAACAACAATATAGCCTACTCTCAAGGTATATAATATATATAGCCTATCCAGTGTGGTACACTCATTTCAAATATGTATATTCTTATCACCAAAATTTAAAAAAACGTTTCATTTTATAATTAAAAGACAAAATATTTTTTTAAAGATTGGGTTAATAAATTTATACGACTTAACCTGTACGTTTTGTGTTTGTACAGGCCTCGAAACTTGAAGACTTTGAAGCTTGGCGAACTGTTATAATGTGAGGTTAGGGTAGTTTGTTGTGCGTTACTATTGATTATTGCTAACTGCGGCTACTTCACTGTAGCGGTTGGTAGTGTGGTTTGACCTTCGCCGGCTGACATCCTGAATTTTCCTACTGCCGGTACCTTCCCTTTCCCTGACTGAAAAGTCTACTGAAACAAGACTGCTCAGTGAGAAAGACTTTGAGCTTCCTGACACCATTGAAGTAATAAAAAAACTGGCCAAAAAACATTTGGCGAAACGAAATGAGGAAAATAACCTCAAGTTCAAACCCAATCGAAAGGCAATTAAATACAGGATTGCAAGAGTATCTCCACTCCAGAGCGTTTCCGGAAAGTCTCTACCCCCGTTGAAACAGTCAATGAATTTTGTAGCATTATCGTCGAGTTAATGTGAAAGAGGATTCTCCACAGATGAACTTCATCATCGCACCACTGCGATCATCACTGAATATTGTAACAGTTTCTGCCCTGTTTGTAAAGATTAGTGGACCAATCCACAGTCCTCTTCGGCTGTTTAAGTATGTTGACTCTTGTCTTGCTTCTGGACACCATTCAGCATCAACCGCCAAGAGACAAGACGTATGATGAAAACATGTTGAAGTTTTGGACAATTTTTTTAGGATGGGCAGGCAACTGAAGCGATTATGAAACTGTGATTGTTTTTATTAATTTATTACAACTAATTTTTGTAATTATTTTGAAAACAAATCAAATATATTATTTCTCTAGTCAACATTCCTTTTTCACAGCACGTACTGCCATAAATGAGGTATCTTTAGAAAGATTTTTTAACCGGCTTCTGACATTGCAAAACGGTTTTGCGTTAAGATTTACTGTTTGTGGACAATTTTAACGTAAAAGTCACTTTTAACTGTCACAGGCAAAACGGCATCATGGATGCGTAGCTCGCATGCGCATGCGCGGTATCACAAATCAGACAATATTTTGTATATTTTACGAAGCTAACTTATTAACCACGAATACCATTACAAATACCACTTTTTTGCATAACGTGTTTAAAACAATTTCAATATTTACTTAAAAGTCACTTAACTTGTAGGTTATGTGGCCCTACTGACAGTCTCCTATCCCTGCGCATCGTACAAACCGGGACAAACATTTCGAATACCAAACACATGTTTTGGACACTGTTTTTACACAAATATATTTGTGATTTCTCTTTCCATCGTGATTGATTTTATATTTATTTTTTAACCATGTTTTCCTTTCCTTCCAACTACCGCCCTCACCCCGACGGCTCTTATTCAAAAGGCTGTGTTTACTTAAAACTTTCATAGTGCGAAATTTCGCTCGGGCCTCCTGGTTTGGAATTAAATGAAATTTTCAAGTTTTTGTATAACCAAAGATTTTTTTCAGGATAATAATTTGCAATATCCCCCACCGGAAGGATTTACCGGTTTTAGAAATCGATCATATATATATATATATATATATATATATATATATGTGTATATATATGTATATGTGTGTGTGTGTGTGTGTGTGTGTGTGTGTGTGTGTGTGTGTGTGTGTGTGTGTGTGTGTGTGTGTGTGTGTGTGTGTGTGTGTGTGTGTGTGTGTGTGTGTGTGTGTGTGTGTGTGTGTGTGTGTGTGTGTGTGTGTGTGTGTTAACTCTGATCATGATTGTGAAAAACTTTCATAGAAGTTAAATAAATTACTGTTACATCGTTACTTTTTTTGTAATTAGTTTCCGTTACGCCAGAAAAAGCAGCCGCCTACCCCGAATGTCTCTTTTTATGTACAAAAAGTAAACGTTTTTTCTTCAAATGAGCACCTACGAAGCATAATGTCAGCTTCAACGACCGATCAAGTCACGTGTCACAAGAAAAAGTCATGCTAAATGTATAAAACAAAATAGCGTCACGGAAAATGCATTAAGATATTATCGCGAAGAAATTTGTTGAAAATAAAATTTTTATACGACAATAAAGACATTTACAACCTCGCAGGGTACAAGAAGCCCTGCGTTTTGGCAGAGGTGCCGTTACAACTGAAAGACTTCGAGAGAAGCAGTAAGTAGTATTTATTTTAATCTACATATACAGGGTGTCTCACGAGTAAACCGATTTATTTTACAGATGTATTCCTCACATCAAAACAATCGCGGCATTCAGCTGTCTCTCTGACGTGATGGAAGCGCATTTCCAAAAGAAATTTCTTTGTCTTATTTTCTTCGTGAAACTCTGATCATAAACTGCATTTAAATCTGCATATACTAGCTTTTAAAACTTCCAAAAATTCACTGAAAAAAAAAAAATATTCAAACTGATTTTGATGATAATTTATAATTTATAATTATAATTTGAAGTTCTTTACGCTTATAAAGATGGTGAAATCGAAAATATGTAAGATAATTTTTTTGTTAAATATTAAAAATTAAAATTAACCATTATTTGGAAACTGTTAGCGATATTGGTGTCGAATTTTGTAACTTTTTGAGGTCGTTTAAAAGAAATGAATTTATAACTAAGAAAAAATGTGGTTCTCTCTAATAGGGGTGAAAGTGACTCCAAAAATGGGGTGTAAATGTGTAAAAATTAACCGTTTTAAATATCGAACTCATCATTTTTAGGATTGCAAAGATTATTGTTTTTGATTGAAACATTTTCGCTATTTCTGAACAAATTCCTCTCAGTGATTTAACATTTTTACTATATGAAGTATAATATTGTATATAAGATTTATAGCCACTAATGTTTGTAAAACTCTTGGATGTCTGTTGGAAACTGAAGAAACTGCGACACACATATCATGGGACAAAAGAAATTAAATCATTTTTTTCAATTCCTACTATTAGTTCAAATTCTTCTCTCTCTCTCTCTCTCTCTCTCTCTCTCTCTCTCTCTCTCTCTCTCTCTCTCTCTCTCTATATATATATATATATATATATATATATATATATATATTTTTTTTTTTTTTTTTTTTAAATCTTTTTCAAATTTTCAATCATTAATAAAACACTTTCTATTCATCCCCTAAAGTTCAAATACATTTTTTTAACCTTGTAGTGGATGACACTTGATGTTAATACAGTTTTTTGTCAAATATTAATATCGCATATTTGTACAGACTATACGATAGGGAAGCCGCCTCGGTGGCCTAGTTGATAGCGTACTGGGCTTTCACCCCGAGGAACCGGGTTCGATTCCCGGCCAGGGCTTGACATTTTCATACGCTATAAATCATCCCATCGTCTGCATTAGCCCAAGTGTGCACAATAGTCGGACTTTAAACACATAAAAAAATTTAAAAAAAAAACGTTAAAAAATATACGATAGGATTTGAATTAAATAACACTTATGTTCTATCCTATGTTGTTCTATACACACATACATACACACACACACACACACACGAATTTTGAATTACATTTTGCCAAAACTGGCATTTTTGAGGTAGTTTTCTTTATGATGTTGTAGATATCAGAATTAGATAAAAGGTTTAAAAAAAAAATTATTTTAGATTTTTTTAGTAATCACAGCACGCAGCTGTCTCGCTGACGTGATGGAAGCGCACCTAAGTAGGAATTGACTTAAACATTTTTTGTATATTACTTGTTTTTGGTTAAAAACCGAATTTAACAAACACGTTCGCAATAACGATGTGATAAAAAACGGTAGTTGACAAGTATGTAACAAAATGTATGAGTTTTGTTAGCCTCCTCCCCGCGAAAATCTGATTCAGGAGCTATCGAACAAACACTGCGAAATCATCACAATTTATGAAAATCTTTTAATTTTTTTAATGGTCGTAGGCCTATATGAAAATACGTTACTCGACCGAGCGAATTTGAAATTTATGTTTATTGAAAAAACGAAAGTAAATCCGCTGTCAATATGTAAAAGAATTTTTCAAATTTTGCTTAAATCATGAACCTGCATATAAGACCAACGTTTGTACAGAGCTGAAGAAACGATTTTAAGAAACTAACCTGATTCCCCAAATGAAGAGATCCAGCCAGTTTAAAAGACCGGGCCTTACCCAAAGATAAACCATGTCTCTCGTAAAATATTATTGTAATTTCCAATAGTTTCACGCACATACAATAATTCCACATGGGCTTCAGTACATTCTTGATGTACTTCAGGGTAATAAATTAAATATTTTTGATAAAATCTAAAAAAAATATTATTTATTGTAAAACACACACACACACACACACACACACACACACACACACACACACACATATATATATATATATATATATATATATATATATATATATATATATATTATTATTATTTGCGCATAGACCCTTTTGGATCACGTAAAGCACTCCGACTCATGTCTTGTTCCTTCTAATCCTCCACACCTCCCTCATCCTGTCCCCATGGATCCTCTTCCGCTCCTCCGTCCATTTTACCCCTGCTCTCTTTGGGATTTCATTCTCTGGGACCTTTCCAACATATATATATATATATATATATATATATATATATATATATATATATATAAGTACATTCTTGATGTACTTCAGGGTAATAAATAAAATCTTTTGATAAAATCTAAAAAAAAAAAATATTATTTTTGTAAAACACACACACACACACACACCACACATATATATATATATATATATATATATATATATATATATATATATATATATATATATATATATATATATATATATATATATACATACACACACACACACACATATATATATATATATATATATATATATATATATATATATGTGTATGTGTGTGTGTGTGTGTGTGTGTGTGTGTGTGTGTGTGTGTGTGTGTGTGTGTGTGTGTGTGTGTGTGTGTGTGTGTGTGTGTGTGTGTGTGTGTGTGTGTGTGTGTGTGTGTGTGTGTGTGTGTGTGTGTGCGCGCGCTATGTGTAGCCTATGTGTGTGTTTGTATGTATATATATATATATATATATATATATATATATATATATATAAGGCAATGTCCTGACTGACTGACTGATCAACGTACAGCCCAAACTATAAAACCTAGAGACTTGAAATTTTGAGGATACCTTAGTTTTAATATTTAAGCGCGTACTAAGAAAGGATTTTACAAAAAATTGATTTTAACTCCATTAAACTACTTACCCAGTCCAAATTTAATAAACAACGTACATCCAATACTGTTATAGCTAGAGACTTGAAATTTTCAAGGTACATTCTTTCAACAATGTCAAGGTGCACTAATAAACGATTTTGTAAAAAAATGATTTTAACACCATTAAACTACTAACCCAGTCCAAATTTAATAATCAATATAGGCCTATATATATATATATATATATATATATATATATATATATATATATATATATATACACACATACATACATACATACAAACACACACACATTCTACACACACACACACACACACACACACACACACACACACACACACAAACACACACACACGAATTTTGAATTACATTTTTCCAAAACTGGCATTTTTCAGGTAGTTTTCTTTATTATGTTGTAGATATCAGAATTGGAACAAAGGGTAAAACAAAAAAAATATTTTAGAAATTCAAAATATATTTCGAATATAATTTACAATATATAGTCTTGCTATTCAACCACAGCTGTTTGCCTCAATTGTTTTATATTTAGTTAAAATATTATTTAGCTTTTATAAAATTACAGTTACAATATTGTATATTTTGTCTATAGCTAATAAGTAAAAATCGCTAATGTTAAACAATGAATAAATTTTGTTTTAGTTGAACATGAAACTTGCTCTGTACCTGATTGTGCTGTTGGTGTTGGCCGACATTAGCATGGCTAAAGATTCTAAAATGTCTAAGGAATCTAAGGAATCTCATGAAAATGGGGGATCTAAGGAACCTGAGGGATCTCATGAACTTGGGGGATCTAAGGAACCTGAGGGATCTCATGAACTTGGGGGATCTAAGGAACCTGAGGGATCTCATGAACTTGGGGGATCTAAGGAACCTGAGGGATCTCATGAACATGGGGGATCTAAGGAACCTGAGGGATCTCATGAACATGGGGGATCTAAGGAACCTGAGGGATCTCATGAACTTGGGGGATCTAAGGAACCTGAGGGATCTCATGAACATGGGGGATCTAAGGAACCTGAGGGATCTCATGAACATGGGGGATCTAAGGAACCTGAGGGATCTCATGAACTTGGGGATCTAAGGAACCTGAGGGATCTCATGAACTTGGGGGATCTAAGGAACCTGAGGGATCTCATGAACATGGGGGATCTAAGGAACCTGAGGGATCTCATGAACATGGGGGATCTAAGGAACCTGAGGGATCTCATGAACATGGGGGATCTAAGGAACCTGAGGGATCTCATGAACATGGGGGATCTAAGGAACCTGAGGGATCTCATGAACTTGGGAGATCCAATGAACCTAAGGAATTTGACTTATCTGAGAAAGAACCTGAGGAAAATAAGGGATCTAACGAACCTGAGGTACCTAAGGAGGAACCTGAGGAACCTAAAGTACCTGGTTCTGGCGAATACGGTTCACATCATTCTAGTTGGGAAAAGATCCATGCTGTACAAAATAACCCTCTTCCAGATCACACTACTTCAGAAAGTCACGAAGTTTGTAACTACAATACGCATATCACAAGAAATCTTTTAGAGACGTCTAAGGTGGAGGAAAAAAAACGTGAGATTGAGGATCTATCAGGGTTCACAGAAGACGAACATGTCCAGTGTTTGCGACTTGATCAAGTACGTAAATGTTATTATAGCTTTTAGTAGGGCGTACTTTATAAGAATTGGTGGCTCCCTTTATTATCGAATTTAGTTTGGAGCAGTTATCATTCTTTAATAATTTATGCTCAAACTCATACTCATACTGGTACTCATACTCAAACTCATACCTATAATTACACTCATACTCATATTCATACTTAAACTCATACTCATAATTATATTCATACTCATACTCATACTCACACTTATATTCATAATTACACTCATACTCATATTCACAATTATATTCATACTCATATTCAGACTAATACTCATATTCATAATTACACTCATACTCATATTCATAATTATATTCATACTCGTTATCCTAATTACACTCATATTCATAATTATATTCGTACTCATATTCATAATTATATTCATACTCATACTCATAATTACATTCATACTCATACTCATAATTACACTCATACTCATATTCATAATTATATTCATACTCATATTCATAATTATATTCATACTCATACTCATAATTACACTCATACTCATATTCATACTCAAACTCATACTCATATTCTTAACTATATTCATACTCATTTATAATTATATTCATACTCATACTCAAATCACCTAACCTAACCTAACTTAACCTAACCATAATGCTAATAAAAAAAAATAACATTTCCCTTTAATGTTTTTATACTGAAAAAAACTTTTTTTCTGATTTACTAATGTACGATACATTACATAAGTGTAGATTTTATTTAAAAATCGATATGCATTGTCGAATTTTAAAATTTCGCGTTATTTTTGGAGTTATCTTCAATTATCTCCATGCATGCATACCTGGATCAGACCTGTATCCTGACCTCTAAATTACTTCACGAGAGGATGTTCTTCATTTTATTAAAAATGTATGCGCGCGCACGATTTTTTAAATTACGTTCGTAATTTTGGTTTGATTTGATTTAAAATTGGCACAAAAAATTTACTTTGTAATAGCTCGAACAAGTTGAGCAAAATCTGTTCGGTTGTTTCAAAACGGCGGTCGTTCAAAATCTTATAAAATAAATAGTTTTGTCTCTCTTTATTTGTTTCACCCAACTTTTGGGTACACCAAATCAATCACTTTTTCATGTTCTGTGCCTTCCTTGTAGCCCAGTATTGCTTCATTCGTTGTGATCTTGCTTTTCTTTCTTCGTCAGAGATTTGGATCATTCGCTTGGATTTGACTTTGCCTTGGAACCGTTGCTTCTTGTCCTTGGTTATTGTTTTGGCTGTTTTGTCCATGAGCATAGTGTCAGGGATTTTTAGTTCTGTTATGTCTTTATCTGTTTCTCTAAACCAAAGTGGTTTGGCTCTTCTATTGCGAAAGTAGTCAAATATTTTTTTGGTTAGTCTATTTTTGTCCATTAGGAGGATGTGCCAATAAAAATCAATTCTCCTTTTTCTTATTGTGTCTGATAGTGTTTCAGTTTTTTTGGTAAAGAGTTTCATTCCCGATGTGGAGTAATTGGTTGTTACGGAATTTGGGGCCTAAGATTTTTCGTAATATCTTTCTTTCATTGATCTCCAGCCTTTCAAGTGGGCCCTGGGTTGTGAGAGATAATGGTTCAGCTGCATATAACGCTTCTGGTTTAATTACCGTATGATAATGCCTTATCTTTGTATTCCAGGAGAGGGACTTCTTATTGTATGTGTCCTTGGTAAGTTGGAAGGCTAATTCAACTTTATTTCTCCTAGATTCCATAGCTTTTTTCTTTAAGGCTTTCCAGCTGATGCATTCCCCAAGATATTTGAATTATTTGACTATCTCAATGTATTGTTCTCCCACTTGAAGCTTTTTTGGTGGTTTTTGTATGTTTGTCAATATTTTAATCTTTTCAAATGAAACTTTGAGACTCATTTTTAACGCATATTTTTTTATTTTACTTTTTTTTTAAATCTGATTTTATTCCCAGAACCAGAGCTAAAATCTACGTTAATGCATTTAAAATTTTTAAATTCGTTAAAAATTACGAAAATGGAGCTGTTTATTTTCGGTCATTCTATTTAGTTTTTTTTATTTTCAATACAATGTACTATTTTTGTGTGGAGAATTTATAAAAAATTTAAACTCTGATTTGCGTGGTGAAGGATCATTTTTTTCCAAAAACTGTAGCCTAAGGCACAAAAATTGTGGGTTTTAAGATTTTGAATGGCTTCCATTTTAAAGCGAATTTTGCTGGATAATGAACATTTTCAATCGATTACAGAAATCGATTTCTAATCTTAGTTTGAATAAAATCAATTAAATCGATCAAATGTATTTATAAATTCAATGTTTAACTATTCATTTAAATAGTTCTAAAGAACAGGCTCTCATTTATAATATTCTCTTTAGTTAGTTTTCCAAAAAAAAAATATTAAAATTCGCTAATTAACTTTTCAATTACGTTGAGATAGCATTTAGGTTTTTTCGATTTTTTTCAAACCGTGATTGGTTTTTTTTAATTTTGTACACTACCTTCAGTCAAAAATATGTGATTAAAATTCTAGCAAAATCTGTCAAGCTGATTTTGACAAATAGGGGTATTTAGTCACTTTTTTAAACCGAAACCTTTCAAAAAGTTATTTTTGGGGGGTAAGGTACATACCAAAACGAATTATAGTGTTACAATTCGGTTACACTAAGCCAATTTTGAAATTAAAAAAAATTACGTTTAAAGTATTTTTTGTTTTTTCTTAATAGAAACTAACTTTAATTTTTTAAGCAAGAATCAAAATCGCTCTTCAGGCGATTAAGGTGTAACATTTTTCAAAATTCGTTAAAATTTTGTTTTTCGAGTTTTCAGACAATTTACATTAATTGCCTTAAAAAGCGAAAAATGTAATGTTGAAGTAACTGATTTAAGATTCATTCTATGTAAATCCACTTTATAAATACAAAAACACAAGGTCTAATATGCAACCGAAAAACTAAACAGCTGATTCGCACCACAGATGTTCAATAACACTGATTCAACTAAGTTTATGTTTATTGCCATAGAAGTACAAATAATAATTATATATGGAAACAAATAACCTCACATACAATTATTAATTAATTAATTTATTATTATTATTGAAATATTTATTTGTTTAACTAAAATGCAATTGACTAAAGTGATTATTAGTTAACAACATGTTTGGTTAATATTGTTAGCTATAATTAATAAGATTGAACAGCGTTATTAATTGTTTAAAACTTCAGATGTAATTGAAATGATTGTGGGCTGAAATTAATTGTCTGTTTAGAGGCCACGGAGACCGGAATTCGGTGTATTATTGTTTGTTGTATTACACACCACACATCCGGCGGAGACCGGAAGTCGGTGTATTACTATTTGTTGTATTACACACCACATATCCGGCGGAGACCTGAAGTCGGTGTATTACTGTTTGTTGTATTACACACCACACATCCGGCGGAGACCGGAAGTCGGTGTATTACTGTTTGTTGTATTACACACCACACATCCGGCGGAGACCGAAAGTCGGTGTATTACTATTTGTTGTATTACACACCACACATCCGGCGGAGAACGGAAATCAGTGTATTATTGTTTGTTGTATTACACACCACACATCCGGCGAAGACCGGAAGTCGGTGTATTACTGTTTGTTGTATTATACACGGCATATCCGACTGAGACCGGGATTCTGTGTATTAGATTATACTAAGTTGGTACTACTGTATTTTTCAGGTCGTTGGTAAAATATATACTACTTATTGTACATCAGATTTGAGCGTGGTGGGCAAGAAGTATAAATTTGAACGTCATGCAGGAAGTACCTTTCTCCATATTGAAAAATATACCTGCAAAACTACCACTACCAACCAAAAAAACACTACCTATAGTAACCACACAAATACCACAAATACCACGGTCGTCCATACAACCAAGTAAGTAGTTCAATATTAAAGATGGTAATTTTAATTTTATTGTTAAAATTAAAATAAAAAACGCTGATTTCACCAGTCAGATTTTCAAAAAGATAGTTATGAATTGCTTAAGATTTGGAATAACCGTTTTCTTGAAATGTTGAACTGTTTTTTGCTCGGTAACGAACTAGTCTTAGCTATTACCGAAGTAGATTTTTCTTAGTAGCCTAAAAATTAAACCTTTTTGAATTAGTGCTTGAGTACTATCCTTGGAAGTGGTACGTCTCAAAACCACGTGTTATGTTTCAGACATTGCCACACCACAGTTCAGACATACGAAGTCTTCCAGAATCCCCAAAACAAATCGTTAATATTAATGGAGTCAGGAGTTGATTCAAACGGAGATGGTGAGTTTTACAAAACCTTTAGTTTTCACGTAATTTTAGCGTTCGTACGGTCAAGGATCCAAGGGGGCTGCAGAGGCAGTCGCCCCCAAAACAGTCAAACCCCCAGAAAAAAATAACATTATAAAGAAATAAATCACGTTGCAACATAAAACTACAATGATTTTTTTTTTTTTTTTTTTATTTATTTTTAATTATTACAACTAAGTTTTACACTTATCCAGCAATTTGTCTTTCACAATATTGTCACTGTGTTGGGAACACCATCCAGTGATGGAGTCCTATGATTGTGCAGGCACTCTTCATGTGGATTACACTAACATCCACTGATATCCAAGGGTCTTGTTCGCTTCAGGCGCCGCACGTCGTCTGCGTTATCCAGTAGACCAAGCATTTCTGAATTTTCATGTCTTTGCAATCTGTTCCTGTGCAAGATCGCATATCTCTGAATTTCCTCTGTGACAGAACTCATCCCAAGATCACGGTGAAGATCATCATTACGTACGAACCATGGTGCATTAGCCATATTCCGCAATGCTTTATTTTGGAACGTTTGAATCATTTTAACATTAGTTTTTAGAACAACCCCACAGCTGTATTCCATAGGTCCAAATTGGTTTTAATATTTGCTTATAAACTAGGAGTTTATTGTGAAGTTCTAAAGCAGATCTTCTACCAATCAGCCAATTCATTTTCCTGAATTTTATATTTAATTCTATAATTTTCTTTTGACATGTTCTTTCCAATGAATCTTAGCATCAAGCGTCATTCCTAGGTATTTCGCTGTATTTTCCGAAGCTATTGAGTGACCATTTATTATAATATGTGTTGGGTTTATCTTTCTGTTAGTAAAATTTACATAGCTTGACTTAGATTCATTCAACTTTATTCTCCACTTATGCAACCAGATACTAACTCCATCAATAGCATTCTGAATTTTATGTTTTGTTTCTTCCCCACTATTCCCGACTGCCATAATTGCAGTGTCATCCGCAAATGTGGCAATGACTGTATCAGGGTCGTGAGGTATATCTCTTGTATACAACAGGTACAGAAGTGGTCCAAGAACACTTCCTTGTGGAACACCCGCTGCTATATTCCTTACCTCTGAGAATTCACCATCATACCTGATCCTGAAGCACCTCTCAGTCAAGTATGACTTCAATATTTGATAGAACTGGTTTGGCAAGTCTCTTTGTAGTTTATAGAGTAAGCCTTCGTGCCAGACTTTATCGAACGCCTGTGACACATCCAAGAACAGAGACGAGCAAACTTTACGTTCTTCAAGTGCTTTTTCTATAACATTTGTAATTCTGTGTACTTGGTCAATTGTTGAATGCTTGTCTCTAAACCCAAACTGATGCTGAGGTATTAGTTCCCTTTCTTTAATTAGTGGTTTAAGACGTTTTATCAAAAGTTTTTCAAAAACTTTTGAAATAATCGGCAAAAGAGAAATGGGCCGATATGATGTTTTTCCCTGAGGTCTTTCCTGGCTTTGGTATCATGATGACTTCAGCAAATTTCCACTGCCTCGGAACATATCTGAGCCTGAATGAAGCATTTATCAGATGCAATAACTTCAGGATGGCCTTTCCTGGTAGTTCCTTTAATATTTTCCCAGTTATTAATTCATATCCAGGTGCTTTCTTGATGTTCAGGCTTCTAATTTCCTGTACAAGCTCATTGTATGTCACTTTACTGATATCAATAGAATCATTCTTTTCAATTGCTATTAAGTTTTCACCTCCCGATTGTGCTCCAAAAGGCACAAATATACCCTCTAAATGAGTAGCAAACATATCAGATTTTTCCTTATTACTTCTTGCCCAAGTGTTGTCCGCTTTCCTTATTGGTGGAATATGAATTTTGGTCTTTTAAAACTTTTAGTTGCTTTCCATAAATTAAAATCATTTTCCTTATCAGCCGACAGCCCTTCAAGAAATTTAGAGATGGATTCACTTTTAATTTGCTTCAATAGATTTTTAAGTTTATTGCTCAGTTGGTTTAGCTCTGATTTATATTGTGGTGCTCGGGTTATCTGCCACTTTTGCGGATTTTTCTTTTCTTCTGTATTAATTCGCGAACTTCAATTGGATAAATAGTGTTACTTTTGTATTTGGTTTGGCAGGGTGTGTTATTCCAAGCTGACTGTTGGATGCAATGAATGTAAGATTCGACTTCTTCTTCCACCTGTTCAGGAGTTTTGAGTGGTATCCGTAGTTCTATATGATTGCTCAGCTCATTTCTAAAGTCATCCCAATTTGTTTTAAAGTTTGTTAATTTAGGAGCTTCATCTTTTGTATTATACTTCCGCTTATTGTCAGAATAACTGGTGAATGGTCAGAGGCTAACCCATAACCTTCACAGACATAGACATACTTATCTGATAGCCCCTTAACAATGAAAAAATCAATAAGGTCCGGGATCTTTCCAATATCTGACGGCCAATAAGTTGGAACACCAGTTGAGTAAAAATCACATTTAATTTCCATCCCTGACTCATATAAAGCTTTACCTTTTACAGTAGTCAATCGAGACCCCCAATAGGTATTCTTTGCATTAAAATCACCACCTATTATGAAATGGTGTCCTATTGTTTTAAAAAGCTTTGCGTAGTTTTCTTTTTTCAAATTATATCTAGGTGGACAGTATATAGATGAAATATTAAAATATTTGTTTCTAATATTCACCGTAACTGTTGTTACTTGCATTGTTTCCAGCTTTATTTCTGTACTTTCAAAATGTTTTATGTTGTTTTTAATAACCACTGCAGAACCTCCCCTGGCTTTGTTTGAAGGATGATCAACATGGTATATACAAAATCCTTTAATCTTAAGGTGAGATTGATTAGTAAAGTGAGTTTCCGAAATCAGACAGATGTCAATTCTATCATTAATGAGGAACAATTCCAAATCCATGGCTTTCTGAACAAGACCATTAGCGTTCCAGGTAGCTATTCTTAAGGTTTGATTCATATTTTCACTTCTGCTTGTATTTATTCTTATTGCTTTCTAGCCTGCTTATTCTGTCGAATATTAATTTATTTGTATGCTTTTGTTCATCTAGTTTTTCCAATATGGTCTCCAGCTTCTTTTCTATTGTTACCATTTCTGTAACGCTTCTACTTAAAACTTTAGCATAGGTTGTCGAACCCCTACTGGGAGCATTAGTCAGAGTTTTAGCCCCGTCAGATTTTTGTTCTATGGGATCATTTGTGTTTCTTTGAATTTGACTTTTAATTCGTAACACCGCATTTCTGCGCATTTGCAATTCCTTGGCAACCTCACACCCACGATAATTTGCCGGATGTTTACCTTTACAATTTACACATTTTGGTAGGTTATTCTTACTCATCGTACATCCAGAAGTAATATGATTACCAGCACATTTCACGCACGTCGGTTCCCTCTGACAATATGCTTGAGTGTGGTTATAACCTTGACACCGCTTACATTGTGGAATCAGAGTGGAATTTCTTCTTAGGGGCTCAATTTTAACCACAATGTTAAGGATCGATTTTATATTATAAATGTTAGTAACTACCTCTTTTTTTTCAAAAATTAACATAAACAAAGGTAACCCTCTCCTTTGTGTCACTATTTCGCCCTTGTCATTTTCAATTTTCTCTTTTTTAAGAATGTTGACTGCATCAACAATCTTGAGGCCTTGTTGTTTTAAATTTTCTATAATGTCATCCTTGTCACATGTTGAATGTAATCCTCTGGCCATAACTTTAATCGGCCTTTCATTTTTGTCCTCATACGAATACCACTGTATTTTGTCCTCTCTCAATTTTTGTGCTAAGGCTCTGTAACTGTTTGAATCGGGCATGTTAACTTTCCAGACATCATTGTTTAAAGCAATTACTTTATAATCCTGATCTGTAACAGATTTTAGTATTGTCTGCAAAGCACTGTGGCTTGTTAACCCGACAATATTTATTGGTGGAGGTTTTTGTTCTTTCATTGCACTTCTTTCTTTTTTAGATTGTTTTATCTCCTCTATCCTTGGTTGAGAGGGATCTACCTTCTCCTGCTTTGCTGACGCTCTTGTATTTCAGGCGAGAATTCAGCTTTCCTTTTCTTGAAGGGTCTTCTTTTGAAGAATCCATTCCGTTTCCCGAGCTAATTCCTCTTCGTCCGTATGGTATTCACTTGATTCTACGTTAGCTAGATCCAATCTACTCTGGTGTAGATTGGTCTTTAAGAAGACTGTTTTCCGTTTTTAGGTCATTCATTTCTTTCCTCAGCTGATCAACAACATTAGCTAACTCTTTTAGCTTTTGCCGCAGATCCTCATTTTCTTTTAATAATCTATTATTTGTTTTCTCTGAATATACGTTTTCTTTTCTATTAGGTGATCTTGTCAAAATAGAACTTTTCTTAAATGGGTCATCATCATCCAGCAATAGTTGGTCCCCCCCAGAATCCATGGGGCCTACCTCCGAAGAGGGTGGAGTTTCCAGCAAGGCTGGTCTGCCACCTGGGGTATTACGATCCGTTTGTTTTTCCATTGCTATCATGATTATATGAGATTTTTTTTTTACTCGAGGTTGTCTCCTCTAGATTCTTCCGCCCTCTCCGCTGTTGGGAATTCCTCATCCACCTTCGAGGCCGTTGATCATTTTTCACCTAGTAACCCTAGGCAGGGGCCCTTACAGGGTACTACCATCCGGAGCCAGATGGACCCTGGTTTTTTAACGAGGTTGTTACTCCTCCGGCTCCTCCTCCCCTTGGGGCCCGGGCTTGCCACCGGCATAGCGGAGTTACAATGATTATTAAAATAAAAATTTAAATATTTCTTTCTTTGTAATTATAAAATGGAATTAGTTTCAGCTAAACAAAATATAATTAGCCCTGAGCTACTACTGGTTTAGGGTTGCGGTAAGTATAATGCTTTTTCTCGTTACTTTGCTAGCGTCGCAAGTGCAGAGTAGTAGTTATCTACTTTATATGAATGAAAACATGGATACGTACACGGATTGGTGAAGGAAGATGGACCGGTCTAGCATTTATCAATTATACGTCGAGACATTTCACCGGGCATAGAGAAAGTGATTGAGTTTTGTAAAACTGATCTCGAGAATATAGTCTCCCACACACCACTGCAGTCGCGTAATTCATTAGTTAGGTCTGTGTATTCAGAGACCCGCGATAGCGATCACATTTCAGTAGCGATCAGGCGTAATTCATCAGTTAGATCTGTGTATTTACAGAGGCGCGGTAGCGATCATAGTGCTTTGCGATTAGGCGTAATTAATCAGTTATATCTGTGTATTTACAGAGGCGCGGCAGCGATCACAGTTCAGTAGCGATCAGGCGTAATTCATCAGTTAGGTCTGTGTATTCAGAGAGGCGCGGTAACAATCACAGTGCTTTGGCTATCAGGCGTAATTCATCAGTTAGGTCTGTGTATTTACAGAGGCGCGGTAGCGATCACAGTACTTTGCGATCAGGCGTAATTCATCAGTTAGATCTGTGTATTTACAGAGGCGCGGTAGCGATCACAGTGCTTTGCGATTAGGCGTAATTCATCAGTTAGGTCTGTGTATTTACAGAGGCGCGGTAGCGATCACAGTGCTTTGCGATTAGGCGTAATTCATCAGTTAGGTCTGTGTATTTACAGAGGCGAGGTAGCGATCACAGTGTTTGCAATTAGGCGTAATTCATCAGTTAGGTCTGTGTATTTACAGAGGCGCGGTAGCGATCACAGTGCTTTGCGATTAGGCGTAATTAATCAGTTATATCTGTGTATTTACAGAGGCGCGGTAACGATCACAGTACTTTGCGATTAGGCGTAATTAATCAGTTATATCTGTGTATTTACAGAGACGCGGTAGCGATCACAGTGCTTTGCGATTAGGCGTGATTCATCAGTTAGGTCTGTGTATTCAGAGAGGCGCAGCAACGATCACAGTGCTTTGGCTATCAGGCGTAATTCATCAGTTAGGTCTGTGTATTCAGAGAGGCGCGGCAACGATCACAGTGCTTTGGCTATCAGGCGTAATTCATCAGTTAGGTCTGTGTATTCAGAGAGGCGCGGCAACGATCACAGTGCTTTGGCTATCAGGCGTAATTCATCAGTTAGATCTGTGTATTTACAGAGGCGCGATAGCGATCACAGTGCTTTGCGATTAGGCGTAATTCATCAGTTAGGTCTGTGTATTCAGAGAGGCGCAGCAACGATCACAGTGCTTTGGCTATCAGGCGTAATTCATCAGTTAGATCTGTGTATTTACAGAGGAGCGGTAGCGATCACAGTGCTTTGCGATTAGGCGTAATTCATCAGTTAGGTCTGTGTATTCAGAGAGGCGCGGCAACGATCACAGTGCTTTGGCTATCAGGCGTAATTCATCAGTTAGATCTGTGTATTCAGAGAGGCGCGGCAACGATCACAGTGCTTTGGCTATCAGGCGTAATTCATCAGTTATATCTGTGTATTTACAGAGGCGCGGCTGCGATCACATTGCATTTCGATTCAAAACGCATTTTGCTTGTTTTGCCAGCTGATTGCGGATAACGCAGTATAACTTTTTCAAGCATGACAGAAAAAACTCATTCAATAGTCCTAAATGTATTTGTTTTTCAGTGTATGCAATGACCCACAACCTTGCCGTTATGAAAGCAGACAAGACTAATGAAGCCATTGCTTTTATACATTACAAGAAGAATGGAAGTAAGTATTACAGTATTTAATACTCATGAACTCACCCTAAAGCTGAACCTATATTGAATCCGTATTGTTTCTTGGATGTCGATCGACCACCGGGAGATAAAAACAAACACGTTAATTATAATGTAGATGCCTACATGGCAAGAGAGCCCGATACGACAATAACCGATAAGATCCGAACATGGGCCGATCAAACATGGTTTTCCCCTGATTCATATCTCGTCCTGACGGTACAAAATGACGTTAGAAATTGACAGAGAATTTAATTGTTAATTTTGTGAATTAAGACCAACTATACGAGAATTTTTAAATTTTGAAAGTTGTCTCAAAAGTCTAAAGAAATTTCTCTCAACCAAACAAAACATACGTAGCTATTCTAACAAAAGACAATAACAAAAGAACAATAATCAAGAAGAATTGATTCGTAATATTTTTGTTAGTGACTCAGGGGGATTAGCGGAACAAACCTGAACATTAAACTGAACGTTGGGAAGCAATTACCACGATCCCTTGAATTTATCCGGATAGTTTCGTATAGGTTGGCAAGAACTTCCCGGCACATCTTCATTAAATTGATTCGCACACTTTTTTCTATGTACGTTATTCTCCGGTAGAAGCCAACACAGAACATATCAGAGTCACTCGTGTTATTCTCACAACATGTGCCACTGAAACCCGACCAAGCGTGACAGATCACGACGAACATCGTATCACATATCGGATCGAGAGAACTACGGATCCAGTATAGGTACAGATAGAAACACTACCGGTCCCAATAGCGTAGCCGATCTGGACTCCAAAAGAATTAAAAAAATTCAAATCAATTTCACATTAGTCGGTAAATTTCCTAATTTGTCTATTTTTCTCATGTCAAAACACAGAAAATAAGAGTAATGCTTCTCAATTTTGTGACTGTTTAGCCTGGCTGTTTGCTAGA